>JAJHSJ010000012.1:10676111-10833878 GCA_021015155.1 Magnolia officinalis | reverse complement strand
TGTCATATGGGTATTTCTTCTGAGGAAAGCTTTTATTGCAAATGAAAACCAAATGAAAGAAAACAAAAATTATATCCATTAAATAAAAGAAAAAAAAGCTACTGAGCTTATCATATATAATAAAAAGTAAAAATTGCATACATTAAATGATTATGTTGCTTTAAGTTACAGCTCTAGTCAATAGTTTCTGGCACATTATAGTGTCATTAAATTCTAAAAATGGGTACTCTCCAACATTTTGAATCTGTCAAAATCGTCGCCACAGAAAAACCAAATGATGTATTCCAACACTGTAGAAGCTTAGCAGTCACAGGCAATAGCAATTTTTGTACCCCCATGTTGGCAAGAATCTGCATAAAAAGCAAGTAGAATTACGTAAGTCCCCTTTGCTACATCTGTTCATTGTTTTTGTTGAAGTAATCTCAAACATACATTGCCCACATGAGCAAGCATATAAACAAGTTATGTTAAGGATAGTGAATCCTTTTTTGTTGTAATCGAGCAAGATCTGGATTTTTCATCAGGTAGGAATGGCCATGTATGTCCCCTGGCTAAAAATTAGGTCATTGCATTCATTAAATGGGCCACATGTATCTAATAATGGACGGCTAAACTAACTTAACCAGCTTTCTACAATTGATGTACATGTGGCCCACCTGATATGGAACAGAGTGATTTTGGGACAAGAAATTCATAGACTAGTCGTGCTCGTATCTATGTCAATATCCTCAACATTTTCCTCACACATGCGGATGGATAGATAAAGCTATATTAGTTATGATGCTTCTAATCAATAGGTTAAATGAGAACAACAGGAAAATGGAATACATGTTACTACTGAAATTATTCACACATGTTTTATATAGAAATATATTATTGAATATCAACACACAATATCTAGTTGTGTATCTAAATCAACTGAAAATATTACCTTTTGTAAACTATTCATAAGAAGACGGCACATTCCTTGTCGGCGAGACATAATACATGTGCCCACAAAAGGCACTTCTGCTACCTTGTCACTACGGACCCTAGAATAGAAACATGCCAAAAGATTAATCATGTTTCGTTATACAACAAATAGAAGGGTAAAAAAAAAGGTAAAAAATTCCACAAGTATTGGTTACTGAGACTTACCTGAACGTTGCCACGGATATTGGTTTCCTCCCTTTCTCCAAGATCATCGTATAGAAACCTCGATAGTTCAGATGGGGTAGTGCCGATCTACATTAAACAAAAGAGGCGCTATAATTTATCATGGATAGAAGCAACATCGGGCAACACTAAAAAATCCTGTGATTTTCTTAATTGTCAAAAAAAAATCTATATAGTTTTTTAATCTATTGACAGTGCGCTCATCACAAAAAAAAAAAAAAAAAAAAAAAAAAAAAACACCAGCCCCATGTGTGCAAACTAGGAGCAATGGTACCAGGTTATTATTCCTTAACCTCAAATACACATAATGCTATATGATACTGTATGAGATAACTAATTTACAACACGATAGGAATATATGAATTGTAAAGATTTTTATTATGTAAAATAGGAAAGTGGGTCTTACTCTTTACTGAAAACAACATCTGTGATAAGGTCTGTCTTGGTAGCTGGTTGGACAATGCGATCAAAACATTCACGTAGCATAGAACGTGCAGCCCGAAGCTTGCGCTTGGTCATGGCTTCAATGATGGAGGATGTATCAGATTACGACCATGTTTTTCATTTGACCTCAAAATAGTCCATGATAGACCATCTATGCCTGCTGAATTTGATTTCCCAAGAAGATTTTGGAGATAGAAGAATATCTGTATCACAAGAAGGACATTAGTACAGAAATTAATATTTCCATAACTAAATAAATAATGCAAGAATATCCTTAAAAAAATAAATACCATATATAAAGTTATAAAAAAGATTAACAACTGTGTTTGAAAAAGAAAGAAAATAAAAGGTAGAAACATTCAATGACATATTTATAAAAAAAAGCACTAAATGTCTCAATAAAAATCATATAAATGTGTAAATCAATAACTTCATAAAATGTAAGCAAATCACAGGATATCATTAATTATGATTGCATATAGATGAACTTTTGAAATGAGCTAGACTAATTAATTTAATAAAGCAAAAATAACTGAATTGGAGTTGTCTTTCATATTCATACTTTGAAAAAATAAGTTGCAATTATGTTAGTTTCAAGTATGTCATAAGATAACCACAATTTAGCCATTTCTTTCAAGTGCATTGAACATTTGTAATTTAATTCAGTTGTGCATTGAAACATAGTGTAAGCGAAACTTGTATTAGAAAAAAAAATATAAAATTTCACATCCCATATGGAAATTTTGATGTACCTCTGAACATTTTTCTCCGCAAAACCAATTTCCCCCTGGGCAACTTTCAAGTCCTTCATCGCCTCTTTCTCTCAGACAACCCACATGATCTAAAAAAATTAAAGAAAATATAAGTTTTAAAGATGCCAAATAGTTTATTAGACACATATAGAAGAAAAGAAGATAAGAGAAGAACTCACATCCACGTTCACATTGATCACAAAACAAAATTGTTTTCTCCACAAAAATTTCACCATCATTATTGTATTCACCCTCGCCACATAATCCACATCCACAAGATGGGCAGAAATATACACTTTCAGGGAAAACCTGCATGAGCGCCAAACATAAAGTTGAAGGTGATAACAATCATAATTTTCTCTATACTAAGTATTAATATCTGAATTTATGATGCGTTTGGATTTAAAAAATAAAAGAAATAATGAAAATTCAATTCAATAAAGAGAAAAAAAAAAAAAAAACAGAACAACAACATTTCCTAGTATTTATAATGAGGAAGCAACATTTAAATTATATTGTTTCATTACTTCCTTCCAAGTCCAACTATAAAGGAATGAAATTGCAATTTTAGAATCTAACCCCTTCGTATAAATACTAAGTTGATTATAATTCATCCATTTCTCCTATATAAGAGTAATTTACTTCAATTCAATTCAATAGTGCATCCAAATTCTGCTTAAAGTATACAGAAAATTTAGGAGACCAAGCCAACTAATTGAACTTAATCACCAACTTGTAGTGGAAATGAGCCATTTGGATGCAATATTATTTAACGTTGAAGCGATTATATTGCAATTTGTTTCAAATCTGAAGAATTAATTTCTACAAAGCAAGTTTGGGAAAATAGGATTGTATTGAAAGATGCCATGAGTTTGGGATCTCACCTCTAAACCAATGCAGTTTAAGTGAAACATGTGCAGACATTCGCCACCACACACTAGCAATCCATCCCCACTGTGAAGGCAGATGTGGCATATACCATTTCCTCTAAAGCATGAGGTGTTATTTTTCGTTTCCTCACACACAATTTCTTGTGAAACCGCAAACAGTTTCATCACCCACTGCATGCTGAATATTGAGGTGGGATCGATATCCTGCGAAGCTTTCATCATTCACATTATCTTCTCTTTGTTGAATTATAGGGTGGTGAGGCTCATCACTCCCCATTTGCTCATGTAGATATGCTAAGAAGCCTGCCTCATCCTGTCTATAACCCTCCATTTGTTGCAGGTTAGTGTGTGGCAGATCATCGCTCTTCATTTGCTTGTGCGGATCTTGTTCAAAGGCTTTAACTTCCTCATCACGCATTATTTGTACTTGGCACTGCATCAGTGACCTCCCATCTTCCAAGAAGATATTGGCAGAAGGCCGGTGATTACTACTACCTGCATGAATCTCAAATTTGGAAAGACTGTACACATTTTCACAACACAAACATTTGATTCCTTTGTGCGTGATCAACCCCGATGCCATAACACTGTCATCCTTTTTATTCACGTAAATTGCCTTCTGACCCAACGTCACTACGTTATTGTCTATCAAAGATGATAGACTGATTGTAGGTGTGCGCCAATTCCGCCTTTTTCCTCCTTTCAGCTTGAGAGAATTAACCGAGCAGTTTGACGACCGACCTTGTCTATCGTTTTTTACTAACGAAGCATCTGAAGATGAAGGAAAGTTGTTGCATTCAACCTTTCTCTTCTTCAATTCAGGTTCACCACAGTTCATTACTGGTTGTGGACAACTCTTGTTTTCAATGGCAACATCACTGCAATCCCACTGTCTGTTTTCGATTGTAACATCACCGCAATTCCACTGTCTGTTTTCGACAGCTCCATTTTCTTCAAGAACAAAATTAAATTGATCCATGAGTGTGAAGGTAGTATCCATAAAGTTCTCGTCGTTGATGAATCCACCAAGCCATTGATCAAGTGTGTCATCATCTTGTAAAAGATTCATCTTCCTAAAAACATAGAAATCATTTTATGAGAATTACATAAAAACAATTGCATAATTAATTAAGCATGACTGTGGTTGGCACATTTCTATAGATTATTGTAATTAGCACCACTCATCAGTGGACCCTACACAACAGATCATTTGTTAAGGGCCCCATCATCATCATCATCTATCCTAACTAATGGGGGATCAATGGAATTCTCATTTGCCCATGATCATCATCATTCATTGTCCCTTGTTCAATGAATGGAAGTTCTCTAATCAAAGGATTAGTACTAGTTACATAACTGATCTGGTTAATTTGCTAAGCTACACTATCATACACTTGTGGGTCCCATGGTTCAATGGTCTAGATCATCCACCTGATGGGTCCAATCCATGATTGGAAGTGGCATGGCAGTCCCCATTCTGCATTGAATCTGGACTGTTGTTTAATTTATTTTTAGGCTAAAGATCAAAGCATCATCATGATCTTCCAATCTAAAAGATTTAAGGTAAGTTACCTAACCATGGAGGGGCCCATCATAATCGACGGTTTGATTCACAAATTCTTGGGCCCACCATGATATTTGTATGACATCGAGGAACTTGATCCAAAACGTTAGTAGGCCTTGGAAGGTATCAATGGTGTGTATTCCATTGCCACTTTTCCCTGTGGTGGGTCCCACTTGAGTTTTGGAGAAGCTTGAGTTTTGTGCTGGCATCCTAGCATGAATTGGCAAAATAGACATATGAATGGTGCGGATTTTACAAAAGCATCATGGTGGGCCCGACAGATCTTTTTGTTGCACCTGCTTTTATGTGGAAACGGATTGGCTACTCACCCTGCGACTAGCCAATGGCTGGTGGTCGGTGCTCTGTGGGTCCCACCATGATGTATTTATTTCATCCATGCCGTCCACCCATTCTTCCATATCATTTTACGTATGAACCAAAAAATGGGGTTGATCCAAATCTCAAGTGGACCGCACAGTGTTGATTGAACGCCCACCATTAAAAACTTCTTAGAGGCCACAGAAGTTTTGGATCAAGATGATATATTTTTTCCCTTATCCAAGTCTGTATGACCTAATCAACAGGTTAGATGTCAAATAACCATTACGGTGGACTCTAAGAGGTTTTTAATGGTGGACATTCAATCACTACCGTTTTCTCATGGTGTGGTCCACCTGAGATTTAGATCTACCTGATTTTTGGTATTAAGCCCTAAAATTATCTTTCAAAAAGATGGGCGGCGTGGATAAAACAGATACATCATGGTGGGGTCCACATAGCACCGACCACTAGCCAAACCGTGTCCCTTCTCTAGAAATTTACAACTGTGTGTCCCACCTTTTACCCACCGTCTTTTCTACATGCTCCCAACTTTACTTTTCCAAACTAAACCATTCCCTAAGAAATACTATTTGCGGACGGAAATACCCTTGAATTATGGATACGAATTAAAACCGCAGCTATTGGAAAACATGAAATCCAACGATGCAAACCTATAGCTAATCCGCTGAATATCATGTTTTCAATAGCTACGGTTTTAATCCGTAGCTATAGGTTTCACGGTGCCCCGTACAGAATAGTTTAGTTTGGGAAAGTAAAGTTTGGGATCACTTAGAAAAGACGGTGGGTAAAACGTGGGATTAACAGTCATAAATTTCTCCCCCTTCCCTGTCTCATCAACTCAAGACGGGAGAGGACACGTTGTGTTTATATCACCGGGTGAATCACCCTTGTATGGCCCTCATGTCAGAGATCTGGGCCGTTCATCACGTAGTGTACAAAAGGGTCAGCAAATATCCGTTCTATGAGGAAAATGGACGGTTGGAAGGTGCATATCCAATAGATGTTCAAAGTGGAAATAGTTAACGGTCCAAATTCCAAAAAGAAAAATAATTTTGGCTTTGTTTACATCCATCACAACAATTTCTACAACCTAAGGAGAGGAACAATGCAATGGAGAATGAATACAGGAAAGAAGAATTTAAATAAAATAAATAAATAAAGATCAAATTTCTAAAAAGAAAAGAAAAGTAGGATACCAGAGAGAGATATACACCTGCGGCAGAGAATTTTTATTCTTGAATGTGGTAGGCTTGAGAGTACTGGCTACTTTTTAACCATGCACGTCCAATCCAACTCCTTCCAGGAAGTTGGTATTTTGACTTAAATACCCTTGATGTGCGTACGACGGACGCGGATTAGCTACTGACAGGTAGAGTAGCGAGACTCGGGTCCCACGATGATGTATGTGTTGTATCCACACCGTCCATACATTTGAAGAGATCATTTCACAGCATTATATAAAGAATGAGGTAGATCCAAAGCTGTAGTGGACCCCACCACAGAAAATAGTGGAGAGAGTGACGGCCACCGTTGAAACCTTCCTAAGGTCCACCGTTATGTTTATTTGAGATCCAACCTGTTCATAAGTTAAAACAGATAAGGGAAAACACAAATATCAGCTAGATCGGAAACTTTTGTGGCCCTTAGAAGTTTTTAATGGTGGGCGTCAGTCTCTCCACTGTTTTCTGTGGGTGGGGTCCATTCGAGATTTAGATCTCAGTCATTCTTTGGTTCATGCCCTAAAATGGTCTCTCCAAATGGATGGACGGTGTGGATACAAAGATATATCATGTTGGGACCCACAGAACTTGGTGACGTCACTTCAGTAGCGAGTCTCGTTACTCAACCTGTGAGTAGCTAATCCGTGTCCGTGTATGACACCCAACGGCATCCAACTGCTGCACCCATCGTCCAGAAACCACCTAATTCTTGTGTGGTCCACGTGATGACTACACCAGACTGATTTTTGGTTCATCTGTTCATCATGATGTGGTAAACCTATATTGGACGGTTGGATCTCATACGCGTATCAAGCGGGGTTCCAAGATGGATTACTTCATCAGTTTCTTTGAAAAAGATAGCGAAAGGCATTACTGTGATTTCAAAAAAAAGGGCAAAAACCGAAGGAAAAAAAAAAAAAAAAGAAAAAAGAAGAAGAAGAAGAAGAAGAAACCTTGAATTTGGACCATGGGGACTTTTCATTTTCTAACCGTAGATGCTTCTGGCATAGGTGTGATGAATGTCCCAGACCTCTGCCTTGCTAGCCATCCAAGGCAAGAACTAGACCGTTGGTCCGTGGGAATTCAAAACCGTTTTGAAACTTTCCCGCCATAAAACCGAGGAGAAAAGCTTTGGTGCTCCGGTGCTCCACGAGAGTTTAATGATCCACACATACACAAAAGATTGTACACGTGGTATGTCTTTATCTCAGGTAAGATGATCTGTATGTACCGTGAAGATCATATGTATCTCAATGTACATGTGTAATGTCTCGGAAAAATCCGTACAAAGACTCGAGTTCCACCTTAGGCAGAAATCGCTCTGGACCAAATTCTTTAGAAATTAGACGAAAATTAATCAAGTGCTAAACTAAATTATCTGTGAAATTAGCTTGAACCACTTTAAATATGAACTGCAAGACCCAAAACGTGTAGAATTGTTGACGCTACATTATCCTGAAACTTAGAATCATCTCAAAACTCGGTTGATCTCGGGAGTACACCGAAACTCCGTATCGGACCTGGACCGCGCATCGAAAGTCCGATTACTGCGAAACCATACGGTTATGATCGCCTTACTGGGCTTGATAACTACCTCGGAAATCAAGTCCTAATAGTATCCAGAAACGCACAACTTTAATCCAGAGCGAAGTGTGTGAGAAAAACGAATATCTTTACAAAATATACTCAGATTTAAGTAAACTGGGTCGTTCGCTTGCGGGCCAATTCTAAGGTTTCAAACCGTCAGAATCTGACTCAAATATACCCTCGGATCAGGAAGAATTTCATACGCAGGTCAGTGTACTTGTGGCCCTGATCGAGTGGCGATGACCGTTGAACTGAAACTGGTCCTCTGCTGTCATTCCGTAAATCCGATCGGGCCGAAAACTTAACTTGACCTAGATCCAATGTCAGAGAACTTTTTCCAGATTATATGCAGAAAGGGGCCTCTAGATGTGCTCCGTTGGACTGAAACAACAACTCTTTGGCTATAACCTAAGTATACCATGGCCCTGGGGCCATTCCCTTCAGTTTTGAGCCTATATAAGGGTCTTTACACACCCCTCTCTCATTCTATATGAATTCTAAACCCTAAGAGAGAAAGAGAGAGAAAGTGAAGGAGAAAGTGGAGAAGTGAGAGAGCGAGTGTGAGATAGTTCCTGGGATTCGATCCCACTACTCCACGTACGTAACTACCGCTTCCGTGTCGCTATACCAGAGATTCTGATTCCTTTCTTGGATAAGAAACCCTAACCCTAATCTGTTTTAGGAATCCAAATATGTATATCGGTGAAATAGCTAACCCGTTTTATTGATTAGGTATTCAAAGTCTAGTTTACAAGGCGAGAGTGTTCAAACTGAGTTCGTTACGAGTTTACCGGCTGTCAATGTCGGTTATGGTTTATAATTGACTTGGTTGTCATTTCTTATGCTAGATACGATGTTTTCCTCACTTTACAGATATATATGAACTATGTTGAATATAGTATAATTCATGTGTGTGTTAAAATGTTTAAATGAGTATGGAATTTGGATTCGTGCTTGCCATGATTATTCGTCGTGGATATATGATTGTTGTATATGTGACAACTGACTCCTTGGTGAAAGGATTTTCTCTAATACATGTTATGACTAACATACGCCATGCATATTGAAGTGTAGTCTAAGTGTTTGTAAAAATATTTGAATGGGTATGAAATTTGGATTCGTGCTTGCCATGATTATCCGTCGTGGATATATGATTGTTGTATATGTGACAACTCCTTGATGAAAGAATTTGCTCTAATACATGTTATGACCAACATACGCCACATGTATGTTGAATTGTGTAGTCTAAGAGTTTGTAAAAATGTTTGAATAAGTATGGAATTATGATTTGTGCTTGCTATGATTATTAATGATCGCTAATACATGATCGTTGTATATGTGGCTACTCCTTGTGAAAGGACTAACTATAGTATGTGTTTTTAACGAATTTATTACCTGTATGCAATATGTGTTGTCTAAAAGTGTTTGATAAAACGCCTGAATGAGAAAATGCTTGATGTAATGTACTTACTAAGGGTGTTGAGATAGGATTCTCAATTCCCTTATATATAGTTACAGTTTTCTTTATGCAACCTATCTTACTACTATGTGATTTACAGATGAATGCCTATGTATGATGACATGTGTGGTATGTGTTTGTTGAAATGCTCGAATGGAATTTATGTTTAGATTTGGTTTTCACATGCTATCTTGGAATATCACATGTGGATACTATTAGTTGGAGTGTGATTGGGGCTACGATGTAGTCCAGGCAATCGGTAATGGTTTACGATCGATGGCCGTACTGCTTAGCCACAACGGATACATCCGCTGAATCCGAGTCGTACGGTGATTACCGACAGTGGTTATACCACGAGGGGTGCGTATGCACTCCATGTCGACTAATTCAACGTACGCTCGTACTAGTCGAGCTTGTCAAGTAACCCGATTGACCCAATGTATGTTCACCATGTATGGACGCTACTGCTTGAATCTAAGGTACCAAACTCACTAATGAAAAGTCTGTTTAACCTTGGTACCTCGAAGACTTCATCCTGGCAGATGGTCATGCGTGGAGCCAGGCATGGTGTATGGGACACGTGCCGTTCGGCTCGACCTACGCTAGGGCGACGAGCCTCCCCGTGATCCAATGAGCAACTTAGACTCGTGCGCCAAATACGGTGGTATGGGACATTGTATTTGAGTTGTTGGCCTACGATCAGGTGACGAGCCCATGGTGACTTCGAGTATACTCTAAGACTACGTTAAGGCGATGAGCTTTTCCGTAGTGACCTCGAGTATAAACCAGGCTTGCGCTGAGGTGACGAGCCGCTCCGTAGCTACCTGGAACTGTTCTTCGTATGTGATTAACTAGGTTTGACGACCCTTGATAGATCAATGTTTGGGTAAATAATATGAAGGGAGGTACCTTAGCTTCCCAATCCCGCTGTATGAATATGCCTAATTAAGAACTTGACTAGTCACGATCATGCACCGTGCTGCATGTGCTTTGGCGAGGAAGCGTATGTTTCGGGAGGATGCCATGCGCGAACGTGAGATGAAGTCGCTGAGGGAGTGTAGGTGAGGGCATGCATCATTATCGTATACCATTCTTGCATTAACAAGAGTAATTTAGGACATGATTGTTATACTACTTTATCATTACTACTTGACTGAATTGATAACATGTTAACCTTTGCCTTATAGTTCCACTGAGTTGATCACTCACTCCCACTTTGGGACAATGTTTTAAAACACTAACCAGACTTTGTCTTAGTTGTAGATGATGGCGCAGCTCATGAAGCGGAGCCTGATTTTTATGATGACGAGGAGGAGTTCTCGTATATGCAGTACTCTGGCGGGTTCATGTAAGCCACATTCTGATCGTCGGGGCTATAAGGATTTCATGATGTAGACAGACTTACACATTTTGATATTTTGTATTTTGAAATGATACATGTAATTGTTTAACCTGGAACATGATTATACTCTGGAGATGCACCACCACTTATATGTTTTATACATACCTATTATGGTCTTCCGCTTGCATAATTTAATTGTCTCTGGGGTATGATATGCTGATTTGGTATAATCCCACTCATGTTTAGTGCACTAACACGGACAACATTTATAATCCTTATCCATGTTGCATAGGTGAGGCGTTGGAGCTCGGGAGTTGAACTTCTGCTCGACCCCCGATTTTCATAGTGTTACAAGTTGGTATCAAAGCATGATTTGGATTAAACTGGACCTGAGTTATGGTTACACGACACACGCTGACGTACTTTGACTTAGGAGGGGAGCAAGAAAACGTAGAAATGATCATAGGATTCCCAGTTTCGCCGCCAGGTGAAATTGACCTTCGAAATTGGTGCCCGTACTCATCCGTGATCATGCGTAGGGACCCCAGATCTTTTCTAGATCGTCAATCAACGGGTATACACTAAAATTCTACCCATTCCACATCCAAACAACCCGAAAAGTGAAAAAATACGCGAAATGGGACCCGAAACGACTCAAACGGAGTCGGGGACCCAAACGAAGCAAATCGGGAGGAACCAAAGTGGACCCCGCACCCCTACGGCACCCCGGGGACTATCATGTGCTGTGTACAGGACAAGGGTGCACCCCCATTATCGCCGGGTTCTGACGACTAGTCATATATGTAGTTGTCTTTTAGTATGCCTTGTTACTGGTTTCTTTTATTTCTATGTATGGTTTTACTAGGTTTGGTTGTATGGTAGAGTAGGTTGTGTGCTCTAGTGTTTAAAGTTGTTTACATTAGTTCACATGCATCTTCTATCATCATCTATATAAGGCATCTCATGTATTGTGACAATTTTGGTTAAATGAAATGCATGAAGTTCTTTTGTTATGGGATGTGTAAACCACTTGAGTAATTGGGTGCTGTTACGCTAAATCTAACACATGTTGCACCCTGTGTTACGTATAGGGCATGCCTCCGAGGACTACTCGGAACACTACCCGTCTAGCACTCTGTGGATTGCTTGAAGGGGTACCTCCCCTGATCGATAGCCGCACGGACCTCAGCTTGGGCCCTGACACGGACACGATGCCGGACTCACTGCCGGCCACTGGCCCCACTACTGGGCCATCACCTTATACACCCTCGGTTTGCGAGCAGAACCGTGCGTCTACCTCCACACCTCACATGCCACAGTCGGCTCCTCCTCCTGATAGGTTAGAGCAGGTGATGCTACTCATGCAGTAAGCAGCAGCAGCAGCAGTTTTTTTGGCCCCATAGCAGGGGCTTTTGCCCAGAATATGTACGCGACCCCTCCTACACCACCCTTGCACCCTGCTGGGAACACGAGTGCCAGCGGCGCATTCGAGTGATTCCAACGCTTGCGACCTCCTACCTTTGCGAGTACTCACCGACCCGAGGAGGTCGAGTATTGGCTTGACCTCATCTCTAAGATGCTGAAGCCGTTGCACTGCACTGAGGCAGAGCAGGTGGAGTTGGTCACCTTCATGTTTGAGAAGGAGGCCAGTCTCTGGTGGGACAGTGTCCTTAGGACTGTGGTTGCTGGTTACGTGTGGACATCGGATGCATTTAAGAAGCGTTTCAACGAGAATTATTTCCCTCTCACCTACCATAATGAGGAGGGAGAGTTTCTTCACATCCGACAGGGAGGGATGACCGTGGCTGAGTATGAGAACAAGTTCATGGAGCTGGCTAGGTATACTCCGTTGATATTGGCTAACGAGCCGATGCGTATACGACGATTTTCTGAGGGTCTGCGTCATGAGTTACGCTTGAAGATGTGTTGCACTAGCATACCCAGTTATGCTGAGCTAGTGAACATGTTTCTGCAATCTGAGCGGGATGGGGATAGTCTATCCCATACTCATGCACCCGTGGGTCCTCGGCCCTGCCTTGATTTTCCGACCAGGTCGTTCCTAGGTAAGAGGCCACGTGCGGATTTGCCTCCTAGGCTTGCGGCATCATCGACTCAGCCGGGGCGAGCACACTTACGGTGCGACTACTGTGGGAGGACGGGCCACACGGATAGATATTGTTTCAGCAGGATGAGGGACAACGGCTTCTCGCCCTCTCAGAGGATCAATCGCCAACTTCCTCAGACTATTGCAGCTCCACCTCTACGGTCAGCACCAACACCTTAATCTTTTTGGCCACCTGCACCTCGATTCGGGCCGCCTCAGAGACCTATGGCACCGCAGCCGAACCGCCAGCAACAGGCTCGTGTGCACTCACTCACAGCTGAGGCATCAGAGACTGCACTTACAACACTTATGACTTTTGAAGTCACTGTACATGTTCAAGGTACTCCAGTCATTTTATTGGTGGACACCGAGTCCACTATATCTATAGTATCATGCGCTGTAGTGAAGTGACTAGTGTTGGATACGACCCCTACGAAGGGGTTGAGGATCCTTACAGCCACAGGGACCTTTTCAGATGTTAACATGATGTGTAGGGGTTGCTCGATAAACCTAGGATGCAGGTCGATACTTGTTAACCTGATTGTTGCCCATTGTACCGATATGACGTCATCCTTGGCATGGATTGTCTTACTGAGGTGAAGGCAGAGATCGACTGCGATACCCGACTAGTGACAGCCCATGGACCTGAGGGCCCGACCTTTACTTTCCCAGTTCAGGTCAGTTACCCTTGCCGTTTGAGTTATTACGCTTCCTTATTGAAGAGTGTTGATGGACTGACCCTTGTAGACACGCCTGTGGTTCAGAATTTTACGGACGTGTTCAGAAAGATACCTGAATTACCTCCTCAGCGCGAGATCGACTTCACTATCGACCTTACACCTGGTGCGACCCCTATATCGCTACCGACTTACCGCATACCTCCATGTGAGATGGAGGAACTGAGGAGACAGATTGATGATCTGTTAGAGGCAGGCTTCATACGACCGAGTGTATCCCCTTGGGGAGCACCTGTGCTGTTTCTGAAGAAGAAGGATGGATCTCTACGATTGTGTATTGATTATCGTAGATTGAACCAAGTGACAGTGAAAAACAAGTATCTTTTGCCCATGATAGATGATTTGTTTGATCAGTTGAAGGGGGCACAATATTTTTCAAAGATCGAGTTACAGTCAGGGTATCACCAGTTACGCGTCAGAGATGAGGACGTGCAGAAGACAGCTTTCAGAACCAGCTTTGAGCACTACGAGTTTCTTGTAATGTTGTTTAGACTCACAAAAGCCCCGACCGTGTTCATGGACTTAATGAACCGAGTGTTTCGACTGTATCTATTTCGATTCGTCATCGTGTTTATAGATGACATTCCAATATACTCCAAGAGTCAGGAAGATCACGAGGAGCATCTCCGAGTAGTCTTTGATAGGCTCAGAAAGAACCAGTTGTTCGCTCAGTACAAGAAGTGCGACTTCTGGAAGGAAGAAGTCAAGTTCCTGGGACATGTGGTGTCCAAGGAAGGGATAGCTGTGGACCTTGCTAAGGTAGCCTTAGTTCAGGACCGAGAGAAGCGCGGTTCGGTTACTGAAGTGAGGAGCTTTCTTGATCTGGCAGGTTACTGCCGTCGATTCATTAGAGACTTTTCCAAGATTGCCAGGCCGTTATCACAGCTGACTCGGAAGGATCTTAAGTTTGCCTGGAATGAGAAGGAAGTAGCAGCTTTTCAGGAGCTGAAGGACAAGCTGACGTCCGCCCCTGTGTTAGTATTGCCAGAGCAAGGGGTCAGATATACTATATATACCGACGCGTCTCGTGTTGGTTTAGGTTACGTCCTTATGTAGAAGGACAGAGTGATTGCCAATGCATCGCGACAGTTGAGGAAACATGAGGAGAATTACCTTACGCACGACCTGGATTTAGTGGCCGTCATCTTTGCATTGAGGCTCAGGAGACATTACCTCTACGGAGAGGAGTTTGAGCTCTTTTGTGACCACAAGAGCCTTCGCTATATATTCACCTAGAGAGACTTGAATATGAGGCAGCGCCAATGGATGGAAACCTTGAAGGACTTCAAGTTCGAGGTCTCCTAACATCCTGGCAAGGCCAACCTTGTGGCAGACGCGTTGAGCCGCAAAAAAGCGATAACATTTGCGGCTCTGCTAATGGTTGAGGAGTAGAATATGATGGAGTTCGTGCGAGATTTTGAGTAGAAGCTCATGGTAGAGGAGGCGTTTACGAGCGTCGCACATGTTCGTGTGCGGCCACTTGTGGATGATAGGATCATAGCAGCTCAGAAAGAGGATGAGCGATTGGCCGAGATGAGAGAGCTGGTGAGCGACAGTGATGACTCCAAATGGAGGGTTAGTTTAGATGGAGGTTTGCGATATCGTGGCCGCCTGTGCGTCCCGAATCTCTATGACTTAAGGAGAGAAGTTCTGGCAGCCGCTCATAATTCGAAGATGGCGATGCATCCGGGTAGTACGAAGATGTATCGAGATATGAAGCGTTCGTACTGGTGGGACAACATGAAGGCTCACATACCTAACTTCGTATTCCGTTGTCTTACGTGCCAGCAGGTCAAAGCCTAGCATCGCTGATCGCCTGGTCTACTTCAACCTATGCCTATAGCTGAATGGAAGTGGGACTTCATCTCTATAGATTTCATTTCAGGGTTACCGAAGATGAGGAAGGGGCATGACTCCATTTGGGTGATTGTGGACCGATTGATGAAATCAGCTCATTTCCTCCCGATCAGAGTTACAAACTCTGTAGACGATTTGGTCAGGCTGTACATCAAGGAGATAATACGTCTGCATGGAGTGCCTCTAGAGATCGAGTCGGATCGAGACACGCGATTCACATCTATCTTCTGGACTCGTATCCAGGAAGCAATGACTTTGAAGTTGAAGTTCAGTACCGCATTCCACTCACAGACAAATGAGTAGACGGAACGGGTAAACTAGGTGTTAGAGGACATTTTGCGAGCTTGCGTGCTTGATTTTAAGGACAGTTGGGATGACTGTCTTCCTTATGCCGAGTTCGCTTACAATAACAGCTTTCAGGCGAGTATTGGCATGGCTCCCTACGAAGCACTGTATGGGGGCCCATGTAGAGCATCGCATTGCTGGGTGGAAGTTGGCGAGAGAAGTTTGATTGGACCCGAGTTAGTACAGGCGACCTCAGAGAAGATCGACATTATCAGGCGTCGACTTCTTGCAGCACAGACCAGACAGAAGAGTTACGCCGATATGAGACGGCGACCGCTAGAGTTCGAGGTTGGGGACCATGTATTTCTTAGGATTTTCCTTATGAAGGGAGTCCTTCAGTTTGGCAAGAAGGAGAAGCTCACGCCGAGAT
The DNA here is from genome assembly GCA_021015155.1 of Magnolia officinalis. Classification (NCBI taxonomy): domain Eukaryota; kingdom Viridiplantae; phylum Streptophyta; class Magnoliopsida; order Magnoliales; family Magnoliaceae; genus Magnolia; species Magnolia officinalis. The sequence goes on along the minus strand of JAJHSJ010000012.1, from coordinate 10,817,710 downwards.
TTATTAGTCCATTCCAGATATTAGACTGAGTGGGTGTGGTCGCGTACCGCCTTGCTTTGCCCACACCACTCGCGGGCGTGCACAACATATTTCATGTATCTGTGCTGAAGAAATACGTTCCTGATCATTCCCACATCATCAAATGGGAGCAGGTACAATTGTTGAGGATGCTACTTATGTACAGCGGCCGACGCGTATCCAAGATAGGAAGGAGCGGGTGTTGCGTAGTAAGGTTATCCCGTTGGTGAAGGTGTTATGTACACATCACACTAAGGAAGAGGCTACTTGGGAGACAGAAGTCAAGGTCCATAAGAAATACCCTTAGATTCTCGAGGAGTACGAAAATGTACTAATTTTGAGGATGAAATTTTTCTTTAAGGGGGGTAGATTGTAACGTCTCGAAAAAATCTGTACAAAGACCCGAGTTCCACCTCAAGCAGAAATCGCTCAGGACTAAATCCTTTAGAAATTAGACGAAAATTAATCAAATGCTAAACTAAATTATTTGTGAATTAGCTTGAACCACTTTAAATACGAACTGTAAGACCTAAAACGTGTAGAATCGTTGATGCTACATTACCCTGAAACTTAGAATCAATCTCAAAACTCGGTTGCTCTCGGGAGCACACCGAAACTCTGTATCAGACTTGGATCGCGCGGATTTAAAGGGGATCAAGCGGATTTCGTAGCTAATCTAGTTTAGCACTTAGTTACTTTTGGAGGATAAGGTAGTGAAAGGTGAGATTTTGAAGAAAATGGTTTGAAAAGGGATTTGAGACTTTTAAATTGAGTGTTTGAGAAGTTAATCAGGTGTTAGGATCGACCCATTGCCTAAGGACGTCTAACTCCAGGTTGGCAAAATCTGGGGCGTTACATATAACCTAAGTATACCATGGCCCTGGGGCCATTCCCTTCAGTTCTGGGCCTATATAAGGGCCTTTACCCATCCCTCTCTCATTCCATACGAATTCTAAACCCTAAAAGAGAAAAGAGAGAGAAAGTGAAGGAGAAAGTGGAGAAGTGAGAGAGAGAGAGAGAGTGTGTGTGAGATAGTTCCTGGGATTCGATCCCACTACTCCACGTACGTAATTACCGCTTCCGTGTCGCTATACTGGAGATTCTGATTCCGTTCTTGGATAAGAAACCCTAATCTGTTTTAGGAATCCAAATATGTAGATCGGTGAAATAGCTAACCCGTTTTATTGATTAGGTATTCAAAGTCTAGTTTACAAGGCGAGAATGTTCAAACTAAGTTCGTCACGAGTTTACCGGCGAAAGGTGCAGACTATAAACGTTTAGGTTATGGTTTTCAAGGCTGTCAATGTCAGTTAATGATTTATAACTGACTTGGTTGTCATTTCTCATGCTAGATATGATGTTTCCCTCGCTTTACAGATATATATGAACTATGTTGAATATAGTGTAATTCACGTGTGTGTTAAAACGTTTGAATGAGTATGGAATTTGGATTGTGCTTGCCATGATTATCCATCGTGGATATATGATTGTTGTATATGTGACAACTCCTTGGTGAAAGGATTTGCTCTAATACATGTTATGACCAACATACGCCATGTATGTTGAAGGGTATAGTTTAAGTATTTGTAAAAATGTTTGAATGGGTATGGAATTTGGATTCGTGCTTGCCATGATTATCCGTCGTGGATATATGATTGTTGTATATGTGACAACTCCTTGGTGAAAGGATTTGTTTTAATACATGTTATGACCAACATACGCCATGTATGTTGAAGTGTGTAGTCTAAGTGTTTGTAAAAATGTTTGAATGAGTATGGAATTATGATTTGTACATGCTATGATTATTGAACGCTAATACATGATCGTTGTATACGTGGCTACTCCTTGTGAAAGGACTAGTTATAGTATGTGTTTTTAACGAATTTATTACTTGTATGCAATATGTATGGTCTAAGTGTTTGATAAATGCATGAATGAGAAAATGCTTGATGTAATGTACTTACTGAGGGTGTTGAGATAGGATTCTCAATTCCCTTATATATAGTTACAGTTTCCTTTATGTAACCTATCTTACTACTATGTGATTTACAGATGAATGTCTATGTATGATGACATGTGTAGTATGTGTTTGTCGAAATGATCGAATGAGATTTATGTTTAGATTTGGTTGTCACATGTTGTCTTGGAATATCACATGTGGATGATATTGGTTGGAGTGTGATTGGGGCTATGATGTCCTCCAGGCAATCGGTAATGGTTTACGATTAGTGGCCGTACTGCTTAGCCACAACGGATACGTCTGATGAATCCAAGTCGTACGGTGATTACCAACAGTGGTTAGGCCACGACGGGTGTGTATGCGCTCTATGTCGACTAATTCAATATACGCTCGTACTAGTCGAGCTTGTCAAGTAACCCGATTGGCCCAATGTATGCTCACAATGTATGGACGCTACTGCTTGAATATAAGATACCAAACTTACCAGTGAAAAACCCGTTTAACCTTGGTACCTCGATCCGCTAAGACTCATGAGCCAGGCATGGTGTATGGGACACCGTGGTCGATCTGTCGACCTACGCTGGGGCGACGAGCCTCCCCCGAGTGTCCAATGAGCAACCCAGACTCGTGAGCCGAATACGGTGGTATAAGACACTGTATTCGGCCTGTCAGCCTACGATCAGGTGACGAGCCCGTAGTGACTTCGAGTATACTTTAAAACTACGTTAAGGCGACGAGCTTTTTCGTAGTGACCTCGAGTATAAACCAGGCCTGCGCTGAGGTGACGAGCCGCTCCGTAGCTACCTGAAACTATTATTCGTATGTGATTGACTAGGATTGATGACCCTAAATGGATTAATGTTTGGGTAAATGATATGAAGGGATGTACCTTAGCTTCCAAATCCTGCTGTATGAATATGCCTAATTAAGAACCTGACTAATCACGATCATGCACCGCACTGCATGTGCTTTGGTGAGGAAGCGCACGTTTCGGGAGGATGTCATGCGCGAATGTGAGATGAAGTCGCTGAAGGAGTGTAGGCGGCGAGGGCATACATCATTATCGCATACCATTCTTGCATTAACAAGAGTAATCTAGGACGTGATTGTTGTACTGCTTTATCATTACTGTTTGACTGAATTGATAATATGTTCACCTTTGCCTTATAATTCCACTGAGTTGATCACTCACTCCCACTTTGGGATAGTGTTTTAAAACACCAACCAGACTCTGTCTTAGTTGCAGATGATGGCGTAACTTATGAAGCGGAGCCTGATTTTTATGACGACGAGGAGGAGTTCTCGTATATACAGTACTCTGGCGGGTTCATATAGGCCGCATTCTGATCGTCGGGGCTATAGGGATTTCATGATGTAGACGGACTTACACATTCTGATATTTTATATTTTGAAACGATACATGTAATTATTTAACCTGGAACATGATTATACTCTGGAGACGCATCACCACTTATATGTTTTACACATACCTATCATGGTCTTCCGCTTGCGTAATTTAACTGTTTCTGGGGTATGATATGTTGATTTGGTATAATCCCACTAATGTTTAGTGCACTAACACGGACAACATTTAATCATCATTATCTATGTTGCATATGTGATGTGTTGGAACTCGGGAGTTGAACTTCTGCTCGACCCCCGATTTTCAGGGCGTTACAACATGGATTGATCCCACCAGCTAATAAACTCAACCTATTTATTTGGTTTGAAATTCGGTCATGCGTGTATATGTAATAGTATATATATAGCGTATAACCTCGAGTACCAAGATAGACACAGTCAATTTCTCAAGCAAAATTACCTATTACTAAAAACAAAAGTAGTACAACCGATTATTTAACCACTAGTATACATAATCAAGCGATCTGTGAATGAGAAAATTCGTTCTTTTAATGATTTTTTAAAAACTTTTCGAATACAATAAAATTTTCTCACCGTGATAACAAAGATGATCCAATAAATATAATATATAAGTAAAAGGAACTTAATTATATTGATGAAATGAGAGTAACATACAAAAGATTAATTTTCGGTGATCCAACGTCTATAGCATAAGTAATGAGGTCATAAAACCAAGGCTTCCTTGGTCCAGTAACTAAGGCATAAATGAAAGAAATTACACTACTAGCTGGAAATAGAAAAAGAAAAAAGTTTTCTTTAACCACGATTCAATAATTGATGTAGATGGAAGAGAACTACACTACCCCTAATCTAAGATCAGTTCAATATTGTAGCAGTGTAAACTAGTTATGTTAAGCTAATTTAAGATATATAAAAGATAAAATTAATAAACAACATTGCATTGTAGATTTGATTTGATGTGTTGGTTAGAGGAGGGTTCTAAATTCTTTGATTTTCCTTCCATTTATAAAATCCTGAAGTCAATTACAAGAAGAGATCTCCATGGTCACTTCTCCAGTCAATTAATGTGGAGATAATTGTCTGGATGCATAGACAATCATTGCCTATCAAACAACGGGATTTTTCTTAAGCCACCACGTGTGGTGTGGTGATAATCATCTACTTATTTGCATGATCATTAATAGTTAGCTGTAATATTAGGACATGTTAGCATAATTGTTATTTCGCGCCCTAGATATTTTTGGCCATAAAAACCACGTAACCTATAGTGGTGGATTGGCCGACCTTGTCGCTAGTTATAATCATGTTTCAGTCCAAGCCCAACCTCATGAGACCTTTACGATGAACAATTGGCTTTTTCCATATGTATTAGATGTGTTAGAGTGTATTCTTGTTGTAGCAACTTGAGCTTATCTTGCCGACTATTCATTGCTTTTAGAATTCTAATTTCTCTTAGTCATTAGGGTAGTCAAAAAAATCTTTGATTCGTCTCTTACAAAAATCTTACGGCCACATGACCTCATCAAAGTCATTAATTGGATGGTTATATCTAGCATAAACAATATTTGATCATTATTTCCTCATGGGTTGAAGATCCAATGGATATTCAAAATGGAATTAGTTAACGGTCCAAAAAAAAAAAGAGAGACTATTAATCATTGATCAGTGATCAAATAATCAATTTGATTTATGACCTATGATCCATCGACAACAGATCCCACTATTTGGACTGTTTAATTGAAGTACACTGTATGCCACACGTTCGATCATGACACTAACCACATAGAGAAACATGAATTATCAACGGTTCATATAAAACTTAATTAAAAAACTCAATGGTCAGGATCACATTTGAGGGAAAGTAGGGGGTGGTGGTCAATCAACAAGATCTCACCTAGGATGAATGGCGCTAATAGATGGACCATCTATGGATGCCGCCCCATACCCATGGTGTAGCACAAAAGGCCACGCACGCCTTAACACACACGCCCATTTACACACTCAACAACTTCCAACCTGTCAAACGTGTGGAACATCTGAGTCGCATATCAGGAGGCCCGCACCATCAATATTTTGGATTTTGAAAAAAGATTTCAAAATAAAATAATTTCCAGAGAGAATCTCGGACAAAGCAAACGACTTATCTTGACCGTACGGATCGGATGGTTAAATCCAAAATTAACAATTATTTATTTATTTTTTTACAGATGTCTGTTTTCAAAGCCATGGATTAGATGGTTGGGATGAACTGATAATTGTTTGTTGCACCTATCTTAACCACACATTTTACATAGGTTTGATCGGATGGTTGGAATCGTCCTACCAGTGTTTAATTTGCATTTTAGGCTATGAATTGTCGGTGCTCTGTGGGCCCCACCATGATGTATGTGTTTCATCCATGTCACTTTTCAAGAATACAGTTGACAAGGGCAGTTTTGGTCATTTAATTTACGGAAAAGATAATTTTGTTGGACGTGGATTGGGTACTACCTGACCAGGATCTAGCTATATACTAACCGTCCTGCTGTCCGGGGCTCTGTGGCCCAACGTGATGTATATGTTTAATCTACGCCGTCCATCCATTAGCTTACGGTTGAAAACTTAGTCAATGCCCATGCGACATTATGAACTGGTTCGATGGCAACTGTCAAAATAGATGTACGGGTCGGATAAAACACATGTATGACCAAGAGGACGGAAACGGATTGCTACTCCCCCTGCCACCAGCCCGGTGGCTGATGGTTGGTGCTCTGTGGGCCCCACCATGATGTATGTGTTTCATCCATTCCGTCCATCCATTTTTACAGATCGTTTTATGAGATGATCCCAAAAATGAGAGGGATATAAGTCACAAGTGGACCGCACAGTGTTGATTGAACGCCCACCATTAAAAACTTCTTGGAGCAGAAAAGTTTTGGATCGAGCTGATATGTATGACATAATCAACAGGTTAGATGTCAAATAAGCATTACAGTGGGCCCTGGGAGATTTTTAATGGTGGACATTCAATCACTGCTGTTTTCCCATGGAGTGGTCCACCTGAGATTTAGATATACCTCATTTTTGGCATAAAGCTATAAAATTATCTTTCAAAAAGGATAGACGGCGTGATAAAACACATACATCATGGTGGGTCCACATAGCACCGACCACTAGCTGCAGCGTCACTCCAAACCGCGTCCGTCCCGTTGATACCAGGAACCACCAATGCGAGCATATCCCTGACTGTAGGGCCCACCGTGATGTATTTTCCTTACATCCACACGGTCCATTCATTTTGAAAGCTCATTTTAGGGTATGGTTCCAGAAAATGATGCAGATCCAACTCTCAATTGGACTACACCACAAGATACAGTGGTGATTGAATACCCACCATTAAAAATTTCTTTTGAGCCATTGGAATGTTTATTTTCCATCCAGATACACACAAATATCAGCTTGATCCAAAACTTTTGGCCATAGAAGATCAAATATATTCGGGTGACATATTTACTACTTTCAGAATTCGAAAATAAGATTTTAAGGAAAGCTCAAGTCATTAGAAAGTACTATATCAATGTATGCCAAGGGCTTAACACTCTAGCAGGGTCCATTGTTAAGTGATCCAACATGTGGATATTATCTTGTTTGAAACATCCTAAGCCTTCCATTCAATAGCTGCTGGCCAACAAAGAAATGGTTCTATACATCAACGGTTCTCACTCGACCGTTAACAGACCAACATTCCACGTCTAGGATCTTCCAACCTCCTTTTGGTGTAAGGATCATCCATGGTGATGCCCATTGGATATTCACTGAATCATGGGCCCATGCCATGCTCTCAGAGAAGGTCAATCAAAGCTCAAGAGATGATAGCTTAGCAAATTGAGGTATTACTGTTAGATGATTCTCGATTGAGATCAACTCACCTAATTCATTGATCAAGTGGGCCCCATTATCAATGTCTAATTACATTCCTTACAAATGATCCTAACCATCCAATGAAAATAGAAAATTACAACCTGCTGAGTTTTGAAGAGGCTGAGCTCGAAATCTCATAGAGTTAAGTTGACTCAGATGAGTTTTGAGTGGAGTTGTCGAGTTTTCAGAACTGCATTTAACAAGGTCCAAATCGGGGATAGTTAGGACAATTTGGAGATTTTAATGGGGTCCTTACAAAAATGTCACCAAGAGAGAGGCCTAAAAATCTGGATGGAACATTGTACATTTCCTTTTGTAAGTCCAAGTACAAAATAGAAAATCATGACCCCACCCATAGTGGGCCTATAATTTGGGTGGTTTGGATTGAGATGCTTGTAGCCATGTCTACATTGACTGTAAAAAGGGTAGTGTTTTGGTCATTTATATAAACGTCTCACATAGATGTGGATCACCAATCTGAATCATCCACTAGTGGGCCCAACCACAAATGATTCATACCCAAAAATCACTATTACAACAAAAGAAAACTTACAAACAGATGCATATCATTTTTCTGTTATGGTTAACATATAGCAAGCACAGCTTTCTTGCACACAGTAATGAAAAACAAAACAAATGGAAGATAAATCAGATATATTAGATAAAGAATGTAAGTTACAGATTGCTCTTCTACGATCCAATCCTATCAAAACATGCTACTATATGTATGCGCTTTTCTCAAATGGGCTCTAATCCAGCAATACAAGAACCTTAGCCTTTGACTAAGCTTCCTAAGAATCCTGATCAAGTTATATTATTAAAACAAATCTATACATCTTGCTCAAGTTTAAATTAGCCGACTGTCGGGCATTTTCGCAGAAACTCTCTTTGTCGTGCTCTAAAAAATTGGGGCGATGACTTTTCAATGGCCGATATCTTCCATCATGTAGTGACCCTGCAACGCCATGATCGTTAACAAGATTTCATGATGCTATTTCATATATGTGTACATGTATATAGAGGTTTGCAGATTTTACACATATGTCTATGTGGCACATGTATCATGTCCCAGCCTTGAATTGGCTGGTCCCATATGAACGTAGATGGCCTGACCCAAAGACAAGCATCATTCAACCATCGAGTGTGAACTGCATGAATGGGGGAGAAAAATAGACTTCTCTCACTGACAACATTCAGTGTTCATGTGTAGCTGATATGATGATTGGATGCCTGATCTTTGGGCTTTGGCATCGTGGGCCCACTTGACACATGGCTTGGATGTATCCATTTGTCACACAGTATACAGCTTTGTAGAGAATGGAGTGTAGGATTAGATTAACAAATCTCTATGTAGATGATAGATGGATAAAACTAGAGGTATTTCAAGAGAGGAGGATAAGATCATCTACTTACATTTGCTTCATTGCACTCGTCTGCCGGACCGGGTCTTGAATAAGTGCCAAAGAACCTGAACAATTACTTCTCAAAGAATAATGTGGACTAGTCTCTTTGCCATTGCTGGCTTCACTACCAAAATCTTCCAACCATATAGACTTAGATGGCAATGTGTTAATGAACCTCATTGTCTGGATTACTTTAGAAGAATTGCTGTATCGGTAAAAACAATTGTTGACATCTTCCTTACTCTCTGCAGATTGGGCCATGATCATTAGAAATAGTGAAAATAAACCGAATGATGATACTCGCTATTGAGTTCATGTGTGGAGATGGGACCTATACATACCTCTTGATTCCGAAGCTTTTGTTGTAGATGTCATCAGTAGCTTCTGGCACATTATGGTATCAGTAAATTCTAAGAAGGGATACGCCAAGAGTTCAAATCTTTCCGAAGTCGTCATCACAACAAACCCAAAGGAAGAAATCCATGTTTGTAGTAGCTTAGGAGCTGCTGGCAACAACAACTTCTCTATCCCCATGTCGGAAAGAAGCTGCATAAAATTGAGCAGAACAATTTCAGCAAGCCTCCTTAGTACTAAGGCAGTTTGTTCTTGTATCGAAATATCTCAACACAATCCCACAAAAGCAACCATGCGAACGAGCCATGTTAAGGATATTGACAAGAAGAGGACAGAGAATCCCTATGGCATACCAGCACAATCTGGTTGCTCATCAGGTAGGCATGCCATATGTTCCCCTGGATTAAACACTGGGTCGGTCTGTTCATCAAGTAAGGGCCTGGGGTAGGTCTCGACCCGGATTTTGAACTGTTTTGGGCCGGCCGTCGGGCTGGCAATATTCAAAATTCTGATTTTTTAGGTGCGCGCCTAGCCCATTGACACCCCTAGTGCTAGCAGCCTCGACAAGACAGAAAGAACATATTATAACCTATAACTTAAGATGATATACACGTACTCCCTATAGAACCAAATAATTGAATATTAACTCATAATATCAAGATGTGTCCATATCTATATTATGAAGATATTACCTTTTGTAAATTGTTCAACAGAAGCCGGCACATTCCTCGTCGGCGATATCTAATACGTGTACCCACTAGGGGCAGTTCTGCTACCTTCTCACCATGGATCCTAGAATAGAAACATACCAAAAGAAAGGTTATGTTTAAGTATACAATGCCTACAAAGAAGAGAATTTTTTTTTTTTTTTTTTTTCTTTTAAAGGGATAAAAATTCATTACATAATGGTTAAGATATCTACTTAAGCTTACCTGAAAGTTGCCACGGTTATCGGTTTATTTCCCTTGTACAATATCATGGTATAGAAACCTCGAAAGTTCAGATGGGGTAGCGTCGATCTGCATTAAACAAAGAAGGCTCAGTGCATCACGGATAGAAGAAACACCTGAAAGTTGCCACGGTTATCGGTTTTTAAACTTCTAATGAATCTATGTAGTTCAAGCAAACAAAAGTTAATTTTTGTTTTTTCAAAACTGGAATGGGAAACAAAAATCATTGCAGGAATGCAATGATGCCAAGAGAGCAAAAGAAAGCTTAAGAGGGCCAATATATTGAGGGATAATACCAGATGAGGTATGCCCCGTCGACAGTGGGGCCCATCAAATCAATAGTCTAGATCGTGAAACAATGGGCCCCACGAGTGGAAACTGGGGTTATCTGCACCAGTAATTCTCAAACTCATATATGTTTGATACTGAATGAGATAAATTCTTTGCAAAATGATAGCAAGTATAATAAAGATTTATGGAAAAGAGGAAAGTAGGTCTTACTCTTTACTGAATACAACATCTGTGACAAGGTCTGTCTTGGTAATGGGTTGGATAATCTGTTTAAAACATTCGCGCAATACACTGCGTGCAGGCAAAAGCTTACTCCTAGTCATGTCATGACCATCTTTTTCATTTGATCTCAAAATAGTCCATGATAGACCATCAACACCCGTTGGATTCAATTTCCCAAGAAGATTTTGGAGATGGAAGAATATCTGTATCACATTAAGAACGTTAGTAGAAATCAATTACTATAGTTGAACAAATAGAGCAATAATGGGTATTGTTATGTTAAAATTGACTACTACATGGAAACCCAAAGAACAGGGGAAAAAAACTATGAAAAGACACATGACAATCTTTCTTAAATTTGCTACTACATAAAAAAATGTGAGAAGAAATTTCTAAAAATGCAAGAAACAGTTAAAATCACCAATTTGTTGGATTCAAACACAAACGATCCACCCAATTCAAATACATGTGCTACCCACCATACCCCAAGCCTTCCTATGCTCAAGTAGCTGGCCCCAAGAAGGTTCGATCTGTAAAATGACATCCTTCCTGAACTTCAAATCTTGGAAGGCAGGACTCGTCTTAAACTGGACATGGCTTCGGTTGATCTGGTTGGTCTGTTAATATTGGAATGTCTATGCTCTCACATGTGTTTTGCTGTCAAGTTTTGTACTTTATGCTACTTATCTAATTCTAACTACTTTAAATATCTAGTACTGTTCTTAGTATTTTAATTTATAATGTGTAAAATCTTGAGTCGAGTTGGGTCGAGTCATCAAGTCTACCCAACCTGGCTGAACATTGAGTCGAGTTCAGTTTTTGGTTTTTGCACTATAATCTGCACCTCACTTTAGAAGATCCTTTCGTACTACTTAACTAGTTGCAGAGTCGTCTGGGAGCTACCAAGCATCTTGCTTAGTAGCATCCTCATTGAGCCATGTTGGATTCTGCCTTAGAGCATGTAGGAAGAATTGTTTTCTCTTTCTTGCAGGAGGAAGAGTTTCACTGTCAGGAATGCTGGTTCATGCTGCTGCATTGTTGTTCAAGAGCCCTGTCGGAATGGTAAAACTTGAAGGCAGGACTCTCCATTGACTATTCTCTGTTTTAATTAAGTCTCCCTTTGTGTCTTTTGGATTCCACAGTTTACGAGGTCTAGCCATGGTGTTGGTTGCTGGTGGTCCCCTTGATTATTAGACTTGTCTCGTGAGGCTTTGCATCTTGGGTTCCCTTGTATTGTGGGATTTTATTTTATTTATTATTATTATTATTATTATTTTTTTTGCAATAAAAGCTGACCTAGCAAAACAACCAAAAGAAAAAAAAAAATGGACTGTTGTTTTTTAACAGTCCTTTTCCTTTGGACATGTTAATAAACCTTAACAAGTGGATGATTGAGCTAATTTTAGGCCAGGGTATCTACATGGTGGGGTCAACTTAATGATGTGTGAAGTTTCACACATGTGCCACATTACCATGTGTGACCTGCAACTCCCTTGACAAGGAAGTTGTACAAGTCCTGTTAGCAAGCTCTCTAGTATAGGAGACATCTCAAATACACCAAACAAGAGACTATGACAGGTTATCAGAAAAAAAAAAAAAAAAAAAAAAAACTGAGCGTTTGAAATGAAAGAAAAATCAGAAGGTTTCTATATTCAATGGCATTAACATAAATAGTCCCAGTAAAATCCCTATAAACATGTACAGCCATAACTTCATAAACATAGGCAAAGCACAGAATTCAGCATATAATCTTTAGCACTGGTTATAGCTGTGTTTGGATGTGCTATTGAAATGAATTGAAATAATCACTTTGCTGAAGTGGAAATGTGGTTGCCTTTCATGTTCATGCTTCAGGAAAAGTTGAAATTGTTTTAGTTCAAGTAGGAAATGAAACAAACATCGGAAATTGGCAATTATTGAAGCCCGCTTCCACTCTATGCATAGGAAACAAATTTACAGTTCAGTCATTTTCCTTTTAGTGAATTGAATATTTGCAGTTTAATTCAATTGTGCATCCAAACACAGCCCAAGCATAGCAATTTTTAGATTAGAACAAGCATAGATTTCTACATCCCATGGACAAATTTTGAAATACCTTTGAACATTTTTCTCCACAAAACCAATTTCCCTCAGGGCAGCTTTCAAGACCTTGGTCTCCTCTTTCTCTCAGACAACCCACATGATCTGAAGAAAATTGGGAAGAAATGTAAGTTTTGGAGAATTAGATTTTTAACTCGATGCATACAGAAAAACAAAAAGAAAAGTTAAAAAAGAAAAAAAAAAGAAAAAAGATAAGAGTCGAACTCACATCCACGTTCACATTGATCACAATACAAAATCGTTTTCTCCACAAATCGTTCACCATCATTGAATTCACCCCCACCACATAAACCACATAGACAAGATGGGCAGAACCATACAGTTTCAGGGAAATCCTGCATAAGCACCAACATCAAGTTTATATCTCACAAAAAGCATAATTTCCCCATACACAATATTAATATCTCAATGTTGGCTGTATTTGGATGCAAAAACTGAAGGAATTGTAAAAATTCAGTTCAGATGAAGAAGAAAAGGCGAATCGTAACTACATTCCAAGTATTCACTATGAGGAAGTAGCATTCAAATTATAATTACTTTCCTTCCAATATAATTTGGTCATTTCCTTTGTACAAGACTAATTTATTGTGATTCATTTCAATGGTGCATCCAAACACAGCCCCAACTATAGACCAGATTTAGGGAACTCAGCTAACTAGTTGAACTTTCAATAATGAACTAGAGTATGCATATTAAACTAACTGAGAAATGCTCTAGTGCCCGTAGAGAACTATAACTTATCGTATGTGCTCCTAGTTGCATTGGGACACTTGGACAATCCAATCCATTGATCTAGACTATTTATGAGGTCCAACACAAATTTCATGGGCTCCCATTAAAAATCATACTAATCTGAAAAATACTAACCATTTGATCAATGGCCTTAAATATGGGAATATCAAAATCATTTACAAAAAAAATAGATCTAACCAAAAACTTGATCCATCAATTTCTTTGGGGGCATGATGGATTGTTTATGATTCTAAAGAATCGCGTTTGTTAGGTAACCGATAACCATCCCATCAATGGCTTGAAAAAAGGACGGCCATAGAAAATAAGGCTTGGATTGGATGATCCGATTGGTGTGATTTTTGCATCGTAGCCCATGAAAATTGTTCTAAACTCAATGAACAGATCAGATTGACAACTAGACTATCTAAGTGAACCAATATAACTTAGCATCTCTCGAACTAATTTACACTCTAATTACCTAATCTATTGCAGTTCCAACCAACTGTGCATCGAAATGCAGCTTTAACCATTGTTCAGTACTGTAATATTGTAATCACCATATTTTAGTACTTTCCTCATTCAAATTGAACTAGTTTATTGCAATTCAATTCAATAGTGGATCCAAATTTGAACAGTATAGAGGAAATGACCTATTTGGATACAATATTTAATACTGAAGTAGTTTGGAATTTGTTTCAATTCAATAGCACACTTCCATTCTTTCAAATGTACTTGTCAAGAATCCTAAAGAGCAAGTTCTGTGAAAATACAATTGTATCAAAAGAGGCCATGAGTTCAGGATGCACCTTTAAACCAATGCAGCTTAAGTGAAATATGGACAGGCATCCACCCCCACAGACTACTAATTCGTTCCCATAGTGACGACAGAAATTGCACATTCCATTGCTTATGGAGCAAGGGGTGTTACTCTTTGTTTCCTCATGCAGATGTCCTGTGAAATTGTTAACCTTATCATCACCCTCCATTTGCTGAATTTTGAGATGGGGTTCATCGCTCTCGATTTGCTCATGCAGATATCCACCTTTAACATCATTACCGCTCGCCATTTGCTGAATTTCTGGGTGGGGCGAATTGCTCTCGAATTGCTCATGGAAATATCCAGTGAAATCTTCAACCTTTTCATCACCCTCCATTTTTTGAATGTCAGGGTAGGACAGATCGTCATCCTTTTGCACTTGTAGAATGTCAAGGCGGGATCCATATCCTGTGAAACTTTCATCCTTCACATTATCTTCTCTTTGTTGAATTATAGGGTGAGGCTCATCACTTTCCATTTCCTCATGTAGATATGCTAAGAAGTCCCCAACATTTATATCATCCTCCATTGGTTGCACGTTAGTGTGGGGCAAATCACTCTCCATTTGCTTGTGCAGATCTTGTTCAAGGCCTTTAACTTCATCATCATGCTTTATTTGTATTTGGCACTGCATCAGTGACCTTCCATCTTCCAAGAAGATATTGGTAGAAGGCCTGTGACTACTGCTACCTGCATGGATCTCAAACTTGGAAATACCGTATACTTTTTCACAACACAAACATTTGATTCCTTCACGCATTATCAACCCTGCTGCCATAACACTCTTATCCTTTTTATTCAAGTAACATGCCTTCTGACCCAACGTCACCACGTTATTATCTATCAAAGATGACAGATTGGTTGTAGGTCTGCGCCTATTCTGCCTTTTTCCTCCTTTCAGCTTGAGAGAATCAACTGAGCAGCTTGATGGTCGACCTTGTCGTATATCGTTTTTTACTAACCAAGCATCTGTAGATGAAGGAAAGTTGTTGCATTCAACCTTTCTCTTCTTTAATTCAGGTTCACCACATTTCATTACCGGTTGGTTTTCAATGGCAACATCACTACAATCCCACTGTCTGTTTTCAACAGCTACATTTTCTTTAAGAACAAAATCAAATTGCTCTATGAGTGTGAATGTAGTATCCATAAAGTTCTCGTTGTTGATGACTCCATCAAGCCATTGATTAAATGTATCATCATCTTGTAAAAGATTCATCTTCCTGAAAACATAGAAATCATTTTATGAGAATTACATGAAAACAAGTACATACATATTTAAGTGAACAACCATGGAGGGCCCCATCATAATCAACCGATTGATTCAAAGATTCGTGGGCCCACCATGATATTTGTATGACATCTAGGATGAAGGGAAGAACCAAATATCAACTTGATCCAAAACTTCATTCCATTGTCACTAATCCTTATGTTCTGTTCCACTTGAGTTTTGTTCTGTCATCGTATCATGAGCTGGTACAATTGATGAACAGATTGGATTTTACAAAACAATAGTCCGACACATATTTACAAGCAAGAGAATGAACAATGCAATGGAGTAGGAAGATATGTAAGAAGAATTTAAATAAAATAAATTTAAAAAGACCAAAATTCTAAAAAGGGTAAACCTACAAAAGCAGAATAACAGAGAGAGAGAGAGAGAGAGAGAGAGAGAGAGAGAGAGAGAGAGAGAGAGAGAGAGAGAGAGAGAGAGAGAGAGTTACCAGCGTTTTTCTTATTCTTCTTGATTGTGGGAGATTGAGAGGACTGGTTAGGTATTTATATAGTTTCTAACCATGCATGTCCCAACTTCCAGGAACCGGTATTTTTGAGATGAAATGACAGAAATGCCCTTTTTATCTTCTGTACTTTCTAGAAAGGGAAGAAGCGGAGTGGCGTAGACTCAAGTGATGTGTGTATGATGATCGTAAGAAAAAAAGTAAATCAGGCGATCCACCCAATCAATCCAATGGGTTAGAAATTAAAAATAATACACCATTCAAAAGCAATCTCATACTTGTGAGGCCCACATTATGATTGGATTGGCCTGACTTTGGGTTCGGCCCTTCATCATGATGTGGTCCACCTGTTAGACGGGTTGGATGCTATACGCATGTATGCTCCAACAACGTTTTTGATAGCAAAATGCTTCTTTAAGACAAAAACCTATCAGAAACCGACCAGGACCCTGGATGTACGGACGGTGAAACGGATTGGCTACTCCCCCTGCCACCAGCCAATGGCTGATGGTCGGTGCTCTGTGGGCCCACCATAATGTATGTATTTCATCCATTCCGTCCACATATTTTTCCAGAAAAGTTTTGGATCAAGCTGATATTTCTTTTTTTCCCTTCATCCGGGCCAGATTGGATGTCAAATAAACAGTAAAGTGGGCCTTAGGACATTTTAATGGTGGATATCCAGTCACTATTGTTTTCCTGTGGCGTGGTTCACCTGATATTGATATCCCTCTCGTTTTTTGGTTAAAGTCTTAAAATGATCCGTGAAATGGACCTTGACATACATGTGTTTTATCCTTTTCCGTCCTCTCGTTCATACATGTGTTTTATCACGCCATCTATCCATTTTGAAAGATAATTTTATAGCTTTATGTAAAAAATGAGGTATATCTAAATCTCAGGTGGACCACACCAGGGAAAACAACAGTGATTGAATGTCCACCATTAAAAATCTCTTAGGGCCCACTGTAATTCTTATTTGAAATCTAACTTGTTGATTATGTCATACAGACTTTTATGAAGGTAAAAATATATATCAGCTTGATCCAAAACTTTTCTGCCCCAAGAAGTTTTTAATGGTGGGCGTTCAATCAACACTGTGCATTCCATTTGAGACTTATATTCCTCTCATTTTCGAGATCATTTCGTAAAACGATCTGTAAAAATGGATGGATGGAATGGATGAAACACATACATCATGGTGGGGCCCATAGACCACCAACCACCAGCCACCAGGCTGGTAGCAGGGGGAGTAGCAATCCGTTTCCGTCCTCTCGGTCATACATGTATTTTATCTCACCCGTACATCTATTTTGACAGTTGCCATCCAACCAGTTCATAAGGTCACATGGACCTTGACTTTATTTATTTATTTATTTTTTTTTTACACACGCACACACACCCCCAACACAACCACGCTAGTGGAATTTCACCACCTATGGGTACTCGAACCCATGAGTACTCCTAGGAGTCTACCACCCGAGCAAGATTAAAGACCCATGGACCTTGAGTAAGTTTTCAACCGTAGGCTTCAAAACTCCCTGCTTCATGAAGCATGGGCTGTTGATTCACTTGAGCCTTTAATCTGCCTCTGTTTTGGCTCATGCTTTGAAATGATATAATGGATGGACGGCGTAGATTAAACATATACATCACGTCCCCTGACAGCAGGACGGTCAGTATACAGCTAGATCCTGATCCCCTGACAGCAGTAGTACCCAATCCACGTCCAACAAAATTCTCTTTTCCGTAAATTAAATGACCAAAAATGCCCTTGTCAACTGTATTCTTGAAAAGTGATGAAGCCGACCGGCGTGGGTCCGCGTGATGCGCTTATGACACTAAATGGCATCCAACTACGTGCACGCGTCTAATGATTATAAGAAACAAGAATCAGGAGTTTTTTCTTACTCTACATCTAACATCTGAGCCACGCACCTTACTACGCCAGTCCAAACTTACCTTACCAGACTACTCCTCTACTATACGGACTCACTCTCACCGGACCAAAATGCCCTGCCATTTCCTTCGGAAGTGGATTGGCTGGTCTGCGAAGACTGCTGGTGTGCGAAGACGAGCACTGAGGCTCCTCAACCTCCTGAGTTGTATGAACGGTTCAAAAGAGATCAACGTTTACATGGGCCCACAGTTATGTATTTATTATATTCACAACGTTCATCCATATTTCGAGATAATTTTAAAGCATTATCCAAAAAAAAAAAAAAGAATCAATCCAATGATCAATTGGACCACACCACAAATAGCAGCAGGGATATTGATTTTCACCGTTAAAAATTTTGTAGGGCCTACTATAACGTTTATTTTCCATACAATCTATTCATAAGGTCACAAAGACCTGGATGAAGAGTAAAAACAAATTTCATATTGATCCAAAACTTCCCTTCCGTTTTCTTCTTTATCAGAGAGGGGCCCCTTAGGGAGCGGGGGCTTCTTTATTGAAGGGGAGGAGGGGAAGACTATAAGACGAGAATTCTATCTTCAACTTGTCTCGACCGTCTCCCACATGTATTCATTCCTTATTAATGAGTGGGGGGAGCACTTGCAATAAAAACTACTACACGGGTGACCCCTAAAAGGATTTCAATGGTAGATGTTCAATCCCCCACTGCTTTTTATAGTGTGGTCCACTTGATAGTTAAATTTGTCTTATTTTTCATCTCAAGCATTAACATGAGCTCGCCAAATGGATGGACGGTTTGGATATGACACATACTTCATGATAAGACTCACGGAACTTGCTGACGACAATACACCAGCTATATAGCTGGTGTGTGATACACCAGCCAATCCGCTTCCATTTCTTTCACGGCTGTATTACTGCCGATCATCCAGCAGGTGGCGATAGTGTCGTGGCCCCCTTATATTTGTGCATTCCAAAATGTTGGGTGGGTCTCATCTAAAGTTGGGTTTCGTCGCCGCCGCCCGGACTGTTGGAATATTTGGTTGAATTAAATAGATTATTAAAATCGAGAAACAAAAAAGAAAATAAAATTTGAGAAAGAGGACTTATTGAATTGAGTTGAGGTGTGATGTGAATCACTCGGCTTGAAATCGAATTTGCTCCCCCTTAGACAGCGTCTCAAGTGCAACAGGTTTCCAGAGCAATTGACCTCCAGGATACAACAACTATGACCCGGTCCCAGCGGTGCATTCACTGTACGCGGGCTCGAACCACTTGCAGTTTAACCCAAAAGTGCTGAGTTGACTCAACGATGAACTTAGAAATCAAATTTCTTAAAACAGAATATCAGAGAGTGTTTTATAAGAGAGAAGGATTTTCGTATATTTAAAATGTAAATCGGAAGTCTTTATATAGACTACGAAGTGGTACATAAGCACCCTTTACAAAGGGTTAGGTCCGTTGGGTTTAAACCCAAAAGATGCGACCAACCGGAACAGACACACATATTTGGTTTAAAATGAAAAGGCGCAAGTGCGAGTACATTCTTGAAATAAAGTCCCGTGAGTACCCATACACACATACCCATGCGAGTACACTCGCAACGCACCCGCACTCGCGCACACGGACACGGACACGGCTCGGCGCGCGCTTGTGGTCAATGGCATAGATTAGAGCAATTGGCATACCCCCCAATGACCAAATTCACATGCCCCCTGAATGGGGCTTAAGCCCCAAGGTGAAAAGCCTATCTTATATACAAGAAGATTTTCTTTGGGAAATCCGATGTGGGACAAGACGACAATCCAAAAAGTACCAAAAATTTCGAATGTGGAGGGAAACCAAAAAATTTGAAAACTAAATTTTTAATGTTTATTTTGAAATAAAATACAACAATCCTCCACATGTTTCAAAATAAAAATCTTTCGAGTTTAAGCGTAATAGTTGTGCAATGGTGTCGGTGTCATCATAGACTTGAACCGACATTAGAGTAAGCAAGACAAATATAGAGGAATCAGGTGACACCGTAGTCTTGAACCTGAATCTTTTTAATGTAAATTGCAAGTACATGCCACTCATACAACTCTTTCTCTGCAAGTAATTTTGCGGTTCGGTACGTTTCGGTCTTACACCATTACTTGGATTTCATGAGTGCTCTAGAGAATTCACCTAGATTCTCATAAGAAGTGGCCTCCACCTCCACACCCATATAGGTGAATTTCATCAAGTGTATGAAGCAACTGTATACACCACCAAATATATGACTGTGGATTCATTAAGAGTTCTAAAAACTCATCTTTCTATGTTGCTGCTTACATTGTACACCATAAAAGGGGCTCATATAACTCAGTGCAATCGTCTACCTTGTGTCTTGTTATTTATCCATTGAACCTATCTCATGGGATCTAAACTTGTATATGTTGGTTTGCTAACACTCGCAGCTCATATATTTGGCTCAGCCCCATTCCCTTCAATGTATCATTGACTAACCTTTTAGATAGTCCTTTGGTCAGATGATCTGCCAGATTCTTTTCTGACCTCACAAAGTCAATAGAAATGACTCCATCATGCAACATGTGTTTCACTTTATTGTGTCTGAGTCTAATATACCTGCTCTTTCCATTATATATTTTACTCTTTGCTTTTGCTATAGCCGCTTGACAATCACAATGAATAGACATGGCCGATAAGGCTTTGGCCATAATGGTACATCAGCTAAGAGATTTCTAAGCCACTCGGCTTCTGATCCAGCCTTTTCTAAGGCAATAAACTCGGATTCCATAGTTGACCGAGCGATACATTTCTGCTTGGTAGACTTCCAAGAAATTGCTCCTCCACTCAAAGTGAAAACATATCTTCTAGTGAATTTTGTTTCATCTGAATCATTGATCCAGTTAGTATCACCGTATCCTTCTAATACAGCAGGATAACCATTATAATGTAAACCATAGGCTATATTGCCTTTTAGGTATCTCAAAATTCTAGACAAAGCATTCCAATATTCTTTTTCAAGGTTATGCGTATATTTACTTAACTTTCCTACTGCAAAAGTTATGTTTGGTCTAGTGCAGATTGTTAGATACATGAGCCTACCAATTATTCTGGAATACTCTAATTGAGATATACTACTTCATGTATTCTTCATGAGAGTCACACTATAATCATAAGGAGTACTGACAGATAAGCAATCAAAATAGTTAAACTTCCTTAGTAACTTTTCAATGTAATGAGATTGTGATAATACAATAACACCATCTTTCCTAGTTACTTCAATACCCAAGATTACACTAGCCTCTTCTAAGTCTTTCATGTCAAATTTAGATGACAAGAATTTCTTAGTCGCAATAACTAATTTAATATTAGTTTAAAAAATAAGCATGTCATCAACATAAATGCATATAATAACATAATCATTTTCAGAAATTTTACTATATACACATATATACACATCATTTATATGATAACCATTTGATTTTAAAACACCATCAAATTTTTCATGCCATTGTTTAGGAGCCTGTTTTAGACCATATAGTGATTTAATTAGTCTACATACTTTATTTTCTTTACCTGATATCTTATAACCCTCAGGTTGCTTTATATATATTTCTTCTTCTAAATCTCCATTTAGAAAAACCGTCTTAACGTCCATCTGGTGTATCACCAGTTTAAATATGGAGGCTATCGCTATTAAGACCCTAATAGTTGTAATCCTAATTACAGGGAAATATGTATCAAAATAATTTATTAATCCCTTTTGTTTAAAGCCTTTCGTTACTAACCTAGTCTTAAACTTATCAATAGTCTCATCTGATTTTACTTTCTTTTTAAACACCTATTTACAACCTATTAGTTTGTTTATAGGTGGTAGGTCTACAAGTTCATGAGTGTTATTAGATATAATAGATTCCAACTCATCATTTATTACTTCCTTCCAAAAGGTTGCATCTGGAGAGTTAATCGCTTCTGTATAAGTTGTAGGATTGTCTTCTACTAAGAATGTAAAAAAATCATCTCCTAAGTTAGTTTCTCTTCTAACCCTAGTACTTTTTCTTGGTTGTATCTCTTCTGCTACTTTCTCGTAAGTACTTTTACTTGTAGACGCGATATTTAATTCATTAACTTCCTATATTTCTATAGATTTAGATTTCATAGGGAATACGTTCTCAAAGAACTCTACATCCCTGACTTCTATAATTGTATTAGGATCTAGAATATTATCCTTAGTTTTTAAAACTAGAAACCTGTAGGTTGCACTATTTTGTACAGGCCCTATAAATACACAGTTGGTCGTTTTAGGGCCTAACTTTCTTTTCTTAGTTTCAGACAATCCTACTTTAGCAAGACAACCCCATACTTTAATATATTTATAACTAGGAACATGATTCTTCCAAAGTTCATAAGGTGTTTGTTCAGAAGATTTAGAAGGAATCCTATTTAGGATATAACAAGCAGATAGAATTGCTTCTCCCCACATATTTGAGGGTAAGCCTGAACTATTTAACATAGCATTCATCATCTCCTTAAGAGTTCTATTCTTATGTTCTGCTATTCCGTTTTGTTCTAGTGTATAAGAAGCTATAGTTTCGTGAACTATTCTACTCTTTTCACATAATTCTCTAAATTGAGAAGATTCATATTCACCTCCTTTATCTGTTCTTAGTCTTTTAATTTTTATATTTAACTGATTTTTAAATTCAATTTTGTACTTAGAAAAAGCATTTAAAGCTTCATCTTTGTTCCTTAACAGATATACTATAGTGAATCTGGAGTAGTCATGTACAAAAGTTATGTAATATATTTTTTCACCTCTACATATGTGATTTCTAAAATCACCTAAGTCATTGTGTATCAACTTTAATAAAACAAAGGATCGTTCCATTCATTTAAAATGTTTTCTAATGAATTTTGATTCTACACATGTTTCACATTTATCGAATTCCTCATTAGATATTGTTAAGGGTCAAATATTGCATATTATCCCCCTTTATTACTTAGTTTTATGAACATGATAATGCGTAATGTTCTATTTTAATCATGTTTGTATTACAAGATGAATTTAAATGCTTAGATTGAAAAGGGTGCTAAAAGCATGAATTTAACGCTCAAGAATCACCAAAGCCAAGGATGGACCAAGAATGAAGAATTCACATGCCAAAGATCCAAGAAAACCAAGTGAGGAATGAAGAGCATTGAAGACTTGAAGTGAAGAAAATGAATCTTGAAATGGTCCTGAAAACAAACATATTCCCGAAAGTGTCCTGAAGAAGCATATTCTGAAACGCTGGATCATTTTGTGAAATTGTGCAGAGCGAAGCCTATTTTGGGAAACTGCGTAAATTTGAGGCGATTTTTAGAGTTTTCCAACTAGGTGCGAAAGTTGGAGTTCCACAACTATAAATAGGACTCCCTAGGATGTTCCTAGGTATTATCTAGGGTTTGAGGAGTGGATCAAAAGCGTGGAGAAGCCGTCGCCAAGAGTTTTTCTTCATTTTTCTTAGTTGTTTTTATGCTTTTCTTAAGAGATTTTAGTTCAATCATGTCTATAGTTAGCTAAACCTCTTAGATAGAGTTAAGAGGTGAAACTTGTAGCGTGATGAGATATTTTCTATTGCTTTGATTCATGTTTATGTTGAACTTTCATTGATTATAGTTTGATTCTTAAGAAATACTTTCAGTTTTTAATGGTTTGTTATGACTCAAATTACAATAGATCTGTGATAGCTTTGAGTATGTTCTTTTCATGTATTGAGATTATGAAATTAAGCAATCTTGTTGTTTACCATCGTCTCATGGGCATGGTTAGGTGATGGAATCCTGCATAATCTTCCCAATTCTCTTATGATTGGTTGTGGGATTGGTAAATCTTGTTGTTTGCATTGTCTCTTGGGCATGATTTTGTGATGGAATCACTTCCAATTCTCACACCTCTCATCCATTGAGAATTAGGTTAAATGAAGTTCAGATTTGATTTTACTGAGATATCTTCCAATTGGATAAGATAGGACTCCGATTCCAGTTGTGTCATTGAATCAAGCAAAGATCTCCCTGATTTCTACAAGTGGATCCTTGGAAACCTTAGTTATCACCTTTGAATTTGTTAGTTTTAATCACTTTAATCACAATTACTCTCATCAAATATTTTAGATTTAGATTTAGATTTTTTTCTAGTTCTAGTTCTAGTTACTTTCAGAAGACACACAAGTTAGTCCCTATGGATTCGACCTCGGTCTCACCGAGATTATTACTACATCGCGACCCTACACTTGGGGTTGTGAACAAGTTTTTGGCGTCATTGCCGGGGATTGACTGTTGTGTTTTCTGGATTTGATTAGTTTCGAAATTAGGTTAAGATTAGATAGGATATGATAAGATAAGATAAGATAAGATAAGATTAGATAAGATAGGATAGGATAAGATAAGATATGATAAGATAAGATAAGATTAGATAAGATAGGATAAGATAAGATAAGATAAGATAAGATAAGTTTAGATAAGATAAGATAAGATAGGATAAGATAGGATAAGATAAGATAAGATAAGATGAGATAAGGTTTATTTCTAATTTATTTTTAGAAACTTACTTAGCTTTCTAGGTTTAGAAACTTTCCTTTTTCATTTTTATAAACTAGGTTGCTTTTTTAGAAACTTTCCTTTTTAGTTTTAGACACTAACTCATCTTTCTATTTTTATTTTTAGAAACTTTCTTATTTCCTTTTTAGAAACTAATTCACTTTCCCTTTTTTTTTTTTTTTTTTTTGCAGGATCCTAACATAGATGTCCTCCAATCTGGTAACTTCCTTCTAACTTCTCCTCTACTTACTTTCCATATTGCTGTAGGATTTTTCTTTTATTCTTTTTTTAGGATTAGATTCAGAACTAGGGCTTCACCATGCAAGAGTGGGAACGTCAGTATGGTGAGATGGATAAGAGATATTGGGAAGGGATATATGATGATTATGATAGAAATCAACCTATGTCTCAAAATTTTTCTGAAACTATCATTGAGAGCCGACCGGAATATAATGCTCCACCGGTCAATAAGTTCTTACGTGATTATATGCGGGAGAATAATTACACTCCACAGATTAAGGAAACAGTACGTGAATGTTGGAGTTATCATAATTATGGGAGTGAGAAGTATTATCACCCATCAGACAAGAAGAAAATAATGTGTGATTATATTATGGATGACAATATGTACTAACAACCATCAGATTTTCCCACCTATGACCCGTATGACTATAATCGGTGGAAACATCAACATCGGAGAGATGAACCACCAATTGATTTTAATGACTACTCCATTGGATTCCCTACTTATGAGACTCAACCGAAAATAATCCAAGAGGAATCAATTCAGAAATACATAGGTGCTCAAGAACAATTCAACGAATATGTCGCACAAGCAATAACAGGTAGTACGAAATCATTAGAGGCGATTGAAACTGTCATTCAAGAGCGCCAATTGCATCTTAATGAGGAGGAAGAGGCTGGTTCATACCAAGTTTAATCCGATCCGAAAACATAATGCGAGGAAAGTGACCCTAACTCGCTTATGAAGAATAATGAAATTGAGAATGAAGAGTTGGATTGTGTTAATGAGCATATGGTTCAATTTTTCGAAGAGTCGATCTCGATGACGGTCCAAAGGAATAATCAAGAACCGTGGGTGTCTTTCAAATATAATGATACTGATACACTTTACTCACATGACACACTTGGTTCCAATGATGAGAAAGAGGTTAGTTTATTCGAACCTCAACCCAATCTAGAAACAAAATGTGAGGAAAGCGATCCCATTCCACGTGTGTACTACACTGAATTGGAAGATAATGAGTATTGGGATGACAATCATGAATGTATAGCTCAAATTCCCCTGGATTTAGTCTTAAGTTTGGCCCATATCAATGATCAAGAGGTTAATGAAGTTGTCGACTATAGTGATCTACTCCACCCATTTGACATGACCAATTTAAATGTGGAGGATGAAACACTTTCAACTAACCCTTCCAACCTTTGTGAGGTATGTTTAGACCACTCCCCTGAATTGAATGATGATATGATTCGAGAGATGGATGAGTTGGTCGATATGACTCTAGAATTTGAAACCACCCAGTTGAGGTCACCATCTGAGCTGTACACTTTTGACGATTCAATGTCTCTATTAAGAAGCTTTAATGAACAGAGTCTTCATATTAATGTTTCGCCTATCGATCCTCAATCTATCTATGAAGGACAAGAGCAAGAGAGCATGCATCCATCCACTTTCACAGACGATGGAATCCTTAGGCAGATCATCACAAACTTCAATGTGGAGAATGAGCTACTCTCAACTGAATTTCCCAACTCTTCGGAAGATTGCTTGGCATACTGTGCAGATTCCATGATATAAGACGTATTGAATGCCTTGCAAGACAACATCTCGGTAGTTGTTACTGACCGAGAGAACCCTTATTCTGAAGCCCCTCTTTCCTCAGATCCTAAATGTTTACCATTAAAGGAGGAGCTGGAAATTGAACCGGAGTCTGAAACTTTGGAATGTGTTGAGACTACATCACTTTCTTAGAATTTTTCTGAATTCCATCTATGTGTAGTCTTTGATTTACCATGGGGTACTAACTCTAAAATTTTCTTTGTCACAGGTGAATCATATATACTTTAGACACCTCAGGATATTAAAAGGAAACCTTATACTGAGGTCCATAAATTGCTCTGGAAATTCATGCTCCAGGGCATCCAAGCCTATTGTAAAAAGGACTTTTGGATGATCTTGTTGAGAAACCTACTGAGAAATTTATCAAGATATTGGCCAGAGGAGGAACCTTGTGGCATGACTGAGTAACTTTTCCCTTGCTTTTCTAGTTTAAGATTAGTTTATTGCTTTCATAGGACTAGGGTAGTTTGCTTCTACTGTTTTAGGATAGTTTGTTTATTGTCTGTTGAGTCCTCATGCTAACCCATCTTCACTTTGAGACCTTTAGAAAAGCCTCTAGATTCTTTCTTCAGGTATTACCTTTCCTACACTTCTCCTTTACTTTCGTTGTCTTATGTGCATTGCATGCTTATATATTTTACATTGAGGACAATGTAGATTTTAAGTTAGGGGGTGTGGATTAAGCAAGGTAATCAGTGTTTTTTTAGTCTTTGAGCAAAAATTGTGAAAATTTTTCTGAAAATTTTATAAATTCGAGCGATTTTGAAGTTCATCCATAATTTAGAAGTATAAGATACTTAAAGTTGGTGATTTATGACTCTTGTGTTCAGTTACTTGTTAGATTTCACAGTTAAGTTCAACTTATTAATCCATGATTAGAAGTTTTAAACATTGATTGAGTCATGATTTCACATGTCACATCTAGCTTACAAATAAGGTGTCAATTTGATATTGAATTGTTAACTTGGTGATTATTAAGCATGGACGGAACCAACCTGGGGAATTTGTCCATCATGTTCAATGAGAAGAATTGAAAATAAAATAAAATAAAATAAATACCCAGCTAAAAAAACAGTTATCATTAAAAACAACTACTTATTAAAGATCTTTAAAAAGGTTGACATAGCGTGAAAGTCATCGATGGAAAAATCAAAAGCTGGAAGAATGAAAAGATGAACTGTAAGACAAGTTTTGGTTGTCCTGAATGCTATTTTGATTATCAATGTTATTATGAAAATTAAGAATTGAACCTTTAATTGTGATAAGTCCAGATTTCATTATGCACCCGTGAAACTCAATATTTAGAATTGTTCTAATTTTTAGATTAATATTTTGAACTTGACTATGAAATTTATCGAATGTTACAGTTTAAGGGAAAATAATGCTCAACATTGATGTATTTTGAAACTTTATTATTTGGATTGTTTTAAAGCCACTTGTGCTTATAGAATTTGTCTTATAATTCTCGAAATATTTTTCGCATACTTTGCTCGGGACGAGAAAAATACTGGTTGAGGATTGTGTCGAGGGTCAAATATTGCATATTATCTCCCTTTATTACTTAATTTTATGAACATAATAATGCTTAATGTTATATTTTAATCATGTTTGTGTTACAAGGTGAATTTAAAAGCTTAGATTGAAAATGGTGCTAAAAGCATGAATTTAACGCTCAAGAATCACTAAAGCTAAGGATGGATCTTGTGAGATCAATAATGAAGAATTCACATGCCAAAGATCCAAGAAAATCAAGTGAGGAATGAAGAGCATTGAAGACTTGAAATGAAGAAAAGGAATCCTGAAATTGTCCTGAAAACAAACATATTCCTGAAAGTATCCTGAAGAAGCATATCCTGAAACTCTGAATCATTCTGTGAAATTGCACAGAGAGAAGCCTATTTGGAAAAACTGCGTAAATTTGAAGCGATTTTTAGAGTTTTCCAACTAGGTGCGAAAGTTGGAGTTCCACAACTATAAATAGGACTCTCTAGGATGTTCTTAGGCATCATCTAGGGTTTAAGGAGTAGAGCAAAAGCATGTAGAAGCCGTCGTCAAGAGTTTTACTTCCTTTTCTTTAGTTGTTTTTATGCTTTTCTTAAGAGATTTTAGTTCAATCATGTCTATGGTTGGCTAAAGCTCTTAGATAGGGCTAAGAGGTGAAACTTGTAGCATATTGAGATATTTTCTATTGTTTTGATTCATATTTATGTTGAACTTTCTTTGATTATAGTTTGATTCTTAAGGAATACTTTTAGTTTTTAATGGTTTGTTGTAACTCAAATTACAATAGATCTACGATAGCTTTGATTATGTTCTTTTCATGTATTGAGATTGTGAAATTAGGCAATCCTGTTGTTTACCATTGTCTCATGGGCATGGTTAGGTGATGGAATCCTACCCAATCTTCCCAATTCTCTTGTGATTGGTAAATCCTGTTGTTTGCCTTGTCTCCTGGGCATGGTTTTGTGATGGAATCACTTCCAATTCTCACACCTCTCATCCATTGAGAATTAGGTCAAAGGAAGTTTAGATTTGATTTTACTTAGATATCTTCCAATTGGATAAGATGGGACTCCGATTGCAGTTGTGTCATTGAATCAAGCAAAGATCTCCCTGATTTCTACAAGTGGATCCTTGGAAACCTTAGTTATCACCTTTGAATTTGTTAGTTTTAATCACTTTAATCACAATTACTCTCATCAAATATTTTAGATTTAGATTTAGATTTTTTTCTAGTTCTAGTTCTAGTTACTTTCAGAAGACACACAAGTCAGTCCCTGTGGATTCTACCTCGGTCTCACCGAGATTATTACTACATCGCGACCCTACACTTGGGATTGTGAACAGATATATTAAGTAATAAACATAATCTTTTTATTTTTTTCAAAGATACTACATTCACATGACCTAATCTACTATGCCATAGATAAAAGGGTTCAATGATATAAACAGAACTGGATGTCTTCTTATTATCATTGGATACATTTACAATGAATAAACCATCATTACAGTATCCCTTACCAACAAAAGTTCCATTCTTAGTCACTACAAGCTTATCTGAATCAAATACTAACTTGACATTAGCCTTATTGAGGAGCGAACTAAAGACCAAGTTTCTTTTAATGTCAGGCACATGTAGGATATCATTCAATAGCAGAGTCTTTCCAGAAGTGAGTTTCAGAAGTACTTTCTCTTTTCTTATAACTGGAGATGTTCTAGCATTACCGATGAACACCTATTCATCATCTCATGATACTTAGTAGGAGGTAAACATGCTACGATCATTGCACACGTGCCTAATTGCACCAGTATCTAGTACTCACTCCATGTTATTTATAAGGAAGACTTCTGACACCATAGTTACTACCATGTCAGACTCATTGCCATTTTCTATAGGATTAGCCTGCGACTTACCTTTATTTTTCTTAAGACTGCAAGTTTTAATGTGATGTCCAGACTTTCCACAGTTGTAGCAATTTCCATTTTTCTTGAATTGATTATTTGCATTCTTCTTTTTGAGCTTGCATTCATTTGCATAATGTCCACGTTTGCCACAGTTATGACATTTTCCATTTTTCTTATTATTATTTTTATTTGATTCCACAAGATTCGCTTTTGAATCTACCTCATTTTCATTTTCTTTTTGATCCCTGATTCTATTGGCCTCCTCTATTTGTAGGTGAACGATAGTAGTTTTCAAAGAAACACCGTTCTTTTTATGTTTCATTCTATTCTTATATTCTTTCCAGGAGGGTGGTAACTTTTCTATCAGTGCTCCTGATAGAAACACTTCATCCAACTTAATTCCTTCTGTCGACAGTTCATGAACTAGATTTTGAAAATCATGAATCTGATTAGTGACAAGTTTGTCGTCTATCATTTCATAATGAAGAAAATTAGCGATTGCATGTTTCTTAGCGCGCCTGCATCTTCCAATATGTACTTTTTTCCAAAGCAGTCCATATGTCTTTAACAGACTTGTAAGAAACGTATACGTCATATAGTTCATTGGACAAAGAGTTTAAAATATAATTTTTACAATTATTTTAATCTGTTACTTCAGTTTGATTTGCTGGATCTATAGTAAATGATTCAGACAAAATGTATGAAACTTTAAGGGTGGTCAATGCGAACATCAGTTTTTGTTTCCACCGTTTAAAGCATTGTCTAGCGAACAGTTTGATTTTGGCTAACTAAGCAGAAACATTTACTGTTACTGTAGCCATAGTCTATGTAATTCAACAATTTTGATTTCAAGATTGTTGGAATATTTGGTTGAATTAAATAAACTATTAAAATCAAGAACAAAAAAAAATAAAAAATTGAAAAAGAGAGCTTATTGAATTGAGTCGAGGCGTGACGTGAGTCACTGTAACACCTCGTACCTTCCAGTACTCGGGTGTTACCATGTAATCTAATTTAATATAAATATAAACCTAACCTACTTAAATATTCACGTTCATTATGGTTTAAATCCAACGTTTAAAACAGTCATCATCCATCCGTTAATGTTTGAGACGAACCATCACATCATCAGCACAACCCATTGTTAGGACTTCGATCACCTTGATAGGTGAATCAAACCATCCAATAGTCAAATAATATTTAATAAGTGTATTATTTTTTATTATATTATAGATTTTACACAAACATAGATTAAAAAAAGATTATGGATGTATTTTGATAATTTATTTATCATATAATAATGTATGAAAATGTGTTGTAATACAATGATATGTATACATTTAATGTATATAAAATATTATGAAAATAATATTATTTAAATAAACATAATGAATAATAATTTTACAATATATAATTGACTTATAAATATTAATGTAGTATTAAATATCTTTTGTAAATATGTAAACAAAAATTATTATATATTTTAATAAAATTGTATATTATTTAACAATATTATTGAATACAAATATGATTTTAATTAATTTTCAATTCATTTATATGTATATTTATTTATAATATAATGTTATATATTATGAATTATATATTAATAAATATGTGATTAATAACATGTATATAGTAGTACATTAATATTAAAATTATATTTATATATGTGTATGATATTTTAATCATTATAATTATAAGTAATACACAATAGTATAACAAACGTATTGTAGTGTTGTAATATATTATTCCAATGCAATAATAAAAGTGTTAGTTCAATAAATTATATAAGATAATTAGTTATATTGTTATTATCACAAAAATAATAAAATGTTATAGTGTAATGTATGCATATAAATAAATCCGACTTGCCAAATTCGAATCAAGCAATCACCGTGCTCTAAAACCCCCACTTAACCATTGAAACCCATTTTCAATGCCAATCCGACCACTGAGTCAGTGTGCACTGACCAATCAAGCCCTGGGATGTGTGATATGGCCCACCTAGGCCTCACATCTGCCCTATACTGGGCCAGGACCCCTATAGGGGGTTCTCGAGATGAATGGACGGAGTGGATTTATCACAAACATCACGGTGGACCCCACACCAAACGTTCTTTTTGAATCTAACGGATGTTAGCTCCCAAGGTGGGCCACCTTGGCCACTATTTGGATGATCCG
The DNA here is from genome assembly GCA_021015155.1 of Magnolia officinalis. Taxonomy (NCBI): domain Eukaryota; kingdom Viridiplantae; phylum Streptophyta; class Magnoliopsida; order Magnoliales; family Magnoliaceae; genus Magnolia; species Magnolia officinalis. The sequence goes on along the minus strand of JAJHSJ010000012.1, from coordinate 10,785,900 downwards.
AACCGTCCATCGGATTCGTGGGGCCCGGCTGACCAAAACCCTATAGGCTGACAGACCCATGCATAAAGACGACGATTTTGGAATGAAACTGATCAAAAACTTGCGTGTGGCTAGGATCATGGATGGTGGGCCAACCTGTGCCCACATCGCTGATCCACGATCGTCCTAATCGTGCGATCTTAGTCGTCCGATCGCCCATTTGAAACGCGCTCTTTTATTGCAAAAAATAGGCAGGCAGCCTCCTGTATCATGAAAAAGGCAGGGGAGACAACTGCCGTTTTGGGAAGGGGCAGTTGGCTCGATCCGAGCCCTCCTTAGGCCAAGTGGATCGATCCTAGCCACTCCCTCTAGGGCAGCCATGTTCTTACGAGATGAGACATCTCGTCTCGTGAGAATACGACGAGAATAAGAATATCTCGTGGGAACTTCCAAAACTTGGATGAAAGGTTTGAAAAGTGAACCTCGCAGTGATCAGAGGTTCCATCTGGTCCGTTTGGACGGACCATATCATACGAAAATACCTCATAAAAAAATCGGTCATTGATGGCCAGGTCATCTTCCCCGTCTACACGTCTGACCCACCATGCTGAGATGGACCCCACCGCAAGTGAAAGTGTGCTTTTCTGGTGGGCCCGGGCAGCAAAAATTCATCCTAAGGTTGGATGGACCCCATGCGTAACTGATCTTCAACAATGGCCGTTGCAAGAGGAGTTTCTTTTCCAACCGTCGGATGGGTTTCCTCACGCCTATAAAAAGAGCTACTGTTGCTCTTGGGATTCGCACCAGAGACACACAGAGAGAGAGAAGGAGAAAGGGAGAGAGAAGGAGAGAAAAGAGAGAGAGGCGAGTGATTGTGTGACTCGATGTCGCACTGCACCAACTCAGCCCGCACAAATCAGACGGAGTTGGGTTAGTGCAGACTGGTAGCATCACCAAGTGGGTAAATGTAACATCCTAGATTTTTGCCGACCTGGGATTAGATGTCCTTAGGCAATGGGTCGATCTTAACACCTTATTAACTTGTCAGAACTCAATCCCAAAGTCTAAAATCACTTATGAACCCATTTCTTTCACAAATCTCACCCTTTACCACCTTATTCTTTAAATTTTTCTAAGTACTTTCACCCTAGACACTATCTTAAAGTTTAGGTAATGAAGAACAATACTTAAACTAAACATTTCTATAAAGGACTAAGTACCACCTCAGACCGAAATCACTCAGGACTAAATCCTTTAGAAATTAGGCGAGAATTAGCCAGTATTAAACTAGAGTCCCTGTAAAATTATCACCAATCACTTTAAATATGATCTGCAAGACCCAAAACTTGTAGAATCATTGACGCTAGGTTACCCTAAAGTCTAGGATCAAACTCATTACTCGGCTGCTCTTGGGAGCACATTAAAACTCCGTATTAGGTCTGAACCGCACATCGGGAGTCCGAATAATACGAAGTTAAGGACTTAGGACCGCCTTGCTGGGCTTGACAACCATCTCGGAAATCAAATCCAGATAGTGTCCCAGCGCTATTCGCTTGAGCTCGGAGTGAAGAGTGTGAGAAATGTGAAATTAATTCAAAATAAAATATCTCAAATAGTAATCTGACACCTCTCGCTTGCGGATCAGTTTTAAACAACCAGACCGTCAGAATCAGACTAAATTATACCCTCGGATCAGGAAAAATTTCATACACATATCCATGTACTCGGAATCTCCGATCGAGATCCGCTGACCGTTGAACTGAAACTGGTCCACCACGCGTGATCTGGAATCCCGACTGAAATGAAAACTTAACTAAACGTAAATCCAGTGTTAGTGAGATTAAGTCCGACCTTTGGCTCAAGGAGGCCCGCCAAAAGTCCTCCGTTGAGCTGAAACAGGTCCGCTTTAGTTATAACCTAAGTATACTTTGACCTGGAGTCTATTTCGGTGAGTTTTTAGACTATATAAGGACCTTAAACCCTCTCTCATTGCAGCCATACGAATTTGAGAGAAACCCTAGAGAGAGAAGAGAGAAAAGAGAGAGAAAGTGTGGGAGATGTGAGAGAATCTCCCTGCCACTCTTCCCTTCTGCTATCCATGCTCAACCGCTCCATTCTCATCGCTTTCCCGGCGATTCCGACGTCGTTTCTAGGTAAGAAACCCTAACCCTAATCTGTTTTGGTGTTGTAAAGGTTATAGGTTATGAAATAGCTAACCTATTTCATTCTATAGGTTACCAAACTGCCGTATACAGAAACTTAGCAATTCTATCAACTCCGTTTCGATACTACGATAAAAGGTGCGGACTTTAGGTGTATAGGTTATGGTTTTCAACGCTTTCAATGTCAGAAAATGATAGATTCATGATCTGCATGCAATTGCACATGTACAAAGTGCTGTCTGTTTTCTGTTTCGATTAAAGATGAAGAATATGGAATTTTATATACTCTTGGTATTTATAGAAAGTACCGTATACGTATAAATTTTGGAAATGGGTTTGCCATGATTATTTGCTGTATTAATATATTATATATGGATAAAATACTTGTTTGGCGAAAGGACTCGCCCTAATACATGTTTTTGCTAATATACATTATGTATGTTAAAATAGTGTATTCTAAGTGTTTGTGAAAATGACTGAATGAGTATAGGATTCTCATTCGTGCTCACCATGACTAATTGTCATGGATATATGAATGTTGTATTGGTAATACCCCTTTTACGAAAGGATTTGCCCTGAATCACGCCACGGCCACTATACGCTATATATGTTGAAATGTGTAGCCCAAGTGTTGTGAAAATGTTCAAATGAATATGGAACTTGGATTCCTATTTTCCATGACTATCCGTCGTGGGTGTATGCGTATTATGATTGGGGCAACTCCCTAGTGAAAGGATTTGGCCTAATGCCTATGTGATCAACATATGTCATGTATGTTGATGTATGTATTTTAAAGTGTTTTTTTTTTTTGAAATGTCTGAATGAGTAGTAGTTAGTAAATTGTAATGAATAAGGATGTTGAGATAGGTTTCTCAACTACCTTAGTAATGTGTATGATTTCCTTCATGTAAGTTAATTAGTTTAATCACTTACTATTTTATGAAACGTATGTGTTTGGATTTCCTGTTTGCATTGTGTTTTATAACATGCTTGCTAATATGTTTGAATTACTTGTTTATTTAATTCTGCTCTGAATACTTCACATGTTTAAGTTGTATTCCATAAAATCCGTCATGGGTGATGGGGGAGTGGAGCAACGAGTGCGTGCAACAGCCCTGACAGCCCTAAACGGATAATATCAGACTTTGGTTGTATGATTTGAATCTTGATTCATTACTGCTTTAACTATCTGCAATTGAATGTGATTGGGGCTATGATTATAGTCCAGACAATCGGTAACGAAAATGAATGCGTGGCTGAGTTCCATTTGCCACGTGTTATGTGTTCGACGAATCCGAGTCGTACTTCGGTTGGCGATAGTGGTTGGCCACACGAGGTGCTTATGCGCTTCATGTCGTTCAACATGTTGTGCGCTCGAGCTAGCCGAGCTCGTCGAGTAACCCGATCTGTCTTATATATGTTCACCATGTTTGGACGCCTCTGCTTGAACCTAGGGTACCAAACTTACCAATGAAATCCCTTTTAACCATGGTACCTCGATCTGCTAAGACTCATGAGCCGGGCATGGTGGTATGGGACACCGTGGTCGAGCTGTCGGCCTACGCTGGGGCCACGTGCCTCCCCGTAGTGACCAGTGAGCAACCAAACTCGTGAGCCGATTATGGTGGTATGGGACACTATATTTGAGCTGTCGACACCTACGGCGAGAGCCGAATACGGTGAGACTATATTCGTGCTGACTGGCGACGAACCCTCCGTAGTGTCTTCGAGTATACTCTAAGGTCTGTGATTGGCGATGAGCCTTTCGCAACAACTAGAGCATGAGTTGAGCCGAGTACGGTGAGACCTGTATTCGAGCTGACGGCCAGCGATTGAGCCGAGTACGGTGAGACCTGTATTCGAGCTGACGGCCAACAATTGAGCCGCATACGGTGAGATCTGTATCCGTGCTGACGGGTGACGAGCCCTTTGTGATGCCTTCGCTATGCCTCTCAAACCATAATATCGTATGAGATTAACTAAGACTGACGACCCTAGAATGGATCATGTTTGGGAATGATATAAGGGAGGTACTTTAGTTTCCCAATACTGTTGTTTGAAATGGACTAATAACAACTCGGTAATCATGCTCATCATAGCATTGCATGTGCCTGGTAGATATGGAGCACTGAGGGATGAACGCATTCGCGAACGTAAGATGGTGTCGCATGAGGGTGGTTTGGCAAGGGCATACATCATGTCATTTCATACTTGCATTAAATAAGAGTAGTTAAAATTGTTTGATTGTACTGCTTTATCATTACTGCTTGACTGAATTGATAACATGTTAACCTATGCTTTATTGTCTCACTGAGTTGATCACTCACTTCCACGTTACGGGACGGTGTTCTGAACACCCACCAGACTTTGTCTGATTACAGATGGCGATGCTACTCCTAAGGCGGAGCCGGACTTTTGTGACGACGAGGATGCTTTCTCGTATATGCGGTTTTCTGGCGGCTTCATGTGAGCCGTGCCTTGATCGACGGGGTTACAGGGATGTTGACTAGATGACACTACACATTTGGTATAATTTGAATGTACTTGTAATGAATTAACCTGGTAACATTATCACACTGTGGAGACTCACCACAGTTTATATATTTTATATATCTATCACAGTCTTTCGCTTGCAATTTAACTGTCTCTGGAGTATGATATGCTGTTTTGGCTTAATCTCACTCATGTTCAATGCACTAATACAGACAACATTCAATCATCATTCATTTTGTTGTATAAGTGATGCGTTGGAACTCGGGAGTTGAGTTTATGCTCGACCCTCGATTTTCAGGGCGTTACAGTTCGTATCAGAGCATGATTTGGATTAAACCGGACCTAGGTTATGGTCACACGATGCATACTAACGCACTCTGACTTAAGAGGGTGCGAGAATATTGTAGAAACAGTCTCAGGCATCCATGTTCCGTCCAACGGCTAGTTCACTGAAAACGAACGTCGAAATCGAGTCTGTATTCAATCATGGTCGCACGGGTCGACCTTAAAACATTCCTAGGCCGTCTATGGATGATTCTAGATTACAATCCACCTCACCCCAACTGTTGAAAATCGATAGAATACAGGATAAGCGTGATGATGATAACTACTTCGAATCCTCGGAGCTTCTTTGGACTCCTCACAGAGACTTCACGAATCCACGAGGAAAGAAAAGCAGAAAAATAGAAATAAATTCTAATAAATTCAAAATTGATTAATGAATGACCAAAGAAAGATGAGTTCACAACCCTTTAAATAGGGATACCAAGTAATGGGAAAGAAATCAGAAACAAACTACAACTAAAACTCTTAGGTCGTGATGTCTACTAGTGTGCAATGTTTTCGGCCAAAAATAGTAAGTGTCCTATTTGGCTTCACCCAACCGTTCTCCTAATTACTCTAAGCTCTTTTCACAATGGGCGTAACTCCTAAAGCCCAACGGATGAAAAGTAATCAAACTAGAACTACTATTTTTAGTATAAAGAAATTGAAACAGGGAAACGATCGTCAATCGGGAGGTTTTTTCGTAATTTCGGGCTACGCAACCTAGCATGACAGAGTTGGTTGGCTTCATTAGCTCGTTCTACCCCAAATTCATATATTTTACATCAGATAACTCATTCCAGATTGCAAGATACGTCCAATTGTCCCGAAACTACCCAAAATTGAGCGAAATGGAGTCGGGGGGCCAAACGGAGCACTTCCAGAGGGTTTCAAGGTGGGACCCAGGGTTTTTTAGGGCCTAGGGGACAAGAGGGTCTCGCCTATGGGGCCCCCCCTTGATTTTTGGACCATTGGTCGGCGAGGCCCTCGCCCAGTCGGCGAGGCCTCGCCTGTTTTCGGGCCCGGCCAGGCGGGTCGGTGGGGCCGATCGTGTTGGGGGGTTGTGGGACCCCCCTGATGTGTGTCCCTTCCATTTCTACCCTCCCAAAACCCTACTTCCTTCACAAAGTGACCCTCCAAGCTCTCCTTTCTCCACAAAACTTTTGATTTTTCAAAGAAATCGCCCCACCAACCTCTTCTTCCTTCATTTTCATGCACCACCTTCGCCACACGTTCGAACTCTCTTTACCTATCCTCCTATCCTCTTTATTCTCTCTCATTTGAGCTCCTACACCCCCCGTTTGAAGCTCAAACCGTGTAAGCTCTCAACCCATCCTACTTCTTCATTTCCTTTCTTCAAACCCTGTCTTTTGGGGCCTTTACAATCCCTGTTGAGGTTTAAGTTCGTGGAGAACCAACTCTCCAGTCCTTTTCCTCCTTTTTCTTCACTTTTCCATGGCTCTATCCGAGCTTGTACGGCCATTTTCTTGGAGGCCAAATCATCCACACTGTTGTCTTGTAGCTTGCATGAGTTGCCGTCTTTGGATGTTTTTTGTCTTCATGTTGATGGGTATAGTAGTTGGTAGAATGTTTTAGAGGTTTGAGGACGTTTAGGGCCCATTCGGCCAACTGCATTAAGTGAGTTAGGTGGATAGAATTGTATAAGTAACAATAAATGTATGTGTAAGGTATGGTCCTTGGATTGGGTGTATCCCATGTTTTTCGACACCATGTTTAGAATGTACGCAATTAAAAGTAAATTCCGAGATTTCCTTTCAAATAACACTTAGAAATTCATTATCCTGGGATTTGGAAATTCCATCTCCCCCTTTTCCAACATAAGACTCATTTTTCAAAGCCTATAAAATTAATTTTTATCCCACCCACCCTCCTACCAACCATGCCACTCCCAATCCCGAGGAGGGATTAGCAATACAGTCCCATTTAGTACGACTTAAGACCGCTGGCCAAATAGACCCATAGAGTTTAGACCTAGAGCGGTGCTTCGACAGACCTGACAGTATAGGAAATCCAACAAATTAAGAACGTGAACTCTAGAACCCCTTAGTTGGTTTGAGCATATGTGAAGTGCTCGAGTGTAATTACATTCATGTTCGGGCAACTCAATTCCAAACAAATAAACAATTTTCTTTATTAAAAATGGTGAAAAATCATCTAGTGTATAAGCATAGACTTTGGATTAGGGGATTACGCTACTCATACGTTGCGACTAGGCACTAAAGAATGTAAAGGATTCATTATGCTAAGATAATTGAGTGATAGACTTAGTAAGTCAGGTTGATTAGGTAGGAGAGAGACCCCGTTCCTTCGTTGAAATCCTCTTGATACTCATAGGCTTCTTTAATAACTCCTAGTAAGGTTGTTTAATGTAGAAACTATTCACGCTCAGAGAAAACTTACATGTCCCTTGGATTTAATGTTAGGTCAAATCAATACATCCCTTAGAATTGCCTTCCCAGAGACTTATTACAATCGAGAACACGGAGTAGAGAACTATATATATAAGCGAGGTATTCACGGTTTGAATTGAATTCTCAATCCTGGTAGTTACTAATGAACTCTATGCTCTGATCAAGCAGAGAGTCGGGATCAACTAGGATTCAGAACTGATACGATAATTTTCTGTCTTCGCGAGGCAGGAGGTCCATGTATCCGATTTTGACCCACTACACAACTTTCCTTCCGTGTTGGCTCGACCACTTACAACCAAAAGTTATAACTTCGTCTTTGAGAAGTGTAAGAATATATAGCCAATAGAGATTTTTTCCTTTTAAGCCTAAGGAATTTCCCAAGTGAGCAACAAATAGTTAGGAATTAGGTCTCATGCCATGTCGGTATACATTTTATGCATATGAACGTAGAAAGATAGCCTGCCTGTTAAGCTTGACATGATTAAATAGGATAAGTCTGGACCGTGACAAAACTCCTTGGCAGAAGTAGGCATCTCACCACAAACTCACACCTGTCCCTGAATCAACCACAATGCCTATCATTTTTAGCTCCTTTCTATAATTATAGGTACCAATGCCATAATACACATCATCGATGAAAAGAAGACCAATGTAGTGGGAGACCGCATCCCATTTCATGTCAAGGATATGTCTTAAATTACACATTGTTCCAATATACGGAGCAGGACATAAATCTTGAGCCTTGAGGGTGAAAATAAATTTTTAAGGGGGGTAAAACATTATGAGTCTAATCTAGTTAGGTCACCTAATATACCTCTTTGATCTGGGTGGCGTAGCGGAAACGTGGTGGACCCTTGCCCCACTGGCCCAGGATCGAAACTGTGCTCGTTGAATACGAACATTATACAAGCCCTAGCAAGTTCTACTATGAGAAACCATTTTAGGATCATCTAGTAAGATTTGATTCACCATTTTCTTGGACATAGATAATAACAAGGACTCTCATAGACTAAGACCTAAAGGGCAACCTTAGACATAGACAATTTGAGCCTTTCAATGATGGACATTCCCTACGTTTCTAGAGTGATCGGACTACGGAGTTACTGAAATATACAACTGCAAACATTTGCGGCTTGACCCAATTCTCAATCCTGGGCGACTACCAATGGACTCACTGCTTGACCGAGCAGAAGACCAGGATCTACCAGGACTATGAATGGATACGATGAGCCTTCTACCCTGGTCAGATAGATGATCGATGTATCGGGATCAAGCCCACTATAAACGTCTCTCTGTGTTGGTCAAACAATGAAAACAACTATCTTACTCTAAATAATTGGAGATTATCGTCAAGACTCCAATAGGTAAAGAAATAAATTGTAAAAAACCATTAGGATATGGGAAATGAATAAAGAAATAAGTTTTAAGGGGGGTAGACTAAAATGAACCAGGCTAGTATATACCCTACGCAATAAAACTTAGGCAAAGGAAATAATTAAATCTTTCCTTATTACCCTTAGGCAATTTCGGGGACAAAATTTTGTTTTAAGGGGGGTAGATTGTAACATCCTAGATTTTTGCCGACCTGGGATTAGACGTCCTTAGGCAATGGGTCGATCCTAACACTTTATTAACTTGTTAGAACTCAATCCCAAAGTCTAAAATCGCTTGTGAACCCATTTCTTTCACAAATCTCACCCTTCACCACCTTGTTCTTTAAATTTTTCTAAGTACTTTCACCCTAGACACTATCTTAAAGTTTAGGTAATGAAGAACAATACTTAAACTAAACATTTCTACAAAGGACTAAGTACCACCTCAGACTGAAATCACCCAGGACTAAATCCTTTAGAAATTAGGCGAGAATTAGCCAATGTTAAACTAAAGTCCCTGTGAAATTATCACCAATCACTTTAAATACGATTTGCAAGACCCAAAACTTGTAGAATCATTGACGCTAGGTTACCCTAAAGTCTAGGATCAAACTCATTACCCGGCTGCTCTTGGGAGCACATTGAAACTCCGTATCAGGTTTGGACCACACATCGGGAGTCCGAATAATACGAAGTTAAGGACTTAGGATCGCCTTACTGGGCTTAACAACCATCTCGGAAATCAAATCCAGATAGTGTCTCAGCGCTATTCGCTTGAGCTCGGAGTGAAGAGTGTGAGAAATGTGAAATTAATTCAAAATAAAATATCTCAAATAGTAATCTGACACCTCTCGCTTGCGGATCAGTTTTAAGCAACCAGACCGTCAGAATCAGACTAAATTACACCCTCGGATCAGGAGAAATTTCATACACATATCCATGTACTCGGAATCTCCGATCGAGATCCGCTGACCGTTGAACTGAAATTGGTCCGCCACGCGTGATCTGGAATCCCGACTGAAATGAAAACTTAAGTAAACGTAAATCCAGTGTTAGTGAGCTTAAGTCCGACCTTTGGCTCAAGGAGGCCCGCCAAAAGTCCTCCGTTGAGCTGAAACATGTCCGCTTTGGTTATAACCTAAGTATACTTTGACCTGGAGTCTATTTCGGTGAGTTTTTAGACTATATAAGGACCTTAAACCCTCTCTCATTGCAGCCATACGAATTTAAGATAAACCATAGAGAGAGAAGAAGAAAAGAGAGAGTGTGTGGGAGATGTGGGAGAATCTCCCTGCCACTCTTCCCTGCTGCTATCCATGCTCAACCGCTCCATTCTCATCGTTTTCCCAGCGATTCCGGCGTCGTTTCTAGGTAAGAAACCCTAACCCTAATCTGTTTTGGTATTGTAAAGGTTGTAGGTTATGAAATAGCTAACCTATTTCATTCTATAGGTTACCAAACTGCCGTATACAGAAACTTAGCAATTCTATCAACTCCGTTTCGATACTACGATAAAAGGTACGGACTTTAGGTGTATAGCTTATGGTTTTCAACAATTTCAATGTCAGATAATCATAGATTCATGATCTGCATGCAATTGCACATGTACAAATTACTATCTGTTTTCTGTTTCGATTAAAGATGAAGAATATGGAATTTTACATACTCTTGGTATTTATAGAAAGTACCGTATATGTATAAATTTTGGAAATGGGTTTGCCATGATTATTTGCTGTATTAATATATTATATATGGATAAAATACTTGTTTGGCGAAAGGACTCGTCCTAATACATGTTTTTGCTAATATACATTATGTATGTTAAAATAGTGTATTCTAAGTGTTTGTGAAAATGACTGAATGAGTATAGGATTCTCATTTGTGCTCGCCATGACTAATTGTCATGGATATATGAATGTTGTATTGGCGATACCCCTTTTACGAAAGAATTTGCCCTGAATCACGCCATGGCCACTATACGCTATATATGTTGAAATGTGTAGCCCAAGTGTTGTGAAAATGTTCAAATGAATATGGAACTTGGATTCCTATTTTCCATGACTATCCGTCGTGAGTGTACGCATATTATGATTGGGACAACTCCCTAGTGAAAGGATTTGGCCTAATGCCTATGTGATCAACATATGTCATGTATGTTGATGTATGTATTTTAAAGTGTTTTTTTTGAAATGTCTGAATGAGTAGTAGTTAGTAAATTGTAATGAATAAGGATGTTGAGATAGGTTTCTCAACTACCTTAGTGATGTATATGATTTCCTTTATGTAAGTTAACTAGTTTAATCACTTACTATTTTATTAAACGTATGTGTTTGGATTTCCTGTTTGCATTGTGTTTTATAACAAGCTTGCTAATATGTTTGAATTACTTGTTTATTTAATTCTGCTCTGAATACTTCACATGTTTAAGTTGTATTCCATAAAATCCGTCATGGGTGATGGGGAGTGGAGCAACGAGTGCGTGCAACAGCCCTGACAGCCCTAAATGGATAATATCAGACTTTGGTTGTATGATTTGAATCTTGATTCATTACTGCTTTAACTATCTGCAATTGGATGTGATTGGGGCTATGATTATAGTCCAGACAATCGGTAACAAAAATGAATGCGTGGCTGAGTTTCATTTACCACGTGTGATGTGTTCGACGAACCCGAGTCGTACTTCGGTTGGCGATAGTGGTTGGCCACACGAGGTGCTTATGCGCTTCATATCGTTCAACATATTGTGTGCTCGAGCTAGCCGAGCTCATCGAGTAACCCGATCTATCTTATGTATGTTCACCATGTTTGGACGTATCTGCTTGAACCTAGGATACCAAACTTACCAGTGAAATCCCTTTTAACCATGGTACCTCAATCTGCTAAGACTCACGAGCCGGGCATGATGGTATGGGACACCGTGGTCAAGCTGTCGACCTACGCTGGGGCCACGTGCCTCCCCGTAGTGACCAGTGAGCAACTAGACTCGTGAGCCAATTATGGTGGTATGAGACACTATATTTGAGCTGTCGACACCTACGGCAAGAGCCGAATACGGTGAGACTATATTCGTGCTGACGGGCGACGAGTCCTCCGTAGTGTCTTCGAGTATACTCTAAGGTCTGTGATTGGCGATGAGCCCTTCGCAGTAAATAGAGCATGAGTTGAGACGAGTACGGTGAAACCTGTATTCGAGCTGACGGCCAGCGATTGAGCCGAATACGGTGAGACCTGTATTCGAGCTGACGGCCAGCAATTGAGCTGCATACGGTGAGATCTGTATCCGTGCTGACGGGTGACGAGCCCTTTGTGATGCCTTCGCTATACCTCTCAAACCATAATATCGTATGAGATTAACTAGGACTGACGACCCTATAATGGATCATGTTTGGGAATGATATAAGGGAGGTACTTTAGTTTTCCAATACTGTTGTTTGAAATGGACTAATAACAACTCGGTAATCATGTTCATCATAGCATTGCATGTGCTTGATAGATGTGGAGCACTGAGGGATGAACGCATTCGCGAACGTAAGACGGTGTCGCATGAGGGTGGTTTGGCAAGGGTATACATCATGTCATTTCATACTTGTATTAAATAAGAGTAGTTAGAATTGTTTGATTGTACTGCTTTATCATTACTGCTTGACTGAATTGATAACATGTTAACCTATGCTTTATTGTCCCACTGAGTTGATCAGTCACTCCCACGTTACGGGACGGTGTTCCGAACACCCACCAGACTTTGTCTGATTGCAGATGGCGACGCTACTCCTGAGGCGGAGCCGGACTTTTGTGACGACGAGGATGCTTTCTCGTATATGCAGTTTTCTGGTGACTTCATCTGAGTCGTGCCTTGATCGACGGGGTTACAGGGATGTTGACTAGATGACACTACACATTTGGTATAATTTGAATCTACTTGTAATGAATTAACCTGGTAACATTATCACACTGTGGAGACTCACCACAGTTTATATATTTTATATATCTATCACAGTCTTCCACTTGCAATTTAACTGTCTCTGGAGTATGATATGTTGTTTTGGCTTAATCTCACTCATGTTCAATGCACTAATACAGACAACATTCAATCATCATTCATTTTGTTGCATAAGTGATGCGTTGGAACTCGGGAGTTGAGTTTATGCTCGACCCCCGATTTTCAGGGCATTACAGTAAAAGAGTACGAGAGTGAGGAAGAAAGAAGGTGAGGGGGAGTTGTAAAGTGCAGCTCACCACGGACTCACCCCAACGAGTTGGTGCTACCAATACCGGGGTGGTGTTAGCTACTGCAGCAGCAACTTAGGACTTTGGGTCGACTCAACCAACTCGCCAAGCAGCCCAGGTAACTCGACTTAATTCAGGCCCAGCTGTAACAGCTAGAGCCATTAATCCCTCGACCAAGGGCTGGCCTGACTCGCTCATGCAGGGCCTGGTTGGGACCTACGTGTCTCCAATCGGGTCTGGACCAAAACCCATCCCCTCCACTGCCGCTGATCACTCGGACTAAACCCAACTCGAACATATCAAGTCAAGTTGGCGAAACAACTCGAAACCGAACAGACTTAACGGGCCGTATGGACCGGCCTCCGAATTCAGATCAGCGTCCGTCAAGGGCTACCCGTTTGATGATTTTTAACAACATCGGATGGGCAGGCGTTCAGATTCGCTCGCCCAACGTCTAGACGTCGCTACCTCAGTAACTTAGATTGAGTTCAACAGCACAACAGCAAACAGGCTGCTCCACACTTAGTTTACCACTGTGGGTCGCACCTTAGTATGAAAATCAGTGGGCCACACCTGAGTTTAAAACTCAGTGGGCCGCACCACATTTAGACAGTTGGTCGCACTTGAGTCTTAACTCAGTGGGACACAACATGCACCAGTAACGTGGACCACAAACAAGGCCTTTATTAGGCCATGCAAAGCACTGAAAATGAGCCCTCATCAGGCCATGCAATGAGCTAAAAGTAGGCCGAGATCAGGCCGTGCAGTGAGCAGAAAACAGGTCTTTAAGTGGGTCATGAATCTGAGCTGAAACACCCCCCAGTAGGGCTTTTCTTTGAACTGAAAATAGGCTCTAGCTGGGCCTTGTATCAAGCTGAAAAACAAGCCTCAAGGTGAGCTGAAAACAGACCTCTATCTGGGCCCTAGAACGAACTGAAAACAAACCTTTAACTGGGCCCTGCAATGGACTGAAAATGGTCTTTCAGATGGGCTGTTACCTGAGCTGAAAGCCAGCTGCTGAGCCTTCCATTTATTGGGCCAGGGATGGCCTAACCCAGCCCCATTTTTGGGCTTGTATTGGACCCAACGACTATTCAAACTGGGCCGAGCCAGACTTCCAACCGTGGGCCGCACGAGCTGGGTCGGGCCAGGCGGGTAGCCCAACCTCACCCTTGAGCCACATAATAGGTGGGCCAAACCGTCAATCCAGCTACACAACAGGTGGGTCGGACCGTCAGTCCAGCCACATCACCATACATAAGGTGGGCCGCACTTAGACTAATTTCAATGGGCCACGCCACAAATCGCAATGGGCCTCACCAAGTTGGGCTGGGCCACCTTTGGACTGCAGTTGGGATAGCAGGTCTGGGCCAGAACGAGTCTAGCCCAGCCCAACTTTAAGCCATCACTAGGAGCTATGGTTGGGCTGAACTGGGCCCAGTCTAGCCCAGCTTTTGGACCACAGATGGACAGCAACTGTTGGGCCAAACTAGGCCCAATTCGGGCCTTAGCTAAGGGCAAACATCAGGCCTAGTTTAGGCCATTAGTTGGTACAAAAATTGGGTGGGCCTGTTCACCCTAAAGCAGGCCCAAGTTCCCTTGGTTATCAGGTCCATACAAATCCCATTCATTTCAATGACTTGGATGTTTTAAAACTCTTCTAATACAAGTTGCCACCTCGGGAATGGCCCTAGGGAATCGTTTGTGTGACTTTGGGCCGCAAGATACACACGGGAATTCGGATCAAGGTCAGGACTACAACCCTTCAGGTGATGATTTCTTCCCCTTAAGCTTTCCATTTCCAAATTAGTTTAAGTAATAGTCCTTACTAGCATCACAATGGTTATCATGCGACCTCTTACACTAGTTATGAACTCGTAAGATATGATTTATATTTGATTTATAATTGATAGTTGTGAACCATACTTGCATGTGATAGTTACTTACATGATAACTCTTCTTTTGATTGATAATTCACATCATGACCTATTGTGATTATTATGCTTAATATATGCCTGCCATGCTATAACTACATGCTTTCACATGAAATGTTGTGAGTAGCTTTTGAATCCCTATTCACTACACTTACTAGTGGGTAACTCCCTCTTGTGTACGTGAACTCATACTTGGGATGTAACAAGATGGGTTGGTGAGAAATGGGCCCTCGATTTAGAGGTTATATGGGACATGGAACATTAATGTGGGATGTACCATCCATTGGGCATATGGCTTAAGTGGCTTAGAAATGATCCCTTTTAATCGCACTGATTTAGCCTTGCCTGACCCTTTTTTGTCGTTTTGATTTGAAGTACATGTATCCTTTTTGCCGCTGCGATTTGACATCTATCCTATGTTTTGAGATTTGCCGACGTGGCTTTGATGGCCTATACCATGCGATGGTAATCCCTACTTATGGAATTTGATTGGCCACTGGTCGACGGACATCCATTAAACATCTTAAGATGGAAAACCTCATGAGCTGGGGATGATGGTCATAGGACACTATGCCCAAGCTGTTGGCCTACGCTGGGTGACGAGCCCCCCGTAGTGACAATTGAGTTACTTAAATTGGCTGATTGTAATTGGAATAATAATGGTTTGGCTAATCATGCATTCATAGCATATTGGCGATGACGGGTGGCTAATTTTGGATGCTATAGCACGTGCCCTTAGGTTTAGTGGGGTATCATTTCACTAGCTCCCAGACCATCTGCTATTGACTTACGTGATGACTTGGTCACTATGTTGTACGAGTTATGCTATGCTAGTGACTCACGGACTTGATAACTTGACACCAGCTGTACGAGATATGCTACGTTGGTGACCAGTCTTTTGCATGGGTGACGAGCCCAAGTTCAATTGGATGAGCATCCCCAGGTCGATGTGCATTCATGCATCCATGCATTTAAAAAGGCTGCATCATGTATTGTTTTGATTGCCTTATTGTTTTAACTATGCTTAACTAAGGTGGCGGTGTGTAATCTTGAAGGGAATTCACACTGAGTTGGTCACTCATCCATCAAATATAAACTATACAGGTAGCATAGGTGGCTTAGATGATATTCATGTTCAGACTATTGAGGAGCAGGGTACGAGTATCAGGGATGCATGGTCGTATCTGCCAAGAGGAGCTGCGTGATCTCGCGGCTCAAATTTATATGCATTTTATTATTTCTCTTCTGTAAATTATGTCAATTTTGTATTTGTTATTATAAGAGGCATTGGTTTGTATAAGTCATTATAAGCAGCTTCTTGTATGTTCTAAATGTAAATTTTAACTTTTCCTTTATGTTGATTTGTCCATTCTACACTAAACTGCTAACTCTGATGAAAGAAAAAAAAAATGGAATTTGGTTCTCTATAAGTTAACACTCAAGTTTTTGGGAAATGAGTCATATACTCAGGTCCTGAAAACACGGGGTGTTACAGTCACTTGGCTTAAAATAGAATTTGCTCCCCTTAGATAGCGTCTCAAGTGCAACAGGTTTCCATAGCAATCGACCTCCAGGATACAATGACTATGACCCGATCCTAGCGGTGCACTCATTGTACGCGGGCTCGAACCACTTGCAGTTTAACCCAAAAGTGCTGAGTTGACTCAGCAACGAACTCGGCAATCAAAATTCTTAAAACAGAATATCAGAGAGTGTTTTATAAGAGAGAATGATTTTCGTATATTTGAAATGTGATCGGAAGTCTTTATATAGACTCCGAAGTAGTGCATACGTACCCTTTACAAAGGGTTAGGTCCGTTGGATTTAAACCCAACAAATGTGACCAACCGAAACGGACACACCTCTTTGGTTTAAAATGAAAAAGCGCAAGTGCGAGTACGCTCTCACAAATAAAGTCCTGCGAGTACCCATACACACACGGACGCGGATTGCGTCCTACCCCCGCCCGGACGGTAATCCGTCCAGGCAGGGCTTTATGGGGCCCACTGTGATGTAAGTATTTTATCCACACCATTAATTGTTTTTATTTGATTATTTGAAGATATGACCCAAAAATTGAGGTAGGTTCAAGGCTTAAGTGGACCACAAATTGTGGATTAAACTTCCACCATTAAAAATTTCCTGGGAGCTGGAGAAGTGCAGGATCAAGATGAAATTTGTGTTTTCACTTCATCCAAGTCTGCATGACCTTATTAATAGGTTGGGTGGTAAAAAACACATCACGGTGGCCTTTAGAAATGTTTCAATAGTGGGTGTCATTATCACTGCAACTTCCTTTGATGTGGTCCACTGGATCTGTTTATCTGCTTCATTTTTTGTATGATTCCTTAAAATGATCATATAAAAATGATTAATAGTGTGGATAAAATAATTACATCACGGTGGGCCTCACAGAGCCCTGCCTGGACAGATTACCGTCCGGGCGGGGGTAGGACGCAATCCTCATCCTACACACACACACACACACCCATGCGAGTACACTCGCACCACACTTACACCCGCGCCCATGCCCAGCCTAGCCCGTCCCGTCCTATTGCGTCGCGCACGTGCATGCTCACACGGACACAGACTCGGCTCGGCTCAGCACGGCACGACTCGGCGCGCGCGTGTGCATGTGTGGTCAATGGCATAGATTAGAGCTATTGACATAGCCCCCCTACAAGACCAAATTCACATGCCCCCAGAATGGGGCTTAAGCCCCAAGGAAAAAAGCCTATCTTATTGTTCACACCCCAAGTATAGGGTTGTGATGTAATAATAATCTCGGTAAGACCGAGGTCGAATCCACAAGGACTTGACCTTATACGTAATCTGAAAGTAACTTGAACTAGAACTAGGCGAAGATGTAATCTAAATCTGGAAATTTTAAGGAAATAATGGTGAAATCTTAAACTAAAACTTGTAAAATTCAAAGGTAGGAAACTAGGGTGCCAAGGATCCAATTGTATAGATCAGGGAGATCTATGCTTGATTCACGAACACAACTAGAATCAGTGTCCTATCTTCATCCAGTTGAAGATATTTCATTAAAAACCAATATGAACTTCCTTTAATCTAGTTTTCAAGAGATGAGAGGTATGGGAATTAGAATTGATTCCATCACAAAACCATGCCCATGAGACAAAGCAAACAACATAATTTAACCAATCCATAATAAATCTAAGAGAGTTATGAACGTTAGGAAGGGTTCCGTCATCCAACCGTGCCCGTGAGACAATGGTGAACAACAGGGCTCCCATGTTAATAATCCCTATAATGCAATGAACATACCCAAAGCTATCGCAGATCCATTGTAATTTAAGTCACAATAAACCATTAACAACTATGAATATTCCATATAATTAAGCTATAATCAAAGAGAGTTCATAAAACATGAATCAAAGCCATATAAACCGTCCCATCACGCTACAAGCTTCACCTCTTAGCCCTAGCTAAGAGGTTTAGCCAACTGTGGATATAATCAACTAAAATCTCTTAATTAAAACATCAAAAGAAAAGCGAAAGAAGGAAGAAAAAGAACTTCAAATTGGCCATCCACTCTCTCTCCTTCTCTCTCTCTTTCTCTCTTTTTTCTTCACGTTCCAGCTTGCCTCCGCGGCTGCCCACATCCAAGGATACCCTCCTCTCGTGCGTTTTCTCTCTTTTTATTAGCTGGAGGGTCAGTTGGCTTGGAGACTTACGTGCATGGAGTGCTTTCATGCATCATCCGAACGCTGTTACGGCAAGTGGATGTTTTATATTTCCTTGGCTTTGCTACGTGCAATAGGTGGGGTGCACTATGATGTGTTTTTAGAAGATGCACTCCGTCTATTGGTTTTGTGGGGTCATATTAGGCATCGGCCCAAAAGATGAAGTAATTCCAAGTCTCTGGTGGGCCACACATTCAGGAAGTTAGTGGGTGGCACATGCTGTTCAAGACTCCGCCTAAAGCCTGCTTTTTTTTCCTTTTTATGTGGAGTCATCTTGTGATGACCATATGGGAAATCCACTCTGTTCATCGGCTCCTGTATGTCGTGTTGGCCCACAGCCTCAAGTATCAAACAGATTCGATTTGTAAGTGGGTCACACGCTCAACCGATGTGCGGACAACATTCACCATCGAAAACACAATCTGCTTGGTGCCATACATGGCACATCTATTTACAAATTTGCCCTTCTATTTTGTTATAACTTCTGCTGTCCGTATCTCCTGACTACACCGTGCAAATGAGATGAAATTTCACCAGTACTTGTTATTTTTCACGCTCTTTCTAACGCCTAAGTTTGACCCTTGATCGCTTAAGGATTACCAAGATGCTCTTTAATGGCTAGCGCCCTATGATCTCTCCGTTGGGCCACTTCCGCAAAAATCCAAGGGCTGAATTTTGATGTGTACGGTTAATTTAAGGTCCTCAGGCCAGATATAAATTTTCAAACCAAACAGAAGGTGAGAACCCTGTGATCTTGCATTCAGGACAACTTTCAGGCCCCTTAACTTCAATCACTTGATTTTATTTATTTATTTATTTTTATGATCTTTGGCGTGTAAATTCTTCGATCTCGGTCTCCTAGGATCCATCCCTTGCCTTGGTGATTCTTGAGCATTAAATTTATGCCTTCAGTACTCTTTTCATTCCAAGCTCCTAAATTTACCTTGCAACCAAAAACACGATTAAAATAGGACGTTAAGCATTATCATGTTCATAAAACCATGTAATAACCAGGGTCTAATATGCAATATTTAACCCTTAACACAATCCTCAACCAGCATTTTGCCAGTCCCGTATGCGAAAAATAAGTTGAGCATCACAGGATAATTTTATAAACTCGAGTGATTTTTTGAAAAACAATCCAAGTACGAGAATTCTAAGGTACATCAATATTGGCATTACTTTCTCCTAGACTCAAGCGCACAGTAAACTTCATGGTCAAGTTCAAAGCAGTAATCCATCGATTAGAACAATTCTAAACATTAAGTTCCATGGGTATATGGTGTAACCTCACCTTATCACAATTAAGGATTCAATTCTTTATTTTCATGATAACATTGATAATCACAAGAGCATTCAGGATAACCATAACCTAAACTAAAACTTGCCTTACAGTTCAACTTTTCATTCCTCTAACTTTTGATTTTTCCATCGATGGCTTTCACGCTATGTCAATCTTTTTAAAGATCTTTAATAGGTAGCCCTTTTCGGCGACAACTATTTTTTAGCTGGGCATTCTCTTTTCTTCTTTTTTTTTTCTTCAATTCTTCTTATTGAACATGATAGGCAAATTCCTCGGGTTGGTTCCTTACATGCTTAATAATCACCAAGTTAACAATTAAATATCAAATTAAAACCTTAATGTGTAAGCAAGATGTGACATGTGAAATCATGACTCAATCAATGTTTAAAACTTTTAATCATGGAGTAATAATCCAAACTTAACTGTGAAATCTAACAGTCACTAAATCCAAGAGTCAACATTTCATATCTTATACTTCTTAAATCAATATTATCCTTTAAAATCACTCGAACTCACAATAATTTCCAGAAAAAAAATTTCAAAAAATTTCACAAATTTTTTTGCTCAAGACTGAAAAAGCACTGATTAGGTAACCTAATCTCCTATCCCCAACCTGAAATCTACATTATCCTCAATGTAAAAGAAATAAGCATGCAATGCACATGGGACAAGGAAAGTTAAAGAGAAGTAATGGAAAGATAGTACTTGACGAGGAAATTAAACAGCCTTTCCAAAGAGATATCAGCGTGAGAGTGGGTCAGCACAAGAGTGAAACCAACGAAAACAACCTATCCTAAAACAACTTAGAAAGCAAACCAACCTAACGACATAAAGCCGACTATCCTACAACGGCATAAAGCAAACTACCCTAGTCCTATGAAAGCAGGGAAAAAGCTACTCAGTCATGCCGTAAGGTTCCTCTTCTGACCAATATCTAGATAAATTTCTCAGTAGGTTTCTCAACAGGATCATCCAAAAGCCCTTTTTGCAATAGGCTTGGATGCCTTGGAGCATGGAATTCTAGAGAAATCTATATACCTCATCAAAAAATTGTCGTTGAATCGCTTGAGGTATCCAAATGATATATGATTCACCTGTGACAGAAAAAGTGTCAATGTTAATACTTCATGGTGAATCAGAGACTACACGTAAATAAAATTTAGAAAAATTCGCAGAAAGTGATGTAGTCTCGACACATTCTGGAGTTTCAAACTCTGGTTCAATTCTCAGCTCCTCCTCCTTTAATGGTAAGCATTCAAAATCTATGGAGGGAAGGATTTCAGAGTACGGGTTCCCTCGATCCATGACAACCATCGAGGTATTGTCTTGCAAGGCATCCACTATTTCTTTTATCATTGGATCGTTTGAATATGCAAAGTGTGCCAAGCAATCATCCAAAGAGTTGAAAATTTTCACATTTAAATCTGCAATGAGATACTCGAGGACTCCATCATCTTTAAAAGTAGATGGAGGTACGCTCTCTTGCTCCAGCCCTGCACAGACAGATTGAGGGTTAGTAGACGAAGTATTGATGTGAGAACTCTGTTCATTGATACTACTCAGAAGAGGCATTGAATCGTCAAAACTTGACAGCTCAGATGGTGGCCTTAATTGGGTGGTTTCAAATTCTAGAGTCATATCGAATAACTCGTCCCTCTCCCGAATCATATCATCATTCAATTCAGGGGAGTGGTCCAAACATGTTTCATAAGAGTTAGAAGAGTCGGTTGTAAGGAGCTCATCTTTCACTTTTAAATAAGACATGTCAAGTGAGTAGAGTAGCTCATTATGACCGATCACTTCGTGTACTTCTTGATCATTGACCTGGACCAAACTTGAGATTATTTCCAGAGGAATTTGGGCTGCATATTCATGATCGTCACCCCAATACGCATCATCTTCCAATTCAGTGCAATACACTCTTGGGATGGGATCGCTTTCCTCACATTCTCTTTCTAAATTGGGTTAAGGTTAAACTAACATCTCCCTCATCATTGAAACCTAGTATGTCATGTGAGTAAAGTGTGTCATCATCATTATATTTGAAAGACACCCACGTCTCTTGATTATTCTTTTGAACCGTCATTGAGATTGACTCTTCGGGAAATTGAACCATATATATGCTCATTGACATAATCCAACTCTTCATTCCAAATTCCATAGTTCTTCAAGAGCGAGTTAGGATCACTTTCCTGTATTTCTGGATTGGGTTGTGGTTGGGGTGAACGAGCCTCCTCTATCTTATCGAGGCGCGAATTAAACGCTTCCAACGTTTTTCTAATTTCCACAAGACAGGCCATGTGGCGCTGAAATGAATCCTCTTGGATTGTTTCTGGTTGGATCTCAAAGGTAGGGTATCCAAGAGAATAATCATTATAACATGTTGTTGGTTCATCTTCCCAATTTTGATGTTTCAATTGGTTATAGTCATACGGATCATACGTGAAAGAATATGATGGTTGATAATAGTCTTCATTCCCATAATTATAATCGCGTAAGGACTTCTTAACTGATGAAGTATAATATTCCAGTCGGTTCTCGATGATGGTTTGAGAAAAATCTTGAGATATAGGTTGAATTGCATCGTAATCATTATACATCCCTCCCCAATATCTCTTATCCATCTCAGCATATTGACGTACCCACTCTTCCATGGTGAAACCCAAACTCTGAATTTAATTCTAAGAAAAATAAAAGAAAAGATCCTACAGCAGTATGAAAAATAAGAGGAGAAGTTATAAAGAAGTTACCAGATTGGAGTTCCTACGTTAAAATCCTACAAAAGGAAATAAAATAAATTAGTTTCTACAAATAGAAATCCTAAAGTTAGAAAGTTCTAAAAAAATAGAAAGATGAGTTAGTTTCTAAAAAGAAGACTAAAAATTAGAAAGTTTCTAAAAATAAACTAGTTCCTAAAAAGAAATTCGAAAAATATATAGAAAGTTTCTAAAAAGAAAAGTTTCTAAACCTAAAATTAGAAAGTAAGAAAAAAAAATCCTAGAATTAGAAAGTTTCTAAAAATAGAAAATAAAACCTAATCCTAAAAATAGAAAATTAGAAAGAGATTACCAATTTAGAAGTCTATCTCAGGGTCCTATAAAACAGAAAAATTAGGTTAATTTCTAAAAATCAAACAGAAAAACCTAAACCTAAAGTTAGAAAACCCTAATCTTAACCTAATTCTAAAACTAGTTAATGTTAGAAAAATGTAACCGTCAATCCCTGACAATGGCGCCAAAAACTTGTTCACACCCCAAGTATAGGGTTGTGATGTAGTAATAATCTCGGTAAGACCGAGGTGGAATCCACATAGACTGAACCTTGTACGTAATCTAAAAGTAACTTGAACTATAACTAGGCGAAGAAGTAATCTAAATTTGAAAATTTTAAGGGAAAAATGGTGAAATCTTAAATTAAAACTTGTAAAATTCAAAGGTAGGAAACTAGGGTGCAAAGGATCCACTTGTATAGATCAGGGAGATCTATGCTTGATTCACGAACACAACTAGAATCAGAGTCCTATCTTCATCCAGTTGAAGATATTTCATTAAAAACCAATATGAACTTCCTTTGATCTAGTTTTCAAGAGATGAGAGGTATGAGAATTAGAATTGATTCCATCACAAAACCATACCCATGAGACAAAGCAAACAACATAATTTAACCAATCCACAATAAATCTAAGAGAGTTATGAACATTAGGAATGGTTCTGTCATCCAACCATGCCCGTGAGACGATGGTGAACAACAAGGCTCCCATGTTCACAATCCCTATAATGCAATGAACATACCCAAAGCTATCGCAAATTCATTGTAATTTAAGTCACAATAAACCATTAAAAACTACGAATATTCCATATAATCAAACTATAATCAAAGAGAGTTCATAAAACATGAATCAAAGCCTTAGAAACCGTCCCATCACGCTACAAGCTTCACCTCTTAGCCTTAGCTAAGAGGTTTAGCCAACCATGGATATGATCAACTAAAATCTCTTAATTAAAACATCAAAAGAAAAGCAAAAGAAGGAAGAAAAAGAACTTCAAACCGGCCGTCCACTCTCTCTCCTTCTCTCTCGCTTTCTCTCTTTCTTCTTCACGTTCCAACTTGCCTCCGCGGCTGCCCGCGTCCAAGGATACCCTCCTCTCGTGCGTTCTCTCTCTTTTTATAAGCTAGAGGGTCAGTTGGCTTAGAGACTTGCGTGCGTGGAATGCTTTCATGCGTCATCCGAATGCTGTTACGGTGAGCGAATGTTTTGTATTTCCTTGGCTTTGCTACGTGCGATAGGTGGGGTCCACTCTTGTGATGACCTTATGGGAAATCCACTCCATTCATCAGCTCCTGTATGTCGTGTTGGCCCATGGCCTCAAGTATCAAACGGATTCGATCTGTAAGTGGGCCACACGCTCAACCGATGTACGGATAACATTCACCATTGAAAACACAATCTGCTTCATGTCCGCTTGGTGCCATGCATAACACATCAATTTACAAATTTGCCTTTCTCTTTTTTATAACTTCTGACGTCTGTATCTCCTGACTGCACCGTGCAAATGACCCAAAATTTCATCAGTACTTGTTATTTTTCACGCTCTTTCTAACGCCTAAGTTTGAGCCTTGATCGCTTATGGATTACCAAGATGCTCTTTAATGGCTAACGCCCTCTGATTTCTTCGGTGGGCCACTTCCACAAAAATTCAAGGGCTGAATTTCAACGTGTATGATTCATTTAGGGTCCTCGGACCAGATATAAAGTTTCGAACCAAACAGATGGTGGAAACCCTGTGATCTTGCATTCAGGACGACTTTCAGGCCCCTTTAACTTCAATCACTAGATTTTTTTTCTGATCTTTAATGTGTAAATTCTTTGATCTCGGTCTCCTAGGATTCATCCCTTACCTTGGTGATTCTTGAGCATCAAATCCATATCTTTAGTACCCTTTTCATTCCAAGCTCCGAAATTCACCTTGCAAGTAAAAACACGATTAATATAGAATGTTAAGCATTATCATGTTCGTAAAACCTGTGATAACCGGGGTCTAATATACAATATTTGACCCTCAACACTTATATACAAGAAGATTTTCTTTGGGAAATCCGATGTGGGACAAAACCCACAATCCAAAAGCACCAAAAATTTCAAATGTGGAGGGAAACCGAAAAATTTGAAAACCAAGTTTTTAATGTTTATTTTGAAACAAAATACAACACGGATTGTCCAGCAAGTTCTTCTAGCCACTTTCCAGACCGTTTGGTAAGATCACAACAACTGTATCTTTAGACAGTACTATTTATTATTTTCAGAAGATTATAGTTAATGATTTTAAATATTGTGGTCTTTGATTTTGAAGAATCTCTGAAGGTTTTTGGGGATGATTTTGATGATTTTCTTATAGCCAAATGTTTGTAGATGGATATGTTGCTACCAAGCATCTTATAACAGATAAATTACAGTGAATCGATATCATTGTAAGAGTTGATTCCATTGTAAGATTTGGAAAATCCTAATTAAATATTCACAGTGATTATGTGCCTTTTAGGGTCTATGAAAAGATTGGTCTATGAGGTAGAAGACACTTATATTTTTTTAGCATCGTGAACAGCGAGTTCAAGCTAGTGAAAGAGTTTCATTTTCAATAAACCGTTTATCGTTATCTATTCAAATACATCTTGTTCTTTGACGGTTGTAGTGATAAAGGAATTGAAATCTCATTGATCCAATCAACTGATTGCGTTAACTTAGATTTGTGTGGAGCAAGTCCACATATTTATCTTTTCAATTATCATATTTATGCTTTAAATATGGTGCATAGAATTCAGCTTCTGCAACTAGACCTTTGATCCTATCTTTCAAAAAAAAAAAAAAAAAAAAAACTAGACCTTTCATTCTGTTTCCATTACAGATCCCACGGACAAGGGTTCAGCCAAAGATCTACTGCGAAGTTAGTGAACTTGACCGCGAAGTGAGAGAAATTGACAGCGAAGTGAGTGAAATTGATCGTGAAGTTAGTGAACTTGACCGCGAAGTGAGAGAAATTGACAGCGACGTGAGTGAAATTGATCGCGAAGTTAGTGAACTTGACCGCGAAGTGAGTAAAATTGACTGCGAAGTGAGTGAACTTGACACGAAGTGAGTGAAATTGACTGCGAAGTGAGTGAACATGACCGCGAAGTTTGTGAACTTGACCACGAAGTTAGTGAACTTGACCGCAAAGTGAGTGAAGCTGACTGCAAAGTGATTGAAATTAACCGCGAAGTGAGTCAAATTAGCCGGGAAGTGACTGAAATTGACCGCGAAGTGTGTGAAATTGACCACGAAGTGAGTGAACTTGAATGCGAAGTTAGTGAAACTGACCGCGAAGTGAGTGAAATTGGCCGCGAAGTGAGTAAAATTGACCGGTAGTGCTGCCGCCCTCTTAGCCAAAAACGACAAAAAATTTCGTGTGGGTCGCCGCCACCTTAGCCTTTTGCACTCCACCCTAATAAGGCCAATGAAGGCTAATGATGGAAAGCACCACCCTGTAACGGAACTCGTCGCCAATTTCGACCCTGGGCACGCTTCCAAAGATTGGTTTGCCAGTGTTCACACACTTGTTTGCTTCCTTGAGAAGCTTACTAGCAGCTAGGTCGATTCGCCTAATGGCCTTCCTTTGTCCCCTCTTTGCTTCCCTTGTCACCGCGAATCGAATGAAATTCACCACGAAGTGAATGAAGTGAATGAAATTGACCGCAAACTGATTGAAATTGACCACAAAGTGAATGAAATTCACCGCGAAGCGAGTGAAATACACCGCAAAGTGAAAGTAATTCACTGAGAAGTGAATGAAAATCATAGCGAAGTGAATGAAATTCACCGCGAACTGATTGAAATTGACTGCGAAGTGAGTGAAATTGACCGCAAAGTGAATGAAATTTATCGCGAAGGTTTGGACCAATATGATATTTGTTTTTTCCATTCATCCAGATCTACGTGACCTCATGGACAGGTTGGATGACAAGTAAACATCATGGTGGGCCCTATTACGGTTTCAATGGTACAAAACATTGACTGTTGGGATATTTGTTTTTTCCATTCATCCAGATCCACATGACCTCATGGACAGGTTGGATGAAAAATAAACAAATGGTTGGGAAAGAGGGTTTTGGGAGAATGGTGGAAGGGAGATGATTTAAGAGGGAGAGAGGGTTTTGGGTTTTAGAAGAAGAAAGGGTTTGGGAAAGAGGCTTATGAGAGGGTTTGGGCGTGTGGGGGTGTTTTAATAAATAGAGAGAGTAGAGAGAATACACAACTATAGTGAGACCCACAGTGGGGCCCACCCAAATTTTTTTAATAAAATTGCCGGCGACACATCGCGGTTTGGGCGGCACTTCTGCTCGGACGTCCAGAGTCCGGCAGCACTACTGCTGGATCGGCGGCAGTGGCGCCCAGACTGGTCCAAAGTCCGGCGGTAGTGCCGCCGAACTCTGGACATTCGGACGGTAGTGCCGCCGCCGGCATTTTTTTTTTTGGAAAATTTGGTGGGCCCCACACCTATTGGGATTAATTTGGTGGGCCCATACCTATTCGGATTTTGGTGGGCCCCACACCTATTGAAAGTTTTAGTGAGCCCGCACATCATAAGGTACATGTGTGCTTTGGATTCATACGGTACATGTGTGCAACCCTAATCTAGACCATTGATATGAAGGGCGCCAGCATGGATGGAGATTCCCCAGAAAACTCCTAGATTTTAAGGTCCTAATCATGGACTAATGATTTGCAATTAAAAATTACAGGTGGGTAGATACGGGTTCTTCGGGGACACCAAACTATGATGAAGTGGATGAAGTCAATGGATTTCACCGCAAAATTAGTGAAATTGATCACGAAGTGAATGAAATTGACCGCGAACTAAATGAAATTGACCGCGAACTAAATGAAGTGAATAAAATTCACCGTGAAATGAATGAAGTGAATGGAATTCACCGCGAAATTAGTGAAATTGACCTCGAAGTGAATGAACTGAATGAATTTCACCTTAAAGTGATTGAAATTGACCACGAAGTGAATGAAATTCATCGCGAAGTGAAGGAAATTCACCACAAAGTGAAGAAAATTCACCGCGAAGTGAATGAACATTATCGCAAATTGAGTGAAGTTAATGAAATTAATCGCGAAGTGAATGAAATTCACCGTGAAGTGAAGAAAATTCAACACGAAGTGAACGAAATTCACCGCAAATTGAGTGAAGTGAATGAAATTCACCGCAAAGTGAATAAAATTCACCGCGAAGTGAATGAACTTCATCGCAAATTGAGTGAAGAGAATGAAATTCACCGCGAAGTGAATGAACTTCATCACAAATTGAGTGAAGAGAAGGAAATTCACCGTGAACTGAATGAAGTGAATGTAATTCACCACGAAGCGAAGGAAATTCACCGCGATGCGAAGGAAATTCACTGATAAGTGACCGTTAGGGAAATTGACCGCGAACTGAGTTAAATTGACCAATAAGTGAGTGACATTGACCGAGAACTCGATTAAGTAGTTATCGGTCAATTTCACACAATTATTGATCAATTTCAAGTGTTTATCGGTCAATTTCACACAGTTCTCGATCAAAATGTCAGTTTCAAGCAGTACTCGGTCAATTTCACTTAGTCCTCGGTTAATTTAACTCAGTTCCCGATCAATTTAACTCAGTTCGTAGTCAATTTAACTCAGTTCACGGTCATCTTAACTCAGTTCGTGGTCAATTTAACTCAGTTTGCGATCATTTAACTTAGTTCGCGGCCATTTCCATTCACTTTGCGATCAATTTAACTTAGTTAGCAGTCAATTTAACTCAGTTCGCGGTCAATTTAACTCAGTGGGTCCTCGGTCTATTTCACTCGGTCTTCGTTCAGTTTCACATCGGTCCTCGTTCTTTGTTTAAAAAAGCTTCAATGTGGGCCATTTGAGCATTGAATTTGCCTCATTTATCGGGACATGTCATGCCATAAAATGTTTTTTTTTTTTAATAACTGGATTGTGGACGGTGTGGATATATCATATAAAATACGGTAGGGTCCACATAATGAAGTCAAAGATTTGAAATATACCTGCCATTTAAAGCTTCTTTGATGAGGGGACCATTTTCGTCCTATCTTGGGTTGACAAAAATTGAAAATGACGTGTGTGACGAGTGTATTCTCGACCAAAGAAAAATATACCGAAAATGGAGGTTTTACTGCTAGGGTAGACAATCACAAAGGGGAGAGAAGAAAGCAAAAAATGAAGATTTTACTGCTAGGGTGGACAGTCACAAAGGGGAGAGAAGTAATCAGAAAATGAAGGTTTTTCTGCTAAGGTGAAAGATCAAGAAGAGGAAAGAAGAATCAGAAAATGGAGTTTTTGAGAGAACTGCATCTTTCAAAGCCACGTTTCTAAAGAAGTAGGGGCATTTTGGTCCGGTGAGAGTGCGTCAGTACAACAAGGGAGTAGTCTGGTAAGGTAAGTTTGGACGGGTGTAATAAGGTGTGTGGCTCAAAAGTGAGGTGTACAGTAGGAAAAAAATTCAAGAATCAGGCATAAACAATCATTAGGCGGGCCACAAATTAAAAAATACATAGTCGAAAAACCACCTAATTCTTGTGTGGCCCACATGATGATTGGACTGGACTGACTTTTTGTTCATCTGTGCATCATGATGTGTTACACCTCTTGGACGGGTTGGATGTTACATGCGCATCATATGGGGCTCAAGATAAGCAACTTCATCACTTCCTTAGAAAAATATGACTCCAAAAAAAGAAAAAAAAAAAACACCTAATTTAGGTGCCCTAACGTGGTTTAATAGAAATTAGCCTCATAGTGACACTATATGTTTAGCGCACACAGAAGTCATACTCATGCCTGAAAAGATCTTTTGTTGATCTTCCTTAGGTGTTACACATTCCATTATTAATTAATGTGATGGCACAGGCCCCTACGCATGCCTTTAGGTAGATAAATCATCACATGTTATGTAGGTAGCCACGTTCAACGTGCCAATTTATAAAGCAACGTACTTGGCACGGCTATAAAAAAAACCCACCGAGAGAACATATCTAATCATGATGCTGGCAATGATATTTTCAGTTATGTCGTCTTTCACAGTTATTCTAAAATGGGAGATCTTCCCAAAGACGTTCGAGAACCACGAGGAGATCTTCCCAGAGATGCTCGAGAACCAACAGATTTTGAGAAGGCTCTGAATACTAGGAGAACAAACCTATGCCCAAGCCAATCCAACTTTGGTTTGGACTTAAGTCGGGAGAGACAGACACGTTGGTTCAATTGGGTTATGCATTCTGTTCATCAATCGAAATTACACATGTGGCCTTGTTTGATTGAATTCTAAGTAACTACTTAGAATTTGAAACGTTAGACTTTTTATTTTCTAACCTTTAGATAGTTGTAATGAATGTCTCAGATCTTTGCAAAATGGATAGACAGGGGGTGTATTCCTCACAAAAATCACGGTGAGCCCCACCAAGGGTTTCGCAAGCAATCCACATCCCCATGCAATAAGAGTCCTTTTTAACCGTTCATTCTTCTTGCACAGGTACGATGAATGTTTCAGATCTCTGCTTTGCTAGCCATCCAACGGTTTCTATGGTATAGGTTACATAGACGAGACAAACGGTCATATATAGGCTACCTTCACAAATGTTGTCAAGATAAGATGTTAGGGAGATGGGCCTATGAAGGTGTAGCTACAAGGATAGGTAGTTCTTGAAAAACCGTTTGTCAGATTTTGTCATTTTTGGACCCCGATTACCATGTAAATAAATCCAGAGTTATTGGAGTTGAAGTATGCAGCCGAGATCTGCCCCATCTTGCTCATCTTTTGTCATTTTTGGGCCCTGATTACTATGGAGTTCATTGAAAATTGTATGATGGCAACTCATCCATCATTCATGTGTCTTACATGTACATAAAATGGGACCATCTGAATTGCAGGCCAATCGAGGATGAAGAACAGGTCAAAAATCAACTTAACAGGAACCATCATGTCTTACACACACCTCATTCCCAATTCCAAACTGTACTAGTTGTAGACCCTATTGAAGATGGACCAGATTCAAAGGAATTTTTTTATTATTTATTTATTTTTATTTTTTTAAAACCTTGAATGGATGATCTTCACCACCCAACTGGTGCCATCTAATGATGCAAATCAACACAAAAATAGATTTTTTGGATTTTGAAAAAGATTTCAAAATAAAATAATTCCCAGAGAGAAACTTGGACAAAGCGAACGACTGATATTGACCGTCCATTAAGTTGAGCACCCATTTCATATCAGAAAAATTGACAGATGGGATGGTTAAATCCAAAATTAACAATTATTTATTTATTTATTTATTTTTACGGATGTCTGTTTTCAAAGCCATGGATTAGATGGTTGGGATGAACTGATAAGAGTGCTAATGATGGACTCCAACAAATAATGTATGAAATTGTTTGTTGCACCTATTTTCACATAAATGATCTTAACCACACATTTTACATAGGTTTGATCGGATGGTTGGAATCGTCCTACCAGTGTTTAATTTGCATTTTAGGCTATGAAATGTGGTATGTGGACTTAATGGACAGTCCAGATCAATTATTTGAACTGTGCAAGTAATCTGATGCAGCCATGTGCACTTTAACTCACAGCTCATGAGAGCAATCAATAATTTCTTATTTTCAAATATTAATTAATGTTTATAATTAAATGCCCACATTCAACTACAAAAGGGTCTAGAGATTGATGGTCAGAAACTACCGATCTTGGAGATATTTAGGACATGGTTCATCCATAAGGTGAAACAACAAACCAATGGTCTGGATGATTGAAATATGGACCACATGTGTGAGAAAAAAAAAATTCCCATGTACAATACGCCACACCTCTCGTCGCCTATCCTAAAATTCTTTTGCCTGATGATTAGGGTGGTCAGGGTCTAAGCCAGCCAACCCAGACAGGCCAAAACAAGCCAGCTCGAGTTTGACCTAAGCATGAGCCCAGCCCAAGCCTTGCCGTGCGAGATCTGGACTATTTACTAGGTGGGTCCCACGTGAATCATCTTCTCCCAAGTCACATCTTAATCTTTTTTTCTTTTTTTTTTTAAAAAAAAAAAAAAAAAAAAAAGCTTGTTAGTACACCCCACTGTCAGTTCACACTTCACTGTTAGCCACCCCCACTAGGGATCGATACCAAGACCTCAGTGTGCTACACGTTTGTATATTCCTGACTGTGGGGCCCACCTAGATGTATTTTCCTTACATCCACACCGTCCATTCGTTTTTAAAGATCATTTTAGTGTATGACACCAGAAAATGAAGCAGATCCAAATCTCAAGTGGACCACACCACGAGATACAGTGGTGATTGAATACCCACCATTAAACACTTCTTCTGGGCCACCGGAATATTCAGTTTGATCCAAAACTTGTGGCCCACAAGAACTTTTTAATGGTCAGTCACCAATGTTTCCTGTGGTATGGTCTATTGTATATCAATGTATATCAATGGGTTAACACTCCAGCAGGGTCCATTGTTGTTTGAAACATCCTAAGTCTTTCATTCAATAGCTGCTGGCCAACAAAGAAATGGTTCTATACATCAACGGTTCTCACTCAACCGTTAACAAACCAACATTCCAAGTCTAGGATCTTCCAACCTCCTTTTGGTGTAAGGGCCATCCATGGTTGGATCACTGAATCATGGGCCCAGGCCATGCTCTGGAGAAGGTCAATCAAAGCTCAAGAGATGATAGCTTAGCAAATTAAGGTATTACCGTTACTTGATGCTCGATTGAGATCAGCTCACCTAATTCATTGATCTAGTGGGTCCCATTTTCAATGTCTTATTACATTCCTTGCAAATGATCCTAACCATTCAATGAAAATATACCCACAATCAACCATAGTTCAAAAACTTGACTAGATGTCTAGCAGAGTTGGGCAAACTCAAAGGCTCAACCAGGTCTTTACTTGCCTTGTATGATATTTTAATAGCTAATTTAAAGAATCTGCAGCCTTGTATGGAGTCTATGAAGTTTTCAAGTTGACTCGACGCACCTTGTCAATACCCGACCGAGTCAGGCTCCCCATCGAGTTTCAGAGAGGCTCAGTTCGAAATCTCATAGAGTTGAGTTGACTCAGCTGAGTTTTGCGTGGAGTTATCGAGTTTTCAGAACTATAGACAATTGGGAGATTTTAATAAGGTCCTTAGAAAAACTTCACCAAGAGGGAGGCCTACAAAAGCTGGTTGGAACATTGTACATTTCCTTTTGTAAGTCCAAGTACAAACCAGAAAATCATGACCCCACCCATAGCGGGCCCACAATTTGGATGGTTTGGATTGAGATGCTTGTAGCCATGTCTACATTGACTGTAAAAAGGGTAGTGTTTTGGTCATTTATATAAACATCTTACATGGATGTGGATCAGCAATCTGAATCATCCACTAGTGGGCCCACCCACAAATGATTCATACCCAAAAATCACTATTACAACAAAAGAAAACTTACAAACAGATGCATATCATTTTTCTGTTATGGTTAACATATAGCAAGCACAGCTTTCTTGCACACAGTTATGAAAAACAAAACAAATGGAAGATAAAATCAGATATATTAGATAAAGAATGTAAGTTACAGATTGCTCTTCTACGATCCAATCCTATCGAAACATGCTACTATGCGTATGCGCTTTTCTCAAATGGGCTCTGCTCCAGCAATACAAGAACCTTAGCCTTTGACTAAGCTTCCTAAGAATCCTGATCAAGTTATATTATTAAAAAAAAAAATCTATACATCTTGCTCAAGTTTAAATTAGCCGACTGTCGGGCATTTTCGCAGAAACTCTCTTTGTCGCGCTCTAAAAAATTGGGGCGATGACTTTTCAACGGCCGGTATCTTCAATCATGTACTGACCCTGCAACGCCATGATCGTTAGCAAGATTTCGTGACACTAATTCATATATGTGTATATGTATATAGAGGTTTGAAGATTTTACACGTGTCTATGTGGCACATGTATCATGTCCAAGCCTTGCATTGGCTGCTCCCACATGAATGTAAATGGCCTGACCCAAAGACAGGCCCCATTCAACCATCTGAGTGTGAACTGCATGAAAGGGGGAGAAAAATAGACTTCTCTCACTAACAACATTCAGTGTTCATGTGCAGCTGATATGATGATTGGATGCCTGATTTTTGGGATTGGACATTGTGGGCCCACTTGACACATGGCTTGGATGTATCCATTTGTCCCACAGTACACTGCTTTGTAGAGAATGGAGTGTAGGATTAGATTAATAAATCTCTATGTATATAGATGATAAATGGATAAAACCAGAGGTACTTCAAGAGAGGAGGATAAGATCATCTACTTACATTTGCTTCAATGCACTCGTCTGCCGGATCGGGTCTTGAATAAGTGCCAAAGAACCTGAACAATTACTTCTCAAAGAATAATGTGGACTAGTCTCTTTGCCATTGCTGGCTTCACTACCAAAATCTTCCAACCATATAGACTTAGATGGCAATGTGTTAATGAACCTCATTGTCTGGATTGCTTTAGAAGAATTGCTGTGTCGGTGGCTATCCATTTTTACATTACTTCGGCAAAAACGATTGTTGACATCTTCCTTACTCTCTGCAGATTGGGCCATGATCATTAGAAATAGTGAAAATAAAAGAAATGATGATACTTGCTATCGAGTTCGTGTGTGGAGATGTGACCTATATATACCTCTTGATTCCGAAACTTTTGTTGTAGATGTCATCAGTAGCTTCTGGCACATTATGGTATCAGTAAATTCTAAGAAGGGATACGCCAAGAGTTCAAATCTGTCCGAAGTCGTCATCACAACAAACCCAAAGGAGGAAATCCATGTTTGTAGTAGCTTAGGAGCTGCTGGCAACAACAACTTCTCTATCCCCATGTCAGAAAGAAGCTGCATAAAATTGAGCAGAACAATTTCAGCAAGCCTCCTTAGTACTAAGGCAGTTTGTTCTTGTATCGAAAT
This sequence comes from Magnolia officinalis, assembly GCA_021015155.1. Classification (NCBI taxonomy): domain Eukaryota; kingdom Viridiplantae; phylum Streptophyta; class Magnoliopsida; order Magnoliales; family Magnoliaceae; genus Magnolia; species Magnolia officinalis. The sequence goes on along the minus strand of JAJHSJ010000012.1, from coordinate 10,750,938 downwards.
ATCTCAACACAATCCCACAAGAGCAACCATGCGAACGAGCCATGTTAAGGATATTGACAAGAAGAGGACAGAGAATCCCTATGGCATACCAGCACAATCTGGTTGCTCATCAGGTAGGCATGCCATATGTTCCCTTGGATTAAACACCGGGTCGGTCTGTTCATCAAGTAAGCCACATTTATCTAATAGAAATGGGCGGTCAAAATAACTTGACCAATGGTCTGCATTTGATGAACACGTATGGCATTTGATGAATAGCCCGTAGCCCATGCAGACTTGCTATGCTTGCATGTGTGCTAGCTAGGGCTGTCTACTGGCTAGGCCTGGGGTAGGTCTCGACCTGGATTTTGAACTGTTTTGGGCCGGCCGTCAGGCTGGCAATATTCAAAATTCTGATTTTTTAGGCGCGAGCCTAGCTCATTGACACCCCTAGTGCTAGCAGCCTCGACAAGACAGAGAGAACATATTATAACCTGTAACTTAAGATGATATACACATACTCCCTATAGAAGCAAATAATTGAATATCAAGATGTGTCCATATCTATATTATGAAGATATTACCTTTTGTAAATTGTTCAACAGAAGCTGGCACATTCCTCGTCGGCGATATCTAATACGTGTACCCACTAGGGGCAGTTCTGCTACCTTCTCACCATGGATCCTAGAATAGAAACATACCAAAAGAAAGGTTATGTTAAGTATACAATGCCTACAAAGAAGAGAATTTTTTTTTTTTTTTTTTGTTTTTTTAAAGGAATAAAAATTCATTACATAATGGTTAAGATATCTACTTAAGCTTACCTGAAAGTTGCCACGGTTATCGGTTTATTTCCCTTGTACAATATCATGGTATAGAAACCTCGAAAGTTCAGATGGGGTAGCGTCGATGTGCATTAAACAAAGAAGGCTCAGTGCATCACGGATAGAAGAAACAACTGAAAGTTGCCACGGTTATCGGTTTTTAAACTTCTAATGAATCTATGTAGTTCAAGCAAACAAAAGTTAATTTTTGTTTTTTCAAAACTGGAATGGGAAACAAAAATCAGTGCAGGAATGCAATGATGCCAAGAGAGCAAAAGAAAGCTTATGAGGGCCAATATATTGACGGATAATACTAGATGAGGTATGCCCCGTCGACAGTGGGGCCCACCAAATCAATAGTCTAGATCGTGAAACAATGGGCCCCACGAGTGGAAACTGGGGTTATCTGCACCAGTAATTCTCAAACTCATATATGTTTGATACTGAATGAGATAAATTCTTTACAAAATGATAGCAAGGATAATAAAGATTTATGGAAAAGAGGAAAGTAGGTCTTACTCTTTACTGAATACAACATCTGTGACAAGGTCTGTCTTGGTAATGGGTTGGATAATCTGTTTAAAACATTCGCGCAATACACTGCGTGCAGGCAAAAGCTTACTCCTAGTCATGTCATGACCATCTTTTTCATTTGATCTCAAAATAGTCCATGATAGACCATCAACACCCGTTGGATTCAATTTCCCAAGAAGATTTTGGAGATGGAAGAATATCTGTATCACATTAAGAACGTTAGTAGAAATCAATTACTATAGTTGAACAAATAGACCAATAATGGGTATTGTTATGTTAAAATTGACTACTACATGGAAACCCAAAGAACCGGGGAATAAAAACTTTGAAAAGACACATGACAATCTTTCTTAAATTTGCTACTACATAAAAAAATGTGAGAAGAAAATTCTAAAAATGCAAGAAACAGTTAAAATCACCAATTTGTTGGATTCAAACATAAACAATCTACCCAATTCAAATACATGTGCTACCCACCATACCCCAAGCCTTCCTATGATCAAGTAGCTGGCCCCTAGAAGGCTCGATCTGTAAAAAGACATCCTTCCTGTACTTCAAATCTTGGAAGGCGGGACTCGTCTTAAACTGGACATGGCTTCGGTTGATCTGGTTTGGTCTGTTCATATTGGAATGTCTATGCTCTCTCATGTGGGTAAGGTCATGAACGGTTCACGAATCGCATCATAAGAAGAAGATGTGTTCCTAATTTGAGAAGATGTGGGATCTCCATCCCTCTTGACTTGGTCTATGAGGAAATACCCAACTCATCTTAAACGATGAACTCAAGCGGTTGAAGAAAATCTCAAAGTCTGGAACAGAGAAACTTCTGGTCTTCCCAAGGAAAACATCAACTCAGCTGAGTTGTATGTTAATCATGGTCAAGATGTTCTCAACGATTTAGGATAGCCTGATGAAAGGAATGCTTCTCTTTTTGTAGTGAAGCCAAGTTGCATAATCTGTTGCTAACGAAACGGAAATCAAGGGTCAACTGGCTCCAAGAAGGGGATAGAAATACAAATTCTTCCATGCCTTCGAAACAACTTGGGAGAAAAAAAAAAAAGGCCAATTTCATCAATTTCCACTAAGGCTGGTATTGCCTTGGATATGAATGTCATTGAAAAGGTAGCTATCTCCCACTGCTCCGGCATTTATTACTCTAAACTCCTCACTATTCACCCTGATCTCATCCCCTATATCCTCATCCATTACCACCTTGGAAAATGAGACCCTCATTTCCATCCCACATGCTGAGGAAGTGCCCAATGTTGAGGAAGTCCTCAAGAAGAACAATGCCCGTGCCCACGGATTCTTCAGTTCGCTTTTGTTGGTTGTTGGGACATTGTACGTAGTGATGTGGTGAAAGCTGTTCAACAATTTTTTATTTTTTATTTTTAAATTCACAAATGCATTCTTATAGCCATCCAATGCATCATTCATCACTTGAATCCCAAAATTATGCCCCCTTTATCTAGTAGCAATTTTTGTCCCATTAGAACTAACAACTTCTGTTATAAAATCATTTCAAAATTTTTGCTGACTGATTGCTTGTGCTTCTCCCCTCCCTTATTTCCCCTAGTCAAGTAGTTTTTGTGAAGCTTGATCTATACATGAGCATATCGCATTAGGACATGGTGGATCTATGTGCATTAAAGTGGATATCTCCAAGGCTTTTGATCAGTTGAATTGGGGTCTCCTCCATTTGTCTTGACAAAATTTGGCTTTTCCCAAGATGTATAGACCTAGTCAAATTGTGTGTATCTGCCATTAAATACTTGATCCTCATCAATTACAATCTCTGTGGATTCTTCTTTCACTCATGTTGATGTAGAGCAGGTCGCGGACAGTTTCATGGCCAAGATGGATCAGAAAAGGGCCGGTCGACGACAGAAGTGATCCGGACCGTCGGACCTTAGATCGGGCGTATCTCACAATCCGGAATGAGTTATCGGGCGTAAAATATATGATTTTGGGTAGAACGAGCTGCTTTAGCCAACCAACCTGGCTATGCCGGGTTGCACAAGCCGGATTTGCGAAATAACCCTGGATCGACGGTCGTTTCCCTGTTTTAATTTCATTTTTACTATAAATAGTATGTTTTAGTTTGATTATAACTCTTTATCTGTCAGGCTTTAGGAGTTGCGTCCAACGTGAAAAGAGATTAGAATAATTCGGAGAACAGTTTGGTGAAGCCAAATAGGACACTTACTATTTTTGGCTAAAAACCTTGCGCACTAGTAGACATCACGACCATCTATAAATAGTAAGTTTACTATTTATAGTAAGTCACGAATTCTAGGAGTTTTAGTTGTAGTTTGCTTCTGATTTCTGTCCCATTGCTTGGTATCCCTATTTAAAGGGTTGTGAACTCGTTTATTGGGATTCATTAAAATCAATTTCGAATTTATTAGAATTTATTTCTATTTTTTGCCTTCTTTCCTCATGGATTCGAGAAGTCTCTGTGAGGAGTCCAGAGAAGCTCCGTGGACTCGGAGTAGTTATCCTCTTGAGGAAGACGGTGATCGACCTCATCACGTTCATCCCTGTGTCACATGTGGGCTTGGGCAAGGCAACCCTCTTTTCCACTCTCTTTTTCTTGAGCAAAGAAGTCCTTAGAGCTAACCTTTCCAACCTTCTCGAGATATGTCTCCACCATTCATCTCCTCCCCTTCGTTACCTGTTTCTTTGCAGACAGCATCCTCTTGCTCATGAAAGCTAACTCTAAAAGTGCCAAAGCCCTTGGGAAATTTCTTCTCCCTTACCAAGAGGGTTATAAGATGCCCTGCCTGAGGAAGTCCTCCATCTCTTACATCCTTGGTAAGAGTTAATGCTCATTTTCCTCCTCTTACCTTGGCTGCCCTTTCCTTCAGGACACCTCATGAAAGCTCTTTCCAAGTATCTTCTATCCTAAGCAAGTCGCCCTGTCCTTGGCAAATATGCTCTTGACAGTCTCCCATTCACTCATTCATGATATTCCCATTACAAAAATTTGTGATTCGATCTATGGAAAAATGCATGCACAATTTTCCTTGGTCGACGAGTGAGTTGAATGTTAAGGCTAATTTTATCAACTGGAACATGATATGCCATCGAAAAAATGAGGGTGGGTAGGGCATTCAGAGGATCTATGACATGAACATCATGTTAAAGATGGCTTGTAAAGGCACAACTTTCTCTTCCTCTTAGGCTAAGTTCATCTAAAATCAATACTCTCACTCAAGGCATTCAATAATGGTAGCAGTTGTCATGTATTGTTGGTAACTCATGTATTGTTGATCTTCTCTCCTCCCCCTTATTTCCTTTGATCCTAATGCCAAGGTTGATAGCAGGCAACCGACAAGCACACCAAAAGCTCCAGAGTTGATGGGGAAGGACTGGTTTATCCCTATATGCAGGCCCTCCCAGGCGGGACCTCCCTGTGGGCAACCTCCGCTTCGTACGGGTCCCCGAATCGCATGGTCCCATAATGGCCTCACCTCCTGGCTATTTTACATATCATAGACCCCACCTCGTGAGCAACCCCACCCCAACGTGGAGATATGATGCATCTTTGGAATTACATTAAGATGTACCCACATCATCCAGCTGGTGAGGAGACTCAGACACTGGGCTCTCACTCTAATACAATTTTGATAGCTGCCAACTGACCAGTACACTAAAAGCTCTAGAGCTGATGGGGAATGACTAGTTCATCCCTATATGCAAGCCCTCCCGGGCAAACCCAGGTGAGATCACCCCGTGGGCAACCCTCGCTACGTACGGGTCTTTGAATCGCATGGTCCCACAATGGGGCCCACCTTGTGGCCATTCTACATCTCACAGACCCAACCTCGTCGGCCAACCCATCCCAACATGGAGATACAGTGCATCCTTAGAATCAGACGCATCAAAAGGTTACTCTCACTAATTCCCAATCCTGGTGCATTCCTTATAACATTGTACAGGCAAACGATTCTCAATTCAGCCTCCACTATTCCTCTCTTGTGAAGACAAGTTCATTCAGGTTGGTTCTAAATCTAAGTACGTCTCGGTAAAGCTTGCTTGGAATGAATTTTGTGAACATCATGATGAAGCTCCTTAATCCAAGTGGATTTGGAATTCACCCCTCTTGCTTTGCATCAAAGCTCTTTCATTGGAAGTTGCATATGGAGGGTTGGCTAAATAGGTTAGAATTCCAATTGCAACAAGATGTGCCTTTTGCTACTCTTGCGAGGAAGACGATTCTCATCTCTTTATGACCTGTCCCAAAATTACCTCTTTATGGGGCATTATCACCGATGTAATTCAGTGGTCTCCTTCTCTCTCTTGCATGCAAACCCTTGAAGTTGGATTTGATGGATTCCATGTTGTAAAGGCTAAAAAGTCTCTAGCTGGTAACCTTCTAATCATTATATTTTGTGAGATTTGGAAAGAAATAAACCTCATACATTGGTGCAACTTTTCCTTTTCCATCTTGTGGACTGTCTCTAAATCCAAGGTATCATTCGACAAATGCATCAGAGCTAGTTTCCTTTATGCAAGAGGGCATCTTTCCAAGAATCCCATAATGATATTAATGATCAGCATTAGTGCATGCTTTCTCCTGTTCTTTGCTGTGGTTGGATGCCCTTTTTTTTTTTTTTTCTTTTTGCAGGTTTCCCTTCGAAAATTGCTGAGAATCAAAGGCAATTCAGCTGTAGCAAGGCTTATGGGGCTGTTGTAAATACATGGTCTGTACCTGCTTTTGAGTCTTCAGAGGCTGGTTTGATAGACAAGATACTTCTGCATTTACAATGAAGCCTAGAGCTGGACTTCCATCTGCACCATAGATCTAAAACTCGCTAACTCTACTCAAAACTTGGCCAAGTCAACTTGACAAAGCGAGCTTTCGAGCCAAATTGCTTGGAAATGCAGTCTTTAGTTTAACTCTATCTGGACTCCGGTAGACTAGTCAAGTTGACTCGACCTGACTCACAGTCACTCGGTTTGATGTAGTGTTATCGTTAGTAAAATTTAGAAGGGGAGGAAGGGAATCAAACTCACGACCGCTGTAAGAGGCACTTAACCAACATGCTATTATGTGTTTTGCTGTCAAGTTTTGTACTTTATGCTACTTATCTAATTCTAACTACTTTAAATATCTAGTACTGTTCTTAGTATTTTAATTTATAATGTATAAAATCTTGAGTCGAGTTGGGTCGAGTCATCAAGTCAACCCAACCTGGCTGAACATTGAGTCGAGTTCAGTTTTTGGTTTTCGCACTATAATCTGCACCTCACTTCAGAAGATCCTTTCATACTACTTAACTAGTTGCAGAGTCGTCTGGGAGCCACCAAGCATCTTGCTTAGTAGCATTCTCATTGAGCCATGTTGGATTCTGCCTTAGAGCATGTAGGAAGAATTGTTTTCTCTTTCTTGCAGGAGGAAGAGTTTCACTGTCAGGTATGCTGGTTCATGCTGCTGCATTGTTGTTCAAGAGCCCTGTCTGAATGGTAAAACTTGAAGGCAGGCCTCTCCATTGACTATTCTCTGTTTTAATTAAGTCTCCCTTTGTGACTTTTGGATTCCACAGTTTACAAGGTCTAGCCATGGTGTTGGTTGCTGGTGCTCCCCTTGATTATTAGACTTGTCTCGTGAGCCTTTGCATCTTGGGTCCCCTTGTATTGTGGTTTTTTTTTTTTTTTTTTGTTTTGGCAATAAAAGCTTATCTTACCTAGCAAAACAACCAAAAGAAAAAAAAAAAATGCACTGTTGTTTTTTAAGAGTCCATTTCCTTTAGACATGTCAACAAACCTTAACAAGTGGATGATTGAGCTGATTTTAGGTCAGGGTATCTACATGGTGGGGTCAACTTAATGATGTGTGAAGTTTCACACATGTGCCACATTACCATGTGTGACCTGCAACTCCCTTGTCAAGGAAGTGGTGCAAGTCCTGTTAGCAAGCACTCTAGTATAGGAGACATCTCAAATACACCAAACAAGAGACTATGACAAGTTATCAGAAAAAAAAAAAAAAAAAAAAAATTAAGCGTTTGAAATGAAAGAAAAATCAGAAGGTATCTATATTCAATGGCATTAACATAAATAGTCCCAGTAAAATCCCTATAAACATGTACAGCCATAACTTCATAAACATAGGCAAAGCACAGAATTCAGCATATAATCTTTAGCGCTGGTTATAGTTGTGTTTGGATGTGCTATTGAAATGAATTGAAATAATCAGTTTGCTGAAGTGGAAATGGGGTTGCCTTTCATGTTCATGCTTCAGGAAAAGTTGAAATTGTTTTAGTTCAAGTGGGAAATGAAACAAACATGGCAAATTGGCAACCATTTGAAGCCCGCTTCCACTCTATGCATAGGAAACAAATTTACAATTCGGTCATTTTCCTTTTAGTGAATTGAATATTTGAAGTTTAATTCAATTGTGCATCCAAACACAGCCCAAGCATAGCAATTTTTAGATTAGAACAAGCATAGATTTCTACATCCCATGGACAAATTTTGAAATACCTTTGAACATTTTTCTCCACAAAACCAGTTTCCCTCAGGGCAGCTTTCAAGACCTTGGTCTCCTCTTTCTCTCAGACAACCCACATGATCTGAAGAAAATTGGGAAGAAATGTAAGTTTTGGAGAATTCGATTTTTAACTCGATACATACAGAAAAACAAAAAGAAAAGAAAAGAAAAAAAGATAAGAGTCGAACTCACATCCACGTTCACATTGATCACAATACAAAATTGTTTTCTCCACAAATTGTTCATCATCATTGAATTCACCCCCACCACATAAACCACATAGACAAGATGGGCAGAACCATACGGTTTCAGGGAAATCCTGCATAAGCACCGACATCAAGTTTAGATCTCACAAAAAGCATAATTTCCCCATACACAATATTAATATCTCAATGTTGGCTGTATTTGGATGCAAAAACTGAAGGAATTGTAAAAATTCAGTTCAGATGAAGAGGAAAAAGCGAATCGTAACTACATTCCAAGTATTCACTATGAGGAAGTAGCATTCAAATTATAATTACTTTCCTTCCAATTCCAGCTTTAAAGAAATAAATTACCCAGTACAAATACTTAGGTAATTATAATTATAATTTGGTCATTTCCTTTGTACAAGACTAAGTTATTGTGATTCATTTCAATGGTGCATCCAAACACAGCCCCAACTATAGACCAGATTTAGGGAACTCAGCTAACTAGTTGAACTTTCAATAATGAACTAGAGTATGCATATTAAACTAACTGAGAAATGCTCTAGTGCCCTTAAAGAACTATAAGTTATCATACGTGCTCCTAGTTGCATTGGGACACTTAGACAATCAAATCCATTGATCTAGACTATTTATGAGGTCCAACACAAATTTCATGGGCTCCCATTAAAAATCATACTAATCTGAAAAATACTAACCATTTGATCATTGGCCTTAAATATGGGAATATCAAAATCATTTACACAAAAATAGATCTAACCAAAAACTTGATCCATCTATTTCTTTGGGGGCATCATGGATTGTTTATGTTTATAAAGAATCGCGTTTGTTAGGTAACCGATAACCATCCCATCAATTGCTTGAAAAAAGGACAGCCATAGAAAATAAGGCCAAATCAAGATTGGATTGGATAATCCGATTGGTGTGATTTTTGCATCGTAGCCCATGAAAATTGTTCTAAACTCAATGAACAGATCAGATTGACAACTAGACTATCTAGGTGAACCAATGCCACTAGGAGAACTATAACTTAGAATCTCTCGAACTAATTTACAGTCTAATTACCTAATCTATTGCAGTTCCAACCAACTGTGCATCGAAATGCAGCTTTAGCCATTGTTCAGTACTGTAATATTGTAAACACCATATTTTAGTTACTTTCCTCATTCGAATTGAACTAGTTTATTGCAATTCAATTCAATAGTGGATCCAAATTTGAGCAGTATAGAGGAAATGACCTGTTTAGATACAATATTTAATACTGAAGTAGTTTGCAATTTGTTTCAATTCAATAGCACACTTCCATTCTTTCAAATGCACTTGTCAAGAATCCTAAAGAGAAAGTTCTGTGGAAATACAATTGTATCAAAAGAGGCCATGAGTTCGGGACACACCTTTAAACCAATGCAGCTTAAGTGAAATATGGACAGGCATCCACCCCCACAGACTACTAATTCGTTCCCATAGTGATGACAGATATTGCACATTCCATTGCTTATGGAGCAAGGGGCGTTACTCTTTGTTTCCTCATGCAGATGTCCTGTGAAATTGTTAACCTTATCATCACCCTCCATTTGATGAATTTTGAGATGGGGTTGATCGCTCTCGATTTGCTCATGCAGATATCCACCTTTAACATCATTACCGCTCGCCATTTGCTGAATTTCTGTGTGGGGCGAATTGCTCTCGAATTGCTCATGGAAATATCCAGTGAAATCTTCAACCATTTCATCACCCTCCATTTGTTGAATGTCAGGGAAGGACAGATCATCATCCATTTGCACTTGTAGAATGTCAAGGCGGGATCCATATCCTGTGAAACTTTCATCCTTCACATTATCTTCTCTTTGTTGAATTATAGGGTGAGGCTCATCACTTTCCATTTCCTCATGTAGATATGCTAAGAAGTCCCCAACATTTATATCATCCTCCATTGGTTGCATGTTAGTGTGGGGCAAATCACTCTCCATTTGCTTGTGCAGATCTTGTTCAGGGCCTTTAACTTCATCATCATGCTTTATTTGTATTTGGCACTGCATCAGTGACCTTCCATCTTCCAAGAAGATATTGGTAGAAGGCCTGTGACTACTGCTACCTGCATGGATCTCAAACTTGGAAATACCGTATACTTTTTCACAACACAAACATTTGATTCCTTCGTGCGTTATCAACCCTGCTGCCATAACACTCTTATCCTTTTTATTCAAGTAACATGCCTTCTGACCCAACGTCACCACGTTATTATCTATCAAAGATGACAGATTGGTTGTAGGTCCGCGCCTATTCTGCCTTTTTCCTCCTTTCAGCTTGAGAGAATCAACCGAGCAGCTTGATGGTCGACCTTGTCGTATATCGTTTTTTACTAACGAAGCATCTGTAAATGAAGGAAAGTTGTTGCATTCAACCTTTCTCTTCTTTAATTCAGGTTCACCACATTTCATTACTGGTTGGTTTTCAATGGCAACATCACTGCAATCCCACTGTCTGTTTTCAACAGCTCCATTTTCTTTAAGAACAAAATCAAATTGCTCTATGAGTGTGAATGTAGTATCCATAAAGTTCTCGTTGTTGATGACTCCATCAAGCCATTGATTAATGTATCATCATCTTGTAAAAGATTCATCTTCCTGAAAACATAGAAATCATTTTATGAGAATTACATGAAAACAAATACATACATATTTAAGTGATACAACCATGGAGGGGCCCATCATAATCAACCGATTGATTCAAAGATTCGTGGGCCCACCATGATATTTGTATGACATCTAGGATGAAGGGAAGAACCAAATATCAACTTGATCCAAAACATCATTCCATTGTCACTTATCCTTGCGTTATGTTCCACTAGAGTTTTGTTCTGATATCGTAGCATTAGCTGGCACAATTGATGAGAAGATTGGATTTTACGAAACAATAGTCCAACACATATTTACGAGTAAGAGAATGAACAATGCAATGGAGTATGAAGATATGTAAGAAGAACTTAAATAAATAAAAAATAAAATAGACCAAAATTCTAAAAAGGGTAAACCTACAAAAGCAGAATAAGAGAGAGAGAGAGAGAGAGAGAGAGAGAGTTACCAGCGTTTTTCTTATTCTTCTTGATTGTGGGAGATTGAGAGGACTGGTTAGGTATTTATATAGTTTCTAACCATGCATGTCCCGACTTCCAGGAACTTGTATTTTTGAGATGAAATGACAGAAATGCCCCTTTTATCTACTGTACTTTCTAGAAAGGGAAGAAGCGGAGTGGCGTAGACTCAAGTGATGTGTGTATGATGATCATAAGAAAAAAAAAACCAGGCGATCCACCCAATCAATCCAATGGGTTAGAAATTAAAAAGAATACACCATTCAAAAGCAATATTATACTTGTGAGGTCCACATTATGATTGGATTGGCCTATTTTGGGTTCGGCCCTTCATCATGATGTGGTCCACCTGCTAGACGGGTTGGATGCTATACGCATGTATGTTCCAACAAGGTTTTTGATAGCAAAATGCTTCTTTGAGACAAAAACCTGTCAGAAACCGACCAGGACCATGATGTACGGACGGTGAAACGGATTGGCTACTCCCCCTGCCACCGGCCAATGGCTGATAGTCAGTGCTCTGTGGGCTCCACCATGATGTATGTATTTCATCCACTCCGTCCATCTATTTTTCCAGATCATTTTATGTTATGAGACCAAAAATTAGTTATATACCAATCTCAAGTGGATCACATTACAAGAAACAGTGTTGAATGAGCGTGGACCATTAAAACCCTTTTGGGGACCATAAAAGTTTTGTATCAAGCTGATATTTGTTTTTTCCCTTCATCCAGGCCTTTATGATCTAATCAATATATTGGATGTCAAATAAACAGTACAGTAGACCTTAGGAGTATTTTAATGATGGATATCCTATCACTATTGTTTTCCTGTGGTGTGGTTCACCTGAAATTTATATCCCTCTCTTTTTTGGGAAAGTCCTAAAATGATCTATAAAAATGGATGGACGGAATGGATTAAAAAAAAAAAAAACATACATCATGGTGGGGCCCACAAAGCACCAACCACCAGCCACCGGGCTGGGGTGGCAGGGGGAGTAGCCAATCCGTTTCCGTCCTCTCGGTCATACATGTGTTTCATCCACGCCGTACATCTATTTTGACAGATAATTTTATGACACGAACTAAGCATTATGCAGATTGAAAGCTCAAGTGTACCACACCACATGAAGTAGGGATTGAACTCTTACCATTGAAGACTTGTTGGGGCCACCCTGATTTATTTGCCATCCAACTAGTTTATAAGGTCACATGCACCTGGACTAAGTTTTCAACAGTAGGCTTCATGAGGTGTTGATTTACTTGAGCCTTCAATCTGCCTCTGTTTTGGCTCATGCCTTGTAATGATCTGATGGATGGACGGCGTGGATTAAACACATACATCACGTTGGGCCGACAAAGCCCCAGACAGCAGGACGGTTCGTCTCTAGCTAGATCTTCGTCCGGTAGTACCCAATCCACGTCCAACAAAATCCTCTTTTCTGTAAATTAAATGACCAAAATGCCCTTATCAACTATATTCTTGAAAAGTGATGAAACGGAGCCCCCATTATTATGTAAATAAATCCTGAGTTATTGGAGTTGAAGTATACAGCCGAGATCCGCCCCATCTTGCTCATCTTTTTTTCATTTTTGGGCCCTGATTACTATGGAGTTCATTGAAATTTGTATGATGGCAACTCATCCATCATTCATGTGTCTTACATGTACATAAATTGGGACCATCTGACCACGAGCATGCACACACACACACCTCATTCCCAATTCCAAACTGTCTAAGTTGTAGACCCTATTGAAGAGGGGCCAGATTCAAAGGAAAAAAAAAAAATCACCTTGAATGGATGATCTTCACCACCCAACTGGTGTAATTTAAGATGCAAATCAACACACAAATAGATATTTTGGATTTTGAAAAAGATTTCAAAATAAAATAATTTCCAAGAGAGAAACTTGGACAAAGCAAACGACTGATCTTGACCGTCCATTAAGTTGAGCACCCATTTCGTATCAGAAAAATTGACAGATTGGATGGTTAAATCCAAAATTAACAATTATTTATTTATAATTTTATTTTTTACAGATGTCTGTTTTCAAAGCCATGGATTAGATGGTTGGGATGAACTGATAAGAGTGCTAATGATGGACTCCAACAAATAAATGTATGAAATTGTTTGTTGCACCTATTTTCAGATAAATGATCTTAACCACTCATTTTACATAGGTTTGATCGGATGGTTGGATCGTCCTACTAGTGTTTAATTTGCATTTTAGGCCATGAAATGTGGTATGTGGACTTAATGGACAGTCTAGATCAATTATTTGAACTGTGCAAGTAATCTGATACGGCCACGTGCACTTTAACTCACAGCTCATGAGAGCACCCAATAATTTCTTATTTTCAAATATTAATTAACGTTTATAAATGCCCACATTCAACTATAAAAGGGTCTAGAGATTGATGGTCAGAAACTACCGATCTTGGAGATATTTAGGACATGCTTCATCCACAAGGTGAAACAACGAACCAATGGACTATTCACTAGGTAGGTCCCACGTGAATCATCTTCTCCCAAGTCACATTATAATTGGGCTACACGTTTGTATATTCCTGACTGTGGGGCCCACCTGATGTATTTTCTTTACATCCACACCATCCATTCATTTTTAAAGCTCATTTTAGCATATCAAACAAGAAAATGAAGCAGATCCAAATCTCAAGTGGACCACACCACGAGATACAGTGGTGATTGAATACCCACCATTAAAAACTTCTTCTGGGCCACCAGAATGTATATTTTCCAGTTTGATCCAAAACTTGTGGCCCACAAGAACTTTTTAATGGTCAGTCACCAATGTTTCCTGTGGTATGGTCCATTGTATATCAATGCCTATCAATGGCTTAACACTCCAGCAGGGTCCATTGTTGTTTGAGACATCCTTAAGTCTTTCATTCAATAGCTGCTGGCCAACAAAGAAATGGTTCTATACATCAACGGTTCTCACTCAACCGTTAACAGGTCAACATTCTCTAAGAAATTTGTTTTGTGGATACACTGAAAATAAAAATAAAATGCGAAAATTTTCTTCACTAGGCTGAATCATGTAAAAAAAAATTACGCTGTCCTTAAAGCGTGATTCACCTGCTTATCAACTGTTGATGGGTTATTGGCGAATTGCTTCCAGGATAAGACAAGTCTTATCTAGATCCAGCATACAGCAATCACAATGGGTCCACTATGGAACAGTTTGAACGCAGCATATCTATTCTGGCAAACTTAGATAGTAGAGATGATCACAATATTCTAAAATGGAGATTTGGATTGTATCTGATGTGATGGTAGAGATGGTGTGTTGAGATGATGAAAATCGGACTATGAATGGTCCAGTTTATATAGACATCATGTAGTGGACCGTTGCTAGGAGGCTATCAATGGTTCAAAAAGTTTAGAAAATGTTTCTGATCGTTGATCATTAACTCTAGCCGTTTCTGGTCGTCGGATCAAAGGATCTGACTGTTGGATCATCATGGTCCGTCCGTTTTCGGACCGTTGTGGCTTTCAAGGCAGAGAGTCGTTTTCAGAAACTACTAAACGTTTCGGATTTATGGTCCGACCATTCTCAGTCTCCTATAAAACTAACTAGCGTCATTACAGTCACACTGCCCACACCCTCGCCCATGCCCGAGCCCTAGCGCACGCGCATGCATGCGTGCGTGTGTTCCAGTGCTACACTGGAACACGTAACTCGAGCATCTCCACATCCAAAACACCAAGTAAGAATACTCTTCACAAGTCCACATATAAACCACAAAAGAATTTCAACCATTTCCGATGTGGGACAAAGCACACACCGCACTTTTTGAATTTGAAATTTTCGGAAAAGCATTTTGACGGCAAAATCCCGAAATTTTGAAAATTTGAATTTTTTTTAAAAAACTACTAAATTTCAACAATCTCCCACTAGTTTTTTTTTTTTTATATAAACAATGAAAAAACTCTGCCAGAATAATAATAGTTATTATGCATAAAGAAAGATATCTTACGATTTGAATCTTTCCTTAGTGTAAGTATTTTAAAGTTATTTTGAAATTTCTGGTTGGCATTGAACCAGTTATTCGTATATGACATAACAGAAAATACTACACACATTATAGCTCCTGCATTATGTGTTGCTTCATAATCTCGCTTAGCACTTTTAATAGCCATGTGCTTATCCTGTTTCATGAACGATCCCGAGATAACTCCAACTTTCATGAGAAGCGGCACCACTTCTACGTTCACATAAGTGAAATCCTTCCAGTGTTTCCGTTAAAACACTTGTCATTTTTGACTGGACTTATTAAGAGTTTAATACTCATCCCTCTTTTATAACGGCCAACACTTTCATCCTGGATGAGGTTATTTAATTTTTAGTGATGAAATTTCTTACTTATCACTGAATTGTTGTTACCCATTAAACCCAATCTTTAGAGATTTTCTAATTTTGGGTTGAGTTTCTTTCACTGGTGAAACTTTGAGTAAAGAGTTTCAACCTCATCCCTCTAGATGTTGTCCTTACTACTTTTCTCATCAGAGGTTTAGTAAAAAGATCAACCAAGTTATTACTCGACTTCACATATGAGATCGCGATGATTCCATCTTGAATCAATTTCCTTATATAGTCATGTCTCAAACTTATGTGTCTGGACTTCCTATTATAGGTACCGTTATAGGCTCTCGCTAGAGTAGTTTCACTATCAAAATGAAGTGAAACAGCCGGTATAGGCTTCGCATAGAATGAGATTTCTAATAGAAGATCCCTTAACCACTCAGCCTCTTTGCCTGTAGCAGCCAAAGCTATGAACTCAGATTCCATAGTTGAGTGCGTTATACAAGTTTGTTTATTGGATCCCCAAGATACAGCTGCACCTCCTAGGGTGAATATTGTTGAGATATGGAGCCACATCTGGGACCGCCTTTGACCGGTCGTGAGTCATGCTCGACTGGTCGTAGGGTCCGGCTCGACCGGTCGTGGACCAGTTCGACTCAAAGTCCAGCGAGCATTGTTTTTTTGATCCCGAGGTGTTCGACCGGTCGTGGCCCATTCACGACCGGTCGTAGGGGTCGCTCGACCGGTCGTGCAGTCTGCTTTGGGGTATTTCCGTGGTTTTTTACCCTAGATTGGGGTATTTCCACGTATATCTTGTCTTGTGGTTTGTTTTGATTGCTTTAATCTATTTCTAGTTTATATTTCTTCATGTTTATCATTTGTGGGTGAGACCTAAGAGATGTCATGCAGACCACTGTTGTTATTTGAAGAAGTTTGATACGTCATACATCATCCTTCTTCTGTACGTTGATGATATGCTTGTGGCCGGTTCAAGCATGAAGGACATCTCAGATCTCAAAAGACAATTGTCTAGAGAATTTGCCATGAAGGATTTGGGAGCTGCAAAACAAATCCTAGGCATGAGGATAAGGCGTGACAGGGAAAACAAAAAACTAGTTTTGTCACAGGCAGAGTACATAGCCAAGGTACTTGATCGATTCTATATAGGAGGTGCTAAGCCGGTTAGCACTCCATTAGCCAACCACTTCAAGCTATCTAAGGAGCAAGGTGCAAAGACGCAGGAGGAACGGGACTACATGGCTAAAGTTCCATACGCGTCAGCTATTGGGAGTCTCATGTATGCTATGGTGAGCACGAGACCAGACATTGCTCAAGCAGTGAGAGTTGTTAGCAAGTTCATGAACAACCCCGGGAAGGAACATTGGGAAGCTGTGAAGTGGATCCTTAGGTACTTGGTAGGTACTAAGGATGTAGGGCTGTGTTATGGTGGATCAGAAATCAAGTTACAAGGATACGTGGATTCAGATTTGGCAGGAGATATCGACAGCAGAAGAAGCACTACAGTTTATGTTTTTACTCTGGGTAGTGCTGCAATCAATTGGGTCTCTCAGTTACAAAAGATAGTATCTATCAGTACGACAGAAGCAGAATATGTTGCGGCTACAAAAGCATGCAAGGAGATGGTGTGGATGCAACGTTTTATGGAAGAGTTGGGTAAGAAGCAAGCAGATTGCAAGCCGTACAGTGACAGTCAGAATGCAATACACTTGGCTAAGAATTCAGCCTTTCATTCAAGGACCAAGCATATTGCCATCAGATATCACTTCATACGTTCGTTACTGAAAGATGGATCGATTGCTCTGGAGAAGATTCATACAAGTGAGAATCCTGCGGATATGTTGACCAAAGCGGTCACACGGGAGAAGTTGAAGCTCTGTTCAGCTTTGATTGGTCTTCAGGCTTAAAGACGGGGAGGTGGTGCACTCCGGATGAAGAAGACAAAGGTTTATGGCGATGTGTCTCCAAGTGGGAGATTGTTGAGATGTAGAGCCACATCTAGAACTGCCTTCGACCGGTCGTGAGCTATGTTTGACTGGTCGTAGGGTCCGGCTCTATCGGTCGTGGACCAGTTCGACTCAAAGTTCAGCGAGCATCATTTTTTTGATCCCAAGGTACTCGACCGGTCGTGGCCCATTCACGACCGGTCGTAGGGATCGCTCGACCGGTCGTGCAATCTGCTCGACCGATCGTAGTTACGCAGATTCGTTCTGCGATTTTGCGTGGATTTCATGTCGCAAGTCCTTTCGCAACTGGGATGCGGAAAGAGGAGTTGTCTAAACTATATATAGGTGTTCCTAGGGTTTTTCTATGTGTATTGGAATATTAGAAAAATAATTCTAAGGTGTGGGCAAAGGATTTTCTATGTTCTTCAAAGGGAGAGGTTAGTATATTGCCTTGTAATTTTCGTTCTTCATAGTGGAAGTTTGCATCCGTGGTTTTTTACCCTAGATTGGGGTATTTCCACGTATATCTTGTCTTGTAGTTTGTTTGGATTGCTTTGATCTGTTTCTAGTTTATATTTCTTCATGTTTATCGTTTGTGGGTGAGACCTGAGATTAGATCTTGGCTCACTGCATTGTTGGCGTGCTGCGCAACAAATATCCATCTTGTACTGTACTTGTTGTCTCCTGCACTCGATATCCAACTTACATCGGTATATCCTTCCAACACTGCTGAAAATTCTGAGTAAAATAGCCCTAGTTCTTTGGTTTCTTAAAGATAACCTAGAACTCTACTTATTGCTTTCCAGTGTTCAACACTTGAATTACTCGTAAACCTGCTTAGTTTACTCACAGCGTATGATATATCTGGTCTTGTGCATTACATTGCATACATAAGACTGCCTATAGTACTAGCATACTCTAGTTGTGCAACTGTTCTTCCACTGTTTTCTTTTAACTTGATACTTGGATCAAACGGGGTTTTTGCCTCTTTGATTTTCAAGTGATTAAACTTGTTTAGAATTTTCTCAATATAATAAGACTGGCATAATGCAAAACCCCCACTATTTTTTTAACTTTGATACTTAATATAGTATCCACTTGTCCAAGATCCTTCATTTTGAAAATTAAAGAGAGAAACTTCTTGGTTTCAGTTACACCTTCCATTTTATTATTGATTATTAACATATCATCTACATACAAGCATATGATTACAACATAATCATTACACACTTTTGAATATATGCATTTATCAACAATATTATGTTCAAAACCATAAGATAGAACTTTAGAATCAAATTTATCATGCCACTATTTTGGTGTTTGCTTTAGTCCATACAAAGACTTAACAAGTCTACACACTTTTCTTTCATTGCCTAGTAGAACAAACCATTCTGATTGCTCCATGTATAATTCCTCGTCGAGATCACCATTCAGGAATGCTGTCTTCACGTCCATTTGATGGATATGAAGATGATATATGGATGCTAGAGCGAATAAGATTCTAATCGATGTTATTCTAGCTACTGGTGAATAAGTGTCAAAATAATCGATTCCTTCTTTCTGTCAACCCTTAGCAACTAAACTTACCTTAAAGGTTTGAATTGTACCATCAGTGTGATATTTTTTCTTAAATACCCACTTACAACCTATTGGTTTAGAACCTGGAGGTAAGTCTACCAACTCCCATGTTTGATTAGATATAATGGAATCCATTTCATCATTAATAGCCTCTTTCCAAAAATCGGAGTCTCTTGAAGTCATAGCTTCACTAAAGGCTTTAGGTTCATCTTCTATAGTTAAAACCATAGGTATTTTCCTAATGACCTTCTCTTTATCACCCTTAACTAGATGAAAAGAGAGTCGTTGAGAATCTATATGATCAAGATCAAGACTCTTCTCTACTTTTGCTCTTTTACTCCTATAAAGTTCACTTGGAGTTTTTTCTTCTATTTGTGTTTCTTTTATAGTTTCATTAGGATATTGAATTTCAGTATTCTTTTTCTCCGTAAATACAAAATTCTCAAAGAGCTCTATATCTCTAGACTCTATGATTACATTAGAGTCTAAGTCTAGAAGTCTATAAGCCTTACTATGTTGTGCCTATCTTACAAGGACGCACTTAATAGCTCTTGGTCCTAACTTAGTTCTTTTAGGTTCTGGAGTTCTGCAGTATGCAAAACACTCCCACACTCTAAGATACCCTATATTTGGTTTTCTTCCTTTCATATTTCGTATAGAGAGGTCTTGATTTTCCTAGATGGAATTCTATTTAAAACATGACATGCAGCTAACAGTGCTTCTCCCCATATGTTTAATGGCAATTGTGCTTGTATTAGCATTGAGTTGACTATTTCTACTAATGTCCTATTTTTTCTCTCTGCTACACCATTTTGTTGTGGTGTATAAGGTGTTGTGCACTGATGTATTACGCCGTGTTCTTCACAATAGGTAGAAAATTCATTAGAGAAATATTCCTCTCCTCGGTCACTACGAAAGATTTTAATATTTTTAACTAATTGATTTTCTACTTCAGATTTATAGATCTTGAATGCATTAAATGCTTCATTTTTTTATTTTAACAGATACACATATACATATCTTGAACAATCATCTATAAACGTTATAAAGTACCTTTTACCTCCACGGGTAAGAACGTTATTTAGTTCACATATGTCAGTATGCACTAGGTCTAATATTTGAGATGATCTCTTAACGCTAGGGAATGGTTTCTTGATTATTTTAGACCGTATGCATACTTCACGTTTATCTTTGTCACTATCATTATATGATATTAGGCCATTCTTAGCCATGAGTTTTATGGTACTGTAGCCAACATGAGCTAATCTACCATGCCATAGCGTTACAGACTCAATCATGTAAGCAGAAGAATTCTTTTCATTTAAAGAAAGTTTGATCATCCCATTACAAGCATAAACCCTTACCCACAAAGTTCTCATTTTTAGACAAGATCAGCTTGTCTGATTCAAACACAACTCTAATCCCAAGTTTGCTTAAAAGATCCCTTGAGACAAGATTCCTCCTTATGTCTGGGACATGCAGTACATTGGTCAGGATTATCTTCTTTCCAGAGGTAAAGAGTAATTGCACGGTTCCTTTTCCTTCAACTTTTGATCGTCCTTCATTTTCCATTTGAACCTCTTAACCATTGGTCTCGTCTTCATAGGTTTTGAAGGCAGATCAATCGTTGCATACATGGACTGTGGCACCTGTATCATACCACCAACCAGGAATTTTCTCTTTAACTAAGTTCACTTCTGTGACCATGGCTACGATATCATCGTCTACTGCATTAGCCTCTTTTTTAGGCTTTTTTCAGTCCCTACAGACTCGGGCGAAATGCCCGGTCTTTCCGCAGACATAACAAGCTTCCTTAGGTTTGTCGTTTTTCTTCTCTTGGGTTTTCTTGAATTTTCCTTGATCTTTGTTAGGTTTAAGGGAATCAACTTTCTGATAGGTATTATTTTGGGATGACCTTTCTACTGCGTTGACCTTGGATGAGGATGCACCATTAGCGTCATCCTTTTTGTCTCGGTTACGGATTCTTCTTCAATACGAAGATGCTTTTGGATTTGTTCCAGGGTGAATTCTTCAGATTTATGTAGTAGTTTCTTTCTATAGTCTTTCCAGCTCGGAGGCAATTTTGCGATAATAGCTCCGACTTGAAAGGATTCAGAAAGATAAATTTTTATTGCTTTGATTTTGTTAACTATAAGCTGTAGTTCTTGGATTTGGGCAAGCAGCAGCAGATTGCCTACCATCGTGAAGTCGAAATACCTGGCAATTAGAAATTTCTGTGTACCTTCCTCTTCAGCCTTGTATTTGTATTTCAGCGCGCTCCAAATTTCTTTAGCTGATGTGGTCCCCGTGTACAGATCGTACAACCGATCAGAGAGAGCATTGAGAATGTGGCCGCGACACAACAGTTCATCTTCTTGTCGCTTGACCCTAGCAGCAACCTGTTCTGGAGTGTCAGTGTCCTTCGCTTCAGGCAGAGGCTGGAGAGTTGGGTCCAGGATGTAAAAGATCTTCAGAGCTATCAGCAGGAATTTTAGCTTATCCTGTCATCTAGTGAAATTTAAACCATCGAATCGGTCCAATCGGATCAAATCTTGGTTCATTAGTTTGACTGATGCAACACTTTCGGTGTCCATTAATCACGCTTTAAGATTGTTAGAAAATTGTTTTGTGGATACACTGAAAATAAAAATAAAATGTGAAAAATTTATTCACTAGGCTGAATCATATAAAAAAATTACGTTGTCCTTAAAGCGTGATTCGCCCCCTTATCAACTGCTGATGGGTTACAGGTGAATTGCTTCCAGGATAAGACAAGCCTTATCTGGATCCAGCGTGTAGCAATCACAATGAGCCCACTATGGAACAGTTTGAACGCAGCAGATCTATTCTGGCAGACTCAGATAGTATGTTCACAGTATTCTAAAATGGATATTTGGATTGTATCTGATGTGATGGGAGAGAAGGTGTGTTGAGATGATGAAAATTGGATTGGAATGGTCCAGTTTATATAGGCATCAGGTAGTGGACCGTTGCTAGGAGGCTATCAATGGTTCAGAACGTTTGGAAAACATTTCTGATCATTGATCATTAACTCCAGCCGTTTCTGGTCGTCGGATCAAAGGATCTGACCGTTGGATCATCATGGTTCGTCCGTTTTCGGACCGTTGTGGCTTTCAAGGCAGAGAACCATTTTCAGAAATTGTTGAACGTTTCGAATTTATGATCCGACCATTCTCAATCTCCTATAAAACCCAGACCATTTCAGACCCCACTGCACACAAGCACTGACCAGACCTATCGCACGATCGCACCGTCTCGCGACGGTTCGCATAAGGTCGACACGATGCGCACGTGCAAAGTGCAGAGTGCGCCAACTAGCGCCACTACAAGCATACTGCCCACGCTCTCGCCCGAGCGCGTGCGTGTGTTCTAGTGCGTACACAACCCAAGCATCTCCACATCCAAAACACCAAGTAAGAATACTCTTCACGAGTCCACATATAAACCACAAAAGAATTTCAACCATTTCCGATGTGGGACAAAGCACACACTACACTTTTTGGATTTGAAATTTTCGGAAAAGCGTTTTGGCAGCAAAATCCTGAAATTTTGAAAATCTGAATTTTTTCAACAAACCACTAAATTTCAACACATTCCAAGTGTAGGATCTTCCAACCTCCTTTTGGTGTAAGGAACATCCATTGTGAGGCTCATTGGATCACTGAATCATGGGCCCTGGCCATGCTCTCAAAGAAGGTCAATCAAAGCTCAAGAGATGATAGCTTAGCAAATTAAGGTATTACTGTTAGTTGATGCTCGATTGAGATCAGCTCACCTAATTCATTGATCTAGTGGGCCATCAATGTCTTATTACACTCCTTGCAAATGATCCTAACCATTCAATGAAAATAGACAATTACAACCAATAGCCACAATCAACCATAGTTCAAAAACTTCACTAGATGTCTAGCCGAGTTGGACAAACTCAAAGACTCAACCAGGTCTTTACTTGGCTTGAATCAATATTTCAATAGTTAATTTAAAGAATCAGCCTTGTATGGAGTTGACCAAGTTTCCGAGTTGACTCGAGGCATATTGTCAATAACGCATCTTGTCAATCTCATAGAGTTGAGTTGACTCAGCTGAGTTTTGTGTGGAGTTAACGAGTTTTCAGAACTATAGACAATTGGGAGATTTTAATAAGGTCCTTAGAAAAATTTCACCAAGAGGGAGGCCTACAAAAGCTGGATGGAACATTGTACATTTCCTTTTGCAAGTCCAAGTACAAACCAGAAAATCATGACCCCACCCATAGTGGGCCTACAATTTGGATGGTTTGGATTGAGATGCTTGTAGCCATGTCTACATTGACTGTAAAAAGGGTAGTGTTTTGGTCATTTATATAAAGGTCTTACATAGATGTGGATCAGCAATCTGAATCATCCACTAGTGGGCCCAACCACAAATGATTCATACCCAAAAATCACTATTACAACAAAAGAAATCTTACAAACAGATGCTTATCATTTTTCTGTTATGGTTAACATATAGCAAGCACAGCTTTCTTGCACACAGTTATGAAAAACAAAAGAATGGAAGATAAAATCAGATATATTAGATAAAGAATGTAAGTTACAGATTGCTCTTCGTCTTGTTACGATCCAATCCTATCGAAACATGCTACTATACGTATGCGCTTTTCTCAAATGGGCTCTGCTCCAGCAATACAAGAACCTTAGCCTTTGACTAAGCTTCCTAAGAATCCTGATCAAGTTATATTATTAAAAAAAAATCTATACATCTTGCTCAAGTTTAAATTAGCCGACTGTCCAGCATTTTCACAGAAACTCTCCAGTCGCGCTCTAAAAAATTGGGGTGATGACTTTTCAACAGCCGATATCTTCCATCATGTAGTGACCCTGCAATGCCATGATTGTTAGCAAGATTTCATGACGCTATTTCATATATGTGTACATGTATATAGAGGTTTGCAGATTTTACAAGTGTCTATGTGGCACATGTATCATGTCCAAGCCTTGCATTGGCTGGTCCCAAATGAATGTAGATGGCCTGACCCAAAGACAGGCCTCATTCAACCATCGAGTGTGAACTGCATGAATGGGGGAGAAAAATAGACTTCTCTCACTGACAACATTCAGTGTTCATGTGTAGCTGATAAGATGATTGGATGCCTGATTTTTGGGATTGGACATTGTGGGCCCACTTGACACATGGCGTGGATGTATCCATTTGCCCCACAGTACACAGCCTTGTAGAGAATGGAGTGTAGGATTAGATTAACAAATCTCTATGTATGTAGATGATAGATGGATAAAATTAGAGGTACTTCAAGGGAGGAGGATAAGATCATCTACTTACATTTTCTTCATTGCACTTGTCTGCCGGACCGGGTCTTGAATAAGCGCCAAAGAACCTGAACAATTACTTCTCAAAGAATAATGTGGACTAGTCTCTTTGCCATTGCTGGCTTCACTACCAAAATCTTCCAACCATATAGACTTAGATGGCAATGTGTTAATGAACCTCATTGTCTGGATTACTTTAGAAGAATTGCTGTATCGGTGGCTATCCATTTTTACATTAGTTCGGCAAAAACGATTGTTGACATCTTCCTTACTCTCTGCAAGATTGGGCCATGATCATTAGAAATAGTGAAAATAAAAGAAATGATGATACTCGCTATCGAGTTCTTGCGTGGAGATGGGAGTCATGGGACCTATACGTACCTCTTGATTCTGAAGCTTTTGTTGTAGATGTCATCAGTAGTTTCTGGCACATTATGGTATCAGTAAATTCTAAGAAGGGATACGCCAAGAGTTCAAATCTGTCAGAAGTCGTCATCACAACAAACCCAAAGGAAGAAATCCATGTTTGTAGTAGCTTAGGAGCTGCCGGCAACAACAACTTCTCTACCCCCATGTCAGAAAGAAGCTGCATAAAATTGAGCAGAACAATTTCAGCAAGCCTCCTTAGTATTAAGGAGGTTTGTTCTTGTATTGAAATATCTCAACACATTACCACAAGAGCAACCATGTGAATGAGCCATGTTAAGGATATTGACAAGAAGAGGACAGAGAATCCCTATGGCATACCAGTACAACCTGGTTGCTCATCAGGTAGGCATGCCATATATGTTCCCCTGGCTTAAACACCGGGTCTGTCTGTTCATCAAGTGAGCCACATTTATCTAATAGAAATGGACAGTCAAAATAACTTGACCAATGGTCCGCATTTGATGAACATGTGTGGCATTTGATGAATGGCCCGGATCCCATGCAGACTTGTTATGCTTGCAATTGTGCTAGCTAGGGCTGTCTACTGGCTGGGCCTGGGGTATGTCTCGACCCGGATTTTGAACTGTTTTCGGCCGGCCATCGGGCTGGCCATACTCAAAATTCTGATTTTCTAGGCCCAAGCCTAGCCCATTGACACCCCTAGTGCTAGCAGCCTCGACGAGACAGAGAAAACATATTATAACCTATATTAAGATGATATACACACTCCCTATAGAACCAAATAATTGAATATCAACTCATAATATCAAGATATGTCCATATCTATATTATGAAGATATTACCTTTTGTAAATTTTTCAACAGAAGCCGGCACATTCCTCGTCGGCGATATCTAATACGTGTACCCACTAGGGGCAGTTCTGCTACCTTCTCACCATGGATCCTAGAATAGAAACATACCAAAAGAAAGGTTATGTTTCAGTATACAATGCCTACAAAGAAGAGAATTTTATTTTTTTTTAAGGGAAAAAAATCCATTACTTAATGGTTAAGATATCTACTTAAGCTTACCTGAAAGTTGCCACAGTTATCGGTTTCTTTCCCTTGTACAATATCATGGTATAGAAACCTCGAAAGTTCAGATGGGGTAGCGTCGATCTGCATTAAACAAAGTAGGCTCAGTATATCACGGATAGAAGCAACACCTAATAGCACTGTGAAAACCCGGGAGTTTTTAAACTTCTAATGAATCTGTGTAGTTCAAGCAAAGAAAGTTAATTTTTGTTTTTTCAAAACTGGAATGGGAAACGAAAATCATTGCAGGAATGCAATGATGCCAAGAGAGCAAAAGAAAGCTTATGAGGGCCAATATATTAAGGGATAATACTAGATGAGGTATGCCCCGTTGACAGTGGGGCCCACCAAATCAATAGTCTAGATCATGAAACAATGGGCCCCATGAGTGGAAACTGGGGTTATCTGCACCAGTAATTCTCAAACTCATATAAGTATGATACTGAATGAGATACATTCTTTACCAAAAGATATCAAGGATAATAAAGATTTATGGAAAGGAGGTCTTACTCTTTACTGAATACAACATCTGTGACAAGGTCTGTCTTGGTAATGGGTTGGATAATCTGTTTAAAACATTCGCGCAATACACTGCGTGCAGGCAAAAGCTTACTCCTAGTCATGTCATGACTATCTTTTTCATTTGATCTCAAAATAGTCCATGATAGACCATCAACACCCGTTGGATTCAATTTCCCAAGAAGATTTTGGAGATGGAAGAATATCTGTATCACATTAAGAATGTAAGTAGAAATCGATATTATTATAGTTGAACAAATAGAGAAAGAATGGGTATTGTTATGTTAAAATTCACTACTACATGGAAACCCAAAGAACAGGGGCAAAGACACATGACAATCTTTCTTAAATTTGCAACTACATAAAAAAAAAAATGTGAGAAGAAATTTCTCAAAATACAAGAAACAGCTAAAATACATGTGCTACCCACCATACCCCAAGCCTTCCTATGATCAAGTAGCTGGCCCCAAGAAGGTTTGATCTGTAAAAAGACATCCTTCCTGAACTTCAAATCATGGAATGCAGGACTCATCTTAAACTGGACATGGCTTTGGTTGATCTAGCTTATGGGGCTGTTGCTGAGAATCAAAGGTAATTCAGTTGTAGCAGGGCTTATGGGGCTGTTTTAAATCCATGGTCTGTACCTACTTTTGAGTCTTCAGAGGCTGGTTTGATAGACAAGATACTTCTGCATTTACAATGAAGCCTAGAGCTGGACCTCCATCTGCACCATAGTTCTAAAACTCGCTAACTCTACTCAAAACTCGGCCGAATCAACTTGACACAGCGAGCTTTCGAGTCAAATTGCTTGGAAACACAGTTTTTGGTGTAACTCTATCTGGACTCAGGTAGACTAGTCAAGTTGACTCGACCTGACTCAGTGTGACTCGGACTGAGTCACTCGGTTTGATGTAGTGTTATTATTAGTAAAATTTAGAAAGGGAGGAAGTGAATCAAACTCACGGCCCGCTATAAGAGGCACTTAACCAACATGCTATTATGTGTTTTGCTGTCAAGTTTTGTACTTTATGCTACTTATCTAATTCTAACTATTTTAAATATCTAGTACTGTTCTTAGTATATTAATTTATAATGTATTAAATCTTGAGTCGAGTTGGGTCGAGTCTTCAAGTCGACCCAACCTGGCTGAACATTGAGTCGAGTTCAGTTTTTGGTTTTCGAACTATGATCTGCAACTCACTTCAGAAGATCCTTTGGTACTACTTACCAGTTGCAGAGTCATCTGGGAGCTACCGAGCATCTTGCTTAGCAGCATCCTCATTGAGCCATCTTGGATTCTGCCCTAGTGGATGTAGGAAGAATTGTTCTCTTTCTTGCAGGAGGAAGAGTTTCACTGTCAGGTATGCTGGTTCATGCTGCTGCTGCATTATTGTTCAAGAGCCTTGTCAGAATGGTATAACTTGAAGGCAGGACTCTCCCTTGATTATTCTCTGTTTTAATTAAGTCCCCCTTTGTGTCCTTTGGATTCCACAGTTTGAGTTGCCGGTCGTGCACCTGTCCCCAATGGAAGAATGAGTGATCCGTTCCCCTGCAGATCATGGCCTTACCACTCGGTCCCCGATGGCCAGCGGGGGATTCGGTATAGCAGCTCACGTTCGTTTGCGCTGCGCGTTCCCGCTGTAGGAAGTATGGTTCCGAAAGTGACTTCGGTTCGCCAGTTCAGGCTCAACTCCTCGCTTTACGTTAGCGGACCTACAGGTCGGGCCGGGGCTCCGCGCTCTTTCTTTCTGTGTGAGACGATGCCGGGGAGATAAGGGAATGCGTCGAGGCGGCGAACAACAACAACACAACTACATTTTTTTTGGCTTTTCCCTCCATGAGATGAGCCCAGTGCATTGGACCGATGGATAAGAGAACTGAGCTGGGACAAAAAGCACTTGGGCGCTCTACAGGTCTAGCGATGGTGTTGGTTGCTGGTGGTCCCCTTGATTATTAGACTTCTTTTGTGAGGCTTTGCATCTTGGGTCCCCATGTATTGTGGGTTTTAATTAAGTCTCCCTTCTTTTTTATTCTTCTTCTTCTTTTTTTCTTTTTTTTTTTTTTTTTTTGCAATAAAAGCACATCTTACCTAGCAAAACAACCAAAAGAAAAAAGAAGAAAAGAAGAAAAGAAAAAAAAGCACTGTTGTTCCTTTTTTAAGAGTCCTCTTTTCCTTTGGACATGTTAACAAACCTTAACAAGTAGATGATTGAGCTGATTTTAGGCCGAGGTATCTACATGGTGGGGTCAACTTAATGATGTACTAAGTTTCACACATGTGCCACATTACCATGTGTGACCTGCAACTCCCTTGACAAGGAAGTCGTGCAAGTCCTGTTAGCAAGCTCTATAGTATAGGAGACATCTCAAAATACGCCAAACAAGAGACTATAACAAGTTATCAGGAAAAAAAAAAACACTAAGCATTTGAAATGAAAGAAAAATCAGAAGGTAGAAATATTCAATGGCATTAACATAAAAGTCCCAGTAAAATCCCTACAAACATGTACAGCCATAACTTCATAAGCATAGGCAAAGCACGGAATTCAGCATATAATCTTTAGCACTGGTTATAGCTGTGTTTGAATGTGCTATTGAAATGAATTGAAATAATCAGTTTGCTGAAGTGGAAATGGGGTTGCCTTTCATGTTCTTGCTTCAGGAAAAGTTGAAATTGTTTTAGTTCAAGTAGGAAATGAAATAAACATGGCAACCATTTGAAGCCCACTTCCACTCTATGCATAGGAAACAAATTTACAATTCGGTCATTTTCCTTTTAGTGAATTGAATATTTGCAGTTCAATTCAATTGTGCATCCAAACACAGCCCAAGCATAGCAATTTTTAGATTAGAACAAGCATAGATTTCTACATCCCATGGACAAATTTTGAAATACCTTTGAACATTTCTCTCGACAAAACCAGTTTCCCTCAGGGCAGCTTTCAAGACCTTGGTCTCCTCTTTCTCTCAGACAACCCACATGAACTGAAGAAAATTGGGAAGAAATGTAAGTTTTGGAGATCTCGATTTTTAATTCGATACATACAGAAAAAAAAAAAAAAAAAAAAAAAGAAAAGGATAAGAGTCGAACTCACATCCACGTTCACATTGATCACAATACAATATCGTTTTCTCCACAAATTGTTCACCTTCATTGAATTCACCCCCACCACATAATCCACATAGACAAGATGGGCAGAACCATACAGTTTCTGGGAAATCCTGCATAAGCACCAACATCAAGTTTAAATCTCACAAAAAGCATAATTTCCCCATACACAGTATTAATATCTCAATGTTGGCTGTATTTGGATACAAAAACTGAAGGAATTGTAAAAATTCCGCTCAGCTGAAGGCGAAAAAGCGAATCGTAACTACATTCCAAGTATTCACTATGAAGAAGTAGCATTCAAATTATAATTACTTTCCTTCCGATTCCAGCTTTAAAGAAATAAATTACCCAGTACAAATACTTAGGTAATTATAATTTGGTCATTTCCTTTGTACAAGACTAATTTATTGTCATTCATTTCAATGGTGCATCCAAACACAGCCCCAACTATAGATCAGATTTAGGGAACTCAGCTAACTAGTTGAACTTTCAATAATGAACTAGAGTATGCATATTAAACTAACTGACTGAGAAATGCTCTAGTGCCCTTAGAGAACTATAAGTTATCGTGCGTGCTCCTAGTTGCATTGGGACACTTGGACCATCCAATCCATTGATCTAGACTATTTACAAGGTCCAACACAAATTTCTTGGGCTCCCATTAAAAATCATACTAATTTGAAAATTATTATTTGATCAATGGCCTTAAATATGGGAATATCAAAATCATTTTCACAAAAATAGATCTAACCAAAAACTTGATCCATCTATTTCTTTGGAGGCATCATGGATTGTTTATGATTCTAAAGAATCACATTTGTTAGGCAACCGATAACCATCCCATCCATGGCTTGAAAAAAGGACGGCCATAGAAAATAAGGCCAAATCAAGATTGGATTGGATAATCCGATTGGTGTGATTTTTGCATCGTAGCCCATGAAAATGGTTCTAAACTCAATGAACAGATCAGATTGACAACTAGACTATCTAGGTGAACCAATGCCACTAGGAGAACTATAACTTAGCATATCTCGAACTATAACTTAGCATATCTCGAACTAATTTACACTCTAATTACCTAATCTATTGCAGTTCCAACCAACTGTGCATCAAAATGCAGCTTTAACCATAGTTCAATACTGTAATATTGTAATCACCATATTTTAGTACTTTCCTCATTCAAATTGAACTAGTTTATTGCAATTCAATTCAATAGTGGATCCAAATTTGAATGGTATAGAGGAAATGACCTGTTTGGATACAATATTTAATACTGAAGTAGTTTGCAATTTGTTTCAATTCAATAGCACACTTCCATTCTTTCAAATTCACTTATCAAGAATCCTAAAGAGAAAGTTCTGTGGAAATACAATTGTATTAAAAGAGGCCATGAGTTCGGGACGCACCTTTAAACCAATGCAGCTTAAGTGAAATATGGACAGGCATCCACCCCCACAGACTACTAATTCGTTCCCATAGTGATGACAGATATTGCACATTCCATTGCTTATGGTGCAAGGGGCGTTACTCTTTGTTTCCTCATGCAGATGTCCTGTGAAACTGTTAACCTTATCATCACCCTCCATTTGCTGAATTTTAAGATGGGGTTGATCGCTCTCAATTTTCTCATGCAGATATACACCATTAACATCATTACCACTCGCCATTTGCTGAATTTCAGGGTGGGGCGAATTGCTCTCGAATTGCTCATGGAAATATTCAGCGAAATCTTCAATCTTCTCATCACCCTCCATTTGTTGAATGTCAGTGTGGGGCAGATAGCTATCCATTTGCTTTTGTGGGTCTTGTTCATAGCCTTTAACCTCATTACCATTCTCTGTTTGATGAAGTTCAGGGTAGGGCAGATTGCTCTCAATTTGGTCATGAAGATATCCAGTGAAAATTTCAACCTTGTCAACACCCTCCACTAGTTGAATGTCAGGGTAGGACATATCATCACCCATTTGCACTTGTAGAATGTCAAGGTGGGGCAGATTTCCATCCATTTGCAGGTGTGGCTCTTGTTCAAAGCCTTTAACTTCATTAACACGCTTTATTTGCATTTGGCACTGTACCAGTGACCTTCCATCTTCCAAGAAGATATTAGCAGCGGCCCGCCGATTACTACTGCCTGCATGGACCTCAAATTTGCTAAGACCATACACATTTCCACAACACACACATTTGATTCCTTCACGTGTGATCCGCCCTTCCGCCATAACACGGCTGTCCTTCTTATTCAAGTAACATGCCTTCTGCCCCAACAACACCACACCATTGTCTACCAGACTAGAAAGACTGGTTGAAGGTGTTCGTCCATTGCATCCCTTTAATCTTTTCACCTTAGTAGAATTAACCAAGCAGTCTGCGGGACAACCTTGCCTAGCCTTCTTGACTGGAGAAGCAATCGGCAATAACCCAGAAGAATCTCCATTGAACTGTGAACTTGTCGCTGGTCTAGACCGAAAAACCTGTAATGTGTTACGTTGAACCTGTAATGTGTTACGTTGACACAGGCCTGCATCCAAATCCAAGTTGTTGCATTCAAACTTCCTCTTCCTTAATCCAAGTCCATCACAACCAATTACCGGCTGTGGGCTGCACTCTTTCTCAATTGCAACGTCACCACAGCAGTGTAAATCCCCACATTTGCTTTCGGTGGCTCGCTTTTCTTTAAGAACTCCATTTAAATGGACTTGCTGGTGAACTACTCGATCTCTACTCACGCTGCTGCTAGAATCTTCTCTCTCCCATTCTGTTAATTGTAGGCAGACCTTATAAAGAGAACGATGCGATACTCCAACGGGCGAAACGTAACGGAATCTACTATGGCCACGGTATTTGCTATTCTCAATCTTCCAACCAATGGACAAGAGATGGTTTCTCGCTTTGATGCAATTTTCAGGTTTTCTACGGTCACTATCACTCAATACACAATAGTCTCTTATTGCTTGGGGACAGAATAAATCAATTGCTTGTGAATCCACAGCAATATGTTGCCA
Organism: Magnolia officinalis; assembly: GCA_021015155.1. Lineage (NCBI taxonomy): Eukaryota > Viridiplantae > Streptophyta > Magnoliopsida > Magnoliales > Magnoliaceae > Magnolia > Magnolia officinalis. Next base: position 10,718,512 of record JAJHSJ010000012.1, on the reverse strand, counting down.
AACAGTACTACTTTCCGAAGCAATAGGCGGAGCATTGCAAATATTATTATTGTCTGCACCATCGACACAATTCAATACAGTGTTATGGACGATGGAACCGCCTCCGTTTTCTGCATAGATTTCTTGGTTGTATTGCTGGGAATTGAGAGCAACATCCCAATAAGCTCCTATTTCTGCCTGTAACCTTGAGTCGTCGTTGTACTCATTGTTGATCATTTCATACATAAGCTGCTGCATTAAGACATTATCTTCGTATGAAAAATCCATCTTCCTGAAAGTACAAAAATCATGTCATGAGAATTACATAAAAAGAAATGAAGAGGGCTGTGTTTGGTTGCACCAAAAATCAAAAATTTTTGTGATATTTCATGATTGATTTGGGTATGTTTGGTTGCACAAAATATCCTGATTTCATGATTAATGAGTCTAATTTAGTGCAGAATTTAATGATGTTTCATGAAATTTTGGTGCAACCAAACACACCCCAAAGAAATTAAGGGTGATTCTATCAAACTAGCTGTGATTGATGCATGTTATGAGAATTACATGAAAGCAACTATATACATGGTAAGTGCTACAACTGGAAAGGAATTGAGGATGGAACTGTGAGACTAGTTGTGGGTTGTTTGTAATTGGGACCACTCATCAGTGGGCCCCACAGGCAGATTAGCAGTAACCAGAAGCTTGCATTGAGCATACAAAACCCACGAATCAAATGCTGTCCATGGTCAAGGAATGGAAGTCTTCCAATCAGAAGGCTACTACTGATCGATAGATGCGGTTTTGGGGCCATGGCCAATACACAGTGTGGGCCAGTAAATGGACGGCCCAGATTACCTGTTGGTTAATTTGCTAAGCTGCACAATTGGACATTTGTGGGTCCCATAGTTCAATAGACATCCACCATATAGAGGCATTGTCATATACGACACCACCCCTAGAGCTATAAATAAGGATTCCTTCTACAGTGAATACCATGAATAGGACACCACCCCCCAAAAGCTATAAATAAGAATTCCGCCTAAGGTGAATATCATGACTTAGGCATTGGAGGTCTCCCGACTTAACCGGCACTTCCAATGTCTTCTCTTATTTCATAATAAATGACAGTTACTTGGACAGGAGTCAGGGAGGATCTATCAGATTTCTGCATTATTTCATAATAAATTACAGTTACTTGGACAGGAGTCAGGGAGGATCTATCAGATTTCTGCATCAACAGCTTTGATCTGATGGGACGTTATCCATGATAGGGAGTGGCATGACAGTCTATATTGAATGTGAACTGTTGCTTTATGTACTTCACAACCGTCTATTTGTAGGCCAAAGATCAAAGCATTATGATCTTCCAAAATCGACTTGATTTATGGAAATCATCCATCCATGAGGGTGGGCATCACATCAACCGTCTGGATCACTGATTCCGGATCCCAAAATGTATGGAATCATGTGTCTCAAGATCATATGATTCGCGTACTGTACTGTTGCTAAAAACCAAAAACAGATACAGTAGGAATAAGACATGAATGGTATCCGCAGGCGCCGAGCCCATACAATCAGGCCAACCGTTCAGTGATCAGGACCATCAATCTCATCTATTCCACAATGGATGGATGAATCCACCCCCAAAATCCTCCAGCTAAAACAATGCAGACCCTTCATGAAAATCTCCCGGATAGAACAATCCAGACCCTTCTATCTGTAGCTTGTAAATAGACGGCTATGGAAAAAAAAAAAAAAAAAAAAAACGTTCAACTAGCTGTATGTGGGGCCCACCGTGGTTTTGTATGTCATCCAATCCATTCAACAGGGTTTTCCCATTATGAAAATCAGATGGCCCGGAAATCGTGTCCATCCAATCATCGGATGAGACACATGACGGAAAAGCACCACCCAAACTCTTAAAACCCTAGAAATTTACGAGGTGTCCGACTTAATGGTGGGGATCTTTCAACCCTCGAGATTTTCTTGTACGCCCTGCGCCTCAGGACTTTACACAAGTCCTGGGGCTCAGGACATGGAAAACGAAAAAATCGCAGGAGTTCCTCCGTACAGAAAGATGAAAGGCAAAAGGGAAGAGTAACGTGATAGGACTGCAAAGACAGAGACGTCTAAAAGTGCGTCTATGTACACGGCATGCATAGTGCATTTTTACAGGATCTGGACCGTTGAATTGGTGGGTCGCCATGTGGATGACGACACCCAAAAAAAAGCTCATTCATCAGACAGATCCTTACCGTCGAAACAATGTCCTACAATCGGATGGTTAGGAAAGATAAAAGAGGAAAAGCTGAGATCAGACGGTTTGTAGCATACGCAGTTTTTTCGGTCTACCAAACCCAACGGGAACGGATTGGCTACTCCCCCTGCCATCAGTACAGTGGGCCTTAGGAGGATTTTAATGGTGGATATCCAATCACTATTGTTTTCCTGTGGTGTGGTCCACCTGAGATTTATATCCCTCTAATTTTTGGGATCAAGCCTAAAATGATATGTAAAAATGGATGAACGGAATGGATGAAACACATACATCATGGTGGGGCCCACGCAGCACCGACCACCAGCCTCCGGGCTGGTGGCAGGGGGAGTAGCCAATCCGTTTCCAAACGGGGTACCCTATCTGACACCGACTTCGAGATTGCCGGGTTGGCCCAGTGCCGGCACTCTCATCACCGTCGCCCACTTGGGCCAGACGCTGTGTGATCCGATCCGAGGATCGGGACCGTCCATCCCGTGCATCCTATTCCAGATGGACCGCCATTAAAAAAAAAAAAACAAAAAAACAAAAAAACTACAACAACATATGATTCTAACCCTAATGAATTTACAAAAACGAAAAGAAAATTTCGAATGGCTCACATTCAAATCTACCAACTTCTAACGATGGCCATTTTGTGGTGGGCCCATCACTAACTCACATGGACGGTCCAAAAGCGAAGACACGCCATTCAAAACCATCATCAATCAATGCGTGAATCCAAATAGGGCATGGAAAAAGGTCGTACAAAACCCTAACTTCAAATCAATGCAAGTTTGAAGAAAGAGAGATTAGTACCTTTCGTTCTCTTCTCAACAGCTTTTTCTTCTTTCTTCCTGAGAGAGAGAGAGAGAGAGAGAGAGAGAGAGAGAATCTTGCTTTCCTTCTTTTGGAGAGTGAGAGATTTGATATATAATCTCTTAGCTATGCCATGAAATTGCAATCCTTTCAAAATAATGATTTTTTACTTTCTAAAAGTGATTGAAGTCCGGAACTTTCTATTTTCAGCGTCTTGAATTTCCTATTTCTAACAATAAAATCCTTTTTATTTTTTGAAAGATTTCTAAACGTACATTCTTCTCTCATAGGTGGGATGAATGTCCCAGATTTCTGCTTTGCTAGCCATCCAACGGCGGAAACTATCCCCTCCTTCTCTAAGAATTCCAAAAGGACGCGGATTGTATACTGATGTTGCCAGCTGGACGGTGCTCCGTGGGCCCTAATATGATGTATATGTTTCATCAATTCCGTCCATCTATTTTTACAGCTCATGTTCGAGCATTAGCTTAAAAATGAGGCGGATATAAATCTTAGGTGGACCACACCATGGGAAAAAGTGGTGATTGAATATCTACCGTTAAAAACTTTTAGTGGAGGGAAAAGTGGTGTGGTCCACCTGAGATATGGATATTTCGTTTTTGGTATAATACATTAAAATAACGATCCAAAATGAATGGACGGCGTGGATAAGACACATCATCATGGTGTCCCCACATAGTGTAGTGTCAATATGCAATCCGCGTTCCCAACGGAGGCCAAACCCCGTTTTCAACTTTCCCGCCAGAGGAACCTTTGTACCTGGCATTCTGCGAGAATTCAATGACCTATGCACATACGTAGAAAAGCTTGTACACGTGGCGAATTTTCCCTCAAGTAAAATGATCTGTACGTACCTTAAAGATCATGGATCTCACTACATATGGATCTTTCCTAGAAAATAAAATCAACGTATGATGATAATTTCCTGATGGGTGAAGATCTAATAATGGATGTTCAAAGTGGAAAGAGTTAACGGTCTAAATTCAAAAAAGCAAAATGACTATTAACCGTTGATCATTGATCAAATAATCAATTTGATTTCGGGCTATGGTCCATCTACAACAGGTCCCACTATTTGGACTGTTTAATTGAGGTACATGTATGTCACACGTTTGATTCTTTGTGCATGTATGCAGAGAATGATACTCTGCCCACTTATGAGAACTCTTAAGAGACGTGAAGTTTCAATAGTTTGTCATCATCCAATCTAACCCGTTCAGCATGGTTGGATCTTTCAGCGTCGGATTGTCTGAAAATCGCGCCCATCCAACATCATATGGGACACATGACGGGAAACATCCATCCAAAACATTAAAACCTTGAAATTCACATGGTGACCCACTTTGATGGTTGGATCTTTCAGTGTCGGATTGCCTACGGTGGAATATAGCACCGACATTGATACTGCATGTGGCAAATTAAACTGTGAGGCACGCCATAACGTATTTGTTTAATCATTAATTTTAGTCCATTTATTTTTCAGATCAGCTTATGTATGAATGCAAAAATTACGTAGATTCAGAGCTCAAGTAAACCACACCAAAAGAAGCAGTGGGATTTAGCCTTGTCTCAAGCGGAATTTGCATTCAACAACATGGTGAATCGCTCGACAGGAAAATTTCCGTTCCAGGTTATTTACGGACGAGTACCTCGCCATACACTAGACTTGGTCCCTCTGCCCAAGCTCCCAGGCATGAGCATTGCAGCAGAACATATGGCAGACAAAATCATGAGCATTCATGCGGAGGTACAGAACAAGCTACATGCCTCGAACGAAAAGTACAAGGAGCAAGCGGACAAGCATCGGCGACAGAAAATGGGCCTCATATTTAGAAATTTTCTTTAATTAGAAGTCTATGATCCACTTAACCAATTTGGACAGATCTACACACATCATTTGTCCCTCCTTGGTCAATCACCAGAGAAAGGCCATTGATTTGTTAATCTGAACTATTCATATGTTTATTTACATCTAGATTTCGAATGTGAATAACAAAGAATTGATCATATTAGTGCAGTTCATCCATTGATTAATTTGATTAAGTAATTGGAGATCTTGATATAGTTTGATCCAAATAATTGATTGGACTAGTATGATCTGATCGATGTCACATATTCAAGGGTTCCAACATGATTCAAGATAACAATAGATCTTTCATTGATCAAATAATCAATTTGATTTCGGGCCATGGTCCATCTACAGCAGGTCCCACTATTTGGACTGTTTAATTGAGGTACATGTATGTCACACGTTTGATTCTTTGTGCGTGTATACAGAGAATGATACTCTGCCAACGTATGAGAACTCTTAAGAGACGTGAAGTTTCAATCGTTTGTCATCATCCAATCCAACCCGTTCAGCGTGGTTGGATCTTTCAGCGTCGAATTGCCTGAAAATCGTGGCCATCCAACATCATATGGGACACATGACGGGAAACATCCATCCAAAACATTAAAACCTTGAAATTCACATGGTGTCCCACTTTGATGGTTGGATCTTTCAGCGTCGGATTGCCTACGGCAGTCCAACGCTGTTATATTTGTCAGACTTCCAAGGGACAATCTCATAATACGGGCCTCTACACCCCGTTACCTGTGCCTGATGGCCCTTGAGAGGATTTATCTATGGACTTTGTGCTTGGTCTCCCACGAACACAACGTGGCATGGATTCAGTGTTCGTGGTAGTAGATCGTTTTTCCAAGATGACGCACTTTATTCCATGCAAGAAGACTCTCGATGCAACACACGTGGCGAATTTATTCTTCAGAGAAATTGTGCGGCTACACGGGGTTCCCAAGACTATTACTTCTGACCGTGACACGAAGTTCATAAACCACTTTTGGCGGACTTTGTGGACTCGATTCGATACACGCCTTCAGTTCAGTAGCGCGTACCACCCACAGACTGACGGTCAAACTGAGGTTGTGAATCGCACATTGGGAAACCTCCTTCGATGTATTTCAGGAGAAAAACCAAAGCAGTGGGATTTAGCCTTGTATCAAGCGGAATTTGCATTCAACAACATGGTGAATCGCTCGACAGGAAAATCCCCATTCCAGGTTATTTACGGACGAGTACCTCACTATACACTAGACTTGGTCCCTCTGCCCAAGCTCCCAAGCATGAGCATTGCAGCAGAACATATGGCAGACAAAATCATGGGCATTCATGCGGAGGTACAGAACAAGCTACATGCCTCGAACGAAAAGTACAAGGAGCAAGCGGACAAGCATCGGCGACAGAAAGTGTTCGAGGTGGGCGACCAAGTAATGGTCCATCTGCGTAAAGAAAGATTTCCGACCGGAACGTACAACAAGTTGAAGAATAAAAAGATTGGACCGGTATCAATCATCCGAAAGATCAATGACAACGCTTATGTTGTTGATCTTTCAGATGATATGGCGATCTCACGAACTTTCAATGTTGCGGACCTGACTGAGTATCATGAACCAGCGCATAATGATAACTCGAGGACGAGTTCTTTTGAAGTGGAGGAGACTGATGTAGAGCGGGTCGCGGACAATTACATGGCAAAGATGGATCAGAAAAGGCCCGGCCGGCGACAGAAGTGATCTGGACCATCAGACCTTAAATCAGGCGTATCTCGCAATCCGGGATGAGTTAGCCGACGAAAATATATGATTTTGGGGTAGAACGAGCTACTTTAGCCAACCAACCCCGCTATGCCGAGTTGCGACGCTCGGAATTGCAAGAAACCCCTGATTTGACGGTCGTTTCCCTGTTTCAATTTCGTTTTTACTATAAATAGTAAGTTTTAGTTTGCTTATAACTCTTCATCCGTCGGGCTTTAGGAGTTGTGCCCAACGTGAAAAGAGCTTAGAATAATTAGGAGAACGGGTTGGTGAAGCCAAATAGGACACTTACTATTTTTGGTCGAAAACCTTGCGCACTAGTAGACATCACGACCGTCTATAAATAGTAAGTTTACTATTTATAGTAAGTCGCGAATTCTAGGAGTCCTAGTTGTAGTTTGATTCTGATTTCTTTTCCATTACTTAGTACCCTATTTAAAGGGTTGTGAACTCGTTTTTATGGATTCATTAAGCTATTTCGAATTTATTTAGAATTTATTTCTATTTTCTACTCTTTTTCTCGTGGATTCGAGAAGTCTCTGTGAGGAGTCCAGAGAAGTTCCGTGGATTCGGAATAGTTATCCTCTTGAGGAAGACAGTGCTCGACCTCACGTCCTCCCCTGCGTCAATTTGGTATCAGAGCGAGGTTTCTCCTCGGATCGATGGCTTCTAACGACGGGTCGGGCAACAATCCCATAGGCGGTGCTCCAGGAAATTTTCCTTTAATGGCGGCAACTTTTCATTACAATGGGCCATCAAGATCATCATTGCTCCCAAGGCATAGCACGCCATCAAGATCATCACATAAACTATGATGGAATCACATTACAATGGGCCATATGTACATCTCATTGGGCCTCAGGTACATCAAATGGGCCGCATCATGTGGGCCTCATATATATATATATATCAAAGTGGGCCTCAACAACGGGCCACAAAAACATTAAGATGGGCCCAAATCACATGGGCCTTATATATCAAGGTGGACCTCAACGGACAGCCACACTAATAGGCCCTATGTATATCAAATGAGCCACACCCAAATATAAGTGGTGATAATGATTTCCACCATTAAATTTCCCAAGGCCCACCATAACATATATTTTCCATCCGACCTGATCATAAGGTCACACAGACTTGAATTAAGAGGAAAAACATATTTCCTACTGATCCAAAACTTCTGCACTCCCAAAGGATTTCAATGGTAAACGTTCAATCCTCACTGTGCAGTGTGGTCAACTTGATACGTAGATCTGTCTTATTTTTTATCTCAAGCCTTAAAATCATTTGTCAAAATGGTTGGACGGTTTGGATGCAACACATGCATCATAGTGGGTCCCACTGTCCAGGTGTGGACGATGTGAATAAAACACATACATCATTGGTGGGTCTCATGTGGGGCCCACCATAACGTAAATTTTCCATCCAATCTGCTGCTAAGGTCACGCAGACCTGGAGGCAGAGGAAAAACAAATTTCATATTGACCCAAAACTTCTGTAATACCCAAAGAGGGTTCAATGGCAGCCATTCAATCACCATTATTTCCTATGATGTGGGCCACCTAAACCATGTATATGGTTGATTTTGGGAGGGGGCCCACCAATGCACGGCGTGGATGCTCAACATTTTGTTAGGTGGGTGGGATCCTTGACAATGGAGCCCACCGTGATGTAATTGCCTTACATCCACACCGTCCATCTGTATTTACAACTCATTTTAGGGTATGATCCAAAAAATTAGCAGATCCAAATCTCAGGTGGACCATAGTACAGTAAACAGTAAGTAATTGACCATTAAAAACTTCCTGTGGGTCACAAAAGTGTTAGATCAAGATGATAGTTGTATGGTCTTTTCATCCAGGTCTTTGTGACCTTATCAACAGGTTGGATGGTAAATAAACATCCTGTGGACCCCATGAATTTTTTAATGGTGCGGATTCTATCAAGATTGTTCCTATGGTGTGTCCGACTGAGATTTGGATCTGCTTCATTTTTTGAATCATGCGCTCTAAAATGAGCTTTCAATTCGGACGGACGTTGTAGATGTAAAGCAAGTACATCAAGGTGGGCCCCACAGTCAGGGATCCCACCCTGTGGAAGTGGGAGAGAAGTTGAACTGAGGGCCCCACAACGTGCATGAGATCCATCCTGTCCCAAAATTTAGACCAGTCAAAAATTCAAGTAGGCCACACCTTGGGGAAGAGTACTTAGGATTGGACACCTACCATCAGTTGAATGTGGGACCCACCAGGATTTTTATATGCCATCCAATCCGTTCATCTGATGTGTATCACAAGGATGAAGAAACCTTCCAAAAATCACGGTGTTCTAGAACTTAGGTGAGACTCACGCCAACGTTTTCCTTTTCAGGAGGAAGTATATATACAGCGACAATAGGCTTGACATAGGAGGGATTTCAATTTTGGCGGTTAGGATCTTCTTTTAGACATAATCCATCCACCGAGTGAGGCACCAAAACAATCGGTGTCGAAGACCGGAGTATTGACTCACGTTTCAGAATTGAAAATCCATGGACCCCACATTCTGCTAGTTGTCAGAGTAGGGCACGGAATCGTACCGTTGCATACCGTTGTACGGATCTAGAGTGTTCATTAGGTGAGCCCCACCTTTTGGAAACGGATTGGCTACTCCCCCTGCCCTGTGGGCCCACCATGATGTATGTGTTTCATCCATGCCGTTCGTACATTTTTACATATCATTTTAGGGCTTGATCCCAAAATTGAGAGGGATATAAATCTCAAGTGAACCACACCACATGAAAAAAAATAGCGATTGGATATGCGCCATTAAAATGCTCATAAGGCCCACTGTACTGTTTATTTGACATCCAATCTGTTGATTAGGTCATAAAGACTCAGATGAAGGGAAAAAACAAAGATCAGCTTGATCCAAAACTTTTATGGCCCCCAAAAAGTTTTTAACGATTGACGTTCATTCAACACTGTTTTCCTGTAATGTGGTCCACCTGAGATTTGGATATACCTCATTTTGGTCTTATATTACAAAATGATATTAAAAAATAGATGGACGGCATAGATGAAACACATACATCATGATAGGTCCAACTGAGCACCGACCATCAGCCATTGGCTTGTGGTAGGGGGAATAGCCAATCCATGCCGTCCATCTATTTTTCGAGATCATTTTATGGTATGAGACCAAAAATGAGATATATTCCAATATCAAGTGGACCACATTACAGGAAACAGTGTTGAATGAGCTTTGACCATTAAAAACCTTTTGGGGGGCTATAAAAGTTTTGGATCAAGCTGATCTTTATTTGTTTCCCTTCATCTGGGCCTCTATGTCCTAATCAATAGATTGGATGTCAAATAAACAGTACAGTGGGCCTTAGGAGGATTTTAATGGTGGATATCCAATCATTATTGCTTTCCTCTGGTGTGGTCCACCTGAGATTTATATCCCCCTCATTTTTTACCATAAAACCCTAAAATGATCTGTAAAAATGGATGAACGGAATGGATGAAACAAATACATCATGGTGGGGCCCACGGAGCACTGACCATCAGCCACGGGGCTGATGGCAGGGGGAGTAGCCAATCCGTTTCCCACCACACCTCCATAGCGAGGCCAACCTGACAAACGGCCTGGATCTCTCACAAGCATACATTTACACATTAATAGCCGTCCCTTCTCTCTTTCTAAGTCAGTACAAGTGGGACCCATTGCCACTAATACAAAGTATGGACATATGGGCCCCATTGAGAATGTTCCCTCTACCAAATCCCCCATATTTAAAAATCCTAAACCTTTTGAAAAAAGAGCATCGTTCCCGTTCAATCAATGAAAAGGCCAAATATCATACGGCTAGGATCTTACAACATGTGGGTTTTGGTGCATGGGCCACCATTGTATAAACTTTTGGATTTTTGAACCATACGTCCACTGATACGAACTAAAGATCTGAACGTACTTTACAAACTGAGCCACGTTCCTTGAGAATTGTTGAGAAAAGTCTTAAATCTAAGGTTTTGAGGTCGTTCGACCGGTCGTGGAAAGCTTCGACTGGTCGTAGGAGACGCTCGACCGGTCGTAGGTTCGAGCCCTTGTATGACTCAAAGTCCAGCAAGTTTTTTGCTGTTTTTTACTGTAGCCAGGACTGGTCGTAGGACAGCTACGACTGGTCGAAGGTGGGCTACGACCAGTCGTAGGAGAGCTACGACTAGTCGAAGGTTACGCAGTTTGTTCCGCGATTTTGCGCGAAACTGCGGATTTGAGTCCTTTCACAACTGGGATGTAGAAGGGAAGTTTCCTAAACTATAAATAGGGGTTCCTAGGGTTATTCTAGGTATGATTAAGGCTTTCTAAAGGTATTTCCAAGGGTTCCAGGGTTTCAAAGGGTGTAGCAAGGGTGAGATTCGAGGTTGTTCGAATCGGGTAAGTCCTCTCTCTTTGTAATTGATGCTTTCATAGTGGTGATCTGTCGCTTTGTGCCGTGGTTTTTTCCCGCAAGGGTTTTCCACGTTAAATCTGTGTGTTTCTTTTCTTGTGTGTGCTTGGTGTCATTGGATTACCATCCTAGATCTAGATCTGTGTGATTCCGCAGGCCAAAAATCCCAACAAGTGGTATCAGAGCAATCGGTTGGGACACAGATCTGAATCTGAGGGATTAGTAATAATGGCGAGCACCAGGTATGATATTGAGAAGTATTCAGGGAAAAATAATTTTGAGTTATGGAAGATCAAGATGATGAGTTCCTTAATTAAGCAAGGCGAAGATGGTGCTCTTGAGGAGCGGAAGTCCACCATGAAAGATGATGATTGGAATACTCTTGATAAGAAAGCCTTATCATCGATCCGTTTATGTCTCACGGATGAGGTTCTCTACAACGTCATGAGGGAGAAAACTGCGGCTAATTTATGGGCGAAGTTGGAGGACGTTTATGCGAAGAAATCCTCTGAAAATCGTCTGCACTTGAAGCGGCAGTGGTATAACTTCAAGATGGCAGAGGGTGGAGATCTGGAGGCTCACATCAGCAATTTTAATAAATTGGTTTGCAAATTGCTCGATATGGATGAAGTGATGAAAGATGAAGAACAAGCATGTATGTTACTGAATTCTCTCCCGACGTCCTATGAGGCATTCAAGGACACTATGTGCAGCATGAATAAAACCCTGAGTGTCGATACTGTTATCTCAGCCCTTCAAGGGAAGGCTATGAGACAGCTAGACAGCAACATAGGGACATCTTCTGATGCACTGTTTACAGTGGGTAGGAATTCTGAACACGGTACAGGTTCTTCAGGTTCTAGATCCAAATCCAAGGGCAAGGGTAAAGGAAAGGTAAAGTGTTGGAATTGTGGGAAGGAAGGACATGTGAAAAGGGATTGTGAAAATCCTAAATCTAAGAGGGAAGATTCTGAGGCTTCATGCAGGGAGGCTAACACTGCCACGTCAGATAAATCGAGTGGATGTGATGGCGATGTTTTGTCTGTGTCTTCGCTCAGACGGTCATATGATGATCGTAAGGACGAGTGGATGCTAGACACAGGGGCATCCTTTCACATGACTCCTCATCGGAGTTGGTTCACCAGCTATAGAGAGTGCGATGGTGGACAGGTATTTATGGGCAATAACATTGCCTGTAATGTTGTGGCTATTGGTACGGTACGCATCAGGATGTTTGATGGGGTGGAGCGTACCTTGACTGATGTGTCAAGCACGTTCCTGATTTGAAACAGAATCTGATTTCTCTTGGTGTGCTTGAGGCAAAGGGATGCAAGTACACAGGTATTGATGGTGCTATTAAGGTATCCAAGGGGGCACGGGTAGTCATGAAAGCGCAACGACTCGATCATGTTTACAGGTTGATCGGGAGCACTTCAAAAGGTGGAGCTACAGTGGATGTAGCGGATTCCACCTCTGCACGTGTGTGGCATGATGGGCATGGCCACATGAGCGGGCAGGGCAGGAAGGCTGAGACGTGCGGACAGGGATACAGAGCAGGTGGAGCAGCCACCTGTGAGAAGAACCACATGGCATGATTGCAGGATATCGGCAAGGTACATGGACGACTCCAATAGTGCAGGGGATTCATCTTCTATTCTGATGGCTCTAGGTGAGCCTGGTGCTGAGAAGTGGAAGGTGACTATGGGCGATGTGATGGATTCGTTGTACCAGACCGACATATGGGAGCTGGTGGAGCTTCCAGTGGGCCGGTGAGCGGTTGGATGCAGGTAGATCTTCAGGAGGATACGGCATAGATACAGGGCAAGGTTGGTAGCGAAGGGTTATGCTCAGAGAGAAGGGATCGGCTTCTCAGAGATATTCGTGCCGACGGCATAGCAGGTATCTATCAGATCCGTGATTGGCGTTGGTTGGCCAATGTGATCTTGAGCTATGATGTGAAGCAGAGATAAGAGAAGAGGTCAAGGAGCTACACGGTTGAAGATTGAAGACTTTGTGGAGATTGTTGAGAAAAGTCTTAAATCTAAGGTTTTGAGGTCGTTCGACCGGTCGTGGAAAGCTTCGACTGGTCGTAGGAGACGCTCGACCGGTCGTAGGTTCGAGCCCTTATACGACTCAAAGTCCAACAAGTTTTTTGCTGTTTTTTACTGTAGCCAGGACTGGTCGTAGGACAGCTACGACTGGTCGAAGGTGGGCTACGACCAGTCGTAGGAGAGCCACGACTAGTCGAAGGTTACGCAGTTTGTTCCGCGATTTTGCGCGAAACTGCGGATTTGAGTCCTTTCACAACTGGGATGCAGAAGGGAAGTTTCCTAAACTATAAATAGGGGTTCCTAGGGTTATTCTAGGATGATTAAGGCTTTCTAAAGGTATTCCAAGGTTCCTAAAAGGGTTCCAGGGTTTCAAGGGTGTAGCAAGGGTGAGATTCGAGGTTGTTCGAATCGGGTAAGTCCTCTCTCTTTGTAATTGATGCTTTCATAGTGGTGATCTGTCGCTTTGTGCCGTGGTTTTTTCCCGCAAGGGTTTTCCACGTTAAATCTGTGTGTTCTCTTTCTTGTGTGTGCTTGGTGTCATTGGATTACCATCCTAGATCTAGATCTGTGTGATTCCGCAGGCCAAAAATCCCAACAAGAATGTCACTCGAGGTGATAGGTTTTAGGGATGGCAATGTGTAGGGCCAGGCCAGGGGTGAACTGGCCCCACACACTTCATTGGTAGGTTTGGTCTGACTTAAATGGGTAGTGGGTCCAGCTTGGGTTAGAAAATGCAGTCCATTTAAGTAAATAGGGTTAGACTCAAGTTAAACCTCACCCAACCCAGGTTATTCTTATCACCAATCCCATGGATTGAGCTAATGCCTCAAACCGAGCTAGCCCAAAACCCAAAACAAATCAATAGACCATGAGTATGGATGTATACATGTAAATGACAATATGGCAAGGTGGATAATGTGTTGTTTCACAAAACAAAGATTTTGGGTTCGATCCCCATGCGGAGAATTAAGACAAAATCCTCACTGCCAGGTAGAAAAAGATTTCATAGACTCAATCAAATCAAGAAAAGATTTGGGATGCTGATTCCAGTATCTCTTGACTAACAAATCTACAAATTTAGCAGAGAATAAAGAACTTGAGGATCGTGCTACTCTAATACAATACAACCCACTTTTTTAGAGTTGCATATCCTTTGTTCGCCATGGAGATTTGTCATTATTAATCTTCTTCTTTAATCTAACTTCTCCATTCCCAAGCCAATACAATGCGCAACACCAGCAACGTTAAGTAAATCAGAATAAATCACAATCATATCTTCAAACCTAGATAAATCTCAAAGTGTCCAAGGGCTATTTTGCCACATGCGTAGAGACGCTCGGCCATCTTAACAAGAAGTTTGACCAAATTACGATTAAGTCGCTGCCGTTTAACTACTCTTGCCTCATCATGGAGAATAATGAAGAGGTGGTCGTTAGACTCTTTGGAGTTTCAACACCCGGTCAAGGGTTCGAGTATCCATAGGTGGTGAAATTCCACAAGGGGGTGAGTGCGTGGGGGTGTGTGTGCGTGTGTAAAAAATAAATTTTAAAAACAATAATAATAATAATAAAATAATAATAATCAAAAAGTCACGTAATAAAGGGCTAAGCAATAAACTGATAGTCGTTCTCATGACTATCTCACCATAAAGTGAGAGCACAAGGCAACAAATGAGTTGTCACCCTACCAAACTTTCTGTCACAAAGTACATAGTTGAGTGACAAATGGTCGATTTTTTTTCAAACAATTGACTCGCTCGCAAGACTCAGCCATACGGGGTAACGGATAGATTGTTGTTTCCCAACTATCATCTCGCCACAAGGCCTAATTGTGCAACGAACAAATTGTTGAAGATCCATGGGCCATTGACCATCTAGCCACAGAACCCAATCCTACATGATGAATTGACAGTTTCTACAACGATTGTCCTGCCATGAATTAGTGCCATACGTTGAACATGCATTTACCACCTTCCCACAAACTGTCTCGCATAACAAAACCCATCTTGTCATGGAGCAAATTGTTGTTCCTAACCACTGTCCAACCACAAAGCCAATTGAATTGGCAATCCGGCTTTTGTGTTTGTTGACCTTCTTGCCACAAATAGATAATTGTTCCTGACAATCATCTTGCTATGAATAAATTAACGTTAGTTATATTTTTTTAATGTATTTTTTCGTTTTTCCAACCTAGTGTAATTAGGACTGAAAGTCAGGCAGGTTGGGTTGGGTTGGGTTGGGTTGGGTTGGTGCTCAACCCTAGCCCAACCCAAGGTTTCTAAACCTCAACCCTAACCCAACCAAACCCAACCTCGGGTTGGGAATTCTAAACCCAAGCCCAACCCAAGCGGGTTCGGTCGGGTTGGTCGGGTAGATATATGCTAATATTTTCATTATTACATTAGTCTATTATATTTTCAATACAAGTTTTATTTTTTGTACTTATAATTTTATTAATTATATATGTAGTTATTTATCATAAGGAACATTTTTTTCTAAACAAACAAATTAAATATAGGACAACTATTCTTTTAAAAGTCGTTTTGTGTATTAAGCAATCTATTTGAGAGAGAGAAATCAGGTGTATCTTGTTAGCTTGAGTAATCGAAAATGATGTGGACCAATGAAACCCGACGGCATTGGAATTTATGTGCCTTCAAAATAGACGATCCACATTCAATTATGATTATTTTATAAGGAACTTATATATTGATCGAGTTCGGGTTGAGTCAGGCGGCAACCTGAGACTTCAACCCGAGCCCAACTCAAGTTTTATCGGGTTGGTGTTTGTATAGCCCAAGCCCGAGACCAAACCTGATACATCACGGTCGGTCAAGTTGAACCTGCCCAACTTTCAACCCTAAGTGTAATTAAAATTGATTTATTTACTTAATCAGCTTCGGACTAGTTTTGTTCTTTTTAGTCATACTTTTTAATATGTATAATTTAAAATCTTTTTTTTTTTCAAATGTAAAATGAACTGGTTTGAAGGACAGACCCCTCTCCTTCGTTAATTGCTTAATTTTGCGTAATCAATGGCTGAGTAGCCAAACCAATCTTCACTGATCCAGCCTTAATCCAACTATTTCGGTGCATGGGATCACAAGGCATTCAATTCAAGTTAAACAACTATCGACTTTGCCACACTGACACACTACACAAACACACTATACATGCAACCGAATTCAAAACCAACAATATAAATGACCTGTTGAACAACATTTAATATTGAGGGCTCCCTCTTGAATTTTGGTACATGGCCATATACATCAATGGCCCACCGAAACAACATTTAATATTGTGTAAACACCTATAATGAAAATTGGGCAAGAGCTGGGCATACTTTTTGCCCAATATTCGAATCTTAAACCAGAGTGAAGTCATGTCGGGTGGGTTCAGTTCGGTTGAGCCTGACTTGATTACAATTAAATGGGCTGAGTCGGTTTGGGCTTGGGCTTAATGAATTGTAAGTGGGTCAGTTTGGGCCACAGGATAATGAGCAATTTGGGCCATCAAGTAAATTTGAGAGCGATGTTTTGAAATGTGTGCAATGCAATACAATTTAACTTGAGATGCGATGAGAAAAATGGAAGCTGGACATCCCTTTTTGCAAAGAGGATGGTCGGATATCTTCAATTCTGACATTATTTTTGACTTCAGTAACTTCTTCGGCTAGAAATAATTATTCTTCAATTGAGAAGAGTGACGGTGTAGTTAGGTTTTTTCTAAATTGTAGGCTATTTAAAATGTACATTTCATCTTTTTCTTCATTCCAGCCACCGTGCAAGTTGAGAAGAGTGGCCATAATTTACTCTTTACCGATTTGGCGTTGGCCAATCGAACTTGGTGATCATATCCGGGAGGTTATAGGGTTCTTTTAACTTAACCCATTTGGATTTTCAATGCCTTTAAAATCTGTCAATCTAATTAAGCTATGAGTGGTTGAACTTTCCGAACAACTTAGACAATTGGCTAATATCTAGCATTATTGGCTTGTGGGCCCTCCAATCCGATCCATAACTTTTTATCTGGTCCATTTGGATTTTTAAGCCATTTTTTATTAGCTGGAGCCAGTCTATCGAAGTGGTGTGCATTTTGAGTATTAGTAGTTTGGTTGAGAGCAGATTGGGGGGACCCCTTGATCTGCCAATCTGGTCCATTAGTTATCCCGGCGTCTGCCTAAAGTGCACCCTGTCCAACCAATATGGTCATTTGACGGATGTCCAACCGTAAGGAGTTATTTTTAATAAAGTTTGGTTGAAGTCAAAGAGTAGTTGGTTACTAGTTTGGGTTGGGTGTCTACAAAAATATACCAGATACATATATTGTCGAGTCTTATTGGGCGACATTGATTTAAACATAATAAGAGATAAACCTAGGCCATTGCTGCCCCGGGGAATGCGCACCCCCAAACTAAGGGTTCCAAACTAAAGCCCATGGACCAAGAATATTTATTTAGATGGATCAAGCAAGAAATTAGGCCCAACTTGAACTAATTTATTTATTGTGCTTAAAACACTAGATTTGGGCTCTATTCATGGCCTTGCCAAATATCTAGTGGGCGAAATCATTTCGTTTTGTTGGCTCCTCATTCTCACTGTCGGGATTGTTTGGATGCTCAGAAAGCTGCTAAATAGCTTATATATGGTTTGCTAAATGTATTTTTGCACATAAATGGAGTAAAAGAAATATAGCATCTAATTAAAATATGGTCATATATAAAGACCACATATATTTATTAAAAATGTTGGATAAGGATAAGGAAAGCTTATTTTTGATATGGTGCAATGTAGGAACATAATATTATATGCTTATGCATCATATTGCTCAATATACCACATTTATAATTGTTTATGTTCAAGCACCCATATATGCGATATCAGTATCTTACGTTACTTACTTACATGTGCCATATGTGTTAATGTTGACATGTTCCATAAATGCTATATGCGCAGTCCATCTTAAGCTGCCCACATACTCCACTACTTCCTGTTCTAAGTGTTTAATAAACAAATAAACTTACTACTAATTCAAGATTGCATGACCTGAATATCTTATTTAAAGTAGCATGTGTGAGATAGTTTCTGCGTAAGAGGACCGTCATTGCATCTAAAGGGCCCTGAGAGTATAACATCTAATGGTCTATCTGATCACCTAAGGCAAGGACCATAGCTTGTGGCGCTATTAGAGTTGTACACGAGTTGAGTTAGCTCAATCAGCTCGCTCAATTCCAGTAGGAAAAGCTTGATTAGCCTCGGCTCGAAATTGGATTATGGCCGAGTTGAGAAGGTTTTTGGAGCTCGAAAAAATATTGAGCCGAGTTCAAGCTTGCTCGAGCTTGACTTGACCGGATCGAACCTCAACTGGAATCGACTTGGATTGAATAAGCTTGGTGACTTGGTTATTTTGATATGGATGTTGCTCGCCGAGTGTTTGATGAAACGACTCAACAAAGCGTCAACGAGGAAGGAATGGATACGCCGGGTGTTTGATTTTGATGCTGCTCTTTAGGTGTTTGATGAAATACCTACAAAAATATTGTTACTGTTTTGCATTTTTTGAGAAATTGAAGATGTATTCTACGTGTTTGAAAAAATGCCGCACAGGCTCGAACTTGGCTCGAAATGGCCCGAGCTACTGACCAAACCGAGTCGAGTTGGCTAGACAGACTTGAGGACTGAGCTGAGTTTGAGCTGAGGTTAGTTACTGGTCGAGCCGAGCCAAGCTCGACTCAGTTTGACTTGTGTATAGCTCTAGGCACTATAATATTTTTTTTTTTTACCAATGTGCCACACTTGGGGAGAACCACGAAAAGGATACGCCCCGCCATGTAGATCACCTAGTACCAAAAAAAATAAAATTTTGACCTGGTCCACTCATCATGTAGGCCAAATCATGGGAACTAATGGGCAACCGATGGATCATAGAAGGGTGGCCTACTTAGTACGTGGACCAGCCTGATTTTGGACAAAAATGTGGAAGGAGAACTGAGATGAGTCAATTAGACACCTAAGGGCCTGTTTGGTTTCCCTATTACAACATCTTCATTAGGGCCTGTTTGGTTTTCCAATTACAACAATTGCTCATTAGGGCACATTTGGTTTTTCAATTACAATGATAAATGACTATAAATGCATAATGATTATTTACTCTTCTAATTGTGCGGTAACATCACTTTCATTTGACTGTAAAGATAATTTTACCATATCATTTGTTTCACTTAAAAAAATAAAATAAAAATGATAGTTTTATAGTATGAAAATGTAATGATTACAAATTATTTTACCTATTTTCATTATAAATATATTTGATTATCAATTTATAAGCCATAATTCTTCTGTAAATAAACACCTGAAAATGATAATGATAGTTCATTTACTTTACATTAAAAATAAAAAATAATAATTAATAAATAAATAAACCAAAAGGGCCAAAAAAAGGACTAAACAAAAAACAATGAGAATTGAGAACATAATAATTATAATAAATAAATAAAACACCACA
Source organism: Magnolia officinalis (assembly GCA_021015155.1). Taxonomy (NCBI): domain Eukaryota; kingdom Viridiplantae; phylum Streptophyta; class Magnoliopsida; order Magnoliales; family Magnoliaceae; genus Magnolia; species Magnolia officinalis. The sequence goes on along the minus strand of JAJHSJ010000012.1, from coordinate 10,698,856 downwards.
TACTACTAAAATTTAAGCTAATATATTAATTAGACCTAGCTCGGGCCATATCTAAAACCTATGGTTTCAAGGGTATTTTTATCATATATCATATACAGTGTACACCCTTAATGAACAAAATAGATATTGCACAAGAGACGGTATTTGGGCCGTCCATTATCATTATGAGTCTATGACCCAGTTATGGCCCGTTTGTTTTCTGGGCCCAGTCTGGGCCTTAGATTTAGTTTTCAGGCCCGGAATGGATAGCGGCCCTGAAAGAGCTTTTTATGCGGTGAACAGATTAGGTGCGGGCCTTACCGTGGGGTCCACCTTGATGTATGTATCTTATATCCACACCGTCCATCCGTTACCAAAGAACTTAAAATTAAGGAAATTTCTAATCTAGGTATTTTGAATCAACGAGGCCTAATACACATCAAACATGCTAGCTCTCCACCTTAGGAGAAGTTCCTTACCTTTGTCCACGTAGACATGTCTATACATACTACATAAGTGTCATCTTCATGTGAATTTGACACCTAACCAAATTCTAATAAAGATTCAAATGAATATTTTCCGAACTAACATCCATCCACTAAATAACATAAGGTCAAGCTTGTGGGGTAGGAGATTAACTACAGTCCACCATCTTTTATAAAATGGCCCAAAATTCCTATTTTTGCTTAGAAAGCTTCCAAAGCAAGTAAATTGCACCATCTTTTTCAAAAAACATAGGACCCTTTGAACCTTTGGTTGCACGGTTGTATAGAATTTTCATGGGTAATGAGATATGGGCTTTCGAAATCTACAGGCTATACATCTTCCAGAACATCTTAGAGCAATATCAAAGCCATCCATTAAATGGGTCTGACCATGTTGATCATCTGGGCTAAAAATCAGTCTGTTCGATTCTTCAGGTGGGCCACAATGTTAGAAACAAGCTGATGGCTGAGAAAAACTATGCGAAGGTCATTTTTCTTGTCATCCATTTGTTTCTTAAATTGCGGCTTACCTGAGATGTGCACTGGTCTAAATCGGACCAAGTCATCTTCACAGTGGGACCCACATGATGGAGGGCGTGGATCTAATTCCAATATGACATGATGGCACAGGTGGTGGCGTGCAGACGGGATGCGTTGTGTATGCGTGTGGACTTAAAGAAGCTTTGCTAAGATGACTTACACAAGAAAAGATTAAAGAGAATAGAACACCTACGAGAAATCTGCACCGTTCATCAAGGTGGGTCCCACTCTGAACATGTCCTTGCCCCAAAATCAAGCAGCCCTTTCATTAAGTGATGCTACATTTGCATGAAACATGATTAACGGTATATATTCAACGTAACCATGTGGTCCACCTGCACGCGGATTTCATGCGGAAGCCTTTCGCGGAAGTTGCTGCACCGGAAACCTAGGTGGGGCCACCATTTTTTTTTTTGAGAAATCTACACCGTCCATCGGTTTTGTGAGCTCATTTTAGACTTAGGACCAAAAACCAGCAGGATCCAAGACTCAAGTGGGCCGAACTAAAGGAAAAGGTATGTAGGGAAATGCCTACCGTTGAAATCTCCCTGGATCGACAGTGATGTTTAGATGCCATCCATACCGTTCATAACGTCATTCCTGCTGGGATGAACTGAAAACACAAATATTAGCATGATTCAAAACTTCTTTGGCCCCACGAATATTTCAACTGTAGAAGTTCAATCCTCACGTTTTCGGCCCGCTTGAATCTTGGATCTGGTTTATTTTTTATCCCAAACCCTAAAATGAGGTTTAAAAAAATGGGACGGGGTGGATTTCTCACAAACATCACGATGGGCCCCACCTAAGTTTCCAGCTTAGGAATCCACGTCCGAACAAATTGCCAACTTGCTTTCTTTTCTTTTCATTTTAGCTATGTTCCAGTACCATACCCTAGTCACGTGCGTTTTCTAGGTAGGGCCCACGCAAGCCTGCCTATGATCATCAACCATCAGTTAAAGGACCCCAGTATCCATTGCACTAGACCCATTTAGGGTGATGATTTCATAATCTCGGCCATAGAAATAAGACCATGCAAAAATGGACGGTAGACATTAAACGAGTCCTTTGCTATCAAATTATTCTAAGTTCTTGTTGAATATCTGTGATCCTATCCAGTGGTCCATCATAATCACAGGTGGGGTCCACACATTATTCATATTGGATGGTAGATTCACAACTCATGTTTCTCTTTTCTAGTAACCACTGAATTCTTCTCCTTGTATTTTCTTCATTTCTAGATAAAAGCTGGCATTTGGGTTTCTTTAAGTTGGGATTAAGATAGGATTAGAGATTAAGATATGATTAAGGTAATCCGAGGAATTCTCACCTAAGCACCTTCTTACGTGAGCACCCGTGCGCACCTTTGCACACGTGTCATGTATACAAAATCTGAACGGTCAACGTGATGCGGCACCCCTTGAAACCTTACATTCCTAACTTTCAGCCAGATATAAAACTTGGTGGGCCATGGAAAGAGGAAACATTTTCCTCCCTTGATTTGAATTTCTCTTTGATATGACCCATTAGAGTGTTGTATCAGGCTGAAAATTGGTCCATTGAATTTCAAGAGGTGATGTATCACGTGGACCGTTCAGATTCTGTGCCCATGACACGTGTGCTCACGTAGGTTCGTGGGTGAGCATTCCTCAAGGTAATCCTATTCAGTTTACTAAGCCCATACACGTGCCCAAGCCAGGTCATCCACACGCCACACGTATGCACGATCAGAGCTTTCCATCAAGTGACCTAAACTTTTTATATCAAATCAGGCCATTTCACTCTTAGATGGTCCACAGCATTCGAAAACAAATAGACCACTAGCAAAAATATGTTTTAACCATCAGTTTAATGTGGACAGTGTGGCCCACTTAATATTGAAAATATTCTGAAAATTTAGGCACAAGATCTATTCATTGTTCCCAACCTGATGGAAAGCTTGGATCTCACATGCGTGTGCTGTAGTGGCACGTGAGGATGTACAGGACTTCACATGCGTGTTACCTTAGCAAGTTTCTAACCCTAATAAAAACCAAAGAGTCATGCCATGCACTCAAAGACACTCAATCAGACGTTAGTCGTGCCCACAATCAGCAGCTCACGTGGACCGTTCGTTTTCGTTTTTTCTTATAAAAACAATAATATATATATTTTTTTTTATATAAAAAAAAGACAATATTCTAATACACGCAAAAATGACTAAGAAGGGTTTTTGTTCTCATGTTTGATACACCTTTCTTAACCACTATCAACTAATATTATAGCTACTTTATTTATTTATTTATTTATTTTATTTAATCTCCCTCGTTTTATTTTATTTCTATTTTAACGGGGCTCACTTTGATGTGCGTTTGGCACATTGTTAAATTGGATATAGCAAAATCAAACTCATCTAATGATCCTGACCGTATCCCATTTATGACCTCTTACCCGGGTGGTAGACTCCTTGGAGTTTCAACACTGGGTCAAGGGTTTAAGTACCCATGGTGGTGAAATCCCACGGTGTGCGTGTGTGGGGTGTGTGTGCGAGTGGCGTGAGTGTGTGGGGAAAATAAATAATAATAATAATAATAATAATGATCCTGACCCTATTCCATTTATGACCACTGAACGGATGGTTAAGGGGCTGTTAGATTTTTAGGCTCAATTGTAATTAGCACGTAAATGGGTAATAATTATTTATTTAGGTAGTTGCCGCATCTTCAAAAAATTACAAAATCAACGTGGGGCCCATCGTAATATATGTGACTTATCCACACCGTTCATTTGTTATTCTAGCTGAATTTAGGGCATTAGCAAAAAAAAATTAGGTAAATTCAAAGCTCAAGTGGACCACACTACACAAAACAGCGAGAATCAAATGCCTACCATTAAAAACTTCTTAGGGCCCTTAAAAGTTTAGGATCCACCTAATATTTGTATTTTTCCCTTATCATGTTTGTGTGACCCTATGAACAAGTTAGATGATGAAAAAGCTTCAATGTGGGCATAAAACAGGGCCCTAAAGAAAATAACTTTCAACAGTGGACCAATTAGGCCATTGTTTTACTTCTTCACCTTTTAGCTCAATTGATTAAGGATAACTGATGATTAAGATCATCATATCAGTGTAATTTTTATTATTGGAGTGTGGTTATGGACAGATCACTATCATTTAATACATGGTTTCAAGCACAAACAAAGTCTAGTGAAATGGGTGGTTGAGATCTCCATTCACAATAACCAAAATGCAAAGTTCCACCTAACGGTTCTATTCCCTGTCTTCGATCCTTTTTTTTTTCTTCTTTTATTATTATTATCATTATTATTATTATTATTATATAAGAAAGGTTAGGGTAGAAAGTCAAGGTAAAAGGGGCTTTTTATATGCCATGAGGAGAAAGACCATCATACCCCTTGATGTCATAAGCCTTTCCCGGCCGGATTTCAATGGACGATGCTCTTTTCATGAGGTATGCTTGAAAATGACGGATTGAATTCCCTGATTTGGCCTTTACAGGACCTTACCATGGAAAAGGGCAATCCAAACACGCTGCCGTTCTAACGGCTCCCACGAGTGCCGTTATGTTCTATGAAGTACCGTGATCAAGTGCTTGATGTGAATAACCCCCTTTAAAACGGATGTACGGCGTGGATATGTCACAAACATTACAATGGGCCCACAAATTTAAAATATTTTTTTATATACAGACTTTTAAGGTAGAAATACCTACACTTTCAAACCAAAGTAAATAACGATACTGAATTATTTATTGATATTTATTAGTATTTATTATGGAATTGAAAAATCAAACACCCATTAGGGCGTTTGATGTAGGGTATTAGATGGGATTAGGTGGGATAGAATTGACTTTGGTCTCATGCAATTATTTAGCATTTGGAGAGGATGGGAAAGGTTGAGATTAGGTAGGATGTGGAAAGGTTGAGATTAGGTAGGATGGAATTGCATTTAGTCGCATGCAGGATTTCTATGAATTTTGAAATCCACTACACATGTGGGCCCTACATTGATGTATGTGTTTATCCATACCGTCCATACATATGCACTGCTTACATTGTGACATTATGGTTATATGTGTGTACAAGTGAACGACATCCGTTGTGAATTTCGTCTTCTGATTACAATTTCTCAACCCACCAAATATGATTTTGCTTAATTCAATGTTTTCTCCTATCAAAAATTTTATACCAATCATGGGATTGGATGACTACAACACTATGGTATTTCCCTACATGCAATCATTATGCAACAATGATTCCATGGACCAAACATGCTCTTAAGGGTAGCCAAGGAGCTTGCAAATGAAGTCTAATGGATTTCACCTCACATATACTCTCATTTCAAATGTAAATGACTTACTCATTTGTGTTAAGATGGGAATAAATGGGAGGAGTTAGAATGCATTGAAAATTTTAATATATTTACAAGAATATTTGTGATGTTTCAAATTAGGTTTAATATCCAAAAGTAGCATGCGTATGTGATGTTTGATAGATTGATTGTAATGAGCTCATGCAAATATATATTTTAGTAAAAAAATTAGAAATTTACGAGTATCAAGTAGGTCACAAACATAAGGATCACAAATAAATAACTTGCCATTGTTTTTTAATTGTCAATTTGAATGACCAATATTTTAATTGTTTGAATTATTCTATTGGTGTTATTTTAGTGACATAGTCAATAAATGAAAAAATGTCATATGTCTAGATGCACAGAACCCATCACAAAAAACGTAAAGATTCCTACATGAAATGATAATTTTCCTTTTCAGTATAGGCCTCATGCTTGAATATGTGAATGTGACACTTTTTCGCTAGTGTTAGATGGAGTGCATTCGCACTCCACAGGATTGCTGGACATTATTCACTTCCACCACATGTGGCACATTGAAGGTGGGCAACTCATCGTCACTTTTTTTCCTTTTTTTTTCTTTCTAATGACCGTCCTTTCAAGTGTTAGGTTTATTTCTTTTTTAAATAGACATCCGAACATGAGGCAGGGCAATAGATGCATATCATGGATTGCATAAAGTCATCATAGTGAGCCCCACAATATTTATTACACGTCTTCCTAATAGTGCCATCAATGTGAAGCTGTCATGAAGAAGAGAAGGGCATGCTTCTCGCATAAAATAGAAATTTGTTGGTTGTAAAATCTAAGATATTGCAATTTTTTGTAGGTAAAATTTGAATAATTCAATGACAACAACTTCATTTTTGTTTCCAAAATATCCCGATATTTATTAAAAATGTTTTCCCATGTTTTTTGAACATCCAAAGGTTTCTATCTTATTCTAGGCAATTTCTTAGCCCAAGAATTCCAATGCGACGAAGTTGTAGTAGCTTTGTTGGTAATGACCCAAATATATAAAATGTAGAGAAATAACCTAAGGTGTACAATAATTTAGATTAACAAATACAATGAACTAACAACATGGGTATTAGATCTAATCAGAATTGAATGACAGAAGAAAAATAGTTCCACCTTAATGACAACTAGATATCATGTTTAATTGAAATAGAATGACAGAGAGAACGAATATGAGATCAAATCCCACTAGAGAGACGATAAATAAATCCAATTACAAAGTATAGGAAAAAAAAATCTAAGTATGATTCGAGTGCATCAAAGAGTCAGTGGTTAATTCGTGGCCCAGATAGAAAAAAAAATATCACAATTGATTCTTAATATGATTATAATGTCATCTAATATGAATTGGGTGTGCCCACATAGCACCAAAATAGAAAGTGGGGCCCACTATTTGGACAGTTTGATTTAGATTACAAATGTGCCTAGCATGTATGTTCTGAGTATTTATATCGTATATTGTACTCTACCAAGTTTTCCTCTCAAGAAATACGTGTTCGCTCTGTTGGACCATTAAAATGGAAAATAATCAATGGTTCAAATTCAACAACAGATGTCCATTAATTAGAGGATAGATAGTTTGGCAAAATTGATTTTGGGTCTGAGTTGACTCGGATACAGTAGTGCCTGATCCAGTTGGATACCACGGGTTTCCAACTGAGTCACCCTTGACTCAGTCAAGTCTACTGATTCAGCCATGATTTGAGCTGAGTTCCAACTCAACTCAGGGATGAACGAGTCTTTCTTAGTCACAGAGTCTTTTAACAAGGGATTGTATCTAGAGTTGGGCATGGGACGACTTGATTTGGCAAACTCGACTTGTCCGACTCGTTTAGATCTGACTCGATTCGAACCAAGTAGGTGAGTCGAAAATTGAGTTGACTTCATCCAATCTGAACTCAAACCGAGTCGAGTTCAAGTCGCCAGTAACTCGACTCAACTAGCCCCGAAATCCAACTCCGTACTGACCTTACTCGTACATATATATTTTTTTAAAAAAAACTCAGATATGGCGTTTCAGATATGAGATGCTGTGTAGCTCATGGAGAGACTGCAATTCTGGCAAGTGAATCTAGGCTTTGAGCGGTGATTTCAGCCTGTGAATACCCGTTGCACCATACTCGACTCAGCGCCGACTCGACCCGACTCGGTACTTATGACGGATCGGACTTGTCCAGATTAGTCTAGGCCATGCTCGAACTCGAATTAGGTTAGACATGCTGGACTCGGGACCGAGTCAGTTTGAGTTTGGGTCAGGCCTATTTCAAAACCGGATTGAGTCGGGTCAGCCCTAACTCAATCCGACTTGATTGGATGTCCAGCTCTAGATTTGTATTTGAAAAGCCAGGGATATATTTGTCATTTCATAATATTTTTAATGAGGAATTCCAAGGTTCTGTTCATCCGGAAAGCACGCGCTTTTCTGATGAATTGGATTCCCTAAATGTGGGGCCCATGACTAGATAAGTCGAACCAGATCTGATGGACCTCATCATGGTGGACCATTGAGGTAGTCTCCCTTAACCGTCAATTTGTTGGTCACCACATCACCCAACATGCATGATTCTGGTATCCATCTCACCGGTAAAGTCAATCAGATCAACGGTTTAGATTACAGAATAATAGGCCCCACATGTAATTAATCTTTAGGTTGACCATTGTACACGTTAGCTGATGTACTGGACGGATGATATGATTCCTTTTGGAATTTTGAATTCCATTGCTTTGCTGGCCTGGTTTCTTACAGAAAAAGTTATGATGACGGTTGATTTCATGGCCCGTGATATTCCCTTCTGATAATGACCCTACGATCCCTTGAATTCATAAGTTCTCAAAAATTTAAAATAAATAAATAAATAAATAATCTGATGGGGGATTTTCTATTTTTGGTTCCAACCAGTGGGGCCCATCATGCCAATGGTTTAGATTACTGAACCTGGACCCACTTATAAATGAAAATACGAAGTTTGTCTGACGTTCTTCAATTCCACCTCAGTGGTAATTTGGTCAGGGAAGTTATCGGATGCAACTGGTTTGTACCGTATCACCGTGCAACTCAATTGTGTGGGGGCACGTGGACAGTCTAACTATTGATCTGGGCCGACTATTCTATTCGTGGGTTATCCATTCAAAATCATACTCATTCGAACCATTCCATAAACCATCTGATAATGGGTTAAATGCACGGTCCATATATGTTATGATCAAAGAGGTTTAATTCTGAAACTAGACGGTCCATCCAAATGGACCCACTTTGGATTGATTGTCTATGAATAACCACTCGATTCAACCACCGTAATAATCCATAGTTGTTTTTGAAAATGAACGGTTTTCATGAAGATGGAATTATTTGGATGTTTATAATTATTCAATCCATCTACTTTTTGTTTTTATTGTCAATCCAATCAAACTAGGCTAAGAGCTTAGATTAGTTGTTCATATGAGAGTAATATGTGTGAGCATGTTACAATTTGCTCAACTCAGAGGTTGCATTTGAATTGCTGGTATCCCTGCTCCGAGATGGATAAGTTAGAGACCAGACTAGATCCTATATATATAATATATATATATATATATATATATATATATATATATATATATATATATATATATATATTCTTTTGAGCCAGCTTATTAAGTACATACCCATATTAGCACACACTCCATGTTACCCCTTGTTTGCCCTTCCAATTGAGTTCTTACTATTATGACAATTGACGTGAGCCCGTGGTATGGAGGACTTTTTGTGCACCCATATGACAATTCTTGATTTGTGTGGGCCACACCACATACAGAAGTGGATAGGGACCGTGCACCATTAAAACATTCATAATCATTTTTTGGGCCCATCGAGATGTGGTTTGCAAATCCAGCCCATCCATTATGTGTGTCCCACTTGGATGAGGGTTCAGACCAATTTTCAGCAGCATTCAAAACTCAGGTGAGCCCCACCAAGTGCTTTTATATGTTTTTGGGATGTCTTCACATGATTTTAGATGGTATGGCCCACCTGAGTTCCATATACAGCTGATTTTTGGAATATCTCATAATTTAAAGGGAACCCATCAAATGCACGGTGTTGATGGTCGACACGCATCACGGTGGGGCCCACACAGCTCAACCTCATGGGAGCTTATCTTCAGCACACTGTACCTTTTCTCACACACACACACACATATATATATATAGTGTAATGTTACGTTGCAGTAGCTAAATCAGTCGATAATCATGTCTATATCTCGATCATTACCTATTATTAACATTAAGGTTATAAAGGTGAGTAGCTGACTTTGTAACGGGAGGTGGCACGTCTCATAATAGTAGCTAATTTGACTCTTCTTTTTAAATTACTGGTGACTTTTGGGATTATAATTAAATTCAATGATTAGAACAATTGAAAGAATCTACAATTTATCTTAGATCTAATAATAAATTTACAATTTATTATTAGATCTAATAAGGTCAAATCAAGCATATAGCCCACTTGATTGAAAGCTCTAATCTTACGTTTACTACATGGGTTGCCACACCCATGTGAAATTATATAACTTATAAAATGTAAAATTCCAGTTGTGTATTGTGTCCTCCCCAAGCATTCCTATCACTCGTGATGGCTCCTCTTTTAATAAATAAATAAATAAAATAATAAAAGATTAAAAAATAAGGGTAGAGTGATTATTTTTTATTGGCTAATCCACATGCGGTCAGGATCGGTTGTTTTTTTAAAAAAATAAAAATAAAAATAAAAAATAAATTTAGGAGTTGCTATTTACACCCACCCCTAATTGGTGATACACCATTTCTGAACTTATTGGTATAAAAAAGTAGTAGTGTTGCATCAGCAAGGTAAGAAAATGATACGTATCCATCTGGGTAGGTTTATACATCAATGAGTCAATTTCAACCCACCCCAGTGATAGATACAGCCATCTAATCTGTTTTAGGCAATGCAATCCAAAAGAGTTGTAGATTGCAGTACCAAACGTACATGCTGATTGGACGGCCTACCATGGAGAGCATCTGATAGGAACATCAAGGAGATCCACTAGAAAAGTAAGACAGCCACTGATCTGATCTAATGGATATGGATGGCCTACCTGACGAGTGGATTGATCTCATTTATCAGTAGCATAGTTTCAAGGTGGGTTGACCTTTTGAATGGATGAAATAACTTCCAGCATGTTATGTGGGTGGCACATCCAACCCATCAAATCAACCGTTAGGATCACCTTATGCAAAAATCAACCCCTACTTAGAACTATAATTCATTGGTCTAATCTAATTAGATGTGAACCGTCGATTGGGACGCGGATCAGGTGGTGGTGTGCGGTTGTGCTGAGCACTGCGGGCCCAGCATGATGTATGTGTTTTATATCTACACGGTCCATCCATTTTGATCTATAATTTTAGATCACGAATCCAAAATTGAAGTAGATATGAAGCTCATGTGGACCACACTATAGGAAACAATGGGGATTGAAAGCCCATCGTTAAGAACTTTCTGGTACCACAAAAGTTTTTTACTGGGCTGATGTCTTATTTTATTCATGTTTTAGTGACCTTATCAATGGGTTGGATGACAAATAAACATGAAGGTGGGCTCTAGAAAGGTTTCAACGGTGGGTGTCATTATCTCCCACTGTTTCATGTGTTGTGGTCTATTTGAATTTTGGATATACTTCATTTTTGGATTCATGCACTAAAATGAGATGGAAAAATGGATGGATGGAGTGGATATAAAACATATACATTACATTGGACCCATAATGCCCAAGCACATCAACACACCACCGATGGGGGTGGTGTCGGCAGCAGCACCTAATCTGGGTCCCTTCTAGGGGAGGTGTCGGCAGCAGCACCTAAACCGTGTCTCTAGGACGCCGATTCGCTGCGACAGCCTTTCGCAGGAAGTTACTGCCTGGGATGCTACATAAGGGTCTACCCTGATGTTTATGAAAAATTCACTCTTGTTCATCCATTTTTTGATATTGTACTATATGATATTAAAAATCTAATGGATTCAAAAATCAAGGCAGCCATAGGAAAACTTGAGAAAGAGTTTTCCACTGTTAAAACCTTCCTGTGCTCCATCTTGATGTTTATATGTCATCCCAATTGGTTTATCCAGTGGATAAAGTGAAAACTAAAAACTTTTAGTTTTATACTAGACTTTTGTTGCGTACAAATGTTTAGACGGTGGTAACTGAATATCCATGGTTTCTGCTTGTGTGGCCAACTGGAGTTTTATCCACCTGATTTTTTATCTCTGTCCTAAAGTGATCTCAAAAAATGTATGGACAAGGTGGATTTTTTAGAAACATCATGGTGGGCCTCACTCGCACCTGCAACGGCTGTTATGCCTTCACGATCCTAGATAATACATAATTTATTTATTTATTTTTTTGTTTTTAATTTTTTTTTTTTTTACCTTTTGGAAAACTACTACAATATTATCAACTGTTATATAAAGATCGATAGGCTGTGCATTTTATGACAATACTCAAATCAAAAGTTATGTCTATTTTATGATCAACACTTTAAACAACAATTTCTCTGTATCTGAATCAATCTCTTCAAACCAGATATGCTTGGAACCTAGTTACATCATGACCAATGTAGGACTAGGTATGATATTGACGGACTACTTCCTCTTTCATTTTGGTTTATTTTGATCCAATCGTGATAAGAGTGCATATGTGGCACGCCTTACATTAGTCTCATTCAGAAAGAACTTGTACTCGAGTATTCACCAAACTTGGCTCATGACCCAAGGGATAATATATATATGCGTTATCATTGATTTTTTTTTTTTAAAGTTTTGGAACATGGCCTATCTTCTTATTCTTTGACTAGATTTACGTTCTAGTCAGAAACTTATCCTTGCACAGGTGAATTAACTTATTATCACCCACTTAAAACACTTTTTTGGGTGGATGTTTATCCGCATCTTCCTTATACTCAATATGAAAGTGTTGTAAATTCTTTAGAGTGTTTGTGGATTTTATTCTTTTTTTTTTTTCCTTTACGACTTATGCATAAATCTTTCTCATTTATTTAGATTCTTTAACGAAATCTTATATGGTTAGGAGAGATTGTTCCTCCACTTTGGAAGTCTTAAGTTGGTTTTCGTTCTCATGGGAGGATAATCTTTTACAATCTTTAACAAAAACAAATATGTTGTCCTCTCTATGGCATTAATATTTTAATACCATGGTCAACCAAGTAATATGTGATAAGCCTCCGTATCAACCACATCACATATTACTTCGTCCTTATAATATTTACCAATGGAGAAGAGAATATGACATCGTTTAATTACCTTTGTTTCAACGACTTTTTTCATCTATTTTATTGTTATGAATAAAAGTATTTTTCTATCTTCAGTTGTAATTTTTCCACCATAATATTCGACATGATATTCTCATTACTTACACCATCTATGATCATATTACAGTCCTTTTGGTTCACGGTGCACATTATTTGAAAGATGTTGTGTCACTGTGGATTTATTTATTTCTTTGTCGTGTATAATAACTTCCTCACGTCCAAAGTAGGGGCACGATATTCACCATTATTGTGTAGTGGGTTATGATTCGTTATCGGTGTCGCACTACGAACATGATGACTGCGAGCTCCATTGTCGATCTCATATTGCTCACAATTACGAATATGATTTTGTCCTAAGTCCTTCGTCAAACAGTCAATCACCGCTTACAGTCCTTGCAAGACTTGAAGATTCTTTTGTTGGAAAGCTTCAAACGCCGCCACTATCATAGAATTATTCTCTAGAGCACTATTTATGGGATTGTTGTTCGAATAATTATAAGATATCATTGAATCAAGAAAAAGCCTCATGATACCAGTAACATAGAGAATAACGTGGAACAATAATGAAAAAAGATCATTGCATTTTTCAAGTAATAAAAACTTTGAATCCAAAATATTTTATTACATAATGATATAAAATTAAATATTATATATATATATATATATATGACCTAAAATTTTAATAAAAAATTATCCAAAATAGCAAAAAATCTCCCAAAAGACTAAATTTGCTAAAAATAGAAATGTCAAATAAATCTTACCGAAACATTCCCTGTATTATTAAAAGAAACTCAAAAAAAAATAGAAATCTTAAAACTATAAGAATAAGGAGATACGATAAAAACAAAATTTTTTAAAAATAGTATTTTTTTTTTCTAAAATCACAATTTTGAACCTTAAGATTGTTGGGGGCCTTGCATAAAACCTTAGGATCTAGCCCTCCAGAACAAACCAGAATTATGGATAATAAAAGCAGTGAAAACAATCAATGCATCAATCACACACCACACAAGAGATTTTTACGTGAAAAACCCTCAAAGAGGTAAAAACCACAGGACCTCGTCCAGATCAACAATCCACTATGAAGTAGAACGTTTACAACCATCTTCACTCACGCAGGAGTGAATAAACAATAAGAGAAATAGAGAAAACGGAAAGATCTAACCGATTACGAGGACATAGAAGCGCTGAGATATAGATTGCACAGTAGATAACCTCCACGAGCAGAACCTCCCTTCTATGAGCTTTCTCTCTCTCTTTCTCCCTCTCTCTCACCTTTGATGGCCCTAAACCCTTTAGCAAATCCCTTGTAAAGCTTTAGGAAACCCTCTTGTTATTTTCTTCACACAACATACCCTATAAAAACCCTAGGGATCCCTTTTTATAATTTTAGGAAACTCTTTTCCGCATCCTAGTTGTGAAAGGACTTGGGCATCCCAGTTGCAAAAGGACTTTACGCATCACAGTTGCGAAAGGACTTGCGCATCCCAGTTGCGAAAGGACGATAGGTCAAAAACACCCATCAAATCTCCCCCTTTTTGACCTAGGAGGGATTCACCTTCTTTAAGCCAGCCAGGTTTCTACAAACCTCAAACTTGCCCTTGAACAAGGCCTTGGTCATCATATCTGACCCATTATCATCCGTGTGGACCTTCTCAAACTGTAATACCTTCTGTTCCAAAGTATTCCTGATCCAGTGATACCGAATCTCTATGTGCTTTAACTTGGAATGCTGAATTGGATTCTTGCTCAAGTGTATAGCACTCTGACTATCGCAATAGACCACGTGCTCCTCCTGCTTTAAGCTAAGTTCCTGTAGGAACCTTTTCATCCAAAACATCTCTTTACATGCCTCTGTGACTGCAATGTATTCCACCTCTGTCGTCGACAATGCTACGACCTTCTGTAGCTTGCTTTGCCAAGAAACCGCTCCCCCTACAAACGTGAACATGAACCCCGATGTAGACTTCCTGGAGTCTATGTCACCTGTCATATCTGCATCTGTGTAGCCCTCTAACACAGGTTTACCGTCACCATAGCATAGGCTCAACATGGACGAGCCTCTTAGATACCACAATATTCACTTCGCTGCTGCCCAATGCTCTTTGCCAGGATTGGCAAGATACCGGATGACAACACCAACCGCATATGTTATGTTTGGGCGTGTACACCATAGCATACATCAAACTTCCTACAGCTGATGCGTAGGGTATCTTCTGCATCTCTTCCACCTCTGCCTTCGTCTTGGGACACTGTCTGTCGCTCAATCTGAAGTGATCATCTAGTAGAGTACTGAGCGGCTTCGCTGCATTCATATTGAACCGCTCTAGGACTTTCTCAATATACTGCTCTTGTGACAGCCAGAGCTTCCTGCTGCTTCTGTCACGGGTTATCTCCATTCCTAAGATCTGTCTAGCCGAGCCCAAGTCTTTCATCGCAAAAGACTTGCCCAACTCCTGTTTCAGCCTGTCGATCTTCTTGATGTCTTTTCCCATGATGGGCATGTCATCAACGTATAATAGCAGAACTAAGAAATCACCGTCTGAGAACTTGCACGTGAACACATAATGGTCCGACTCCGTTCTGTTATACCCATGTTTCAACATAAACGAGTCGAACTCGAACTTTTGTACCATTGTCGTGGAGCTTGTTTCAGCCCATATAAACTCTTCCTCAGCCTACACACAATATGCTTCTTGCCCTTGACTTCGAACCTCTCTGGTTGGTGCATGTAGATCTCTTCTTCCAGGTCACCATGGAGAAAGGCAGTTTTAACTTCTAACTGCTCTATCTCCAGATCCATGCTAGCCGCCAACCCAAGCAACACCCGTATGGATGTCATCTTCACCACTAGTGAGAATATCTCCTCAAAGTCTATGCCTTTCCTCTGACCAAAACCTTTCACCACAAGTCTAGCCTTGAACCTTGTCTGTGAATTCTTCTGCTCAACCTTCTTTTTGAACACCCACTTGTTGCTCAAAGCTTTCTTGCCCTTGGGCAGTTTCACTATGTCATAGGTGTGGTTCTTATGCAAGGATTCCATCTCCTCTTGCATAGCTTTCAACCACTCCCCCTTATGCTCGTCGGCTAGGGCCTCAGAATAATCTTCTGGCTCTCCCCCATCAGTCAGCATAATGTACTCATGTGGCGAGTACTTCTTGGACGGCTGTCTGTCCCTAGATGACCTCCTCACCTGTGGCTCAACAGGTGGATCAAGTGGGGGCTGCTCCCCTGGTCCATCTTCTGAAGGAACTCCCTCGTCCTCTGCACCTTGCTATACTCCCCCGTCATCAGGCACCACGGGAGGAATAATCGGATCCGTGTCCTCTAGCTCACCTGAACTAGGCTGATTCTTCTCTGACTTACCAATGTCTTCTATACACTGATCTTCAAAGAAAACCACATCTCTGCTCCTGACAAGCTTTCTCTCGGTCGGATCCCATAATCTATAACCGAACTTTTCATCACCGTACCCCAAGAACACACACTGCCTGATCTTCATATCGAGCTTGGACCTCTCGTCCTTTGGTACGTGAACGGATGCCCTGCATCCAAACACCCTGAGATGACTGTATGATGGATCCTGTCCAGTCCACACCTTCTCAGGTACTTCTCCATTCAACGGGGCTGATGGAGACCTGTTTATCAAATACACCGCCGTGTGCATTGCTTCTCCCCAGAATGTCTTGGGCAATTTCACATGGCATAACATGCATCTGATTCTCTCAATAATGGTGCGATTCATTCGCTCAGTTACACCATTATGTTGGGGGGTCTTGGGAACCGTCTGTTTATGCCGTATACCCAGGGACTTGCAGTACTCGTGAAAGTCGCCAAGATATTCACTACCATTGTCAGCACGGATGCACTTCAATGGTCTACCTGTCTCTCTCTCGACTATACCATGAAACAATTTAAACACACTAAAGACCTCGTCCTTGGATTTCAAAGCATAAGCCCAAACCCTCCTAGATGCATCATCTATAAAAGTAACAAAATACAATGCCCCACCCAAGGTTTTTATCCTCATAGGACCACAAACATCAGAATAAATCAAATCCAATACATGCACTTATTAACATGAGAAGCAGTTTTAACAAATGAAACTCTATATTGTTTCCCTGATAAACAATCAAGACAGGTTTTGAGAGGTGTACCTGTCACGTCTGGAAGGAGCCGCTTCTTTGCTAATACCTGAAGCCCCTTTTCACCCATGTGGCCTAGACGCCTGTGCCACATGTCAATAGCTGAATCTTTCGCTGTGTTCAACCCACCCTTGCACATACTGACACTTGTCTTGTAAAGGGTGCAACACTTCTTCCCTCTGGCTACGATCAACGAACCCTTGATGAGCTTCCATTGCCCACCAGCAAACCGGCTTTCATAGCCATCATCATCCAGCCTTCCCGTCGACATCAAATTGAGGCGAATGTCTGGGATATGCCTCACATCCCTGAGAACTAATGTGCAACCCACATCAGTTTTCACACAAATATCACCGACTCCCACGATTTTTGATACGCCAGAATTTTCCATATTCACAGTCCCATAGTCACCTGACTTGTAGCTTGTGAAGGAGTCCCTATGTGGAGTCGCATGAAAAGAAGCTCCCGAGTCAACACCCAGTCGGTGTCCTGACTTGAAGCCGTGAGACATACGTCATGATCTGCAGAAAGAATAAATACAACGTCGTCATCTGAAGCGACCGCAGTAAATCTGATTCATCTTCCTTCCTTTTCCTTTCTTGTCGTTTTCTTACCACGATTTCATGCTTGTAGTGGCCCTTCTTGCCTCAATTCCAGCATTCAACATCT
Source organism: Magnolia officinalis (assembly GCA_021015155.1). Classification (NCBI taxonomy): domain Eukaryota; kingdom Viridiplantae; phylum Streptophyta; class Magnoliopsida; order Magnoliales; family Magnoliaceae; genus Magnolia; species Magnolia officinalis. The sequence goes on along the minus strand of JAJHSJ010000012.1, from coordinate 10,681,340 downwards.
TTTCTGTTACTTGACTTGCCTCTTGATTTATTTCGGGCCTTCCCGCCCTTCTTGTTCTTTCTTCTCTCCCGTTCATGTGTCACAAGAGCCTCTTGCTGAGTAGACCCCTGAGACTTCCAGACAGCTAGTCACATGTTCCATGGATATCTTTCCGTCTGGCGCAGAGTTACTTAGAGACACCACCAATGTCTCCCAACTGTCAGGCAATGAACTAAGCAATAGTAAAGCCTGCAATTCATCATCCAGGACCATCTTCATAGAGGTAAGTTGGTTCACTATATTGCTAACCTCATTCATGTGCTCGGCTACAGAACCACCATCTTTGAATTTGAGATTCACAAGTCGCCTTATCAGAAAAATCTTATTACCAGCTGTCTTTCTCTCATACAGCCCTTGTAATTTTAGCCATAGGCTAGCGGCTGAGGTTTCTGTAGACACATGGTGGAACACAGAATCATCCAACCATTGTCTAATAAACCCCACCGCCTTTCGGTCCATCTTCTTCCAATCATCATCAGTCATATCTTTGGATTTTGTTGATATGCCTAAAATTGAAGAATATAGGTCCTTGCAATAAAGCAAGTCCTCCATCTTAGCCTTCCATATGGTCCAGTTAAAACCATTGAGGCTGATCATCCTTGAGCCACCTTCCATAATTCAAAACCGATCCTAACCGTTCAATGAACTAGCTTTGATACCACTTTGTTGGGGCCTTGCACAAAACCTTAGGATCTAGCCCTCCAGAACAAACCAGAATTATGGATAATAAAAGCAATGAAAATAATCAATGCATCAATCACACACCACACAAGAGATTTTACGTGGAAAATCCTCAAAAGAGGTAAAACACACGGGACCTCGCCCAGATCAACAATCCACTATGAAGTAGAACGTTTACAACCTTCTTCACTCACGCAGGAGTGGATAAACAATAAGAGAAATAGAGAGAAAACGGAGAGATCTAACCGATTACGAGGACATAAAAGCGCTGAGATATAGATTGCACAGTAGATAACCTCCACGAGCAGAACCTCCTTCTATGAGCTTCCTCTCTCTCTTTCTCCCTCTCTCTCACCTTTGATGGCCCTAAACCCTTTAGCAAATCCGTTGTAAAGCTTTAGGAAACCCTCTTGTTATTTTCTTCACACAACATACCCTAGAAAAACCCTAGGGACCCCTTTTTATAGTTTTAGGAAACTCCTTTCCGTATCCCAGTTGCGAAAGGATTTTGCGCATCCCAGTTGCGAAAGGACTTGCGCATCCCAGTTGCGAAAGGACGACAGGTCAAAAAAACCATCAAAGATATCCACTTTTACGAACATAAGTCTATGATCTCCTATGCATATCAGTTGACCCCAAAACTACCGTTACATAAAGATTGATAGGTTGTGCTTTTCATGACGATGCATAAATCAAAAGGTATGGTTCTTTTACGATCAACACTTCAAATGACAATTTCTCCATACCCGAAAAGAATCTCTTCGAACTGGACATGCATGTATGCCTTACATAAGATTGGGTCCGAATTGACAGACTACTTTCTCTTTCATTTGAAATTCTTTTCGAGCTAAGAATGCATCCGTATCATGTTCTACATCGGCAAGCCATGTACTTGTATACAAAACTCAAAAGAATATTATACATAATAGGGTTGCCATTGCCATACATGGTAGAAAGTCATTATTTTTCATTAGAAATTAGACTTTCTTTCTTGACCTTTTTGAGCTCATCACAAGTTCATTGAGAGGTAGATATTAGAGATTTAAAGGCCTACTTAGGGCCTATTTTCTCCTTGTTGGTTGAGAAGTCCCAAGTGACGGTGTCGTTATGGAAAAAGGTGTACGGGGGAGTAATTTGCATTTGATCATAAATGAAAAAGGAGCTTATAGGGCATGTTTGGTTTTCTAATTTCATGTATAATGCAAAGTAAATGAGCCATTATTATCATTCAAGGTGTTTGTTGAACGAAATTACGGCTTGTAAGTCAAGAGTCAAATGTACTTGTAACAAGTAAAGCAAATTATAATAAATATATTTTGACATTATAAATCTACCATTTTTATTTGCAACCGCTCTCAAAGTTAATCTAAACAACCTCCTTTCTCTCATGTTCTTTCTCTAAATGATTTAATTTGATTTTCAAGCACTCATTGTAACTGTTTATATCTATCCTATCTTGTATGTCTATTTATAACATATAGCTATGGCATGTAATCACAATTCTATATACATAGTTTTCATGTTATCAGAGCCCATTGAGAGAAATTCTCTCATTTTTTTTTTATTGATGAGATCCAAGTCCTTCCACTATAACTATCCTCTTTCATTTATTAAGTTATTTGTTGGCTTTCACCAACAACCTCAGCTTTCTTCTTCACCATTCGAATCAACTTTCATTGACAACATCGATTTTTTTATTTTCTTTATGGATCAAATCAGCCTCTTCATTTTCAAACATGTATTATAATTTGCATCTACTTATTGTAAGATTATCTGGATGCGAAAATCTCAGAGATCTGCATGTGCATAGGATATGGAGATCTAGGGTTTTGATGACTTATCTAACTGAGATGCCATAGATGCCAGATTATAATACCAGAATACGAATGTTGTAATCTTCGTCTCCTTCACACTAGTATACAGAATAATAAATGAGAATTAGGCTTCTGTCGTTGTGTAGGATTGGAGACCCAACTCTCTCTTATATAGAATCTGTGGAGATGAGAGTTTGAATCCATCATAACTCTCTCTCCCATTGCTCCACATTGCTGTATCATAGTTCAATTCAAATAGTCATGCGTAAGGCTAAACACTCGACCCCTAACGCAGAGTATTTGCGTAAATCAGCTTTCTTCTTCACCATTCGAATCGGCTTTCATTGACAGCATTGATTTTTTTTTTTTTCTTTATGGATTAAATCAGCCTCCTCATTTTCAAACATGTATTATAATTTACGTCTACTTATTGTAAGATTATCTGGATGCGAAAATCTCAGAGATCTGCATGTGCATAGGATATGGAGATCTAGGGTTTGAATGACTTATCTAACTGAGATGTCATAGATGCCAGATTAGAATACCAAAATATGAATGCTGTAATCTTCCTCTCCTTCACACTAGTATACAGAATAATAGATGAGACTTAGGCTTCTGTCGTTGTGTAGGATTGAAGACCCATCTCTTTCTTATATAGAATCTGTGGAGATGAGAGTTTGAATCCCATCATAACTCTCTCTCCCACTGCTCCACATTGTTGTATCATAGTTCAACTCAAATAGTCATGCGTAAGGCTATAACACTCCACCCCTAACGCAGAGTATCTGCATAAATCACATAGAAGTGGGGTCCACTAGTTTACATAATCACACAGTCCAACAGTCAGATCAATTTAGACCGTTGATCAATAAAGCCCACCTTATAGAGTTCTTACACTTATAGCAAATGGCTCATGAGGTCTACAGTGGGTGTGTAATCAAAATTCTATTTATAATATTTTCAATTTTTATATAGATTTTTGGGTGAAACAAACAAATAAGAAAACCTACAGTGTTATTTGGCATGACGCGAAATGGATGACTTTGATTTTACAAGATCATACAAACAAGAAAGGGTGCACCCATGCACTAAGGTGGGTATAGATATCAATTTTGATGTTTATTATAATTTTCCAGGCTTTCAATTTTGAAGGATATTTTTAGGCGAGTAGGTGGTGGTGAGCCAACCATGTTCCAAAAACGAAGCAAGAGTATGTCTCGTAGCCGTTAGCTCACTCATTCCTCAGAATATAACGTTGTAAAAATTTAAAAATTGTACAATTACAAAATTGCCACTATCTTTTGCAAGAATGACGGCAACAAAATGTAAAAAAAAATTCGATACTCCGGTAGCGTATGATACCGATATGCAGGCCCGTGGAAAATTTACACGTGGCACATTATCACAATTAGACCGGATAAATTATGGAACCCACTGTGACAAAGACACAACCTCAAAATCACATTGGCTAAACAAACTTCACCTCTGAGGACACTTGCTTGCTGAAATAGGGCCGTTGGATATTTCTCATTTGGATTTTCAATAAATGTAGACCAATCTGACAGATAATTAAATGAGTGGCATTTTTTATTTGTGTTACAACTAAAGTGGAAACGATACTGTAGATACTTCAATTTGATTTACCTGCCACGTGTACAATTTCACAGTGCCTGTGCATCATCCATGACACACTACCAGAGTATCAACTGAGAATACGAGAGTAACGGCTGCTTTGCTTAAATCTCACGTTAAACGCTTATTTAGTCAACCAAGCGATTGACTGTGGTGTGAGTTTCACGCCATTGGGAGTGGGTGGTGAGCCCAAAATGGCCGATATTTTGAAAATCGTGTCCGATATTCTCACGAGAAAATGGGAATTATGGCGATATGATTATTTAGAATTTTAACTGATTTATTTTTAATTTTATATATTGGAAAATTTTAAACTGTTTATTAATTTATAATTTATTATTATTATTATTATTATTATTATTTTTATGTTTAGTCCGTTATTTCTGACTCCTAAAGAAAAACCTCAAAATTTTAAAATCTCTTGAGAAATTTCAAGAGAACAAGATTTTTCGCTATGGTGGTGGAAACACACCCACCCAACGTTGGCCACTATTTAATCTCCAGCCATTCATTTATTATCAATCAAAATGGATAGTTGGGACGGTTCGGATGTAATTTTGGGGCTACGTTCTATTCATGGTGGGCCTTACTTTGTTTAGGACTCTGGGTTGGATGTACATGCACGCAATGCGTTGAACTGCGGTATCACCACCGTTTAAAAGAAATTACTGATTACCTGAAAGTGGCAGGTTTTTCTTATCCGCATCTGCGGTCAAAATATTATAGATTTGATAACCAGCAACCCCGAACTGGCTAACGTAGCCCGTTAAAAAAGTTACCAGGCATGTGCTGTAGCGTACAAACGGTCTCGATGATCTGTCCTTAAGATGGGAAATGATCCTACGGCTTGGAAATTCAGATACAACCGTTTTTTTTTTTTTTTCCAGCCAACATGTCACATGTGTAGAATAACCAATCCATGCAAAAGGTGGGCCACCCATTCATGGTAACCTGATGTAAAAATCACGTCAATCCACCCATTGGGTGGGCCACACTAGTACACGGAGTCATATTAGCTGTCCATTGGTTTTGGTGTTGTGTTCTACACGATGAACGGATGGGT
>JAJHSJ010000012.1:10367162-10676011 GCA_021015155.1 Magnolia officinalis | reverse complement strand
TATATATGGGAAATGGTATTATAAGGTTGACCTGATGGGGAACTGTTGGGGAACTATAGAAGCACACAAATATGAATCAAAGCATATTATTACAATCTCACAACCAAGTTCAAACACAAACAAACTGAATTTTACATGAAAAAATCATTGGGGGAAAAATCACAATACAAAGCGACAACGATAGACTATGAAAGTAGAAATTACAAGAGATAGAGATTACTAATTCGAACAAATCTCGAATCTTCTTCACAAGCCAAGCTATGCCCTTAAAACCTTTAGAAACGAATTTAAAAAACCTAAAACACTTCTCTTGCTATCCAAATCCTGATTACACTCATATATAGCCTATATGAGAATCATAATCAAAATTGAAAACAAATTCCGCACTTACGCAATTTTGTGCACGCGATCGATGTCACATTCGATGAGACTTTGATGACATCGACACCCTTGATGAATTAGGAGGGCTTTCATCTTCAACCTCTATAATTTGATGTTGTTTTTACCTTGAATTTCTCTGTCTCGAACTTCATATCCGATCCATTCGATTCCATATCTCAGATTCAATTTAAAAAACCCAATGTAAAACTTACGCTCTGATATCACTTGTTGTGCGCAATCGCTACACGTTAAACGCGAAAGCAACCTTAAAATAAATCAAATACGCAATAAAGAAACAAAAAATCTGAACAACTATAGAGCACACACAAATTTTATGTGAAAAAATCTTACGGGAAAAAAAAAAAAAACAATTCAACCAAGCGACAAACAATTCAATATATAAATAGAAAGTTACGAGAGATTGAACAACTTACATATATGAAAACCCTAGTTTTCTCCATTCAAACCATTTGACTATCAACCTCTCATATTTTGCACTTTAAAATTACATGTTCTTAACCCTAATCTAAAATTACAAGCGTACGATCATACAAGATTAAGAAACAAATCACACGCTCTTATGCAAAACTAACATGAATCATCTATTGAACCATCGATTAATTGATACCTATGTTTGATCAAATCGAACATGCCCAAAAGTGTCCAAAGAGCAAACTAATTAATTCAAAATTATTTCAATTGAATCGATGCTATTGTCGATTGTATCTGCATCAGACTGAAGGCACCCAATCAACATGACACGTGTAAGAAAACAAGTATATCCGCCACGGAGATGATATGGTAGTGAGAAGAACAGGAATACATTAGAGTCACTTGTTAATGACGTAGGTGGAAGGGTTATATAATCAATCGGGACCGTTCATCTAGTGGGACCTATCATGGATGGATTATATTCCAAAAATTACACCAATTAGAAAATCTCATCCATCAGTTTTCTTCAATGTACTTTTCTGGATATCTGACAAATAAACATTTTCATTTTATAGGCCACCCATAATAGTTAATTTATGTATATTTTGAAATATTTTCCATCAGAAAAGGAGAGTAGATGGACAGTCCCGATTGATACATATCTCCGATGGAGAAATTGCTCTACCTATCTTCTCCCAGCGGCAGTTTACCTAACTGGTGTATTTCTCATAGGAGAGACTCGATGGCCCCAGAAGAATCCGAACATGATAGCTCCATCTCGCCACTACACGTGGCAGGGTAAATTATCATTTGGGACTGTCCATCTAGCTGCTCCAAGTGTAGATGGAAAATGGCTCAGACTAAACACAGATCTGATGATTATTCTAGCCGTCAGATTTGCGGCCTTCAAAGGGATGGTCAGGAGAAAAAAAGGGTTAATACTTGAATAAAAAGTGATGGAAAAGATTATCCACCCGGTGTATTTTTTGGATGGTAGGCAATCATGGATAAGCTCAGTAGATGAACGGTCGGGATTGATACATCACCCTGCCACATGTACTTTAGAGAGATGACTCTACATATGTATGCTCTTCTAGCTCCACATATTCATGTCCGTTGATCTTGGCCTTTGAAACATGACAATGTTGTAAATGGAACATAACTTAAATACATGGAAAGTTAAAAAGCTCAATGATAAATGGTCTAAATGCAGTAGGTTAAATCAGATGGCTAATGTCCCGTTTGGGAGTGTGGATTTGGAATCCCTGGATTCAGAACCCCTTGGATTTGGAATCCTCCTTATTGTGTTTGGCACCCTGGATTGGAAATCAACTTTAATCCCAAGTAGCTGTTCATGGTATATTTACAAGGGTTTGAATTTAATTACCAAATTAACTTTAATATCTTTAATTAGTGAATGCATGTAATGTTTGACACAATTGCTGTAATAAGCCTGCTGAAATAAATACTTTGCCTGAAAATGATGAAATTCCAAGTATCGGATGGGCCACAAGCACAAGATCATGTCCGAGTGACTAACTAATGATTTTTAACCATTGATTTAAATGGACAATGTTTGGAAGGCCCTGATCATCATATTAAAATAATTATAGTGATGCAATTGATAATATAGTTGCTTTGGGATATCATTAGTAGGCCATGTGTCCAATAGTTGAATACTCTAGTGACACACATATTACAAATAGAACTCTTGGAAGGATTTTAAATGTAATCCAAGCTCTCATCAAGGATTTCAAACCCCCCTCAAAAAGAGGATTTGAAAACCTCAATTACTTTATGGTGCATGGTTCTATTAGTTGGACCATTTTAGCTAAAACATACAATAGTAAATGCTCCAAATTCAGCTGGTTAAATTAGATGGCTAAGGTGCATGGTCTGATCAGTTGGATCCTTTTGGCTGAAAAGTGCAATAGTAAATGATCTAAATTAAGTTGGTTAAATCAAATGGCTAAGGTGGTCCGAGCTGTCGAACTATTTTAGCTTAAAATTATAATAGTAAATGCTCCAACTTCAGTTGATTAAATCAGATGGCTAAGGTGTTTTGATTAATCATCCTTTTGGCAAAAAAGTACAATAGTAAATAATCCAAATTCAGTTGGTTGGTTAAATCGTATGGCTAAGGCGGTCCGATCAATCGGACTATTTTGGCTAAAAAGTACAGTAGTAAATGCTCCAAATACAATTGGTAAATTAGACGGCTAAGGTGCATGGTCTGACAGTCCAACACTTTTGATTGAAAAATACAATAGTAAATGCTCCAAATTCAGTTGGTTAACTTGGATAAGGTGCATTGTCCAATAAGTCAGACCCTTTTGGCTGAAAAGTATAATAGTAAATGCTTCAAATTCAGTTAGTTAAATCAGATGGTTAAGGTGGTCCAATCAATCGGATTGTTTTAGCTGAAAACTACAATGGTAAATGCTTCAAATTCTGTTGGTTAAATCAGATGGCTAAGTTGGTCTAATCAGTGGACCTTTTGGATGAAAAGTACAATAGTAAAGCTCCAAATTCAGTTGGTTAAATTAGATGGCTAAGGTGGTTAGATTAGTCGGACCGTTTTGCTGAAAAGAACAATAGTAAATGCTCCAAATTCAGTTGGTTAAATTAGATGGCTAAGATGCATGGATCAATCAGTCGAACCCTTTTAGCTGAAAGTACAATATTAAATGCTCTAAATTCAATTGGTTAAATTAGATGACTAAGTTGCATGGTCCGATGAGTCAGACCCTTTTGGTTGAAAAGTTAGATGACTAAGTTGCATGGTCCGATGAGTCAGACCCTTTTGGTTGAAAAGTACAATAGTAAATGATCCACGTTCAGTTAGTTAAATTAGATGACTAAGGTGCATGGTCCGATTAGTGGAACCCGTTTGGTTGAAAAGTACAATAGTAAATGCTCTAAATTCGGTTAGTTAAATTAGGTGGCTAAGGTGCATGGTCCGATCAGTTAAACCCTTTTGGATGAAAAGTACAATGGTAAATGCTCCAAATTCAGTTGGTTAAATCGGATGGATAAGGTAGTCCGATACGTTGGACTGTTTTGGTTGAAAGGTACAATAGTGAATGCTCCAAATTCAGTTGGTTAAATTAAATGGCTAAGATGGTCTGATCAGTAGACCTTTTGGCTAAAAATTACAACAGTAAATACTCCAAATTCAATTGGTGGTCTGATCAATCAGATAGCTAAGGTGGTCTGATCAATCAAACCGTTTTAGCTGAAAAGTACAATAGTAAATGCTCCAAATTCAATTGGTCAAACCAGAAGGCTAAGGTGGTCCAAGCCATCGGACCCTTTTGGCTGAAAAGTACAATAGTAAATACTCCAAATTTAGTTGGTTGAATTAGACGACTAAGATGGTCGGATCAGTCGGAACCTTTTGGCTGAAAATCACAATAGTAAATGCTTCAAATTCAATTGGTTAAATCAAATGGCTAAGGTGGTCCGACCAATCAGACCCTTTTAGCTAAAAAGTACAATAGTGAATGCTTCAAATTCAATTGGTTAAATTAGATGGCTAACGGTCCCAAAAGTTGGACCCTCTTGGCTGATGACCCGGATGCGATGTAGCAACCTGTTATTAATTCTGGTTATCTTCTAAAAACTATTTACTTTTAAAACTTTTTACAAATAAATGCTTGCATACGATTTATACGTAGCATGGGAAGTTTAACTTTGACTGTTGAAAATTTAATAAAAAGAGCCCTTAGCAGTGAAAATGATAGTTTTGCTTCTTCTTCTCTCTCTCTGTTTTTTTTTTTTTTTTTTTCCTATTGTACTTTCTGGTGTGAACTTGTGTTACCCAAGGTTTGGTGGGAACCCCATTATAATGTCCCTGTGACATTCACACCCATCCACCAGTGTGCCAACTCATGGTAGGACTAGAGCAAAGAAAATAAGTAGAACAAAAATTGAGATGGGCCACACCGTTGGAATTCAATGCCCTACCATTGAAATTTTATTTTTACCCATGGAAATTACGAATAAGATTGATATTGTGTTTATCTTGGACTTAGTTTGGCTAGTGACCCAAACATGCGGTGTCAAAACTGTTAAATGCCATCACCAGAGTCTTTCGGAAACTTCCAGACATTTCTGAAAAATTCTAGAATTCTCTAGAATTTTTCGAAAACTTCTAGAGTTTGATGGAGTTTTCTTTACTCTTCTGGAATGTTTCGGATTATGCTAGAACATTCCGGATTCTCTTAGAATGTTCCGAAATATAATAGAACCTTATAGGATATATTTGGAAGTTTCTAAATTAAAACTCTTTAGAATTATATTGATTCTAGAATCTTCCATGGCTCTCCATAAATATGGGAAGAGCCTCATTATGTACATATTAACAAAAAGGAGTGAGTTCAAGAGTGAAAGCAAGGTGTCTAAGTATTAAGAACTCAAAAGAGTTTTTCCTTATGTGTGTGAGTTGTCATTCAAGAGTGATAGTTTGTGAGTGTTGTAAAGTATACCCTTGTTGTGTACAAGTATTTGTAATAAATAAAATTACATTTACTTGTCATGTTCAATTCTTCAATTTGGTATCAAAGCGATGTTTGGTCGGAATCCGTTTTCTAAGGAGATCGTGCACAGTTCGGATATTATGAAGTTGTTAGCTTGCTTGGTAAAGGGAGTGATAATCACACCAAGTCACGATGGCGGATCTTGTGAACACAACGAGCGGAGTTACGAGGCTTAACAACCACAACTATCAAAGTTGGAGGAGTCGCATTAAGTCCTACCTTGAAGGGCAGGACTTGTGGGAGGTTGTTAATGGGGATGAGATTATCCCACCTCCTAAGGAAAATGCTGAAGCACTCCGAAAGTGGAAGATTAAGGTCGGGAAGGCAATGTACGTGCTCAAGTCAACCATTGAGGATGAGTTGCTCGGGCGAATCAAGGATGGCGACACACCCAAGATGGCATGGGACACCTTTGCATCATTATTTTCAAAAACAAATGATGCTCGACTTCAATATTTAGAGAATGAGTTAATGTCCACCACCCAAAGAGATAAGTCTATAAGCGAATACTTTACAAAACTATATGATTTATGCCGAGAAATTTCAGAATTGGATCCTAAAGCAAATATTCATGAGGAAAGAATGAGGAGGATCATTATACACGGGTTAAAGCCCGAGTATAATGCTTTTATCACTGCAATACGAGGTTGGCCTACTCAACCTACTCTCATAGAATTGGAGAATTTGTTGGCCAATCAAGAAAGTTTATGCAAACAAATGGCTGGAGTGTCGATAGACAAGGAAGATGAAGCACTCTACTGCAATAATAAAAAAGGTGAACATCGACAGCAGAACAGAAAGGGCGAACAAAGTCAGCAGAACTTTGAAAAGTCCAAGAAGAGAGAAGAGTAAGAAAGAAGTCATCGGATAGGGGGAGTTCAATCCAACAACAACACAAATAAACAATAATCCTCCGTATCTCAAAGGTATGATATAGAGTGTTTCAATTGTGGTAAGAAATGTCACTTTGCAAAAAATTGTTGGTTCAAGAAAAAATCAGCCGAAGGTAACTTGGTGACTTCTAGAAATCACCAAGAAGACAATGAAGATGACTGTGACTTTCAGGCATCCTTAGCAGTGTCTGAATCTATCAAAGGAGATTGTTTAGAGAATGAGATAAATTTTGATGAACCACTCGAGTAGTCTAACACAGTCACTGACGAAGTAGCTGCTTCCTCAATAGTGACAGATACTGGTGAAATAGCCCTTGCCGCAGTTTCCAATCAAGCAGCTATCAACTACAGTGACGATTGGATCGTTGATTCAGGGTGCTCAAATCACATGACAAGTGGTAAGAAGAAACTGTCAAGTTTATCCGCCTACAAAGGAGATCGGGTGGTGGTAACAGCTAATAATTCAAGGTTGCCGATAACTCACGTAAGTACGACTACTATCACACCTCGATTTAACCCTAATCAAGTAAAGTTGCAAGATGTTTATCACGTGCCAGAGATGAAGAAAAATCTGTTGTCAGTATCACAACTGACATCTTCTGGTAATTATATGGTATTTGGACTGGGGGATGTTAAGGTGTAACGAAACCTTAAACCGTTAGGTACACCCATCATGGAAGGACGACGCTTGGAGTCAATCTACGTAATGTCAGCTGAATTAGCTTATGTAGATAAGATTCGAAAAAATGAGACTGCAGATCTCTGGCATGCACGTTTATGGCACGTAAGTTATCATAAGCTGAAGATAATGATGAAGAAGGCTATGCTCAAAGGTCTTCTCCAGCTGGATGTTCGAGAAGACATAATTTGTACAGGGTGTCAATATGGCAAAGCACACCAATTGCCATATGAAGAATCAAAGTTTAGAGCTAAAGAACCCTTGGAGCTTGTCCACTCAGACGTGTTTGGACGGGTAAAACAGGCATCGGTTAGTGGCATGCATTACATGGTGACCTTCATTGACGACTTCTCAAGGTACGTTTGCGTTTACTTCATGAAAGAGAAGTCAGAAACTTTATTAAAATTTAAAGAATTTCGGGAGAAGGTCGAAAGTGAGTTCGATAGAAGGATCTGATGCTTGCGAACGGATAATGGCAGAGAGTATACGTCGAAAGAGTTCTCAAATTATCTAAAGGAGTGTAGAATCCGACGACAATTGACTTGTTCGGGCACTCCACAATAAAACGGCGTTGCTGAAAGAAAAAATCGTCACCTTGCAGAGATATGTCGCAGCATGCTACATGCTAAGAATGTGCCCAGCCGATTCTGGGCAGAGTGCATGCAAACGGCAGCTCATGTGATCAATAGGCTACCACAAGCAAAACTAGGCTTTGTCTCACCCTTCGAGAAGCTATGGAATATAAAGCCCAAGGTGAGTTACTTCCGAGTCTTCGGAAGTGTATGCTATGTGTTTGTGCCTGATCACTTGAATAGCAAGTTCGATAAGAAGGCAATTCATTGCATCTTTTTGGGCTATAGCGGTGAAAAGAAAGGGTGAAAATGTTACAACCCTGCAACTGGTCGGTGCTACACATCGAGGAATGTTGTCTTTGATGAAGCCTTATCATGGTGGTCGCCACTGAAGGAGGAGCTGCCAAACTCTCAAGACTTGGAAGATGAACTGCATGAGAAGATGAGGGAGACAAGGGAAGGAGAAGAATCTCTAGTTCAACTAAGGAGTTGACGCCTACAGCAGGAGATGATGACGGTGAGATTGAAAGGACAAGAGAGAACTTGTCTGTGCGATTCCAAATGAAGGAACTTGGAGAACTGAAGCATTTTCTTGGGCTGGAGATTGACCGAAGCAACAAAGGCATATTCCTCTGTCAGCAGAAGTACGCCAAAGACCTATTAAAGAAATATGGGATGCTCGAATGCAAGCCAATTGCCACACCTATGGAGGCTAATGCCAGGCTATGTTCGGAAGAAGGAAAAGACTTGGAAGATGCAACTATGTACCGACAAATAGTTGGTAGTCTAATCTACCTTACATTATCGCGGCCGGATATAACATATGTAGTTGGTGTAGTTAGCTGGTTCATGTAAACACCAAAGAAGCCACATCTTGAAGCAGTACGTCGAATATTGAGGTATGTGAAGGGTACAATAGACCTTGGTCTATTATACAAGAAAGGTGGAGCATGCAAGATAGTTGGGTACTGCGATGCTGACTATGGTGGTGATCATGACACATGACGATCAACTACTTGATACATATTCAATCTTGGCTCAAGAGCAATCTCTTGGTGTAGCAAGAGACAACCTACAATATCTTTATCAACCATGGATGTTGAATACAGAGCAATGACAATGACAGCACAAGAAAACACATGGCTTATACAGTTAATGAGGGATCTTCATCAACCAGATGATTATCCAATGATATTACGCTGCGACAATTGATCAGTAATCTGCTTGGCTGAGAATCTAGTGTTTCATGTCAGGACTAAGCATGTGGAGGTACACTATCACTTTGTGAGAGAGAAGGTACTTCAAGGAGAAATCGAGAGAGTCATGTGAAGACCGACGACCAAGTTGCAGACATACTTACGAAAGGACTTAGCAATGCTAAGTTCACTGAATTCAGAAAGCAACTTGGCATGGTGACCAAGGCAGAATTGTGAGAGTTGGTGCTGAGGGGGAGTGTTCAATGTCATCACCACCTCTCTTGAATATTTCGGAGTCTTCTGAAAACTTCCAAACATTTCTGGAAAATTGTAGAATTCTCTAGAATCTTCCGGAAACTTCTAGAGTTTGATGGAGTTTTCTTTACTCTTCTGGAATGTTCCGGATTATGCTAGAACATTCCGGACTATGCTAGAACCTTCCGGATTCTCTTAGAATGTTCCGAAATATAATAGAACCTTATAGGATATATTTAGAAGCTTCTAGAACTCTTTAGAATTATATTGATTCTAGAATCTTCTATGACTCTCTATAAATATGGGAAGAGCCTCATTATGTACATATTAACAAAAAGGAGTGAGTTCAAGAGTGAAAGCAAGGTGTCTAAGTATTAAGAGCTCAAAAGAGTTTTTCCTTGTGTGTGTGAGTTGTCATTCAAGAGTGATAGTTTGTGAGTGTTGTAAAGTATACCCTTGTTGTGTACAAGTATTTGTAATAAATAAAATTACATTTACTTGTCGTGTTCAATTCTTCAATTCTATGGGCCCCACATGATATTTGTGTTTATTCATGTTGTCTATCCATTTTTTCAGCTTATTTTAAGGTATGAGTCTAAAAATGAGGCAGATCCAAATCACATGTGGACCATATTACAAGAAAACAATGTTGATTAAATGTCCTCCATTAAAAACTTCATGAGGCTTATTATAATGTTTATTTTCTACCTAACTTGTTGTTAACATCACACAGACCTAGATGAAGAGAAAACACAAATACTAGCTTGATCCCAAGCTTCTGTGGCTCTAAAAAGTTTTCAACAATAAGTGTTCAATCTCCACCTTTTCAAGTGATGTGGTCTACATGGATAAAACACACACATCATGATGGGCCCCACAGAGCTTTGATATAGCTAGCTGGCTAGTGTTGGGGTCACTAGCCAAACCGTGTCCGACTAAATTTGTAAGTACCACCTTGTGCACGGGTTGAACTGAACTTAAATGTGGTTGTGGGGCCCATGAAGATTTCAAGGGTGACCATTTCATCACCTTCTATTTCTTATGATTTGCTTATTTAAGTTTTACATTAGTCTAATTTTTGGGATAAGGTACTACCATGATATGGCAAAGCAAATGAACACTTACATGTTACAAAAACATCAAATGGACCCCATGTAGGTGAGTTAGTTAAGAGCTTTTTAATTATGAATATTTTGATCTTTTACAAAATACAATACGCTATACATATGAATTTCCGACTTTCAGCGCTGATTTTAAGAAGGGTTTGAAAGGTAAACATTTATTACAAAAGATTTAAAAGGTTGGCGTTTTTCAAACATGCGTTTAAATAACGTATCGATACTAAATGGCTCCACCTTATTTCCGGATTTCTCTCTCTAAATAGATGGCTAACTACACTACACGACTTTTAACAGGTGGAACTTTTTTGGGTCCCACCACGGTATTTGTGTTAGATCTACACCGTCTATCAATTTTCACAAATAATTCAAGAGCATGAGCCTAAAAATGAAGTATATCCAAAAGTCAAGTGGATCACACCACCTAAAGCAGTGCGGATTGAAAAAACTAAATATCAGCTTGATCACAACCTTATGTAGCCCCAACAAGTTTTCAACGGTATCATCAATTCCCGCTGTCTTCAGTGGTGTGATCTACTTTCGCTTTGAATCTGCATTGTTTTTAGGTTAGCATCGTAAAATAATCTAAAAAATAGATGGACGGTGTAGATCTACGAAATACCTCATCATGGGTCCACTTAAATTTCACACCTCAAGAAAAAACAAATATTATCTTGATTCAAAACTTTCATGGCCCATTAATAATCAATCAACACCTTTTCCTTTGGTAAAGTGCTCTACCTGATAATTGGATTTGCTTCACTTTTTGAATATGCCTGGAAAAACGGATGGACGATGGATAAAGAATGCACACGTCAAGGTAGGCCCCACTGTCCTGGGTTCTCATTTAATCGGCTCCCATGGTGCAACTCATTCGAGTCCAGATAAGAAAACTGGAAGTGTTGACACGTGGAATTCAACGGGTACTATTATAACGTATGTACTAGATCCACACCGTCTCATTTTTCATACCATTTGACTGAATGAAACAAAAATACAGGGCAGATCCAAGGCTCAAGTGGGCCCCACTGCATAAACAATGGAAATTGGACGCTTATTGTTGAAAACTCCTTGAAGTGATAGAAGGCTCTGATCAAGTTGATAATCATGTTTGGTCATCATCAAGTCCTTGGAATTTTATGAAGAGGTTAGAAGGCAAAACCAGTAAGCTTGGGAAGGTTTCAATGGTATTCGTTCAATCCCTGCTACTTTCTTCGTTGTGGTCACTTGATCTCTGTGTGTGTTTTTTTTTTTTGGGTTCACGCTCTAGTATGATATATAAAAATTGATGGACCGCATGGATCTAAAACATAAATAATTGTGGGGCTAGAGAAGCTACATACATACCTTAAAAGTATGTTAAGCAGCACCCAATTCATTTGGGAGAGAAATCCCGCATATCTTGTTAGCAGAGTCATTGTACGCGGATTGCGTGCTGACAGCGTCAGGCTGCCTGGTGGTGACTGACGGAGCGTTGTGGGCCCGCATGACGTATGTCTTCCTTCCACAATATTCCCATGATATGGACGGTTTGGATTAACATACATGATATACGCTACATGTGTTCAACTAACTTGGTGGTAAACGCACAATATCGGCTAATGGAATCGAAAACCGGAACCTGGCACGCTGGAGGTACGAGAAAGGAGAGCCTCACTTAGCTCGTGGAATCTCACGTCGCTTTCAGCCTATCTATAATGCTTGCCACGTAAGCAAACTACCTGTGCAATAAGTGAACCTTACCAAACGCTTGCTGGCGCATGTTGTCAAGATCCTGGTCGTCCATCAGGTGGGTTCTAATGTTGTATCTGGGCATAGAAAATAGACACGTCTGCTCAGCAGGTGGCCCACATGATTAGTAATGGGGTTGCTAATTTCACACGTGTAGTGGAGGTATACATTCACACGAGGGTGTGGGTATCAGAACATGAAACCTGTGTCAGATCTGAGCTTTGTATCAGGTGAGATACATGGTTTAGATCTTCTAGCAAGAACATCAGTTCATGTCACGCTTCAGGTGGTCCACAGCATATCAAAGCAAATGAAGGGCTAGACGAAATTTAACGGTCAATTTATTTACTTTGTACGCTCTGGCCCACTCGAAGAGTGAAATTGCCTGATTTTCGAGGACAAAGATATAAGAATTATTTCCAATAACTATATTTGAAAGCTGATATCTCATAAACGTATTCGCACGTGTGGATGGGTACGGCTCTACAGGCCAGTGTAGCCAACCTCGATATGTAGGCGCTCTTATTCAAGCCAAGCCAGCGCAAACTGCTGGTGCCCCGCAACCACCGATGTACCACCGTTCGTGGGCCCACTTCCATGTATGGGTGGTATATCTACATCATCCATCCATTTTAGTAAATCATTTTATGAAATGGAAGCACGTAGAGAAATCAAACTAACTAATTATAGCCACAAAAGCAAACCCAACATAGAACACTTTAAATTTACTTGAAATTTTTTTTCCAAAAAAATAAAAATAAAAATCACACCACATGGTATAACGTGCAGTGAGTAATAAAATTACAACATATGAAATCTTGATGATCAAAGCCTCCAGAGAAAAATTCTTACTTTTTCTCTCTAATATACTCTCAAACTGTTAAATACATCTGGCTCTCACCCTAATCCAGACTGCACTCATACATTTAAAGTAACACACGAGTAGAAGTAAATCGTGTACAATTGTACAATCCGTTAACCTATTGATTCGACCGGTCGAGATGTGTCGATTAGTCAAATAAATCAATATTTTCGACTTGTCAAAAACTTTAAAAACTATACAGAATTTTATATATATAAAAAGCCAAATATTTTCATTATCCTATAGTTTTATAAAAAAAAAAACCAAATATTTTCATTATCATTCAACCTACAATTGACTATCGACCAATGGATGGCCCCTATTTCAATATAAATTTGATGCATTCAATTCTCAACGATAAATTAAAAATTGAAATAGATACAAATCTTAAATAAACCACACCACAAAAATAAAAAAATAAAAATGGGTGACTATTAAAATTATTTTGCAGGCCACAAAAGTTTTGAATTAAGTTGATATTTGAATTTTCCTCTATCCAATTCTGCGTGCCATTATCAACCGGTTGGATGGCATATAAACATTACCTTGGGCATTGAATGACCAATGGATCTTGTAATGTGGTCCACGTAAGATTTGCAGCTACTTCATTTTTAGTCTCCTGTCCTAAAATGAGTTGTAAGAACCGATGGACGGCGTAGATATACAATGCACACGTGGAAGTTGGTCCCACCCACATAGCTGGTTCCGGAGTACGGGCCAAATCGCGCCCGAGTCAAGCAACGCAGATGTGGTGCCCATCCGATAAACAGCCCCGATCTTCCACACATTCGCACGGTGCACACGTGTACCTTCGAATAGGATTCCGATCCTACTCGCCCGCCTGAGTATCCTTTCACACGTACGCGCACGTACTAACCCTGGTTAGGCCTAGGGTTAGGGTTAGTGTTAGGTTCGTGGGTATAAAAGGCCCCGAAAAGAGCTAGTTCTTTGAATGAAGCCAGAGTAAATCCAATCGCTCCGCTCTCCTCCGTCTCTTGGATTCACCCATTCCAGTCCGCCTCAGAACACACGTGGGTGCGTACGTGTGAGGGAGAGATGGGGAACTGCCAAGCTGCGGAAGCTTCAACGGTGGTGATCCAACGGCCAGGAGGAACGATCCAAAGGATCTACTGGTCCGTAAGTGCCAACGAGGTCATGGCTTCGAATCCCGGCCACTACGTCGCTGCCCTCGTAACAATGCCTCCCGTATCGGAAACCGGCACGCCCGTTAAGCAGTTGAAGCTTCTCCGACCCGACGACACGTTACGTATCGGACACGTGTATCGCCTCATTAGCTTCGAAGGTAAATTACTCTCGATTTCCTGAAATTTACCAGCGGACCCCCTTTACTTGTCTATAATTACCAAGAAAACCCCATAAATAATCCCTCATAGTTTTGCTATGTCCACACGCGTGCACACATACTAATATGGCGCAAGCATGTGAGATCCGAGCTTCCCATCAGGTGGGCCACGGTATTTAGATCCGTCGTCCTAGCTCCTCAGGTTGGCCACGATGTACACAACAAACGGACGGCTACAATAATTTTTCTAGCAATGTGTTTGTAGCCTGGGACGCATCTGACGAGTGAAATGGCCTGATTTTTAGGATAGACGATCTAAATGGTGTGGCCCACCTGATGGAAAGAGTGGATCTTTCACGCGTGCTTCAATTTGGCATGGTTGATACGCTATCATACAAGTAGCACTAATGCATTACCAAGAGAGTAGAATAGATAGATATCAATTTTTTAACGATTTTGTGAAAATAAACCCTCTTTTTACCAAGTAGTCCAATCAGGGCAATCTGAACCGTCGATCACATGAGCTAGCTACTGCTCTGAGGGGTCATTGCCCAAAAATTGTAGTGACCAGGTGATTCTATAGATCTAATTAATAGTCTAGAAATAAAGGTTTTTGGATATCAGCAAGTAATGTGTAGGGTTTAAATTCGACGATCAGGATCGTCTGAGAGCTGCACGTGTTTTATATCAACTCCTTTCTAAGCCAGGACAGGACGTCTTTTCTGCTAATATGCTGCTTGTCTAGAACATCCATACCATGCAAACGGTAGGCCCCACATTTAAGATCATCTGGCCTAAAAATCAGGCGGGTTCTCTCATCATGTAGGCTACATCTTTATGTTCACTCATACCGTCGGTTTTCTGTTGATTCTACTGGTGTGGCCCAGATGATCTTAGGACCGGACTGATTTTTGTATATGGTGATATCCATGGTGGGGCCTACCGTTTGCATGGTACAGATTTCCTATACAATTTGCGTGTCGGCGGGAAAGATGCTGCTAGACGACAAGTTTCTGTACAACCGGCTGTATGTTTTCTATTTTTATTGAAAAAATCTGGTCAAATAAAGAGCCACTTTGGTCATTTTCTATATTTATCTTATATGAGTCATCATTACGATATCTCCACACGTACCTTTACACACAGAACACGAGCCAATCTCGCAGCTGTGGGACATCTGAGCGGTTCATTAGGTGGCCATCACCGTGAAGATGATTATGCACGAAAAATCAGGTTATTCCACTCATCAAAAATGCCACACGTGCACGTTGAAGGTGGACAGCTTCTATCGTTTGTTTTATTTACATGTAACAGTGGCTCAAATGATGAGCGGACCAGCTCAAACTTGTGTGTGTTCATCTTCATGGGGCCACATGCAATGGTCAGATATCACACACGTGCCTCCAGATTGCATGTGTGGTCCTTCTAAGTTCCATGCGGTAACGGGAAGCGGATTGCTTCCTTCCTCCGCCAGGGGCTCTGTGGGGCCCACCATGATGTATGGGTTTTATCCACCACGTCCATCCATTTTTCAGCCACCGTGATGTTTATTTGCCATCTAACCCGCCCATAAGGTCATATACCTTGGATGAATGGAAAACACAAATATCGGATTGATCCAAAACTTCTACCACTCACGGTAAGTTTTTAATGGCGGGAATTCAATACTCACTGTGGTCCACTTGAGCCTTGTATCTGCCTCATTTTTGTGTTCACGCCTTGAAATGATCTATAAAATGAGTGGACGGCGTAGATAAAAACTATACATGTGGCCCCCACACATCCCTGACGCAATGGACGCGGATTAGGTACTACCCCGCCTGTTCGGAGCTCGGGACTGGCGGAGGTTCAGGGGACCACCGTGATGTATGAATTTTATCCACACCGTCCATCCATTTTTTCATGTCATTTTAAATTAGGAACCCAAAAGTAGAGATGATCCATGGCTCAAATGGACCACACAGTGGGGATTAAATTCCTACCGTTGAGAAATTATTGGGTACCACATAAGTTTGGATCAAGATGATATTTGTTTTTTCACTTCTCCCAGGTGTATACGTGTATATGACCATATCAACCGCTTGGATGGCAAAATAAAAAACACAGTGGACCCTAAGAAGGTTTTAACGGTGGCCGTCCTTTGCACCGCTGCTTCTGTGGTGTGGTCCACTTGAGTCTTGGATCTACATTATTTTTGGTCCAGTATCCGAAAATGATATGAAAAAAATGGATGGACGGTGTGGATAAACTTCGTAAATCACGGTTGCCCCTCAGTGGCCCGGACGGGAGTAGTAATCCGGTTCCGTGGGAACGTGACCCAGCAATCGATGTCCTTATTGAATTCCAAGACGTCGTTCTTGTGTTATGTCCTATCATGGAATAGCCGTACCCCATATTGCCTTCCTTTTCATCATTATTTACTGTGTTGTAATTCATTCACCTGTATTTGCAGAAGTGTTGAAGGAGTTCGCAGGGAAGAAGTACACAAAGTTGAGTAAGTTGATTTCAATGCAGAATCAAAAAGTGAATCGTGGGGATACGAGGAAGAAGAGGGAAGGAGAAAGATCCAGACCCTCCCAGCAAGAACAACCGTCAGTTAAGGTAAAACTGTGGATTCTGAATAGAGTGAAGGGTATTAGTCATTGGGATTGGGTTTTGGTGGTGCGTCTTTTGCTTTCAGTACACCCCTGGAACTCTGCAGAATCTGGGAATCAACTTTCACGTCTTTTCTGTCCCTCGTATGGGTATATATATCTTTTCTTTCGTGAATTGATGAAAGCATTTTTACAAAAAAGAGAATCTTTTCTGAGAAAAAACAAAATATCTTTTCTATTTCTAGGAGGGACCACCGATTTACATGGTCCTTCGGGTTCTCGTCGGTGGGAACAATGGGGGTGGTGGGACCCGCTGTCTCGGTGCTGGCCGTTAGAAGCGGATTGGCTGGTGTACCACACACCACCAACCTAGCTGGTATGGGTACGTGTCGTGCGAAGACGAGCTCTGACGCTCCTCCAGCTCCGAGTTGTGCGAACGGTTCAAAGGAGATCAAGGTTACGTGGGCCCCACAATGATGTATTTATCATATCCACACCGTTCATCCATTTGGCGAGATCATTTTAGATCTTGTTCTCAAGAATCAGTCATATCCAAAGCTCAATTGGACCACACCACACATGGCAGTGGGATAATGATTCTCACCGTTAAAACATTCGTACGGCCCACATAATTTTTATTTTACATCCAATCTGTTCATAAGGTCACACAAATCTGGATGAAAATAAAAAACAAATATCATATTGATCCAAAATTTCTGTGACCCCAGGAGGGTTTCAATGGTAGACGTTCAATCCCTACTGTGTATTACAGTGTGGTCCACTTGATTTTTGGATCTGTCTTATTTTTCGGCTCAAGCCTTACGATGACCTCGCCAGGTGGACGAACGGTTTGGATATAACTCATACCTCAAGATGGGATCCACAGAATTTGGTGACGTCAACACACCAGCCAGGTTGGTGGTGTTTGGTACACCAGCCAATCCGCTTCCGGTCATTGGATCCGTGTGTTCTGCCAACTCATGATTTTATGATCCTATTCAACCAAACAATGTCCCGTTGGTGGTATTATTGGAAGAGTGATTAGGTCTCTATGGACCGTCCAAGAGGTGAGTCAGTGACCGTTTATTTCAGATGGGAGATTTTAGGATCATCAGTCGTTTCTGTGCATGCGGTATTCCTTTGTGACTTTGACACTACTGGGCCATTCATCAAGTTGGCCTACTTTGGAACATCTTGGCCATTCATCAAGCTGTCCTACTTTGGAACATCTTGGCCCAAAAATCAGTTTTGGCTGTTAATCAGGTCGGACACACGTGTAGATTGAATAGTAGAAACGGTTACCCTTTTCTCAACGGTCAATTTCCTTCACACATGTGCGTCCCACATGATGAATGGCCCAAATCACACGCATGCTGACACTAACACGTCGGAACATGCTATTCGGGACCTGCTTAGCACTCTACCCACTCGGGTGCGGTTGTGACCCCTCCAGTACCGACGTCCGTGCTGGAAAAGGTCTGTGGACCCCACCATGTTGTATGTGTTTTATCCACGCCGTCCATTGATTTATACAGATCATTGTAGGGCATAAGCCCAAAAATGAGCCAGATCCAAAGCTCAAGTGGACAACAGAGTGGAGATTGAACATCCACCATTAAAATCTTATTGAGGGCAGCAGAAGTTTTGGACCAAGCTGATATTTATGTTTTCCCTTCATACAGTTTATATGACCTTATGAACAGGTTGAATGGCGAATAAACATCTCAGTGGGCCTGGGAAGGTTTCAACGGTGGGCATCATTGTCCTCGCTGCTTCCCGTGTGATCTACCATGGATCTGCCTCATTTTTTGGCTCATGCCCTAAAATACTCTGGCAAAATGGATGGACGGCGTGGATAAAGCATATACATTGTGTGGGCCCACCAACTTCTGTACTAGTGGGATGACTACCAAATCCGAGTCCCTTGTATCCAGTGCATGCTCGGAGCATCATATAGGGAATTTATACCGAAGGAGTTGTTTGATACGCTGCTCCTTCAGAATGACGCTATCCACGTGGCATGCGTTTCAAAAAAATCCGAACCGTTGGCCCACTTTAGATGGGCCATATCCACAACTATCATCTTACTATTAAATAGTTTCTAGTTGAAAATCGATCTAACAACTTTACAAACCGTCCATTGGTGGGCCACCAATCGGACAGGTTGTGACCCAGGTGGTGGAGCAGGAGGAAGACGAAGTTTTCCGAGTTGGAAGAACGAGAGTGGGCCATGGGCAACGGCATCATCAAAGACAATGGAGGCCAGCCTTACAAAGCATTTCAGAGATTGGGATGTGAGCCTCACTTCTTTCTCCATATTTCAAGAGCAACTGCAATGTGTCTGTGGACTGTCTCCTCCACCAGTAAAAGAAGAAGCCCTTTTCTGTCATTTCCTTCTTCTCATTTTCCCTTGGGAATTGACATCTACATCCGCGCTGTTTGATAGATACACCCTCTTTCTTTTCTACCTTAGGAAATACAATGGTACATTTTTTGTACCTTTTTTTTCCCAAAGTAGAAATATTGGGGCATCTATGAATAAGAGTGGGTTTTTAGATATTGGCTTCCATTTTCTGTAATTTATGAAGAATCTAGAGCTAGTGTTTGTACTTTGTACACAGTTATTCAGACATCATGTAGAATTTTGCAGCCTTACACGCGCCTATCCTCCATCCACTCACCTTTACACGTGGCGCGTGTACCAAACTGACGTGGGTGGGCCCCATCATGTTGTATGTGTTTCATCCATTCCGTTCATCCAGTTTTACATATTCATTTTAGGGCTTGATCCACACCACAGGAAAAAAATAGTGATTGGATATCAACCATTAAAATCCTCCTAAGGCCCACTGTACTGTTTATTTGACATCTAATCTGTTTATTAGGTCATACAGGCCCAGATGAATGGAAAAAACAAATATCAGCTTGATCCAAAACTTTTATGGCCCCCAAGAGGTTTTTAATGGTCCACGCTCATTCAACACTGTTTTCGGTAATGTGGTCCAGTTGAGATTGGGATATACCTCATTTTTGGTCTCATACCATAAAATTATCTGTAAAAATAGATGGACGGCATGGATGAAACACATACATCATGGTGGGGCCCACAGAGTACTGACCACCAGCCATTGGATGGTGGCAGGTGGAGTAGCCAATCCGTTTCCTTTGAAATCTGAACCGTGAATAAGGTGGGGTCCACACTGAAGATGAGCTGGCGCGAAAGTAAAGCTTGCCATAAATGCAGCCGGGACCCCCCGCATGAAAACAACAGACGGTTTAAAATGACATGATAATGGTCCACTTTCATTGTACACATGTGGCCTTCCTGATATGTGGGCCTACCTGATTTTGAGCTAGGTTACGTGCAAGGTGTGGCCCACCTTGTCTGTGGGTCAGCTGTTCCACAAACGTGCCGGAAGTACAGGTGCATGTGGGTATATCGTACTCTCAAGGAGTTTGATGACACACGTGCATGCAGAAATTGTAAATATTGCATTCGTGTCACCGAATTGAATAATCCATAATAGTAGGCCATACACATAATAATTAGGACAAAATCGTAATATCAGATTTCTTGGAAAATCCCAGCCTCTGATTGCTGAACATTTATTGTTTAAGTTAAGACCGTTGATTTTTTTTAATTTGAACCGTCAGATGTCCACCAGTCATCCAGTCTGGGTATCAGTTTCGATATCATTATTTGAGTTACACGTATGCGAGGGTACAATTTACCACTGCACAACTTGAAAGCAGCGTAATCTCGATTTGGAGAAAAAGGTTCCAAACAGCTGCCTCATTAATGTGTTGTATTATCATTCCACTACCTTCTCTTGCACCTTTTGTAAAGGTTGACTTGGGGCGTGGGTGTTGGAGGCCTTGCACAAAACCTTAAGGATCTAGCCTCCTAAATGAAATTAGAATTATGGGATAATAAAGTAATGAATTAAATCAAAGTATGAACCACACCACACAAGAGATTTTTATGTGGAAAACTCTCAAAGAGATAAAAACCACGGGACCTCATCCATATCAACAATCCACTATGAAGTAGAATGTTACAACCTTTTTCACTCACGCAAGAGTGGATAATCAATAAGAAAATAAAAGAAAAACAGAGAGATTTCACCGATCATGAGAACGTAGAAGCGTTGAGATGTCGAATGCACAGTAGATCACCTTTACGAGCATAACCTCCCTTTCATAAGCTCTTTCTCTCTCTCTCTCTCTCTTTCTCACACACACACACACACACACCCCTTTGATAGCCCTAAACCCTTTAGCAAACCCTTACAAAGCTTTAAGAAATCCTTTTGCATTCCCTAGAAAAGCCCTAGGCACCCCTATTCATAGTTTAGGCAACTTCCTTCCGCACTATGATGAAAATCGCCTCATATTTTCGCAGTCCGCATAAGATTCGGACTCAAATTCGCGTAACCTCGACTGGTCGAGTAGAGTCCTCGACTGATCGAGCAGACTCCTCGACTGGTTGAGCAGCCCGGATGAATAAAAACAATTGGTCGTTGAACTTTGAGTCGAGCACCACCCTCGACCGGTCGAGTGAAGCTCTCCCTATAAACGTGAACATAAGTCCCGATGTAGACTTCCTAGAGTCTATGTCACCTGCCATATTTGCATCTGTGTAGCCCTCTAACACAGGTTTTCCATCACTATAACATAGGCTCAACCTGGATGAGCCTCTTAGATACCGCAATATCCACTTCACCATATCATAGGTGTGGTTCTTATGTAAGGATCTCATCTCCTCTTGCATCGCTCTCAACCACCCCCCCTTATGCCCGTCAGCTAGGGCCTCAGAATAATCTTCTAGCTCTCCCCCATTAGTGAGCATAATGTACTCATGCGGCGAGTACCTTTTGGATGGTTGTCTGTCCCTAGATGACCTCCTCACTTGTGGCTCAACAGGTGGATCAGGTGGGGGCTGCTCCCCGGTCCATCTTCTATAGAAACTCTCTCGTCTTCTGCTCCTTGCTGTACTCCCCCTTCATCAGGCACCACGGGATGAATAGTCGGATCCATGTCCTCTAGCTCACCTGAACTAGGCTGGTTCTTCTCTGGCTTACCAATGTCTTCTATACACTAATTTTCAAAGAATACCACATCTCTGCTCCTGACAAGCTTATTCTCAGTCGAATCCCATAATCTGTAACCGAACTTTTCATTACCGTACCTTAAGAACACATACTGCCTGATCTTCATATTGAGCTTGGACCTCTCGTCCTTTGTTACGTAAACGGATGCCCTGCATCCAAACACCCTTAGATGACTGTACGATAGATCTTGTCCAGTCCACACCTTCTCAGGTACTTCTCCATTTAACGGGGCTGATGGAGATCGGTTTATCAAATATACTGTCGTGTGCATTGCTTCTCCCCAGAACGTCTTGGGCAATTTCACATAGGAGAACATACATCTGATTCTTTCAACAATGGTGCGACTCATTCGCTCAGCTACACCATTATGCTGGGAAGGTCTTGGGAACCGTTTGTTCATGCCGTATACCCAGGGACTTACAATACTCATGAAAGTCACCAATGTATTCACCACAATTGTCAGTGTGGATGCATTCCAATGATCTACCTGTCTCTCTCTCGACCTTAGCATGAAATAAGTTAAACACACCAGAGACCTCATCCTTGGATTTTTTAGATGCATCATCTATAAAAGTGACAAAATACAATGCCCCACCCAAGGTTTTTGTCCTTATAGGACCACAAACATCAGAATAAACCAAATCTAATGCATGCACTTTATTAACATGAGAAACAGTTTAACAAATGAAAGTCTATGTTGTTTCCCCGATAAACAATCAATACAAGTTTTAAGAGGTATACCTGTCACGTCTGGAAGGAGCCGCTTCTTTGCTAGTACCTGAAGTCCTTTTTCACTCATGTGGTGTAGACGCCTGTGCCACATGTCAATAGCTGAATCTTCTGCTGCGTTCAACCCATCCTTGCACACACTAACACTTGTCTTGTACAGGGTGCAACACTTCTTTCCTCTAGCTTCGATCAACGAACTCATGATGAGCTTCCAACGCCCACCAGCAAACCGACTTCATAGCCATCATCATCTAACCTTCCTGTCGACATCAAGTTGAGGCGAAGGTCTGAGATATGCCTCACATCCCTGAGAACCAATGTGCAGCCCACATCGGTCTTCACACAAATATCACCGACCCCTACGATCTTTGATACGCCAGAATTTCTCATCTTCACGGTCCTAAAGTCACCTGACTTGTAGCTTGTGAAGAAGTCTCTCCGTGAAGTCGCATGAAACGAGGCTCCCGAGTCTATCACCCAGTCGGTATCCTGACTCGTAACCGTGAGACATACATTGTGATCTGCTGAAAGAATAACTATAACGTCGCCATCTGAAGCGACTGCAGTGGAATCTGATTCATCTTCCTTCTCATTTCCTTTTCTTTTCTTGTGGTTCTTATTTTTACGACATTCATGCTTATAGTGGCCCTTCTTGCCACAATTTCAGCATTCAATATCCTTCCTAGTACTCAACTTGCCTCTTGATTTATCTCGGGCCTTCCAGCCCTTTCTGTTCTTTCCTCTCCCCCGTTCTTGTGTCAAAAGGGTCTCTTGCTGAGTAGACCCTTGAGACTTCATCCTTGTCTCTTCATTGAAGAGACAACAAGTTACCTATTCCATGGATACCTTTCCGTCTGGTGTGGAGTTACTTAGAGACACCACAAATGTCTCTCAATTGCCAGACAATGAGCTAAGCAATAGCAAAGCCTGTAATTCATCATGCAGGACCATCTTCATAACGGTATATTGCTGACTTCATTCATGTGTTCAGCCACAGAACCACTATCTTTGAACTTGAGATTCACAAGTCTTCTTATCAGAAAAATCTTATTGTCGGCTGTCTTCCTCTCATATAACCCTTGCAGTTTCAGTTATAAGCTAGCGGCTGAGGTCTCCGTAGACACATGGTGGAATACGAAATCGTCCAACCATTGTCTAATAAACTCCACCGCCTTCCAGTCCAATTTCTTCCAATCATCATCTGACATATCCTTGGACTTTGCTAATATGCCTTGAATTGGAGAACACAAGTCCTTGCAATAGAGCAAGTCCTCCATCTTAGCCTTCCATATGGTCCAGTTAGAATCATTGAGACTGATCATCCTTGATGAACCACCTTCCATAATTCAGAACTGATCCCACTTCGTTCAATGAACTTATCTTTGATACTACTTTATTGGAGGCCTTGCACAAAACCTTAGGGTCTAGCCTCCCAAATGAAACCAGAATTATGGGATAATAAAGCAATGAAATAAATCAAAGCATAAACTACACCACACAAGAGATTTTTACGTGGAACCCTCAAAGAGGTAAAAACCATGGGACCTCGTCCAGATCAACAATCCACTATGAAGTAGAACGTTACAACCTTCTTCACTCATGCAGGAGTAGATAATCAATAAGAGAAAAAAAGAAAAACAGAGAGATCTCACCGATCACGAGGATGTAGAAGCGTTGAGATGTCGAGTGCACAGTAGATCACCTCTACTAGCATAACCTCCTTTCCACAAGCTCTCTCTCTCTCTCTCTCTCTCTCTCTCTCTCTCTCTCTTACACACACACACACACACACACACACACCTTTGATAGCCCTAAACCCTTTAGCAAACCCTTGTAAAGCTTTAGAAAATCCTCTTACATTCCCTAGAAAAGCCCTAGGCACCCCTATTTATAGTTTAGGCAACTTCCTTCCGCACTATGGTGAAAACCGCCTCAAATTTTCGTAGTCTGCACAAAATTCGAACTCAAATCTGCGTAACCTCGACTGGTCGAGCAGAGTCCTCGACTGGTCGAGCGGAGCGTCGACCGGTCGAGCAGCCGGGACGAATAAAAACAATTGGTCGCTGGACTTTGAGTCGAGCACCACCCTCGACCGGTCGAGTGAAGCTCTTGACTGGTTGAGTGATGAGGAGAAAACCCCATCACTGGGAGCAAGTGAGTAGGTTGCATGAGAAAATACCGTGATGTTTATATAAAATCCATTTAGGACCACCAAGGCATCACCTCTAATTCAGGTGGATTGCATATTGGAAATAATGTACTGACAATAATCACTCTTCAAATTGTTTTCCTTTGGTATGACCTACCTGAATCACAAATAGGCTTAAATTCTTGTGTGGCATTTAATGGTTGTATTGGATTTTATATAAATTAACCATTTTCTTTAGTGTGTCCTACCTAAATCACATGTCAGCTTAATTATTTTTTAATCAAGATCTAAATTGGATTTAAGCATTTAATGGTTTGAGTAGATTTTTCATAAACATTGTGGTGGGCTATTTTTTAATCAAGATCTAAATTGGATTTAAGCATTTAATAGTTTGAGTAGATTTTTCATAAACATTGTGGTGGGCCTTGGTGCTATACAGAGTTGGAGAGAGAAAAGGAGAGAAGTTAGAATTGCATGTGATGTAACTCTTGATTTTGGCAGAACTCACTATGATGTTTATGTAAGATCCATGTCGGCCATTAGCTATTTAGTACAACGTTAATGTTGGAGAAAAAAAGAAGAAGAGGTTATATATGGTTTTGGTGGGCCAAACCAAAAAAAAAAAAAAAAGTTCGGAGAGAGATGTCTACCCTAATTTTTATAGGGTACACCATGATAATTTTATGAAATTCATTCTAATCATTACATTCAACACATGTTTAAACCTAAACCCCAAAGATCATATCCACCTGTGATTCATGTGGAGCGCACTAATAAAAATAGTTTGGAGGGCAAGCATTATCCTGGACGCTATTTCCAATCATGTGTTCCACATAAATCATAGATGGAGCTGATTTTTGGTCCCTTGAATTAACATGAAGTGACTCACCCGATGGTTGGTGTAGATTTTACATAAACATCATAGTGAGGCTCACCCAAGCCACCCACTCATTTCCTCCAATTGTGATAAATGGTAGTGGAATGATAATTATATTAATTAATGAAGTAGATTTTTGAAAACCTTTTCAAAGAAGTCACTGGAATGTAAATTTCATATTAATTGCCACTTGTTATAAAATTTCCTATTTCCACTTCATTATTGGACCGATAATTGCAATTCACTTATATTCCTTGTGTGGAAAGTTGTTCACTCTACCTTTTGCATAATTAGATTGATAACGAAGATTCCTTGGGAGATTGAGTTTTTCTCCGGGTATATGTATTTATTTTTGTAATATATATTTTTGAAAATTAATAGTTATTATTATATTTTATTTGAAAAGGCTAGTTTTTTCTTAAAAAGCTAATACATGAGCATTTCCATGAAAATCAAACAATGTATATTGATGATTATCTCCCTAGCCCAACATGCCCTTGCTTTCATCTAAAACCCACTTCATTGTTTAAATGAATACACAAAAATCTATAATTTAATGGTAACTTGTCTAAAGACCACAATGGAATGATTTGTGGGGAATCAAAATCCATCTCTTATTTAAGAATACCATTTGGTTCACCGTTCATTTGTTGTGCATCCAAATGCTAGCCTGGTTGCATTGTCTTGATGCAAGTGCCTTGCTTCCAAGAGGATCTGCGTCCTTTTTGTTGGTGGGTCCGCCCAAATTTAGCTGGTATAGTTGTTTCTTTTTTTTAAAAAAATAAAATAAAATACATTGCTTCGAAGAGGAGCAGTGGGATTATATGCTTTGGAAATGTACTGTTAAAAAATTCACACTTATATAGTGATGGTTGAATGTGATGAAATGGGTTGACTGTGTTGGCATGTGAGTGGTGCTGGTATTTATGCATGAATTGGTTGCCACTGTTTTGCATAGGAAATTATTCAAACATGACCCTTCATGCTTATGTCTTTTATTTAAAGAGATAAACATGGTCAACTGTGGAAAAAATAATTTTCTTTGATGTGACAGTTACCTTTGATGTGACGCTTAGTAGTCTAGTGTTTAGTGCATAACAAAGGTGGACAAATATTGCATGTAGGTGCAGAATTGTGGGGCCCACCGTGATGTATATGTCATATCCATGATGTTCATCTGTTCCACCAGCTCTTATTAGGGCATGAGCCCAAAAATTGGACAAATCCTAAGTTCAAATGAACTACACCATACTAAATAGTGGAAATTGAACACATACAGTTGATAGCTAGTTTTTATGTTTTCCATTTATCCATGTTCACGTGACTTTATGAAGAGGTTGGATGACAGAAACATGTTGTGGGCTATCGATTGAGATATCTTAGAATCACTGTTTCATGTGGTGTGGTCCACTTGAGCTTCGGATATGCCTTATTTTTTGACTCATGCCCTAAAATAAGCTTGTGGAACAGATAGACAACATGGATATGAGATATTTATCATGGATAAGCTTATTTTTAATCCCATCTCACACTCGCCTTCCAAACATGCCATTCTCCCATTTAATACAACTTAATACCACTGTCCAAACAGACCCTTAGTGTATGGCAACCCACGAAATTCACACAGTTTTCGAGGTAGCAACTATTTCAACCAAACAATCTTCAGAAACAATGATGACCCATTTGCAGCCATTTAATTTGTAATTAGGAAAATTGAATGGCCAGTAGTAGATTCACAAGTGTTCTAATATGAGGTCATGGGTTCAAGCACCCATTATGGTGAAATCCTATTGTGGTGTGAGTGGGTGGGGTGTGGCTGTGTGTAAAAAAGGATAAAAAATAAAAATAAAATCAAACCGGCCCTAAAAGGAAGAGAAAACAAATTTTCATTTTTTAAAGCATTCATAAAAAAGCAACGTCTAAGATGATAAATAGTTGTCATTTTTCTACCTTTCCTTGGTTCTGGTAGGTTTACCCACATTTTGCATGCAAAATTCATGGTACAATACAATTTAGGAGTAGGGAACCTTTCATCTAATGCTGATGCCACATTTCTGAAGCCGGGGTAAACATTG
The DNA here is from genome assembly GCA_021015155.1 of Magnolia officinalis. NCBI lineage: Eukaryota > Viridiplantae > Streptophyta > Magnoliopsida > Magnoliales > Magnoliaceae > Magnolia > Magnolia officinalis. The sequence continues at coordinate 10,648,516 of JAJHSJ010000012.1, read as the reverse complement.
AGTTAGTGAGGCTCTGATGTGGCCATATATGATTGAGCCATTTTTAGGGATACATTTGATTATTGGGTTTACAGGTAACAATGAATAAGGCTATATCGGCATTAATGTGAGGTTATACTGTAGGTGGTCAATAGGTAATCAATAGTAAAACTTTTGTCATTATCACATTTGAAAAGCGATCCCAAATTGCTAGAGAAAGGGATGGGATGTTGGAATCTTCTGGTTATAATAGTATTTAGGCCAATAACCATCCATGGTGGGACTACTAGATGAATAATTTGAATCATAGTGGGTTCACAATATGTCCTCAAGCTATTGGAAAGTGAGACTCAAGATGCCAATGTGACATCCACACAAACATATAAGCCCATAATATTCAGGCAATAAAAAAAATCAAGCATCTCTTCACATGAAATGTCTCTCTTTATAAGAATAAATATCAAAGTAATATTTTATTCCTAAATATTTACCTGTTTAAGAGTCATATAAGTACAATAATCTCATAGGAGTCAGTATATGGAATTTTCAATTTGCACGCTAGTAATACATTCATTTAATTATTTTCAACATGGACACAAGTCACTTACTATGTATTTCCACTTAAGGACTTGTTCATTCTCCTTGAAAATATAAAAAAATTATGTCCTTCAATTTATGTAAATATCTATTACAATGACTATGTAATAACCTTAATTCATTTAGGCTTGTATACATGCTTGACTATACACAACCATACGTCACGTGGAACATAGTAGATACTTAGACACACTGTAAACCAAAGAAGAGTATCCTTAATTATTTACATGGTATGTGCGCTTGAGTTTCGAGGACAAATTTCCTTTAAAGGGAGTATAATGTAATATCCCATTGTAACGCCCTAGATTTCGGGGGCCGAGTAAATACTCGACTTCCAATATCCCGGATACCACTTATGCTTTGCGGAAGTGAGATTCTACAATTCGTTTCACCTGACATTTGAGTAGTTTATAGAATTAAAATAGACTATGCAATGTACCCTGGAGTAAACGTAAATTTTAATGCAAACAAATCAGTTAACAAGTAAAATATGTCTATCCAGAGTATGGGACTATAGCTGAGAAAAATTTACAGTTCCAAAAATACAAAATGTGTCAACTTTGAAATCTCATCGCTGGCCCTAAGACAACTTATAATGACTCGCCCAGCAGCTGGAAATACGAGAGCTTCTCCTTTGAGTCCCCGAACACCTCTTCTAGCATGTCGAACTCCATGGTACCTGCATCTATGATATGATCTGGTTGGTGTTTTAAAACACCGTCCCAGATTGGGAGTGAGTGATCAACTCAGTGGTTTCATTAACAACAAGTTACACGGGTTATCAATTCCACAAGCACAATTAATGATAAAGAAATTTAAATATCGAGTTTCTAAATACTCTTATTAATACACGTGCTTGCTGTTATGAGATGATGTATGTCTCGCAATCCAACATTCCCTCATAGCGACTCCGACGCCTCATTCACAAATGCCAACACTCCCTCATCACGCGACCACAAGTCCAAAGTCACCACAACCTATACTAATGCAATACAATAACTGATCGTATTAGCCGAGTATTTAGTTAAGTCCAGTCATCCAGCCAGATTAGGGAAGCTGAAACACCTCCACTAAATCAACAAACCTAACCCGATCACAAGGCCTAGGGCGGACATAGTGGTACCTGTGATCCTTAATCTATATTAGGGTTTACCACCCAGACGACAACTCTCCAATCAATGTGAGGTTAATACTGGCTCGACCGAATATTTAAGACCCAGATGACACAATCCGGACGCATAAGGTTAGGTCGCTCATTGACGGGTGGAGAGCGCCCACAAATGATGTAAGGGTCGTCAACCAAACGATATTGTGGAACGGTCGTGGCATAATTACAATTTAATGTACTAGGCTCATAGCCTTATTAGTTGCTCATTGGTCACTACGGGGAGTCTCGTCATCCCAGCGTAGGCCGACAACGTGGACACAATGTCATATACCACCATACCCAGCTCCTGAGACTTGAAGATCGTATCAGTAACGGTTATTAGTAGGTCTCTCTAGGGTATGGGGGTGCTTTAGATTCAAGCACACGTGATCATACATAGTGGACACACCGGCATTGGGCGCAAGCATCCCGTGTAGTTCGATTATTGTCAGTTATTCACATTTGGCACAGATCAATCAGACTAGTCTGGGGCGGCCAACCCAAATAGGGCTGCGCTTTTAAATTTATGGTTTGACGGCCAACCCGATGAACGAAATAGCCATAATCAATCAATATAATAATTAATTATCACAACTACAGAAAAGAGTACAAAATAACAAATGAGAGAAATTCTACTTGATTTGGGCATTTTACCGAACATGCGGGCGTACTATGTAGGATAATAATACGAGCATGAACATGAAAGTTCATGTAACGCCCTGAAAATCGGGGGTCGAACAAAGCTCAGCTCTCGAGTTCCAACGCATCACTTATGCAACATAGATAATAATGATTATGATGAGTGCATTGAAACATGAATGAGATTAGACCAAAATAGCATATCATACTCCAGAGACAGTTAAATTACACAAGCGGAAGACTGTGATGATATATAAAATTTATAAACTGTTGTAAGTCACCAGAGTATGAACATGTTACCAGGTTAAATATAGACATGTATACACAAAAAATGAACAAAATAAATATACATAGGTGTTCCAAAAGTGCAAACTAAAGTGTAATGGCGTCTAATCAGCAACCCTATAATCTTGTCGATCAAAAGATAGTCTACATAGACCCGCCTGAAAACTGCATGTAGGAGAATGCCTCCTCGTCGTCCTCGAAGTCAAGCTCCACCTCAGGAGTCGCGTCGCCATCTGCAATCAAGACAGAGTCTGGTTGGTGTTTAAAACACCGTCCCGTAACGTGGGAGTGAGTGATCAACTCAGTGGAACTATACAACAAAGGTTAATATGTTATCAATTCAGTCAAGCAGTAAAATCAAACATTCCTGAATACTCTTATTAATGCAAGAATAATATGAATAATGATGCATGCCCTTGCCTACACTCCCTCGTGTGACACCATCTTACGGTCGCGGCATGCTTTCTTCCCTTTGTGCTCTTCAACCCGGGGCACATGCAGTGCGATGTTATGAGCGTGATTACCAAGTTTTTATTAGTCATTTTCATATAGCAGGATTGAAAAACTAAGGTACCTCCCTTATATCAATTCTCAAATAATGATCCATCTAGAGTCGTCAATCCTAGTTAATCACATACGATAGACAAGTTCAGGTCACTACCACCAACACCCTACCAACTGACAGTCTAGTTTCGAAGGCTCGTTGCCAACCCGACTGAGGACCATAGCCAGGCTGTGCCGGGGTAGGCTTATTTTGTACTCGAGGTCACTCCACCAACGCCCTACCAACTGACAGTCTATTTTCGAAGGCTCGTCGCCAACCCGACTGGGGACTACAGCCAGGCTGCACCAATGGAGGCCGACAACTCGAATACAGTGTCCAATACCACCGTATTCGGCTCACGAGTTTGGGTTGCTCACTGGTCATTACAGGGAGACTTGTCACCCCAGCGTAGGCCAACAGCTCAACCACAGTGTCCCATACCACCATGTCCGGCTCATGAGTCTTAGCGGATCGAGGTACCAAGGTTAACGGGGTTTTCACTGGTGAGTTTGGTACCTTATGTTCAAGCAGTAGCATCCAAACATGGTGAACATACATCGGGTCAATCGGATTACTTGACGAGCTCGACTAGCACGAGCGCACATCGAGTTGATCGACATGAAGTGCGTAAACACTCTGTGTGGCTTAACCACTGCAGACAACTCTAGTACGGTTCGGGTTCATCAAACTCGTCCTACGTGGCGAATGAATCTCAGCCACAAACTCAAAGCCTGTTACCAATTGCCTGGACCATAGCATAGCCTCATACACATTCAACCTTAACCAAAAAGCATGTAAAGTAGTCAGAATAGAAGTAACCAAGTAGTCCAATCATATTATCAAGCATGTTATAAGATGCAACATAAACAAGAATCCATACACATGCCTTTCACAAGTAAAGCGAAGAAACTAAACAACTTGTATGGAGGAAATCATACACATCCCTAAGGTAGTTGAGAATCCTATCTCAACAACCATATACAGTACAATTCACCAAATACTTACTCATACAAACATTTTATCAAACATTTATACTACACCTATCAACCTACATAACATATGTCGATTTTTAACATGTACTTGGACAAATCCTTTAGACAATGAGTTGTCGTATACACAATCATCATGTACTTGCATCCCATAGCCACGGTAGGCACAAATCATGATTTCATATTCATTCAGTCATTCAACAAACACTTAGACTACACCCTTCATCATACATAATATATATTAGTTATCATACATATAAGGGCAAATCCTTTCGTCAAAGGGTTGTCGCCTATACGACAATCATATATCCACCACAATTAGTCATGACGAGCACAAATGCAAATTCTATACTCATTCAGTCATTTTCACAAACACTTAAGCTACACATAATAACATACACAATGTATGTTGATATAACATGTATTAGGGCTAATCCTTTCGCCTAGAAGTTATTATACATACATCTAGCATACATAAACAATAGTTAATCATGGCAAACACCCTTTTAAATTTCATACGTATATGGTACTTTCTACAAATACAAAGAATACGCTAAACTCCACATAGTTCGTATATAACTGAAACGCAAAACAGACATTGCATTTTGCATGTTAAATAACATCCACATCAAGAATAAATCATTAACCGACATTGAAAGCCTTGAAAACCATAACCTATACGTCTATAGTCCGCACCTTATGCCGATAAACGCGTAACGGAGTCATTTTAAACACGTTGGCTTTGTCACTAGCAGAATGACTACCTATAGCATGAACTAGGTTAGCTATTTCATAATTTCAACTATTTGAAACCCTAGAACAAATTAGGGGTTGAATTTTCTATCTAAGAACGGGAACGGTAGCGCCGGTAGAGCGGTACGGAAGTGGTGGTAAGGCACGTGGAGTGATGGGATTGAATCCCAGGGATGAACTCCAACTCTCTCACTCTCTCTCTTTCTCTCTCTTTCTCTCTTCTCTCTCCTAGGGTTTTCTAAATTCATATGGGATGAGAGAGTGAGGGCTTAAGGCCCTTATATAGGCTTAAAACTGATGGAAATAACCCTAGGGCCAAGGTATACTTAGGTCATGTTCAAAGAGCGTCTGTTTCAGATCAATGGAGCACTTCCGGAGCCCCCCTTGAGCCTAAGGTCGGACTTAAGATATCTGACCATGGATTTAGGTCGAGTTAAGTTTTCAGTCCGACTGAATTAACAGATCGACCGCGGCGACCAGTTTCCGTTCGACGGTCACCGAAACTCGATCAGGGCCACAAGTACACTGCCATGTATGGAAAATTTTTCCTGATCCGAGGGTGTATTTGGGTCAGATTTGACGGTCTGAATCTTTATATTCGGCCCGCAAGCGACAAGTCTCAAATTACTTAATTTAGATTTTTATTTCTAAAATATCCACATTTCTCACACACTTCACTCCGGGCTCAAGTGAATAGCTTCGGGACAATTATCTGGACTTGATTTCCGAGTAGTTGTCAAGCCCAGCAAGGCGGTCCAAAGCGCTTAGTCTCGTGGTCATCGGACTTTCGACGTGTGGTCCAGATCCGATACGGAGTTTCGGTGTACTCACAAGAGCAACTGGGTAATGAGATTGATCCTAGATTTCAGGGTAATGTAGCGTCGATGATTCTGCAAGTTTTGGGTCTTGTAGTTCGTATTTAAAGTTCAAGCGAATTTCACAACTAATTTAGTTTAACACGTAGTTAATTTCGTCTAATTTCTAAAGGATTTCGTCCTGAGTGATTTCTACCTGAGGTGGTACTCGGGTCTGTGTACGTATTTTTTCGGGACATTACAATCTACCCCCCTTAAAGAAAAATTTCGTCCCCGAAATTTTCTAAGGGTAATAAGTAAAGGTTTTCAGGTTAGTTCTATTGGTTTCAGGTTTATATACGTGTTAGGGTATATACAGCTACACTAGCCTAGCTCATATCGGTCTACCCCCCTTAAAAATTTCTACCTTTGAGGTTTGAAGATAAATGTCCAAGTCATTATTATCTTGTTAAGTGTCTGATGTTAAAGGTTACCTAAGGGTGGTATGTTCTACCATTTATGATTGGGTTAATACGAAACAGTTGTGGTAGGCTTGAACCCGATACGTCGATTGCCCGCCTGACCAGGGCAGACAACACATTGTATCCCTTCCTGATCCTGATGGATCTTGGTCTTCTGCTCGGTCAAGCAGTGAGTCTTTTCGTAATCACCCAGGAGTGAGAATTGAGTTAAGCCGCGAATGCCTCGTACGGATATGGTTCTGAAATTCCGAAATCGAATCATCCTAAGTATTTAAGGAGTATTATAATTCGCTAGTCTATAAGGTTGTCCTTTGGATCTTATTCAATGAGAGTTCTTGTTTAACCTATGTTTAACTTGGTGGATAATAAGTACTTTCCTGGTGCTCATAGTCAAAAGACTATACTAAAAGGGTTTTCAACCTCCAAATATTATAGTTGTAGGTCACCATTTCAATCATACGGCTAGGGGGTTATGAGCAGATTTGCACTTTGGTTTCATTAACTTCTGGAGGTATCATTGACTCATACCTCGAGTTTGGTCGTAATCTAACGGTCAGAAAGTCATAACTTTGCGAAATAGTGAGAGATCTATTTCACTTAAGTTTTCAAATTTCAACATATGGGGTTCGCGCATTTTAAGCACTTGGCTTTTGGCCCAAGTTGAGCAGTTCTAGGTAGTTTTTTGGTTTGTCACCCGCGATAGGTTTGAAGCCTAGTAAAACGGACATTATTCTATAGTTTCAGAATTAGTGGCTCACTAACGACTGGTCAAGAGCTCGTTGAAATGGAAGGAATTATGTATCAAGATTTCTTGTGCGCAATGATTAGGATTTGGATTAGCTAAGTTCATAGTGTGGCCTATTCGCAACTAGCGGAAATGGCGATTCGGTCATAATCACTCTAAACCGTTGGTTAGTTAATTAAGATTCGACCCCTAGTTGTCTCTGCTTTGGTTAGATCTTTATTTTATTTGTGGTCATCTTGATTAGTCAGTGATAAGTCGGCTAGATTGGGCCCTCTGTGAACAAATCACGATGCTAAACTCGATGCTTAAGTGATTGGGCGGATTCGTCGGCTTCCTACGGTTGATTAATCGAATTTGTACAATTCTTTACTGGTACAACCTACGTATAGGTTCACTTCAAACGTCAACGATCAATAAATAACAACGTAGGCTAATCATATTGAAAATTTTCAAGTATTTTTTTTAAATTTTTTTTGTAATTCTAAAATAACGAAAGTCAAAGACATTACACCCCCAACGAAAGTCAAAGACATTTTTGTAATTCTAAAATAACGAAAGTCATATTGAAAATTTGAAATTTTCAAGTGTGTGTGTGTGTGTATTATATATATATATATATATATATATATATATATATATATATATGTGGGAAATGGTTCTATACGGTTGACCTCATGGGAACTTCTATGAGGTTGAGCTGTGTGGGCCCCACCGTGATGTGTCGAACATTAACACCGTGAATTTGATGGATCCCCTTTAAATTATGGGATATCCCAAAAAATCAACCGTATACGGAACTCAGGTGGGCCATACCATCTAAAATTATGTGAAGACATGCCCAAAACATATAAAAATACTTGGTGGGGCCCGCCTGAAATTTAGATGCATCTTAAACTTGGTTTGACCCCCTCATACAAGCGGGATACACATAATGGATGGTCTGGATTTGTGAACCACATCTCGGTTGGCCAAACAAATGATTATGAATGTTTTAATGGGTAGGTAACCCCTCTCAACTTTTGTCTGTGGTGTGGCCCACACAAGTCATGGATTGACTTTATTTTTAAGCCCGAGGCCCGTCATGGAAGGGTGCCTCTGACTGATAGGGTAGATGTTTGGCACGCATCACAGTGGGGCCCACACAACTCGACCCCATGGAAAGTTCCCATGAGGTTGAGCGCATATAACCATTTCCATAGAATATATATATATATATATAATATATATATATATATATATATATATATATATATATGATTAATTTGTTGTTTGAATTTTGGTAGCTAACCTTGATTTTCTACAACTTTATGATAGTTAAGATTTATTTTGGAATTATTGTATTTTTGGGCTTATTTTCATGTATATTCTAATGACAATCTTTTTTGAATTTTAGCCTATAGATTCAGTGTTTTACCGATCTGATCCTTTGAGATGACTTAGTAACCGTATATCTTGTAATCCATCGGTTCATATCATATAGTGGGTCATTCCACCATGGTAAACTAATCTTTAAAGCATTGTAGCTATTCATATACTGGACCATCTGACGAAGTAAATTGATGACTTTACTCATTGACTTCACATGAACTGTTCCTATCATTGACATTCCCATCCAATGAATCCATCATGAGATATTCTTCACTTTAGTAACGTAAGTGCATTTCAAAGTATACACACTTTGAACCACATAACTTCATTTATACTTAATCATTTGCAATTCCATTTGACCCTATACCTAATAAACCATAGATCTAGTCTTTTCAACCATTCACTTGACTATCAGACCATTCAATTATCAACAATAACCAATTTTATTAATGTTGAAAATTTTTATATCACTAACTCAAAATTTCTCTGTACATTCTCTTTTATGTACATATATACACTTATCCAACCATTGTCTCCATCATGTAATCCTAATCAATCTAGCAATTCACCATGAATTATAATGGTTCGGATTTCAATTACTCCATATGATCTACGCCCACACATTATAAGTAAAAGCCTCAGTTACGAAAAAAGAATGTTTGCGGAATCCTTATCCTCCCCAACAAACACATGCTCTCTACTTCACAAGATTTGGAACTATAGCTCTAGATTATCATTTACATTTTTTCTGTCTCTTTGGTGCACCATGTGTAATCCGACATTCATTTCTCGAGTTTACTCATCAACCCAAATGGGTGATGTCTACTTGAACTCCAACACAAACAACAAGCACGAAAGGATAGGAACGAAATTTATTCAAGGTTACAAGGAATATACTCTAATCATTATAATTTTCATTATAACACATCCCATTACTCCTTATTCCACTAATCCAAACATGCATAAGACGAGGAGATGATAGTTATAATAGTTGCAATGACTCTAAAATCTTGAATTTTGCAAGCTTTGAAATTGAAAAAGAGAGAAAATCCTGAATTTCCAACTACTAGGAATTGAAATCCAAAATTTTTGGTGTGATAAACAACCCCAATTTTGCAAATTCTAGTTTTCAATTCCCAGCTATCCCAAATTCAGGATCTCACAAGGTGCGAAGTAAACACTAATGATGTTATGACTTTGAATGAACGGATGGGCTTCTTTTCTTTGGAATTCAAATGCTTCGGGCGCCGAAAGGTGGAGGGTCCCTTTCAACCACAACCGTTGGTTTTGCCATTTATAACGTCGAAAGCACAAGACGACGAAAGTAGTGGCAGCCAAGGTGGGGATTTACCTTTATCTCATTCACTTCTAAAAGGATAATTTGGTCATTACAAAAGTTAGTGGGAACATCATTTTTCAAATGTTCATGATTTGTTCTCCATACACGTGGCGTGCAAATGTGTCAATCTGGACCGTTGAATAATGGACCCTTATTCGGTTGAGTGCGGCCTAAAAATCATATGAATCATCTGATTGTTGGTAGTGAATGAGGGCTGACAGTCCATCAAGTTGATAGTTTTAAGATTGTTAGGTCAGTATGCTTCAGGGATACGGTTTGGCTGATGACCCCAACACCAGCCAGTTAGATGATGTCAAAGCTGTGGGCCCCATCATGATGTATATGTTTTATCCATTACGTCCATCCATTTTGCCAGATCATGTTAGTGCATGAGCCCATAAATGAGGTATATTCAAAGCTCAAGTGGACCACACTATAGGAAACAGTGGGAAGAATAATATCTACCATTGAAACTTTTTTAAGCCCACAATGATATTTATTTGTCATTCTAACTTGTTCTGTTCATAAGGTCACACAGACATAGATGAAGGGAAAATACAAATATCAACTTAATATAAAGCTTTTACAGCTTTGAATAAATTTTCAATGGTGAGTGTTCAATTTCTACTATTTCCTGTAGTTTGGTCCACTTGAACCAGGAATCTACTTAAATTTTTTTAGCTCATGCCCTAAATTAGCTGAAAAATGGATGGACGGCATGGGTAAAACGCACACATCATGGTGGGGCATAGAGCTTTGACGCCAGCTAGCTAGCTGTTCTCCACTTTTCGATCCGGAAGGGCCCCACAATTTGGACGGTGTGGATTTCAGTACATGGAAACAACATGTGCGTTGTGGACCATGGTGGACCTCTTTTTTCTCACAAATGAGTTGTTAAAGACCAAAAAATGGATGCACGGTGGAAGTGGAACCAACTAGTTTGACGGGCGGAAAGGCAGTCATGGCTTTTCATATTGCTGGGGATTCTGAGTTGGATTACACGTACCATGCATTCAACTCACTAAATTGCCGTTCTCATTGCTACAAAAGGTTGTTTGGCAGCATCTGTTATTTTTTATTTTTATTTTTTTGGAATACGAGTCTAAACCCTCCAAGTAATTATATAAATGCTCAACCTATTAACAGGTGGACCCCACTATGATTATGTGCTATATTCATGACAAATCATTTTAGGACATGAGCTTTAAAATGAGGCATATCCACAGTCCAAGTCTACCAAACTGGCATCCTTCGGCTCATGCCTTAAAATGATATTTAAAAAATGAATGAATGTTGTAGACAAAAATACATATGTCGTGGTGGGGCTCATAGAATTTATGTGAGTCTCTTTTCAAAATTCATGGTACCGATGTGGATCGCCATGACAAGCTAGTAGCGACAGTGTTTTATGAGTCCCACCATGGTATGTATGTTTTATCCACACCATTTGTATGCTTTTCTAACTCATTTTAAGATATGAGAGAGATCCAAATCTCATTTGGACCATACCATAAAAAACAATGGCCATTGAATACCCACCATAAAAAAAAATATATATATATATATATATATATATATATATCTCCTTGGGGCCACAAAAGTTTTAGATAAGATGAATTATGGTTTTCCCTTCACCAAAGTCTTCGTGTCATGATCAATAAGAAATAAACACAACAGTAGGCCTTAAGGTAGGTTTTTAATTAGTGGGCATTGAATCACCACTTTTTTCTTGTGGTGTGGTCCACATGAAATTTGGATTTACCGAATTATTCAAAATGGATGGACAATATAGGTAAAACACATGCATCACTGAGGGGCTTACGTAGAATCACATTTATAACCATTTACAAGCATTTATAACTGACCTAACAGGCCTTAAAGGAGGTATTTTGGAAATCCACTCATATTCATGAGCTCTAAGTAAAAATCCCAAAATCAGATTGGTTGAATAACTCTGCACCCTAATTTTTTGGACCATTGTACAGGCCATTGGATATTTTTATTTTTAACCGTCCAATAAATATCCATCAATCCAATAGTTAATCAAATGAGCATAGTCTTTCTATTACAAGATACTAATAGACTTTAGCAGTTGATCTGGGGTCATCATTCCTTCATCCAAGCCGTTTATACGGTAGGCCTCACCTTGGAAGGGGTATCTCCAAAAAGACTAAGAAACTCTTAGTTTGGAATATTTGATTCTTTGATCATTTGAATCTTTTTACATGAGGAGCATCTTAGCCTTTAAATAATTAAAAAAACATTAATTATTTTATCATCAACCCAAGGTCAGGCCATAATATAAACGGTTCGGATCATTGAGAAACGCCCGATCCAACGGCTGATGCCACAACGTATCCTACTGTAGTATGTAGGGATGAGGTCCAGCGAACATCTGGCATCACACTAGCCAATATGGCAGGCGTGGGGACATCTGATCCGTGCATAAGCTGGCCCCCACCATGAAATACGTGTTAAGAACAAGAAGATCTGTTCCACTCATCAGGTGGGCCACCCCCATATGAAAATAATGGACGGTTTAAAAAAATGCTAGTGCTCCACATTCAGTGTTTGGCTCTCCCGATGACCGAATTGGCACGACCTTTTACGGTTGGGCCCACCATCCAACGTTCAGATGTACCACACGCTTGAAGAGGGGTACGTGTTCCCTCACACGATTCTAAGCACACGCACCTATACCTTACACGTGGCATATATCTAGCCAAATGCAAATGGTCCAAAATGTGGGCCCACTATGAGTGGGGCATCTATTTTAATAGTCATATCGATCAGATAATCTCATCCGTCCAGTAACGGACATTTGCTTGTTGAATTTGAGCGGTTGATTGCTTGTCTCTTTGACCGTCCATTTGAAGGCCACTAATCGTATGCTTCTAATCCGATAGGAACCGGACCCGATTCTCGCCAGCTCTACAACCCCACGAACGGTGGATTAGCAATGGCAAAATCGAATCATGGCCAAGTAAACTTTGAAAAAGGAGTAACTGAAATGTCCACTGAGAAACTTCCAGATGAATCAAGAAAGGCCCCTGGTTGAAATTGGATCCGGTTAAAGATGGGTTGTATTATCGGGTCCTTTTACCCGGCCCACTTCCATGGCCCATAAGCCCACCCATGGTCTCGTGAAACTACTTCCCCTAGTTTGAGAATCCAGTATCGTGGGATTTCGTATTTTCTAAGAATGCTACAGCGTACTGACTAAACTCTGTGGGACCCACCCTGATGCATGGGTCTTATCCACGTCATTCATCTATTTTATCGGCTCATTTTAGGATATTAGCCCAAAAATTGAAGAGTAGCCAAAGCAGAAGTGGACCACACTACAAGGAACAATGTTAATTGAACGTTTACCAATGAAAACTTCTTGGGGGCACAGAAATTTTGGACCAATATGATATTTGTGTTTTCCCTTTATCCATGTTTGTGTGACCTTGTAAACAGGTTGGATGACAAATAAACATTCTTGTGGCCGTAAAAGGATTTCAACAGTGAATGACATTATCCTGTGTTTCCTCAATTTGGTCCACTTGAGCTTTTGACATCATGTCTTAAATGAGCTCAAAAAAATAAATGGACTTCTTGGATACATGTACCAATGTGCCACATGAGCCATCATATGTCACATGAACTGATGTGCCATGTAGGCTCTTACACCCTACACGTGCAAAGAGTCTACATGTGCTAATGTGCCACATTTTCTGTTATACATCTCACATATATCATTGCGCCGCATGTACTACCGTTTATTTTTCTCATCTCATATACTATTATGCCACATGTATCACTGTTTATCTTTCTCTTGCACTTGAGAGTTGCAAACCACTCCAAATGTACTAATGTATCAATTTTGCCCTTGTCTGCTCCATACTAACTTCAAGTGCCCTACATGTGTCCAAATGTCCACACGAGTCATTGTACAACTTTAAGCACCTCATATGTGCCACATGTGTTATGATTAAGCTTCAAGTTCTCACACATGCTCTGTATAGCACATGTGCCATAAGTGTTAATTTGGATTTGCCAGTAATTATTTTTTATTTTGCCAAATAATAAATTTGAAAAAAAAAAGTTTTAAATTTTTAGAAAAAACTGTCCTTACTTTTCCTATTGTCATGATGGGGCATCGATCATTGATGATCATAAGGTTAGTTGGTTTTGATTGTTGGCTCATGGGTCTGGCAGGGTTGGGCCCTAGTCCAGTCTGGTATGCTGGGTCAGCTGGACCATGACCATAGCTCAAATCCTGGGTTTGGAAAACCCTTTTCTATCTTTCCGGTTTAGCACTTTGGTGGTCAGGGAAAGATTGCTAGTGTCATGCACGTGGGAGAGATCCAAGCTGTCCATTTGGTGGCACCAACATGAGTATGCCCTGGCCCAGGAATCAGGAGGTCAACTCACAAGTAGCCCATGTAACAAAGAAATGTATTTTAATAGATTCGATCAACAGTCCACATCAAACGTCCATGTGTGATGTAGGGCAAGCAGCGGACACTTCATGACAAAGATGGACCAGAGAAGGCTTAATCGGAGGCGAAAGTGATCAGGACAATTAGAACTTTAAAATAGGCATATCTCGCAAACCCAAATGAATGGTATTAGGGTGGATGGCATGGCTTTCTAGGTAATGATGTTGTCAATGGATTGTCTTGAGATCCATGGGATTGCTATATCCCTGTATTGCTATATCCAGTCTGTTTGGCACGCCCGGCTAATCCCCGGATTAAACCTTCCCATCCCTTCTAATCCCTCGGACCAAACACGTCCCAGGCAAATTTGAACGGATTAGGGTGGATTGGATGGGATTTAAAGGTAATGATGGTGTTGTCAATGGATTGTCTTAAGACCCATGGGATTGGGATCAGATCACCGGCTCTGTTTGCAACGCCCGGCCGATCCCGGGATTTAACTTCCAATCCCTTCCAATCTGACCGGCCAAATGAGCCCTTATTTGACGTATAATATATGATTTTAGGATATGAGAAGCTACTTTAGCCAGTCAACCAACCTTGCTATGCCGGGTTGCCCACACGATATTTGCGAGATTACATTAGATTGATAGTTGAAATTCCATTTTATTTTTGTTTTTACTATTTATACTAAGTTTTAGTTCAATCATAAAATTAGGAGAATAATGTGGTTAGGCCAAATTAGATACTTTCTATTTTTGGCCGAAAACCATGAAGACGGGTAGAAATCATGACAGTATAAATGATGAGTTTGCTATTTATAGCATGTCACGTTTTTTGAGAGTTTGACTTGGAGATTGATTATGAGAAGAACACTTCTTCTTAGGTATGATATCACTTGGATCCTTACTCTTGCTCCGGTGGTAGAGACCCTAGGGAGTTTCAACACCCGGTCAACAGCTCAAGTATCCATAGGTGGTGAAATTCCACTACTGCGTGAGGGTGTGGGGGTGTGTGTGCATGTATTAAAAAAAAAAAAAAAAAAAGGAGGTTTGATATCTCTATTTAAAGGATTGTAAATTCGTTTTCATGATCAATTAATTTATTTTCAAATTTATTAGAATTTATTTCTATTTTCTTATTTTTCCTTTTGGATTCGAGGAATTTCTGTGAAGAGTTCGTGGAAGCTCCGTGGATTCAAAGTAATTATCGCCTAAGGAAGATGGTGATTGACCTCATCACATCCATCCCTGTCTCAATATGTGTCCCACCTGATGAGTGGACGGCCTAGGGCATTTTCATGCTGGGAAACACCTAATGGACAGCATGGATTTCGAGGGTGTGCACATGTTAGTTCATGTCGCACAGTTGCAGAGCGTGTGGTGGCTGGCCCTATACATTTTAGTGAGACTAACATATGACTAACCCAAGTATACAGCCACCAGCAATAGCAATTACGGTCCCGATTTGCAAGCCTACACGCCAATGGGCCGGATGTGGTGCCACCCAGCTAGCCCATACCTAGCTTACAGACAAATGACCAAGGCCCAAGCCCAAAGTGAGCCCAGCATGTAACTGCACACATCATGCATGCCCTAGCCCCACTCCGTTAAAAGGGGCTTGGTGGGACCAGGTCGGGCTAAAATAGCCCTAAACCAAGCCCAGCCTGAAAATTGTTCAGCCAGACACACTGGGTCCGAGTCCAGCCCACACGACAGCGGCCGTTCCAAAGCCAGAATAGGCTCCCGATCTAGGTGGGCCTCCAGCCCGTTTCCACCATCAAAGCCCATGAAAGTAAGAAACAAGGTTTCTATGATCTAGACCATTAGTCTGATGGCCATCAGGTCTCCAGCATGGAGAAGGGATTCCCCAAATGTAAGTTGGGTGGCCAGACCATGTCTAGCCCAGTTCAGCTGAAATCTCGAGCTCGTGGGTTGAAGTCTCGAGCCCAGTGTAGCCTGAGTTTTCGGCCTAATACTAATTCAGTTATACATGGGTTTGCACAAACACAAAAGCCCATACAATCCAACACGTCCCAGCGTGGCACATGTGCAAGATCTAAGACATCCGTCGAAAAAATCCTACCATGTACATGCGGTGGCCCGCAGCCTAAGTGAGTCATCAGGCGCTTTGCATTGTCGTAAAAGAATGGCGTCGGATTTGTGAGTACACATACCTCATTTTTTAAGTAGGGCAACAAAATGGTGGGTCCCACATCATGCCCGACGGCCAGGGTCTTGCACCCTTGTGTGTGGGGTGTTTGAAAAGGGCTGGCAATAGCCTTGGTATGGGTCAGGTAAGATGAAATGTTTGAATAGGCCCAGCCCAGTAGGAACGGCTCGACCATTTAAAAATATGGGCCTGATCCAAGGCCCAGCCCATCTGTTTCCAGCCCAACAAGGAATGTTAGGCAATGTGTGAGCTGGAATAAGGAGCCATCTCTCTACAATAGACCTGGCAAGATCATTTATTAAACAGGACCGGCCATGTACTGGGTCCTGTCACGGATAAACTGTTTTAATATACACTATTAGCTATCACATGTCTTTAGAGATCTCTCACTAGATGTTTGTACGTTAATGTTTTTTTTTTTTCTCCTCTAGAGGACATTGATTAGATGGACAGTATTGTCTCATTTTAGCTTATTTGTACCATTTATCAACCATGCTACGGAGAAATAGATGTGATATCCCATACGATTTCAATGGTTTAAATAACTTGATTTGATGGGTTTCACTCTATGGAGTGACTGCCGTGAGAAACCATCCGTATCCTAATCCACTATACATGTGAATGTGATATTGGGAAAATCTAAGCCATTGATCATGATAATTATAAGCTTTGGATTAGACATGCTTTATATGCATTAGATTTAATTTGCTCCCATCTTATGTTCATTGGATTTGTTGAAGTGATTTCTTTAGTAGTTTTTAGAAACTTGAGATTTGACATCATGGTTATTGATTTGAGAGAGCTGTGGTCCATGTATTTCTGTACATTGTTAGACCATAACCTCACCACACCTGTGGATACCAGTTCACGAGATGTACGATTATCTTGTACGAGAGGACCAATTTGAGTCAGGATAGATAATCTTCACCATTAGGAGCCGACTTGGTATTAATTTATGCATTGCATTTACCTTATATAATAGTGTGAGTGCACCACGAACAAAGAATCTTAGTTCAAACTTTTGGTCACTTACATTAGTGGATCAAAACCATGACAACAATTTGGGAGCTCATTAGCTTGTATTGTGGTGTTAGGATTATAACTTAATGATGCATGAAAGATTCTTTAATCCTTAGACCCTAAGCGCATGTAAGGGTCAGTAATACTTTGACCGATTGGCTTTAACTCTTATTACGAAGTCAATGTAGGGGTTAATAAAGTAGACGTAACTATGTACCTTTAGGTGCAGCTGTTAATTCTTGCAAGGGCTAACAAGGGATCCATTACTTTACATGGGAATATGTTTATTATGTTTTTTTATTTCGATAAATTAGAGACTCATCAAGTATATATATATTTTTTTGCCTGGCCTAGCATTCTAAATATTTTAATTGATTTTCTAATATTTTTTAACCATTGAAGCTTTATTAACCGTTAAAACTACTTTAATAACACTAGATAAAAATTTGATGGCTCAAATCTAATCTTTCACTTCTAACTTGTATAGAATATTATCATTATTGGATACATCATGGCAATGGAGAAATTATACTCCTGAGTATATACATGATTGAGGTAGATTGACAAGTTTCCTTCACAGAAAGTCACACCGATGTCCGCAAGGTACGTAAGGTGGTGAAGCATCATATCAGGTGCACCCTAAAGTCCTAACCCCTCATTATTTATATGATCATATTTCATAAGAGGTCGTTTGGCACCGTGGATTGGAGGGGATTGGAGGGAATCGGAAGGGGTTTCAAATCCCCTTAGTTATTTGGTGCATAGAGTAACAGGGGGTTGCAAATCCATGGGGTTTCTAATCCCCTCTTTGAGGGGGTTCGTAATCCATGGTCAAAGCTTGGATTACACCTAAAATCATTTCAATAGTTGCATGTGTGACGTGTGTGTCACTGTACACTATCATTCTATTGGGCACATGGCCCACTAATGATGATTAGCACCGTCCAAACATTGTCCATGTAAATCAATACCATCCAAACATTGTCCAGCACTATTCAAACATTGTCCATATTAATCAACGATTAAAAATCATTGGTTAGTCACTCAGACATGATCTTGTACTAGTGGTCCATCCGAGACTTGGAATTTCATCATTTTTAGGCAAAACATATTTTTCAACGGGCTTATCACAACCATAGTGTCAAAAATTATATATCCCACTAATTAGGAATATTAAGTTGATTTAGTAATTAAATTCAAACCCCTATAAATATACGTGCATAGGTATTTTTGAATTTATTCACACTCCAGGTGCCAAACATATTGGGAGGATTGCCAATCCAAGGGGTTTCTAATCCTAGGGGTTCCGAATCTAGGGAATTCCAAATCCACGCTCTCTAACTATTCAAACATTGTCCATATTAATCAACGATTAAAAATCATTGGTTAGTCACTCAGACATGATCTTGTACTAGTGGTCCATCCGAGACTTGGAATTTCATCATTTTTAGGCAAAACATATTTTTCAACGGGCTTATCACAACCATAGTGTCAAAAATTATATATCCCACTAATTAGGAATATTAAGTTGATTTAGTAATTAAATTCAAACCCCTATAAATATACGTGCATAGGTATTTTTGAATTTATTCACACTCCAGGTGCCAAACATATTGGGAGGATTGCCAATCCAAGGGGTTTCTAATCCTAGGGGTTCCGAATCTAGGGAATTCCAAATCCACGCTCTCAAACTATTCATGAAAGTCCTTATCCTATAGAACGTGTGAGTGTGAAGAAAACTAAAAAGTTTGATATAGAAAAGGAGAGGATATCAGAAATGACATTTCTTTTTTCTTTTTCCTTTTTTCTTAAAAAAAAAAAAAAAAAGAAAAAAAATGCTGTATTCCTCCAATCTTTTTCTATGAATCCAAACATGTCATAAAGTTTGACCAAGAAAAAAAAAAAAAAAAAGCCTACCACAGCACTTCTTATTTCAATAAACTGACAGTAGAAACATTGATCCACACCGTTCAACAAGTATCCATGATATCTAATGGTCATGATTCTCCCCCAGTGACCAGTTTTGAAAATTTCTTACAAATTCAATTACAATAGGAGATAAGGGGGCCATAATGGTATGTCTATCATGGATCCTTTCCATTTACTCAACAGTACCAAAAGTGTGCCTGACCTCCCCAGTACCAGTAATAGGGTGAGCCTGTCTGTGGTGGCCCATAGCCAACCTTCCTGTCATCATTGAAGGTATGACATATTCCGGTCAATCAGACTGTCCAAATAATGAGCCCTGTTGGTATGGACCACACACCACCTAATTCATCCCAACCATCCAATTATTTTCTGTCAAATGGATATTATAAATATATATAAAACAGTCAATCACGGGTCAAAATTCAGTGTCCAAAGTGGTGTATTTAGGACCGTCTGATTGATCTGATTTTTGGGCCATGCTTCAGCCATATAGGGGCCATGGATTTGAACATTTTTGGACAGATATAAATACATATACCACCTGTCTTACAATTAGGACAGTTGTGAAATGCGCCGCTTCTAGCCATGACCATGAAGAGGCTCAAGACAAGGGGTGGACCCATGTGAGGCTGATGGACCCATGGCTGGCCCTTCAGATGAAGATGCATGTCTTTACGTATTTGTAGAGAAAAGAGAGTCAGAGGGTTGTTGATGAGGTTTTGTCTCATGCAATGTCTTCTACTACAAAGTCCCATAAGAACTGGAGCCATTTCAAGGCCTTTTCCAAGGACTGCCTTTGTGTGGGACCCTTTACTGAATGTATGCAGGGTTCACATGCAAATCCTACCATTCTACAACCCTACAAGGAGGGACGCGGATTAGCTACTGACAGGTTGATGAGGTAGACTTGCTGCTGAAGAGACGTCATCAAGTTCTGTGGGGCCTAATATGATTTATGTGTTGTATCTACACCGTCCATCCATTTGGAGAGTTCATTTTAGGGTATGATATAAAGAATGAGGCAGATCCAAAGCTGTAGTGAGCCCCACCAAAGAAAAAAAGTGGAGAGAGTGATGCCTACCGTTGAAACCTTCCTCAGGTCCACCTTTTCATGTGTTAATGCAGACATGAAAGAAGGGAAAACACAAATATCAGCTTGTTCTAAAACTTTCGTGGCCCTTAGAAGTTTTTAATGGTGTGCGTTACTCTTCCCACTGTTTTCTGCGGTGGGGTCCACTAGAGTTTTGTATATGACTCATTTCTGATCTTGCCCTAATATGATCTCTCCAAATGGATGGACGGTATGGATATAAAACATACATCATGGTGGGGTCCACATAACTCAGTGACGTCACTTCAGTAGGTAGTCTCCCTACTCAACCTGTCAGTAGCTAATGAGGTTGTCGGGTTCGAGCGCCTCAAAGACATATATGCCGATGACGACGACTTCAATGACGCATGGGTTAGATGCCAAGAAGGTCACCTCGGCGACTTACATATGCAAGATGAGTTTCATTTCAAGGGAAATCGACTGTGCATCTCGAACAGTTCACTAAGGGAACAGATAATCCAAGAGCTACATGGAGGTGGCCTCAGTGGACACCTTGGGCGAGACAAGACGCGAGCTCTTGTGGAAGAACGGTATTACTGTCCGCAATTGGTACGTGATGTGGGAAAGGCAGTCCAACGTTGTTATATTTGTCAGACCGCTAAGGGGTAATCTCATAATACGGGCCTCTACACCCCGTTACCCGTGCCTGATAGCTCTTGGGAGGATCTATCTATGGACTTTGTGCTTGGTCTCCCACGAACACAACGCGGCATGGATTCGGTGTTCGTGGTTGTAGATCGTTTCTCCAAGATGACGCACTTTATTCCATGCAAGAAGACTCTAAATGCAACACACGTGACGAATCTATTCTTCAGAGAAATTGTGCGGCTACACCGGGTTCCTAAGACTATTACTTCTGATTGTGACACGAAGTTCATAAGCAACTTTTGGCGACTTTGTGGACTCGATTCAATACACGACTTCAGTTTAGCAGCGCCTACCACCACAGACTGACGGTCAAACTGAGGTTGTGAATCGCACGTTGGAAAACCTTCTTCGATGTATTTCAGGAGAAAAACCGAAGCAGTGGGATTTGGCTTTGTCATAAGCAGAGTTTGTATTCAACAACATGGTGAACCACTCGACAAGAAAATTCCCGTTCCAGGTTATTTACGGACGAGTACCTCGCCACACACTAGACTTGGTCCCTCTGCCCAAGCTCTCAAGCATGAGCATTGCAGCAGAACATATGGCTGACAAGATCATGGGCATTCATACGGAGGTACAAACCAAGCTACATGCCTCGAACGAAAAGTACAAGGAGCAAGCGGACAAGCATCGGCGATAAAAAGTGTTCGAGGTGGGAGATCAAGTAATGGTCCATCTGCGCAAAGAACAATTTTCGACCGGAACGTACAACAAGTTAAAAAATAAAAAGATTGGACCGATACCAATCTTCCGAAAGATCAATGACAATGCTTATGTTGTTGATCTTCAGATGGCATGGCGATCTCATGAACTTTCAACGTCGCGGACCTGACCGAGTATCATGAACCAGCGCAGGATGAGAACTCGAGGACGAGTTCTTTTGAAGTGGAGGAGACTGATGTAGAGCAGGTCACGAACAGTTTCATGGCCAAGATGGATCAGAAAAGGCCCGGTCGGCTACAGAAGTGATCCAAACCATCGGACCTTAAATCGGGCATATCTCACAATCCGGAATGAGTTACCTGACGTGAAATATATGATTTTGGGGTGGAACGAGCTACTTTAGCCAACCAACCCTGCTACGCCGGGTTACGACGCTCGGAATTGCGAAAAACCCCTGGATCGACAATCGTTTCCCTGTTTTAATTTCATTTTTCTATAAATAGTACGTTTTAGTTTGATTATAACTCTTCATCCGTCGGGCTTTAAGAGTTGCGCCCAACGTGAAAAGAGCTTAGAATAATTAGGAGAACGGTTTGGTGAAGCCAAATAGGATACTTACTATTTTTGGCCGAAAACCTTGGGCACTAGTAGACATCATGACCATCTATAAATAGTAAGTTTACTATTTATAGTAAGTCGCGATTTCTAGGAGCTTTAGTTGTAGTTTGATTCTGATTTCTTTCCCATTGCTTGGTATCCATATTTAAAGGGTTGTGAACTCATTTTTATTCATTCATTAATCAATTTCGAATTTGTTAGAATTTATTTCTATTTTATGCTTTCTTTCCTCGTGGATTCGAGAAGTCTCTGTGAGGAGTTTAGAGAAGTTCCATGGATTCAGAATACTTATCCTCCTAAGGAAGACGGTGCTCGACCTCACGTCCTCCCCTGCGTCATGAAATGACTCAACGAAGTATTGTTTCAGGTGCATACATTCTCTGTGGGATTGGTTGATGGCGAGGAAGGTACAGATATGAAACAAAACACTAAAAAAAAAAAAAAAACATTTATGATAAAACTACCATTGTATCTTGATTTCAATGTTGGCTACTGAGTGTTTGATGAAATACTTATAAATTGTTGTTGTTGTTTTGCATACTGTGAAATTTTGAGGTACACTTCATGTATTTGAGAAAATGTTGCAAAGGCTCGAATTCGGCTCAAATTGCCCGAGCTGCTAACCGAACCGAGCCGAGCTAACTAGTCAGGCTCGAGGATCGAGCCGAGCCGAGTTGAATCTGGGTCAACTAGTGGCCGAGCCAAGTCAAGTTGTGCCAACTCAACTCGGTTCGACTCGTCTACAGCTCTAGTTACTCTGATAGTTAATACAGAAAGATAAAACTTTGATACTCCGGCAGAAAATGATGAATGATACACAGGCAATAAAAAATTGCATGGGTGGCTTGAAAGTAATTCAGATTCAACTGTCTCAGTTATAGATCCCACTTTTGATGTGTCACGAACCAAAAATTACCTTTTTCTGATTATCCAGCTATTGGGCTGGTGAAATTTTTTTGTACGGCTGAAAATAAAAATATCTAATGTTCATGTTTCAACAAACAAGTGTCCACGAATCAGAGGTTAGGATTGCTCCACCAATCTGATTTTGTGCCTGTGGCTTAGAGACAGTGGGTGACGCGTTTTGCACGGTTTTGTTTGAGTTAACGTGGTCCCATATGTCATTCCGAGTGCCCGTGTATCAAACGTCCTACAATGGAAGAGTATCAAAAACCTCCCCACACAAAACAAAGTAATGGGACACGGAAAATACGTGTCTTCCAATCAATACCTTACACGTGGAACGACGTATGTGTACTAGATTTGGACCGTTGCCAGGTGGGCCCCATTGCGGAACGAAAACAAGCAATAGTTCACGCTCAACTGGCATAAGTCATTGGATTGGACGTTGTTATGGTACAATCATGAGGTTTCTGGCGTATTGCGCGCATCTGGTGGGCCCTGCCAGACAAGCATGTTGATGCCACACACGTGTTGTACTTGTACAGTTTTGGATCCTAGGACACCAATCTCGAAAACAATGGATTGTTGAACGGTCTAGATTAGTTTGACATAGAAAGTCCAGGATGTCGTAGGTGTTGCTGTCTCCCACGTACGATTTGATAATATGACCCGTGCATGGTGATCGTGACGAAACGCTTCATTTCGTCAATGGGTGAAAATAGCAAAACCGATGGTTCTAAATCCTTCCATATCAGTTGGATTTTTTCTCTTTACCTTAAAATGAATGTGGGCAGTTGATCATGTTTTCAAGAGTCCTGGGATGCGAGTAGCTCCTTTGTAAGACGTCCGGTTCGGATGACACTGTAGTACTTTCAAATTTGCACATGGTTATGTCTTAGTAGGATTTGAAATCTTTAATATTATTGTGTATGATTTGCTTATATTTTTAAATCGACTTTTCATTAAATATTACTTTTATTTTCTTGTTGCTTTCAAGAAAATATCAATCATCTTAGAAAATTTCATTTTTAATAAATTTATTTTTTATTTGATATTTGCATGACATGCGTGAGCTGAATTGTGAGGAATATGTCATCAATAGATCTTTGAAAACTTTTGCACAAGTTAATAATTTATTAGTTGTGCCTGTGTTGGTGATATGCCTTTGAATAATATCCGCATATTCTCTCACAAACATGCATATGGCTCTAAGCAACTTTCCTTTTGGTAAGCCTTGCAGTTGATCACTAAGCCCTTACAGCTTCTTTCTAGCACGGGTACAATTTACCTCCATCGTTCAGACATGAGTACTGATACATGATGGCTTCTCCCTAGACAAAGGCCCCTTGTCTATGATGCTTAGAACTACTTAATGAACCTTTCATTAATAAGATGGAACTCATGCAAAAACCCACTACCATCATTACACACACACAACTCTTACACACCCCAAATAAGATTCTCCTAACCAATGGATTGTATTTACAACTTGTTTTTTCACATAAGATTACAAGAATTCCAATATCCTTTTTAAAATTGGACTATGCAAAAGTAACATAATTTTTTGATCTTATATGATTTTAATTATTAGTGATTTTAAAAACTTTGTTAGGATTTGTGCTACGGAATCATATGGAGATGGATCTAGGATAGCAATCCAACAGTATCAATCACACACAAGAGAATACAAAAATTTAACGTAGAAAACCCTTTCGAAAAAAAACCACGGTACAAAGCGACAGATATCTACTATGAAAGTATAAATTACAAAGAGAGAGGACTTACCCAATTCGAACAACATCGAATCTCACCCTTGCTACACCCTTTGCAAACCTTAGAACCCTTAGAATACCTTTAGAAAGCCTTAGGATGTTTTAGAAAGGCCCTAGGAACTCTTATTTATAGTTTAGAAAATCTCACTTTTACACCGACTTAGAATAGTCCGAAAACTGCCTCAAATTTATGCAGTCCATGTGTTGTCTGCGTAATCTTCGACGAGTCGAGGATCACGGAAATTCCCAATACATTGTTGCTGGACTTCAAGCCGAACTTTCTACCAGTTAAACTTTTCAGAATTTTTCAGATTTTAGACATTTGTTAACAATAAACTTGTCTACCTCTTGGTCATTTGATTTGTCAACCAATAAGCTTCACTTGATCAATCATTTCAATTGCTAAAATTATTATTGACATTTGAACTAATGTCTGAATTATATTTGGTAATTTCATCATCCAATATGTGAAACTTATTGCGTACCAAATTCAAGTATTACATGCTTTATGTTGAAATTTGACTTTAGATAATTAGTGCGTACCAATTATTCTTGTTCATATACTTAAGTAATTTAACTTAGTCACATTCACTAATGCTACGAATTTGAAAATTTTCCAACTTCACATCTTGATACTTTAAGATATGTAGTTTTGTATATGCAATTGCTATAAAACCAAGCATCTTGAATTAGATTGAATATATTTCCCATCCATATCTCTTTTAAAGAAAAACTCTCTATAATAAACTCATTGTTACTGATTGTAACTTGGAGATATATGCCTGTGAGATTTAATATGGCCTCTTCAATTTTTTTCCTTCATTAGGCTTCTTTGATTCCACAACACTCTTAGCCCTTTCAACTTTAGGAAGGAAAATAAAATTCTTGATCTCAACAGTTTTATCATATACTTTTATTGGCTTTAAAACATCAGTCATATTTTCTGTCATGACTCATTCTTTCGCATATAGTGTCACAAGATCCTTCTTTTTCAACGCCATTGTTTGATTTGTTAAACAACCATTCACTCCAAAACCTCAAGCTGTCAGACTGTGGTGTATCAATGTATATCAAGGAACTTAATTACTTCAACACGCCCCTCGCACGTGCAGGGTGGGAACTCCGGACTTGATTTTCCTGGTCCCCCGTGGGAGAATAATATTTTAGCGAGACATATTTGCTGCTCTCGAGGTTCGAACATATGACCTTCCGCTCTGATACCATGTTAAACAACCATTCACTCCAAAAGCTCAAGCTGTCAGAGTGTGGTGTATCAATGTATATCAAGGAACTTAATTACTTCAACACGATTCACCTATATCATCTTAATACTTGAGCCTGATAATTTCTTCTCTTTTTTCTTTTCTTTTTTTTTTTTTGTAAAATTAATCTAATTCAAAATTGTGTATTTATTAGTCCATTGACACTTGTAATTAAACATTATTTAAAAAAAGAAGTTTATCAACTTTATTCCAAACTTGATAAGGATAACGTTCTTTATTTTTGTATCAACTTTTCAATACATCATTTTTCTCAAAACCACGAATGCTTTCTCAATTTTCTTTTTGCATGTAGTCCCCATTTCCACTAATTACTTACCAAATGCCATAACCTCAAATCTACATACAAATTCTCCAACTGATGTAGAGTGGGACACGGACACATTCATGTCCCAGATGGACCAGAGAAGGCCCGATTGGAGGTGGAGGTGATTCGGACCGTCAGAACCTTACAACAGGTGTATCTCGCAAACTGGAATGAGTTACTCGATGTACCATTTATGATTTTAGGGTAGGAGAAGCTACTTTAGCCAACCAACCAGGCTTGGCCGGGTTGCTCATGCCGAATTTGCAAGATTCCATCAGATCGACGGTCGAAAATCCATTTTATTTCTATTTTTACTATTTATAGTAAGTTTTAGTTTGATTATAACTCTTCATCCTTTGAACTTTAGGAGTTGTGTCCAACATAAAAAGTGATTAGAAAAATTAGGAGAATAACGTAATTAAGCCAAATAGGACACTTACGAATTTTAGGGAGTTTAAGTTGGAGTTTGATTATTAAACTTCTTCCAATTTTGGTATCACTATTTAAAGGGTTGTAAATTCGTTTTTATTATCGATCAATGAAATTATGAATTTATTAGAATTTATTTTTATTATTTTCTATATTTTCCTCGCGGATTCGAGAGATCTCTATGAGGAGTCCAGAGAAGCTTTGTGAATTCGAAGTAGTTATCCTTGAGGAAGACAGTGATCGACCTCATCACGCCCATCCCTGCGTCACCAACTTGTGTTATTAACTAGTTTTAGCTTCTCCATCATGATAGCAAGAACTATAAGTAACACTTTCGGAAAAATAATCTCTAATATCGCTTTCGTAACACCCATTACTACCATATTTAAACTTTCAAGTTCTCAATCTGTTAATCTATATAATTCTAAGAAGCATGACAAGAATGATAATGAAAAAGCTGGATTAAATTTTCATGTGCACAAAACTCCCTGGATTAGAAGATACTAGATTTAAATTATTTGACCTTCTATAGTGACTCAGGGAAGGACGTGATGAGGTCGATCACTGTCTTCCTCAGGGATAACTACTCTAAATCCACGAATTTCTCTAGATTTCTTACAGAGTTTCCTCAAATCCACGAAGGATAAAAATAGATATAAATTCTAATAAATTCGAAAATAAATTTATTGATGATAAAAACAAAATTACAATCCTTTAAATAATGAGTTCAAATTGGGGACAGAGTTTTAGACTCAAACTCCAATTTAAACTCCCTAAAAAACGTGACTTACTATAAATAGTAAGCTTATTATTCATCATTCCCTACTAGACTTAATGTTTTTCGGCCGGTAATATTAAGTATCCAATTTGGCCTAACCACGTTATTCTCTTAATTTTTTAAAGCCCTTTTCATACAGGCACAACTCTTACAACTCAAAGGATCAAAAGTTATGATAGAATTAAAACTTACTATTTATAGTAAAAATGAAAATAAATTGGACTTTTGATCGTCAATCTGATGGAATCTCGCAAATCCGGGGTGGGCAACCTAGCATAGCAAGGTTGGTTGGCTAAAGTAGTTTCTCCTACCCCAAAATCATATATGATATGTCAAAAAATATTCCAATTTGCAAGATATGATTGTTTTAAGGTTCTGATGGTCATGATCACTTCCACCTCTGATCGGGGCTTCTCTGGTCCATCTTGGTCATGAAAGTGTTCGCAAACTGCTCTACATTATATAGTAGTTGAATGGAACCGTTGATCTATTCTCTTTCTTCTCCGCTAGTATTGGCTCATCGTCTCAATCCTCAGTTTATTCCATCCATCAAACTTTTTATGCAATGGACTATTAATGTAGTGCCCATCACATCACACCAATGTCTTAAATCATTGAACCATCACCTGGACATGCATATTGAGGTACGATATGAAAAAGGAACATAATGAAACAATTGCTCAGCGTAGCATATCATGTAAAACCCAACTGGCTTGGCGTTGCCCTAGCCTTGGTAGCAGATTGCGTCCTATCCCACCCGAATGATAATCTATCTGAGCAAGGGCTTTGTGGAGCCCACCATGATGTATGGGTTTTATCCATATCGTCCATCCATTTTTTCCAAATCATATTTAGGGTATAAGATAAAATGTGGGGCAGATCCAAAGCTCAAGTGGGCCACCCTTGCGGTGATAATGATACCTATTGTTAAAACCTTCCTAGGTGCGTCCAAGATGTTTATTTTCCATCAAACTTGTTCATAACGTCATATAGACTTGGATGATGGGAAAACATAAATATCATTTTAATCTTAAACTTTTGTCACTCTCAATAAGTTTTAATAGTAGCCGTTTAAACCATACTCCGTTTGGTCCACATGAGCCTCGAATCTACCTCATTTTTCAATTCACAGTCTAAAATAATCTAGAAAAATGAATAGACAGAATGAATAAAATTTATAAATCATGGTGGGCTCCTAGATGAATTATCGTGGAGTCTGGGGTAAGACGCAATCTACTCCCCTAATCCTAGCCATAATCGAGCAGAAAATGCCTCAACCCTAGCCCTAAAAAACCAACCCTATTAAATTTTTTATTTAATTAAAAAAAAAAAAGTTTTAAGTGATCAAAGGTTTGAAATACGTTAAATGTAAGTTTCTTTAGCCAGCCCTAAAAATTTAAATTTAAAAAAAAAAAAAAAAAAAAAAAAAAAAAAAAAAAAAAAAATTAAAAGAAGAAGAAGAAGAATTAAGTGATGAAAGTTTGCAATAAGCTAAATGTAAGTTTCTTTATTTATTAATTCTTTTTGAGATATGGTCCATCACAAGCAACCTATGTAAGCTGTTGGATCATTTAACATGAGCCTGAATCCAAATATTATTTTTAAACTACACACACCTAATCAAAATCATTAAAAAAATGTCTTCAAATAGTTACCATATCCCACTTTATAATTGGCCCGGGCCAACTGTCCAAGCTGAGATATTAATTATCGTTGGCCCTAGTCTAGCATGGCTTCAAAGTTAGGCCTAGATTTCTAGCCGGGGCAGGCCCTTGGGCTAAGTTTAGGGGGGGCAAGAGAGGGTCAGCTCACCCCAGGTGGGCCATTGCGACCCTCCACTAGATATATGGGTCGGATCTCAAACACGTGTGCTAAGTAGGCCCGCGTTCCACAATTCATCTCCTTAATCATTGGCGCCAATTAGTTAAAATCGCTCTCTTTGCTGGTTTCCACGTTCCCCAGATTTACCCAATCTTACTTTTACACCTGGCAAATCACATGCATTTAGATACTCTACTCTGGTAGGCTATGACGCTTAATACGCGGGCACTCAGAAATTGTACTGTGGAATATATGAACCCAAATTAAACCGACTAAATTGTGGAAATTTTTTTTATATAGAAGTTTCATTCCGAAGATCTGACTTTTCTGAAACATCCTAACCTCTGATTCGTGTGACAATTGTTTGTTGAAATAAGACCATTGGATACTTTTCATCTTGAACCGTCCAATAAATCTAGATATTCAGATAATCAAATAATCTTAATTTCTGGTTTTTTATACATATAAATTGGAACACGTACTTTGGACAGTTTATTTTATTTATTTATTTTTAATGGCGTGTATGCAATTTCTAGGTGCTTGCATATCATCTATCATACTCCGCCAGCGTATTGAAGTTTTTCTCATTTCAGAAATCATTGAAAGCGTTACTTGATACTCCTCCAGAGTATGGTGATTGATCCGTAGGCATTCGAAAGTTGTACACGTGGCATGCATGAAATCAATATCCAGTGCGTGATATGGGACCCACTATTAAATAGTTTCATAGATTGATTGATTGATCGCTATCCATGATTGACGAACATATGTTTTTTGAATATGGACCCACTCCTATTACGTTTCAACCGTCCATTGAATAACCACCATTCGGACAAGTATCAAATTAGAAATTGAATGCCTTCAGATTAATACTGTGCCCAACAGTTTGACCCGTTTTATTTGGGTAAGTCTTATGCAACGTATACAATTTCTTGGTGCCTGCGTATCAATGAACCCACTCTGCAAGAGTATCGAAGTTCTTCTCAATAGGGCTTGTTTGGGACCGTGGATTTGAAACCCCTGGATTATCAAAGTTCTTCTCAATCTAATGGCCTGTTTGGGAGTGTGGATTAGAAACCCCCTGGATTCGGATTCCCCTGAAAATCCCCTTGTTTTGTTTGACACCTAGATTGACACCCTGATTCATAGCTCAAGTGGTAGACGAATGAAAGATACCTCGTTTCAACATTGAGGTCTTGGTATCGATTCTCTAATGGGGGTGGCTAACAGTGAAGTGTGAACTGACACTGAAGAATACTAACAAGCTAACAAAAAACAAAAAACTTTAATCCAAAAGTAACTATTTATATTATATTTGTAGGAGTTTGAATTTAATTACTAAATCAATTTTAACATCTCTAATTAGTAAACTTATGTAATTTTTGACACAATGATTGTAATAAGCCCACTTAAATATATACTTAGCCAAAAAATGATAAAATTCTAAGTCTTGGATCAGCCACAAGCACAAGATCACGTCCAAGTGATTAACTATCGATTTTTAATTGTTGATTTATGGACAATGTTCGGAGGGTGTTGGTCATTGTATTAAAGTAATTATAGTAATGCAATTGATAATCTAATTATTTTAGGATATCATTAGTTGGTCATGTGTTCAATAGATCAATAGTTTAGTGATACGCATGCAACTATGAAAATGATTTTAAATGTAATCCAAGGACTCACCTAGGATTTCAAACCCCTGATTGAGGGAATTTGAAATCCTTGAATTTGAAACACCTAGTTACATTAAGGTGCCAAACAACTAGAGAAATTTGAAATCCCCCGAATCCATGGTGCCAAACGATCCCTGAGTTTCTTTAGGAGATCTTTCCAAGCGGCCAGCTAGGCCTAGGTACAGGTTTTAATGGGCCGGGCTCGGGCTTATAAATCGAATATTGAAACGACGGCTCAACCCGAAACCGTTCAAAATACGGGCCAAAACCAACCTCCGACCGGCCCGTTGACAGCCCTACTGCTAAGGGTGTCAACAGGACGGGCTCGGTCCTGCAAAATATCAATTTTGAATCATACCGGCGCGACAGCCCGGCCCCAAACAGTTCATACGGTGTGGCCCACCTGATACTTGGATCAATCTGACTTTTACATGTAACTTCATCCTACTCATTTACACCTGATTAACGGTTTTGATCAAAGATACAAACCATGGCAGCCCCACACACAAACCTATCGCTGGCACCCCATCCCCATTGTCCCATGTGGTGTGACCCACCTTAGTTCTAGATCTGGCTGATTTTTTTTTCCAAACACTAAAGTCGAAGATACAACTTGATGGACGGAGTGGATTTTAAATGTAAACATTGTGGACCCCACAAGCTTAGGTGTTTTAAAACATGTGTTGTAGAGGATCCCATTCCCATCGAATCAATGATCTCCTCCAAAAGTGGACCCCACCTACAGCTGGGTGGCGAGGACACCGTAATCTCTGATACATGTTTGGGGATTATATTGCCGTACGTCACCACATGTCGAGTCATAGGTTGGTGGATCGCACATGACCATGGATCAGTGAAAACTGATCCTAGCCATTCATCTAGTGGCTGTTTAAATGATCAGGTCAAGATTCAACGTAGGAATCATGTCGTCGATGTCTATGCGCTCACACCAGGTGTAAAGATAAAGGAGTCATCACCATTTTGAAAATGGTGGGGGACTATCACCGTAAAGGTGGCTGTTCCTCTAAAGGGGTTTTGTTGAGTGCTCGCCCCACATGTGCCAAGCCGATACGCATGTGGCAAATCCGAGCCGTGTAAAAGATGGCCCCCACCATGAAGAATAGATTTCAAGTATTTGTTTTTGGAGAAAGTTGCTTGATCGTTTTATGCCGTCCAATCTTCTCTGCATGGGTGGGGCTCACCGAGATGTTGTGTGTTATATCCATTCCGTCCATCCGTTTCTTCAGATTAGTTTAATATCTGAACCCAAACAAGAGGTAGATCCAAAACTCAAGTGGGCCACACCACATGAGATAGAAACACCCACCATTGAAACCATCCTGGGCCCACCTTGATGTTTATGTGCCATCCAACTCGTTCATAAGGTGAATATCACCGGGATGAAGGGGAAAATGCCAACTTCTATGGCCCCGAGAAGGTTTCAACGGTGGATATTCAATTCCCATTGTTTCTTTTGTGTGGCCCACTTGAGTTTTTGAATCCTTGACTTAGTGTTTGGTTTAACTGATGAGTGAAGTGTGGACTACTACCTAGGTTCATGGAGGTTGCTTAGTTCCACACGCCTATGCGGTGTCTTTAGAGCTGTCCTTGCATCCATGGGAACCAATGAGACACCTTCACGAGTGGGCGTGCTAACGTGTGGATGAAATGCCATTAGCACCTTAAGGATATCTTTTGCTTCGACATTCTTCAGCAACATGTTACCAATCAAAATTATAAAAGCACATGGTTATATGCACGTTTGTAAATAAGACATTGTTACGAAGGACACATGGCCCTCACATGAGTGACAAGTATGGTTGAAGTAGCATACTGGACAAGTTTATAAAGACTTAATTGAGCTAAAGATCCTGTCATAATCTGAACATGCTCCACAAAGCTGTCTCACACAATCCCACCAAAATAAAAAGACTTTCTAGAATGATCGTTGCTTTTGCGGTGATTATGAAGGTTCGTGGAATCGATTCCTCTCAAAACAAAAGGAAATTGAAAGATGCAATGAGAAATCTATGTCTAGCCAAACTAATCCCATAACAACAATTTAATCCCATAATCATCGAGGATCCTGGACTGGCAAGAAAACCTAATAAGGATTGCCATCGTCTGAGTTATACAAGGAGCACACAATAAAGAGTTCGAGGCACACGCCAAATACAATCTCTTCACACAGCGTAATGTTACTTATCTTAGTCTAGTTTTAAATTCCTCTAATTTTGTCTAGCCACACGGCAGAACATCCGGAGTTTAGGACAATTTTAAATGGTTATTATTTAGCGCTATCGCTGCAGTACGAATAAGAATAGTATAAATATTCACGACCTACCGTCGTCAAATCTCCGATCAACTGATCAGTCCTTATTTGAAAGATAACACTTTAGTCAGATCATGCTAACTGTTCGCTTTAATTATTTGTCCATACAGACAGTCACAAGTATTTATCTTCTATATATTTATTTGCTTACTAAGTTTTAATTACAAATAAATAAATAAATAAAAGCATTTCAATTTTTAGTTTTTAATTCTTTTCATCCATCACAACATTATTGAAAAATGCAAGACTTGCAATTACTGTTGAAAGAAAAGTTATTAATTCAAGGCAAAAAAAAAAAAAAAAAAAATCTATTCAGAAGGATTAACCATTCCCTTCTAAATCACCTCATCGTTATAACATTAGTGGATGGATAGTCTGGTTATCCTTTACAAGTTTGATCTAATTTCTGATTTGGCACATGAAGTTACAACTTTAGTAGTTTGCATTGTCTTATTCACATATGTTTGATTAAATACATGTAACGACCCGTAAATTTTCGTACATTGGCTCGAGTACCACCTCAACCAGAAATCAATTAGGATTAAATCCTTTAGAAATTTAACAAAGTTAACTAAGTACT
This sequence comes from Magnolia officinalis, assembly GCA_021015155.1. NCBI lineage: Eukaryota > Viridiplantae > Streptophyta > Magnoliopsida > Magnoliales > Magnoliaceae > Magnolia > Magnolia officinalis. The sequence goes on along the minus strand of JAJHSJ010000012.1, from coordinate 10,614,389 downwards.
AAACTCGGTTAGCCATGAAATCCGTTGGGATCGCTTTAAATAATGACTGCAAGACCCCAAAACTTGCAGAATCAGTGACTCTAGGTTACCCTAAAGTTTAGAACCAAACTCATTTCCGGCTGCTCTCGGGAATGAAACGAAACTTTGTATTAGGTCTAGATCGCACATCGGGAGTCCGATTAACACGAAGCTAAGGAACTAGGACCGCCCCACAGAGCTTGACAATCATCTCAAAAATCAGCTCCGGCCGATGTCCCACGACCATTCATTTCGATCCGGAGCGAGGGTGTGTGAAAAACACTATTCTCATCCCAAAATAAATATCAGGAATAGTGATCTGGCACCATTCGCTTGCGCGTCAGTATTAAGCAACCTGACCGTCAGAATCAGACCAAATTACACCCTCGGATTAAGAAAAATTTCAGGAACATTTACATGTACTTGGAATTTCTGATCGTGGCCCACTGCCCGTTGAACTGAAAGTGATCCGCCACGTGCGATCTGGGAATCCGATCGAGTCGAAAACGTAATCCCACACAGATCCATGTGTGGTGAGCTTAAGTCTGACGTTTGGCTCAAGGAGGGCCACCAGAACCTCTCTTTTGAGCTGGAAAAGTGACGAAATGCCTATATAAGCAGTCACCCTTGAACCTGAGTCTGTTTTGGGGAGGTTTTTGGCTATAAAAGGAGCTTAGAACAGCCCCTCTCACAGCCATACGAATTTGGGAGAAAAACCCTAGAGAGAGAGAGAGAAAAGAGAGAGAAGAGCTTGGAAATTGTGGGTGATCTTCCTCCTACTGCTTTCGGTTGTCGCTCGGCCTACACCGCTCCATTCCAGGTATTTTTTCGGCGGTATCCACTCCGTTTGAAGGTGAGAAACCCTAACCCTAAGTCTGATTTGAAGCATGTAGGTTGTAGGTTAGGTAAAGGCTAATCGATTCCGCTCTTTAGGCTAGAAAACTCCCGTATACGGAAGCTCAACAACCCTTGCTGATTCGTTGTGATTCCAAGGGCAAAGGTGAGGACTTTAAGTGTATAAGTTACGTTTTTCAACGCTTTCAATGTCAGATAATGATAGATTCATGATCTGCATGTAAATGCACATGTACAAAGTGCTTTCCGTTTCCTGTTTCGATTAACGTTGTAGAATATGGAATTTCACATACTCTAGGTATACGTAGAAATACCGTATACGTATTTTTTTTGGGAAAATGTTTGACATGTTTATTTAATGCATGATTATATAATATATGGATAAAATACTAGTTTGGCGAAAGGAATTGCTGAAATACATGTTCGCTTGTAAACGCTATCTATGTTGAAATTGTGTATTCTAGAAATACCGCATATGTGTAAATTTTGGAAGTGTAATTGTCATGATTATTTGTTGTATGAATATGGTATACGCGGATAAAATAACCGCTTGGCGAAAGAATAGCTCTAATGCGTATTTTGCTAACATACGTCATGTATGTTGGAATAACGTATTCCAAGTGTTTGTGTTAATGCTTGTGCGTGTAAATGTTTAAGTATTAGTGCCTTAGAGAGGTGCTGATATGGGATTCCCGACTCCCTTAGAGACATGTAGGATCCCCTCCATGCGGTGGTTCACCATAACCACTCACTTGTGATGTGTATGTAATTGTATCCCTATGTGTATAGTGCTTTACTACATGCTTTACAACATGCTTTACAACATGTTTTACTTCATGCTTTATAATATGCATGTTAACATGCTTGTATTGCTTGTTTATCATTCTTTACTCCACATGCTATTGATGAGAATTGTTTGAGTTTGGGACTATGTCTATAATCCAAACATTCGGTACTAGACTTGAGATTGTGGCTGAGATTCATGTCGCCACAAAGGATGTGTCTGGTGAACTCGAGTCGTACTTCGGTTGGCGATAGTGGTTGGCCACACGGAATGCTTTTGCGCTCCATATCGCCCAACTTGTGGTGCACTCAAGCTAGTCAGGCTCGTCAAGTAAACCGACATGTGTATGTGTGTTCACCATGTTTGGTCGCTACTGCTTGAACCTAGGGTACCAAACTTACCAGTGGCGATCCCATTAACCATGGTACCTCGATCCGCTAAGACGCATGAGCCGGGCATGGTGGTATGGGACACCGTGGTCGAGCTGTCGGCCTACACTGGGGCCATGTGCCTCCCCGTAGTGACCATTGCACAACCAAACTTGTGAGCCGAATACGGTGGTATGGGACACTGTATTCGAGCTGTCGATACTTATGGCGAGAGCCGAGTACGGTGAGACCTGTGCTCGTGCTGACGGGCGACGAGTCTCCTCCGTAGTATCATCGTGTGTACCAAGTGTCTGTGATTGGCGACGAGTCTTTCACAGCAACTAGAGTATGAGTTGAGCCGAGTACGGTGAGACCTGTACTCGAGCTGACGGCTAGTGATTGAGCCGAGTACGGTGAGACCTGTACTCGAGCTGACGGCCAGCAATTGAGCCACATACGGTGAGATCTGTATCTGCGCTGACGGGTGACGAGCCCTTTGCGATGCCTTCACTACGCTTCTCAAACCATAATATCGTATGAGATTAACTAGGATTGACGACCCTAGAATGGATCATGTTTGGGGAATAATACAAGGGAGGTACCTTAGTTTCCCAATACTGCTGGTTGAAATGGACTAATAAAAACTTGGTAATCATGAGCATCATCGCACTGCATGTGCTTTGTAGATGTGGGGAGGATGGGAGTAAGCATTCGCGAACGTAAGATGATGTCGCTTGAGGATGGTGTTTGGCAAGGGCATATAGCATCACGTCATTTCATTCTCGCATTTAACAAGAGTAGTTAGAAATGTTTGATTTGTACTGCTTTATCATTACTGCTTGATTGAATTGATAACATGTTAACCTATGCTTTATTTTCCACTGAGTTAGCTACTCACTCCCACGTTACGGGACGGTGTTTGCAACCCACCAGACTCTGTCGCAGGGTAGATGGCGCCTCGGTTCAGGAGCCGGAGCCCGACTTCGATGAGGATCAGGAGGAGTTCTCCTTTATGCAGTACTCTAACGGCTTTACTTAGGCCGGCTGCATCGCGGGGTTTTCAAGGCTTCTCTTGAGAGTTGTATTTTAGGTTTTTTTTTTTACTTAGAAACAATACATGTACATTGGTACTCAGTTAGTACTCATACTCTGGAGTTCATAAAATTTTGTTACTTTACATACTTTGAATATAAAATTTCAGTCTTCAGCTTGCCTTTATACAATTGAACTGGAGTATGAATTACTGTTTTGTTTTAATATCATCTCATGTTTATTGCACTAACTTAGACAACATTTAACCATCATTGTGTATGTTGCATAAGTGATGCGTTGGAACTCGGGAGTTGAGTTCATACTCGACCCCCGAATTTCAGGGCGTTACAATACAAGTTCTTCATTTACACGTGTGGCATCTTGTTTGATTGAATAGCGAACATTGTGTAGAAAAAAAAATAAATTGCTTCTAAGCTTTTCATCATGTTGGAAACCATGATTAGATATGAGCTTTTCATTAGGTTGGAAATTATGCTTAAATCTTTTTTATAGAAAGAAGCAAATTGATGCTTAGAAACTTCTTTCCTAGCCATTCAACATATCCAAAACTCAAGCAGACTTGATTTTTGATCTATGGTGACCTAATACTATGAGGCTCATCGTGATGTATGTGTTTTATCCATGCCATCTATCTATTTTGTCATCTCATTTTAGAGCAGATCCAAAGTTCAAGTGGACCACTTGAAAGGAAATAGTGGAGATAATAACGCCCACAACTAAAAACCTCCAAATGCCTACCATGGTATTTATTTGTCATCCAACCTATTCATGAAAGGTCAAGTTGACTTGGATGAAGGAAAAATACAAATGTCAACTTGATCCAAACCTCACGTGATCTCAAATAAGTTTTCAACAGCAAGCATTAAATCCCTCTTATCTCCCATTGTATAGCATACTTAAGCTTTCGATCTACCTCATTTTTAAGCGCGTGACTTTAAATGAGCTTAAAAAATGGATGGACGGCATGGATAAAACTAGGCAATGTCTTTTTCTTTTTCTTTTTTTTCATCACCCCATGTAAAAGTGGGTTTTTAGTCTACGTGGCCCCTTAAGGTGGTGTGGTTGTGGCAGGAGCCCGTACAAATAAGAATAAGGAATTCGAACCATGAATTCACTTTATCATTTTTCAAATGGTGAAAATGGCCTTCTACCACAGCTACCCCTTGTTCTGCCGGCTCTCTCCTTGGAAAGTGAAAGATCCTTTTCAAAATAAACATGAACCTCACATAAAACTAAAATTCAACCCTACCCTATGGCTAATTTAATCCATTCATTTTAATCGGACTGCCATGAACCCATGAAAGAGCCTTCTCAGTAATTTTTTTTAAAGATGTTTGTAACCCGTAACTACACAAACTTTGTGCGTTAATACTTAATTTTTCCTTTTAGTATGGTCCATATGTGAAGATATTTGACCTCAATCTTGAGCCAATGACATGAAATTAAAATCCCTTGTTGACGGGTTGGATTTGCCTTAAGACAACCTAGTGCGCCCCACATTTGATATAGATGGGTTCAAAACATGGGACCCTTCTGCATGAGAGCCATTTGCTCGTTCCATTCTTCTTTCCTTATTTTTTTCACTATGGATCACTGATATTCAATGTATATCGTTGATATTTACTGTGGACCGCAGATATTAAGAGCGAACATCTAGTATTCCCATAATGAATATTTGCGATCACAATGAAAATATCAGCAGTCCATAATGAATGTCAATGGTCCGCTCTTAATATATGTAGTCCATAATGAATATCAACAGTCTATAGTAAATATCAACAATCTACACTGAATATCAGCGATTCACAATGAAAATATTGACGACCCATAATAAATATGGGTAATACACCATACAACATTCATCCAGTACAACATACTTTTATCTAAGCATTCTTACGTTAACAAAATTCTTCCATTACAAAAGTCATCCATCACAACATTTATCTATTCCAACATTTATTACATTCATCCAGTACAACTTTCTTCCCTTATAAAATCAATCCATTACAATATCCTTCACAACATCTTTCTATTATAAAATTTATCCATTAGAGCATGTTAGGGATTGTGCTGCAGAATCACATAGATATGTATATAGGATAACAATCCAAGAGCACCAAGCAAACACAAGAGAACACAAAGATTTAACGTAGAAAACCCTTTCGAAAAAAACAACAGCACAAAGTGACATATCTTCACTATGAAAGCAGAAATTACAAAGAGGAAGGACTTACCAGACTTGAGAAATCCTCAAATCTCTCCCTTGCCCCACCTTTTTAAAAACCCTAGAACCCTTTTAGAAAGCCTTAGAATTCCTTAGAATGTCTTCCAATCTCGTTTACACCCATATATATAGTTGTAGAAAGAATCCTAAACAAAATCGAAAATAAATCCCGCACTATCGCGGTTTTGTGAAAAAATCTGCACAAAATCTGATTAGATTTAAGACATCAAATACAACAATCTCCACCATGTCTTTAACCTTCAAATATGTAGCTTCTTGTCCTCTACTCTTATATCTGTCTCTCATCATAGCTTCATCAATGCTTTTCGTGCACACTTCGTCCTCTTATTACGTCATCGTCAAGTCCAGAGAAGTTGCACAGAACTTAAACTTCTCTTTAAGAACAACTTTGGTGAGCATGTCTGATGGATTCACGTTGGTGTGAATCTTCTCCAGAATTACGTCTCCTTCCTCAAGCATCTGTCGGATAAAATGATGATGAACATCAATGTGTTTAGTACGAGATTGATAAACAGAGTTTTTAGCCAAATTGATAATGCTCTTACTATCACAATTAACCGGCACGGCCTCCTACTGAAGTCCAAACTGATTTATCATGCCTCTTAACCAAACATCTTCCTTAAACGCTTCGATCACTGCCATATATTTTACTTCGGTAGTGGAAAGTGCTACCACGGACTGAAGCTTCAACATCCAACTAATTGCTCCACCCGCTAGAACAAACGAGTATCCTGAAGTTAACTTTCTAGAATCCACACTGTCTGCGTAATCTGAATCCACATACCCTACCAACTTTGGCCGTCTTCTCAAAAGTTAAGACATAGTCTTTTGTACTTCGAATTTATCGAAGTAGCCATCTCATCGCTTCCCAATGTTGCTTGCTGGGGTTTAACATGTATCTGCTCACAACACTAACTGCATGTAAAATATCTGGTCTCGTACAGACCATGACATACATTAAACTGCCAACCATATTCGAATAAGGCACATGAGACATAACCTGTTTTTTCTCATTTGATTTAAGACATTGTTCTAAGAAAAGCTTGAAGTGAACCGCGTGGGGAACGGTCACTGGCTTTGCTCGGTCCATCCCATACTTTATTAGCACCTTTTAAAGGTATTTTGTCTATGATAATCAAAGCCTACTCTTCTTCCTGTCTCTATGAATATCCATGCTAAGAACCCTCTTTGCAATCTCCAAATCTTTCATCTTAAATGCCTTTGATAACTGAGTCTTTAGTATATTGATTTCAGACATATCATGACAAGCGATCAATATATCATCAACATACAATACTAGAATGATGAATTTGTCATCACTTAGTATCTTATAATAGACATAGTGATTGTATTAACTCTGAGTAAATTTCTGACTCAATATGAAAGAATCAATTTTTTATACAACGACCCCATTAACCTGCAAACTTTTTTCTCCGCCCTTTAACTTCGTAGCCCTCTGGTTACTTCATGTAGATCTGTTCTTCCAACTCCTCGTGCAGGAAAGCAGTCTTGACATCCATATATTTTAGTTCGAGATCGTATTGAGCAACCAGCGCCAACACTAATCTGATGGATACTTACTTAACCACTGACATAAATATCTCTATGAAGTCGATTCTTTCTCTCTGAGTATACCCCTTCTCTACCAACCTTGCTTTGTATCTATCATGTTTCCTTTTGAATAACCACTTGCATCTAATTGCTTTTTAGCCCACTTGAAGCTCCACCAGCTTCCATGTGTGATTTTTGTACAACGAGTTCATCTCATCATCCATAGCCGCCTTTCACTTTTCTACATCAGATTCATTAAGAGCCTCCTTAATAATTGACAGGTCCCCCTCATCTGTAATGAGGACATATACGATATTAGAGTCGTTCCTGTATCTTGCCGATAACCTGCGATTATGCAGTGGGTTCCTTCTCACAGGTGGTTGCTGCACCTGCTCTTGTAATTCTGTCTGCGCATCTGTTTCTTCCTGAGTATCATTTGTGTCAATCTGGACGTCTACGATTAACCTTTCTGGTTCATCTTGCTCCTCTTGATAATTCTTGAGGAATAGGGAGCTTTCATTGAATCTAACGTCATGGCTAGTGATGATCTTGCGTGTGACCTTATCGAATAACCTATAACATTTCACACCAACACCATAACCATAAAAAAAATATTTTTTTGACTCTCTGATATAGCTTATCTCTCTCAACTGACGGTACATGAGAGTAATCCTCACAACCAAATATGCGCAAATGTGAGTAGTCCAGCTTATGACCACTCCATACTTCCTCTGAGATTTTATATTCAATTGTCGCAGATGGGGATCGGTTCACCAAATAGCAAGTCGTGTTAACGGCCTCTGTCCATAGGACCTTGCCCAATACAACATTACTTAACCTACATCTAGCCTTCTCCAAGAGAGTCCGATTATCCTTTCAGTCATACCATTTTGTTTGGCCGTGTGGTGCACTGTGTTATTCCTGATGATCCTTTCATCCTTACAATATTCATTAAACTCAGTGGAGTCCTTTCATCCTAACTTTTTTTTTCACAATTGTCTTTCATTGTTTCAATATAGTGCAAACTTCGAATTTATGTTTTATGAAGTAAACCCAAACTTTCCTAGAGTAGTCGTCAATGAATGAAACAAACCATAACAACCCCCCAATGGAAACCTCTAGCGATGGCCCCCATACGTCAGAGTGCACATAATCAAGCACTCTCTTACATGTTTTATAGATTTAAAAGATAATCTAGATTGTTTACCATATATACAATGCTCGCATATATCTAAATCAGAAATTTTAAAAGCTAGAATCAAACAACGATCAGATAGTACCTCTATGCCTCGCTCGCTCATGTAGCCTAAACGAGCATGTCACATACGTACATATGTGGAATCTACAACAGCCGCTACCACTCCACTTGCTGAAGTGTTCTGATCAACCTGTAAAGGTTCTCGTGCTTTTACGCTCTCATAACCACGAGTACCTCTTTTGAAACTTTAAGGACATCATTAATACCAGTGAGTTTGCACCCTATAGCCTCAAGTGCATCGAGAGAAATCAGACTTTTCTTCATATTAGGAACGTGCCTGACATCAGTCAAGTACGCTCCATCCCATCAAACATCTTGATGCTCACAGTACCAATAGCCACAACATTACAGACATTGTCATTGCCCATAAAGACCTGTCTACCATCGCATTCCTTATAACTGGCAAACCAATTCCGATGAAGAGTCATGTGAAATGATGCTCTTGTGTCAAGGATTCACTCATCTCTAAATTGTGATGCAAGTGTCCAACCATAGACACAGTCAAAACATCACATCCACTTGTTTCTTCATTAGATGTGATAACATTGGCTTCCATGGAAGAAGCTTCTGAGTTTTCTTTCTTTGCTTTAGGATTTGTGCAATCCTTTTTCATGTGTCCATTCATTCCACAGTTCCAGCACTTTAGTTTTTATTTTCCCTTACCCTTGGATTTGGATATAGGTCTTAAAGATCCTATACCTCGCTCAGAATTTCTTTCCCTCGTAAACAGTGCATCGGAAGATGTCCCCATGCTGTTGTTTAACTTTCTCATTACATTCCCTTGAATGGCTGAGATAAGGGTGTCGACACTCAGGGTTTTATTTGCGATGCATATTGTGTCCCTGAATGACTCATACGATGGCGGAAAAGAATTCAGCAACATACATGCTTGTTCCTCATCTTTGATCACTTCCTCAATATCCAGCTGTTTGCAAACTAATTTATTAAAGTTGCTGATGTGGGCCTCCAGATCTCCACCCTCTGGCATCTTGAAGGTGTAAGCGATTTTCAGAGGATTTTTTTGCATATATATCCTCTAACTTCGCCCATAAACTAGCCGCAGTTTTCTCTCTTAAAACATTGTAAAGAACTTGATGTAGAGCAGGTCACGGACAATTACATGGCAAAGATGGATCAGAAAAGGCCCGATTGGCGACAGAAGTGATCTGGACCATCAGACCTTAAATCAGGCGTATCTCGCAATCCGGGATGAGTTAGCCGACGAAAAATATATGATTTTGGGGTAGAACGAGCTACTTTAGCCAACCAACCCTGCTACGCTGGGTTACGACGCTCAGAATTGCGAGAAACCCCTGATTTGACGGTCGTTTCCCTGTTTCAATTTCGTTTTTACTATAAATAGTAAGTTTTAGTTTGCTTATAACTCTTCATCCGTCGGGCTTTAGGAGTTGCGCCCAACGTGAAAAAAGCTTAGAATAATTAGGAGAACGGGTTGGTGAAGCCAAATAGGATACTTACTATTTTTGGCCGAAAACCTTGCGCACTAGTAGACATCACGACCGTTTATAAATAGTAAGTTTACTATTTATAGTAAGTCGCGAATTCTAGGAGTCCTAGTTGTAGTTTGATTCTGATTTCTATCCCATTGCTTAATACCTTTATTTAAAGGGTTGTGAACTCATTTTTATTCATTCATTAATCTATTTCGAATTTATTTAGAATTTATTTATATTTTCTGCTCTCTTTTCTCGTGGATTCGAGAAGTCTCTGTGAGGAGTCCAGAGAAGTTCCGTGGATTCGGAATAGTTATCCTCTTGAGGAAGACGGTGCTCGACCTCACGTCCTCCCCTGCGTCAGAACTTCATCCGTGAGACATAAACAGATGGAAGCTAAAGCATTCATGTCAAGAGTATTCCAGTCTTCATTATTCATAGTCGATTTCCGCTCCTCAAGAGCCTTAACTTCGCCTTGCTTGGTTAATAGACTAATTATTTTGATATTTCATAACTCAAAATTATTTTTGCCTGACTACTCAATATCAAACTTGACATTTCCCATTGATGTTAATCCTGTAGATTCAAATCTGTGCCCCAACGATTTCTTTGATACTACTTGTTGGGAATTGTGCTACGGAATCACACATAGATGGATCTAGGATAGCAATCCAAGAACACCAAGCAAACACAAGAGAACACAAAGATTTAACATGGAAAATCCTTTCGGGAAAAAACCACAGCACAAAGCGACAAATCTTCACCATGAAAGCAAGAATTACAAAGGGAAAGGACTTACCAGACTTAAGCAATCCTCAAATCTCTCCATTGCTCCACCCTTTTAAAAACCCTAGAACCCTCTTAGAAAACCTTAGAATTCCTTAGAATGTCTCTCAATCCCGTTTACGCTCATATATATAGTTGTAGAAAGAATCTCAAACAAAATTGGAAAGAATCCTAAACAAAATCGGAAACAAATCCCGCGCTTTCGCAGTTTTACGAAAAAATCTGCGCAAAATCTAATTAGATTTAAAACATCAAATGCAACAGAGCATTCTTGTACATCCTTATTTCATGAGCTCCCATCATTCATACCAAATAAAAAAAATCCAAATAATAACTATAAAGAAAATCAAGAAATGGAACAAAAAAAAATCATCATCCCTTTAACATCCTCTTCCCTTCCCATGAAAAAATTAGAGGAAGAAGAAAACGCAAATGAACCTCGTACATCAAGGGCCCACGTTTTGAATCCATCCACATCTTATGTAGAGCCCACTGAGTTGTCGTGAAACAAATCCAACTCTTGCATATGTAAGAAATTTTAATTTCATATCATCGATTTAAGTTTGAAGATAAATTATAAAACATGGACCAAAAAAAAAAAAAAAGTAGAAAATTAACACACAATATTAGTACAGTTAGGGCCTATTTGGATTCGCGTTTAGGGTGTATTGTATTGTATTCAGGTACTGTTCATGTATATGTTGGGTGATTTTCATAATACATCCATCAGAAATATGCCACTAACTAATGTTTGGATAGGAGGTATTGTCCTAGCATGTATACAGTTTCTTGTACAGATAAATGTGTGGAAACGACGTATAAAGGCCACACATTGTATATACATATAAATATTAGTAGTCTGTGTAGTATGAAGCGTATTTGTAAACTCTCATACATTCTATCCCAGGCGGGGTCCAGTGTTGTTGTTGTGATTAATCCTATCCGTCCATCACGTTCTGATTGAATAATGATGATCGTTCATCCATTGTCCACAACTTGGATTGACGTGTTTAACAGTATGCATGTCATCAAAAATGGCACCGCATCCAAAAAATTTTCACACGGCACAGATGGACAAAATTGCGACTCCAAACACTGTTGGATAAGGAGAAACATTCACGAAAATTTGACCGTGGGCCCCACCTGGGTTACCAGCCATTTTCGGTAATCTGACTGTTCATCCATTGTGACCCTGTTCGATTGACGTGTTTAACGGCATGGATGTCATCCCAAATGACTGTTATTGTAGCAGAGGAACAAAATCGCGGCTCAAGGCATATGTTGGAGGGGGGGAATCGTTCACTACCAAATTCACTTGTGGGCCCCACTTCAATTTCAAGCCGTAAAATTTGCTGAAATAGGTGGAGCTCACATTCGATGACCCTAAGATGCAAGAAGAGGCGAAGTGGGTCCGACGTTAAGATCGTCGTTCATCCATGCTGACCATCAAATAACAGTAAATATATTTCAGAAAAAGGAAATTTTAAAAATAAATTACGAAAAAAATTCAAAAACATCATCAGTGAATTTGTGATCGGATTATCCATCCCGATCTGAATGTCTCACAAAAACAGACCTTTCAGAGACTTATAATGCCCACTGTATGTACAGAGGGATACTCGGAAGGGCCGCTTCAAAGTTGGATGGCGACATGAAAGAGGTCGGAGATGATTTATGGAGGAGGTGGTGTAGAAAATCGCTTGTTCTCCTCATGGAGATAACACTCTGACGGTTTTTAAAATTCTCCAGCACGCGAATACGACGCAATGAAGAGAGTGTACAGATGGCAGTGGAGCCGTCTGACAGTACGATACCGTCACAGAGAAATTTTGTTTCCACACGGTATTCGCACGCGTGATATTCAATGGTTGGCTACTCCGAACTAAACATTGTTCATGTCACATCAATTCCATTAATATCATACAATACACCCACAACCGCGAATCAAAAAAAGCCCTTATGAGCTATAAAAAACTTTAACCAGAAAACTAAAAAATTATTTTATCAAATTATAGTTGTCCAATTAAAATAAACAAATCATGTTAACTAAGGGATACACAGAAATTGAGTTTTGGGTGAGGCTCACAACTCCTTTCAAGAAGACATTTCGATTTATAAGATGAGAGCCCGTAAGAAGCCAAATGATACAGGCGCATTGCTGTTATCCAAAAATGAAAAAGTGTATTACAGGGCATAGAAAAGTGAACTACAGGGCTAGAATTTCTTATTCTCGTCGGTTACGGGCTCCCGCCACAGCCACATCACTTTTAATGAGCCACGCAGACAAAATATTTCATGTAAAAACATTCACGGGTATTAAGGTCATGCTGAAGTGTGAAATGGCGTATATGTTTTCCTATAAGAGCTAAACAGTATATCGCACGTAATGAAAAGATTTCTTTGATCTCACACACGTGCCAGAATGTTGCCCAGGCACTCGTGTGGGTGTGCATGGCTCCCACGCGTGTGGAATTGGCAAAACTCCTCTTTCGGAGCCTGGTCATTTCCAAAATGGGGCCACTCATGCACGGGCGGGATGTCCTGTACACGCTCATGCACAGACAGACACTAGGGCCCCTTCCAGTACAATGGCAACGTCGATACAAAGTTGGGGTGTAATGAGAAAACGTGAACGTACCATGTTCGAAATCCCCAATTAAGGAAGATCTCAGCCATCCCCTTCAACGTGGGCCAATGGACTATATCTCTCTTTCCAACAGTCTATATAACTGCTGTAATGACGTCAGCAAGTTCTGTGGGTCTGATCATGATCTATGTCTTATATCCAAACCGTCCATCCATTTGGCCAGCTAGTTTTAAGGCTTGAGACAAAAAATAAGACAGATCTAACTATTAGATCTATCAAGTGGACCACGCTGTAAAAAGCAGTGGGGGATTGAACGTCTACCATTGAAACCCTGTTTGGGGTCACAGAAGTTTTGGATCAATATGAAAATTTTTTCTCCTGTTCATTCAGGTCTTCGTGACCTTATGAAGAGTTTGGATGGAAAAACCTTATGAAGAGATTGGATGGAAAATAAACGTTATGGTGGGCCCTACAAATTTTTTAACGGTAAAGATCATTATCTCTGCTGCTATTTGTGGTGGGGTCCACATGATTTTGGATATGATTCATTTTTTGCCTTATGCTCTAAAATGATCTCTAAAAATAGATTAACGGTGCGTAGATATAATAAACACATCACTGTGGGGCCATGTAACTTTCATCTCCTTTGAACCGTTCGTACAACTCGGAGCTCGAGGAGCGTCCGTGCTCGTCCTCGCACGACACGTACCTACAGCAGCTATATAGCTGATGTGTGGTACACCAGCCAATCCGCTTCCACAAACACACGCCCACGTGGTGTAAGCTGACATTTCATCCCGTGTCCCCCACAGTCGGTGTGCAACGGTAGCGGATTGCGTCCTGCCCCAGGCAGAGGCTCTGTGGGGCCCTCCATGATGTATGGGTTTTATCCACACCGTCCATCCATTTTTCCATATCATTTTATTCTATGATCTCCGAAATGAGGTAGATCCAAAGCTCAAGTGGACCACACTACATGAAACAGCGGTGATACTGATATCCACCGTTAAAACCTTCCCAGGGGCCACGTTTATGTTTATTTGCCATCCAACCTGTTTAGAAGGTCATATAGACCTGATGAATATCAGCTTGATCCAAAAATTGTGCAGCTCCCAAGAAATTTTTGAAGGTGGGAGTTCAATCCCCACTGTGTGGCCCACTCGAGCCTTGGATCTGTCTCGTTTTTTATTTCACAACCTAAAATGATATGGAAAAATGGATGGACGGCGTGGATAAAACCCATATATTACGGTGGGCCCCACAGCGCCCTACCTAGACGGATTCTGGTTTAGACGAGGGCAGGACGCAATCCGCTTCCGTGTGCAACACCTTCGAAATCCATACGTTCAATCCAGACCATCAGATCATACGACGTGGGCGACCAACGATCGATATCGACGAGAAAAAGAAAAAGAAAAAGAAAAGAGAGAAATTAAAATTAAAAAAAAAAAAAAAAAAAAAAAAAAAAGAAAGAGGTCGGATCCGAAAAGGACTACAGCCATAATCTTGGATTTCGTGCGTCCCTACGACTTTGCCAACTCATCGGTCAGCTGGGCCCACCAAACAGTACTTTTACGGATGATACGTGTCGAAACCCCCATCACTCCAACTACGGAAAGAAAACCATTATCCCCAACCTACCCTCCGTCAATCCATCAAATTACCAAAACTAACCATCGAATTGCCTACTTCTCAGTGGGGGCAAAATCGTCCTTCTCGAAAATCTAAGAATGCACTGTAAAATACACTGGGAATCCCAAAGGTGCGTACTTAACCACATGTATCCAATAATATAATTAATTAATTAATAATAAGGTGATTAAGGATAAAAAAGGTAATTAGGAACCCTAATAATCCCTTAACCTGTCTTCATAATCCCGCAGCGAAAATAACTTTAAAAAAATCTAATTTCCTCAAAAAGAACAAAAAAAAAAAAAAGATTAAGGAATTGATATCTACACCCACCCCGTTGATAGACTCGACCTTTTATTTCCACTATTGGGAATAGAAGAGTACAGCTTTGTACTGTTTTATTACCAAAAGTGGAAATAAAAATGTATCTAGCAAATAAAGGGAGGGCTGAATATTGAGGGGGTGCTCTCAAAGGAGGCTTTTATCACGAGCATCTGTCTTCACAGTTTCTGTACATCGCAGCTTTGGGCGCTTGTTCGGCGGCTCGGCTCGGCTCAGTTCAGGCCTCACAGAGGCGGACTTCTGCGTGTCGCAGCTGCCGCATGCAGCTGCGTCCAGCACGCCAGCCGGACTCTGCGGTGGTTTGGCCCGACCGGAGCGACACGTGGCGATTAAGTACTCCTCCATTAGTTGCTGACAGCGGCTCACCATTTCCTGTACTCAAATTACCAAAATAACCCCGTGAGTAAATGACAAAGATTTGATAGTCTGGAGGAGCATTTGCATCCGTGCTCCCATGGCAACTGGGCCCACTCTCGATGATCATAATCTTTCTTTCTGCGTATAAGTCCGTTGATGGCCCACGTTGAAAAATCTCAATCATTGGTAATTTAGAGGATCCCACTGCTATCTAACGGCTGACGATTTCCGTGTAAATTGTTTTCAGCTGGATGAGATGAATACTCCAATTCCTGGAAGATTTTATAACATGGGCCATCCAAGATATATCTCACGAGATGAACGGTGAAGGATCACCAAAGATGAGTCCAATCTACAGTAGCTTGCCTCGGGAGCTATATTTTTAGGCGCTCCAACGGACTACACAGCACTGCTTCCACAATGTAAATCCATGACGAGATTTCCCGATAAAAAACACCATACTCGCCGAGAAATTCCGGACAAGACCACCTGGCAATCTAATCAAAAGTCATTACCTCGCTCAGAGACTCGTAAAAACTCGACGATTTCCGATATTCTGCCGCCGATAAATCGGCGATTTCTCCCGCTGCACGAAGCACGGCAGCCGCAGCTACTGTCGACGGACGGTAGCCCACGAAATTAATGTCTGCTGAGAAAAATATAAATAAAAAATAAAAAACCCATCTTGAGTGAAAATATCGCCCGAAACGCAAGAATCGGGTATCGGCCGTTTTTTACCTCGATGGGTGCAGAGTATCAGATCGGAAGCGCGCGAAGAGATCCGATTCGGACTGAAACTCGCGAGCTTCCGAGTGAAATAATCGACAAAATCGAACGGCGTAACAGAGCGCAATCGCCATTGGAGATTGGCCATGACTAGTAGCTCCATCCGTCGAATCGTACGGGGCTCGAACACGAACCTTGGCTCGAACAGCTGGAAATCCAATAGAAGGGGAACGCACGTTTCCTCCATTTTTGCTGCAATGGATAAACATGCGACGGACAGAAGCTGGAAAGGCCACCCATGTCCTCGCTGCCCAGAAAAGTAAAAAAAGAGGGGCGTCAGAATCCGACAATGGAAAATGACATTCCAGCAAGCAAGCCGTCAGGGAAATGTACCGGAAGGGTGTATTTGGAAAGAAAACGGTCTAGGTAGGTAACGGCGAGATAAGCCGTTACGGGGCGGAAACGGTAGTGTGCATGCACCTGCACAATGGCAGTGTCAAAATGGTAATAATATCAGTATAAACAGGTAAGAAAAGCCCGGGGA
Source organism: Magnolia officinalis (assembly GCA_021015155.1). NCBI lineage: Eukaryota > Viridiplantae > Streptophyta > Magnoliopsida > Magnoliales > Magnoliaceae > Magnolia > Magnolia officinalis. The sequence continues at coordinate 10,597,829 of JAJHSJ010000012.1, read as the reverse complement.
AAGTAATGGCGTCATAACGGGGGATTGGTAAGTGCCTTTAGGATCCAGATAACGGCGTCTTGACGGGCGATTGCGTCGATGGAGCCATCGTGGAAGCGCTGGAGATAGTTGGGTTCCGGCATGTGGTGGAGCTCCGAATCGAGGAGAAATGAAATCGCACGGTCGTCATCGGATGGGGAACTGACAGTTTCCGCTGACGGCGGGGTCCACGTGTCGGAATCCCAGGAGGCCACGTCATCGGCGTCTTCGCCGCAGTAGAGATTAGAGGCGGAGAAATCGGACATTGTTGGAAGAGGGGCGGGAGAGAACGGCTATAGGGGAGTTGACGAAGGCATTGGTGTGGGATGGTTTTGGGAGAGCGGTTTCGGATCGTTGTGGGATGGTTTTGGAGGGGTAGTTTTGGAACATGGCCGATTATGGGTGTGGATTAGAAGCCATGAAGAAACAGAAAAGGAAGAGAAGAGAGAGAAAAGCCCAAATCTCTCTCTCTTCTCTTTCTCTCTCTTCTGGCGATTGACGGCCGTTTGCGACGGTGATCGCGAATGAGAGGATGTTTACGTGGACAGACGGAGAAGACGTTTCTGCGCGATTTAATATCACGGGCCTGTCTTTCTTACTGGGTTAGACTAACGTGCGCGCTCGGCACAAGTTACCAGTGAGGCGTTCGCGGAAGTGGATTACGTACTGAGTAATTCAGCACGCTAAGCGTACTGAGTAAACTCTGTGGGGCCCACCGTCATTCATGCATTGTATCAACTCCGTCCATCTGTTTTCTCATATAATTTTAGGACTTTAAACTAAAAATTAATCATATCCAAAGTTCAAATGGACCACAATAACAGAAACAGTGTGAATTGAAGTCTACCGTTCAAAATGTTCTTGGGGCCCATAAAAGTTTTATATCAAGATGAAATTTTTGTTTTTCCTTCATCCACGTCTTTGTGATCTTATTAACAGTTTGGATGACAAATAAACATCACTGGAGACCTTAGAAAGGTTTCAATGGTGGAAATCAATACTTCCACTGTTTCCTTTGGTATGGTCTACTTGATATTTTGATATACTTCAATTTTAGATTCAACCACTAAAATGGTCTGTAAAAACGGATGGACGGCGTGGATAAACCACATGAATTCACAGTGGGCCAACAGAGTTTACACAGTACAATAAGAGCGTACTGAGTAACTCTGTACGCAATCCCATTTCGGCGTTTGCCGGCAACGTGTCATTTGTTTTGGTTATCCGAGTCGTAGAATAGGTGGGCCACACACTGAGGTCGCCAGGGAAAGGTCAGTGTCGTTCAGTCATTGGGCAGGCAAAACGTAGAGTTGTGGTCCACCTAATGTATGGATTAGATCGATTTTCCGAGCTTGTGATGTTCATGGCTTGGGCCATCTTTTTCAGGCATGTAGCGGTGGCTTACGTGTATGTGAATCTACACCGTTTAATTCATGGGAAAGATTTTATTATTTCTTAATTAGAAAATCTCACGGCTTGGATGATCCTTATAAGGTCAATGATGAGCAAGAATAGGTGTAAACTAGTAATTGAAATATCTGCAAAGAGTGTATTTTGATGCGAATTAGAAGCGCATTTTTAAAATGATGCAAAACCATGTGATATCATTTTGCATGATTTTACCCAAAGTCGTTTCTCTCTTTTAAATATAAGCCGCAAAATACATTTTATTTATTTTTATTATTGAATTACTTGCTTTAAGGGGATTTTGATTATAGGCTAGTATTATAATTGAAATTTTCAATTTATATAATAATTGCCGATGCATATCATACTCACGCTTATCCAACGCACATGCATAAGGTAATTAATGTCAAATGAAGCTGGGATGAAAATGGCTAAAAAAGTTACTTTAATGTATGAAACAGGATAATTAGCATTATTTAGTAGTTATGGCTTATTAGTTGTGGTCCATCCACAATGAGGCTGTGGATGGTATGGAATGATATGTTATCAATTAAATTGAAAAGATCATGCCCTTCTAGTCTTGACCTGTTGATTTTATTTTTTATCCTAGTTTACTTGTAAGCGTTTGTAAATGACTAATCTTCTTCTGTTATGATTAGGAGTTAGGAAGCATTTAGTGTCATACTACTTTAAACTATTAAATGATGTATGGCCTATTGAATGAATGGCCTAGATCATGTGCAACATTAAATCAACCTCATGCACTATCCTGCTCAAAGATGGAATTGAAGGAAGTTGCTATCAAATGATTGAACCAAGACAAATATTATCTACTAAATATAATGTATTCAAGAGTTTGGCATTTTTACAACAAATTAATAATAATGCAATTTGTATGTACAAATCTTAAACCACTTACATAGATGAAAAGTCTAACCGGCAATTCTAAAAAACCAAGTACTTATAAAATCTTTATGAATAAATACAATACTTACATTGATAGATATTTAAAATATATATTTGGGCATGGGAAATCATGACTTCATGTTGAAACTCTTGTGAGTCTGAAGTTGAGCTATAGGGCGCAGGTCAAAGATATCCACCGGTGACATTCTCTTTTAAAGATGTCTGAGAGAAAGACATGGTAAGAAAACTAAAACACCGCATCAAAGATGCTTGGGAAAATAAAAAATTACTTGCTGCATTAGTAAAAGCAAAAAAGGCCTCTTATTTTTCACTAAGGTAGAAATTTTTTTACATCCTTTTAATATATCCACTCCCTACACATAAAAGGTAAGATTTTAGGCACATTAAAAAAGTCCCTTAGTTAAATGAATATGTGGGACCCACCTTGTGATCTAAATTATTTATAGGGTAGCCCCCCAGAGAACTGGAGATACTCCGATGCCTTACTCCATGTCATCTTATAGGGTAGACCCTTGTTAAATGAATATGTGGGGCCCACCTTAGTGATCTAAATTATTTATTGGGTATCCCCGCAGAGAACTGGAGATACTCCGATGCCTTACTCCATGTCATCTCATCTGGCAGCTGAGATCATTTCAAGGGTGAAATAATTAAAGCCTGGCCCATCCAATCACAAGACACTCTGGATCAATGGCTTTGAGTAACTAAAGGTGGGCCCCACATGTTAAATGCTGGATTACTCTTGATTGAGCACATCTGATCCCCTTTTTTTTAAATGCATATATGGATTCTTTCTCCTTTACGAAAAACTATCATCAAAGTAGAGAAAAAAGGACTCATCCAGCATTTAACTATCAAGAGAAGTGGTCCTGTTTTTCGCCATCGATGATGGACCATGCTCCGAGAATCTCATCCACAGGAAAATCACCTTTCAATTTTGATTTGCAAATAGACCGTTAGGATGAGAAGTGCAGTAGCATTCTACGTTCACGATAGAAAGACCTAAACTTTGTGGCTTGGATCATCCAACCTTGTGATATTTTCTTGGGGCGTGCTCTATCAGTGATAAGATCCAACAGATCAACGGTCTAGATTAACTTAAAAATGGCCCCACTAGTACAAAGAAAAAACTCGAGCATGCATTCCCGCGTTCATATCCATTCCTCGAGGATTATAAAAAGCGTACTCCCGTCTAAGATCAGAGCCGTTCATCAGAACCCAACCAACCTGATGCGACCATCGAGCGGGCAACATCGTCAAAAATAATGAACGGTCCAAATTCTATCATATTCATGACTAGAACTGATCAAGATTGGCCTTGTTTATGACACGTGGCATCTACCCATTGGGGAGCTTCTGATGAGCAGCTCTGATTCCGCACGCATCTGCCTCATCTCAACGAGTGAGGCACGTACGCTTTCAAAGTACACTCCACTGATTACACTTCTCATTAACTCCCCATAATAAGAAAAAATTAGCACTGTACACATAATAAAAGGATACCTTATTTACACATGTACTCATAAAATCGTACACGTGGCATACATTTAACTCAAATCCAACCATCCAGAAAGTGGGACCCAATCCAGATATACCATACCACCTTTGACTGGACTGAATTGATGTCTGATCAACAGACATTTATTTAATGACTCAGGAACGCCCACTATTTTTCATCTCAGCCGTTCAATACATGTCCACTAATCGTCCATCTAAAGCATCAGTTCAGTGTAATTCTCGGTTTATGGCCCATCTAAAGCAGGGACCACATGTTATACGGTTTAGGTCGGCTTGCATGGAAGCTATATCTTATTATCTATCCATCACATTCTGTCAGAGTTTGAGTGTTTTTTTATTCCCTTTTTGGCCCTATAAATGTTTTATTATTACCATTATTATAATCCACTTGTAAATGGTCAAATGTACTTTTTTGGAATAGGTGTAATTATTAAAAACCTACCTATTTAAAGGTCCAAGGGCAGAGCCCAGCACGTTGTGCATTCAAGCTTCGGGCTTTGCAAAAGCAGTCGTACATTACTGTGCAATATTTTTTTGACGAAATTTGAGGTTTTTCTAGTGAAGACTGATATCTAAACCGTTCATTTGGTAGATCAGATAGTTAGTGGGCCATGTTCTAAATTTTGTATTTTTTGGACGGTTCTAGGACTTCCTTCAGCGGCATAAAAATGGACAGTTAAGGACAAACGTCGGTGATGACTCTCGTTCGGCGAGAAACGGTCGAATGGTTATAGGTTGGTCCAAGCAATTTTCGGTGAGAAATGATCACGTAAAGCCATTTATTTCGGGAGCGGATTTGGTGATACGCGGGTAACACCAGACTCCGTGTTTCTCTTACGGTGGGCCCCATATTGATGTATGTGTTGTATATCCACGGATGAATATCCACGCCATCCATCCGTTTTTAAAGATTATTTTAGAGTGTAGTTCCTAAGATGAAGCAAATCCAAATCTCAAGTGGACCACACCATAGGAAACAATGGTCATTGAACGCCCACCATTAAAAACATAATACTGCCCACCGAAATGTTTGATTGCCATCCAGCCTATTGATAAGCTAACACAGATATGGATGAAGGAAAACCACAAATATCAGCTTGATCCAACCTTTCGTGGCCCACAAAAAGTTTTTAATGGTAAGTGACAACTTCTTCAAGTGATGTGGTCCGTTTGAGATTTAGATCTACTTCATCTTTGAGATTATTACCTAAAATGATCTGAAAAAATTAATGGACGGCGTGGATGGAAAACATATACATCAATGTGAGCCCTGTATTCAGGGAAATACCTATTTGGTGTTATCCGTGTAACACCTAATCCCCTCCCTTTTATTTCCAGCTAACACGTCATATGCGTAGACTATCCGATCCAGACTCGGATTGCGTAGTGTAGCACACACCACCGACCCAAGGTGTATTGACGTGGCAAAGTTCTATGCCCCCCCGCAGTGTATGTGCTATTTCGTACCATTCATCAATTTTGCCAATTCATTTAAGGATATGAGCTAAAAAATGAGTCAAATCCAAAGTTTAAGTCGACCACACCACATTAAATAATGGGAATTAAATATTTATCATTGAAAACTTATTGGGACCACAGAAGTTCTGGATCATGCTGATATTTTTGTTTTCTTTATAAATGGGTTGGATGGCAAATAAACGGTGGGCCTTAGGAAGGTTTCAACGGTAGACATCATTGTCTATTTTTTATGTGTGGTCCACTTGGGCTTTATATTTGTTTCTTTTTTTGATCATGTCCTAAAATGATTTGTAAAAATGGACAGACGGTGTGGATATACCACATATATCAGTACTGTAGGGCCTAAAGAACTTTTGGCACGTGGTGTGTGCTACACTATGCAATCCGACTCCATCCGGTCCGTGCAAAAAGTGGACCACACCATGAGATGGCCTGTTGACAAGTAAGGCTGGCCCACTCATCGGGCGGGTCATGACTCAGTCCACTGTTTTGGCCAACCCAGTGAGTGGACCAGGCAATGATTATGGTGTAACCCACCTTGTACATCCAACGGATATTCTACACCCAAGTTAGGCAGGAAGAATCGTTCTATGCAGCGTACAGCTGCTGTACACAGACGCCACGCACATGCCAACATGGCCCACACACATAGAAATCCAGGTAAGCAGTACTGTAGCAATAAATGAATTGTTAATAAAAGGATGGTCAATGGTCCAGATTTTCTGTACATGTGTGGCCCACCTGATGCATGGACCTTTCTATTTTTTTACCAGGCATATATTCCACGTGCACCTTGTTCCCTCTTCCACGAGAGGGCTGGATCCTACACAAGTGTACCCAATTGACACGTGTGTGTCCTCCAATTAAGATTCTTATGTATTAGATCTTAATCCTAGCCATCCAATCTTTGGGATTTGGATGTACTTTTTTCTAATTGCTAATAGGATCTTTCAAGTGAGGAGATGTTTTGGGTACAGTTAGGCCCATCAATCTACGGTTCGGATCATAAGAACATGTGCCCAACGGTTCAGCCCTCCTTGGCTCTCAAAAATCATGAAGCACGGTCGGTGACCGAGACAAAAATCGGCCTGGTGTGGAAGTGAGATCGTTCTGATGATTGCAGCCACTCGTTTATTTGACTTTTGCCTGTTGGTATTAGGCATTCGATAGTCATTGTCTTCCAAGGAGTTGATTGTTACTCCGGCGACTTATGATGCTTGAAACGCATGCACTAAAAAATTACATGCGTTGCTTACATAAACTAAACGTACTGAATTGAGCAATATAGTGTCTCTAAGTCTGATGTAGAACGTGTTACAGATACGTTCCTAGTATGATTGGGCCAAAAGAAGATGGACTGTAAATTAACTATAACTTTTGATCTGGGTATTGTTACAGGACGCACAACCTATCAATCTTTACTGAAACGGGCCATCCGAGGTGAATTGACTCACAAAGTGGGTCGCATCTATCCGTTTCGTCAGAAAATGCGCCCTTTCAACTCAAAAACGAATTTTTAGGAAAATTTTACTATTTTTAATAATGCCGATTTTTAATTTTAATTTTTTCTATTTTTAGAGTTTTAGATTTTTCTTCCCTTTTAGAAATAACTTTTAATTATACTAGGACTCTTCTCGAGAAAGTTTATTTGCAATTTTTATTTTTAGAAATTAAGCATTAGAAGAGTTTTATTAAAATTAAGATTTTTATTAGAATTAGAATTTTGCTATTTTTGGTAATTACGAATTTTAGTTTATTTTTTTCTTTATTAATGGTATAAAGATACATATTAGAGAATTATCAATTATTCATTAATCAATTTCGAATTTATTAGAATTTAATTCTATTTTCTGCTTTCTTTCCTCGTGGATTCGAGAAGTCTCTATGAGAAGTCCAGAGAAGTTCCGTGGATTCGGAATAGTTATCCTCTTGAGGAAGACGATGCTCGACCTCACGTCCTCCCCTGCGTCAGTTTGGTATCAAAGAGAGGTTTTTCCTCGGATTGATGACTTCTAACGACGGGTCGGGCAACAATCCCATGGGCGGCGCTCTAGGAAATTTACCTTTAACGGCGGTAGCTTTTGAAGTAGCGCAACAAGAGAATCGGCAAGCCATGCAGGCTGCAGGCTTCCATCGATCGCATAGCGGATCTCTTAATGGAAAACCTAAGGCAACTCAGTGTTCATGGTAGTGATCCACCACCAGCAATTGCTGGAATTCGTAATTATATTGATCATAGGGCGATACTATTAATGAACCACAAGATGGTTCAAGAATTCAAGATGAAAGTCCATCTTCCTAGTTTTAATGGCCAACTCCACTTCAAGGACTTTCTCGGTTGGTTACTTGAAGTCGAACATTTCTTCTACTATATGAATATCGTAGAAGAAAAGAAAGTTAAACTTGTGGCCTACAAGTTGATGAGCAGAGCTTCAGATTGGTGGGAACAACTTCAACTCGAGCGGACGAGACAGATGAAGGTGTCAATCCGCAGGTGGTCGCGGATAAAGAAGTTATTGTGCATGCGATTCCTCACTCGAGATTACGATTAGGTTTTATTCCAACAAAACCAAAATTATTATCAGGATAGTCGATCAGTAAAAGGTTTGTAGAAAAATCCTATTATTGGTCCGCGAGAAACGACTTCATCAAAATGGAGTTGCAACAGACCACAGGATTTATCAGTGGCAAATATGTAACCTCTATAGGAATGGTGAGCCAACCCAAGACTTCTAAAGTGGAGGGACAATATCTCATCACTGAACAAGCCTTTGTTAAACAATATGAGGAAACGGGAAATATATATCCATTAATTGAAAAAAAAAATATATGTGGAGCCTGTGAATATCCTAGAGGATTTGGAACCAGTATCGTAGGAGTTCAAGAGGGTTGTGCTCGATGAACTCCCTAATAAATTACCTCTCATACGAGATATACAAAATCACGTTGATCATGTCTCAGAGGCAAGTCTGCCTAATTGCCCATATTATCAGAAAAAATATGAGATCTCGAAGGTAGATGTGAAGGAACCAATTATTATTAGTCAAGTCAAGGAAAGCATGAGTACATGTATTGTGTCAACTCAAGAGCTTAATGTCAAGTACAAAAAAATGACTAATGAACATCGGTGTTAGAAGTTATTTCAAACTCATGTGTCAGGTCTCCTGTGTAACTCGAGGACGAATTTTTTTCAAGTGGAGGGGTCTGATGTAGAACGTGTTACAGATACGTTCCTAGCATGGTTGGGCTAAAAGAAGATGGACCGTAAATTGACTATAACTTTTGATCCTGGTATCGTTACAGGGCGCACAACCTATCAATCTTTACTGAAACGGGCCATCCGAGGTGAACTGACCCACAAAGTGAGTCACATCTATCCGTTTCGTCAGAAAACGCGCACTTTTAGCTAAAAAACAAATTTTTAGGAAAATTTTACTATTTTTAGTAATTCCGATTTTTAATTTTAATTTTTTCTATTTTTAGAGTTTTAGATTTTCTTCCCTTTTAGAAATAACTTTTAATTATACTAGGACTCTTCTAGAGAAAGTTTATTTACAATTTTTATTTTTAGAAATTAAGCATTAGAAAAATTTTATTATTTTTATTAGAGTTAGAATTTTACTATTTTTGGTAATTACGAATTTTAATTTATTTTTTTCTTTATTAATGGTGTAAAGAGACACATTAGAGAATTATCAATTATTCATTAATCAATTTCGAATTTATTGGAATTTAATTCTATTTTCTGCTTTCTTTCCTCGTGGATTCGAGAAGTCTCTGTAAGGAGTCTAGAGAAGTTCCGTGGATTCGGAATAGTTATCTTCTTGAGGAAGACGGTGCTCGACCTCACGTCCTCCCCTGCGTCAAAGTCACATCCTAGAATTAGATTGGTTGAATAATCCTAACCTTCTATTTGTGAATAATTGTATAATGAAATTAAGACAATTAGATATTTATATATTGTACAATTAAGACAAATATATATATATATATATATATATATATATATATATATATATATATATATATATATATATATATATATATGGAAAAGGTACAATGCGCTCGAGCTGACGATAAGCTGCCGTGAGGTCGAGCTGTGTGGGTCCCACCATGATGTGTTTCGACCATCAACACTGTGCATTTGATGGGTACCCTTTAAATTATGGGATATCCCAAAAATCAACTGTATACAGAACTCAGGTGGGCCATACCATCTAAAATTATGTGAAGACACCATTAAAACATATAAAAGCACTTGGTGGGGCCCACCTGAGTTTTGCATGCGCCTGAAACTTGGTCTGAACCCTCATTCAAGTGGGACACATAATGGATGGGCTGGATTTGCAAACTACATCTTGGTGGGCCCTCAAAAATGATTATGAATGTTTTAATGGTGCACCGCCCCTCCCCACTTCTGTATGTAGTGTGGCCCACACAAGTCACGGATTGACTTGATTTTTGAGACCTAGGTTCACGATGGAATGGTGCATCTGATTGATGGGGTAGATGTTCGAAACGCATCACGGTGGGGCCCACACAGCTCGACCTCATGGGGCGTTAAAATCAGCTCGAGCGCATTGTACCTTTTCCCATATATATATATATGTGTGTGTGTGTGTGTGTGTGTGTGTGTGTGTGTGTGTGTGTGTGTGTGTGTGTGTGTTAGGATCCTTACCCTTGCGAGTTTCAACACCCAGTTTAGGGTTCGAGAATCCATAGGTGGTGAAATCCCACTGGCGTGAGTGTGTGGGGGTGTGTGTGCATGTAAAAAATTTAAAAAATAAAATAAAATCATATGATAATTATAAATACCCCCTCCGATTACCAATAAATGGAAACGCCTTTCCTCCTATTTCTTACATTCGTTACAAATCCTCCATGGATTATCCAGGGGCGTTTGGATGGTAAGTTACTTAAGATAAACTACTACTCATGCTTTTCAAGTAATGCATCTTGGTTTCTATTTATTAAGATGAAGTGTTTAAGTAACTTTTGAATAAAAAAGTTATTTAGATTTAATCTTCAATCAAACTTATCTTAAATAAGTTATTTATCTATTATTGTAAGTATAAAAAGTAATTTATTTGATGGTATCCAAACGTTCCCTTAGCATCTTTACTCTTGAAAAATTTTTCATTGTCTTTTTATTTGTTTCTAATAATTATAAACGTCTCTCCTTTTGTTTGAATTATTGCAAATACATATTTCATTGCACATTTGCCGTGCATTGTTTATTAGTACCTTATCTTTGATTATTTTACTAATTTGTGCCTATCTTGCATATGACTAGTGGGAGATGCATGGGACTTTCATAATGCTTGTATTTCATCACTACATCATTAAAATGAGAAGTACAAAATATTAAGTTAATCCAACAATCAATATTTATGGTGGAGGAATCCTAATGAATGCGTTATGCACCATTTATTCACAATAGTGGGTCCCACATGTGATCAAAATGAGCTCTTAAAAAGATTATATTTTTGTAATTTGGTGGGGAGGTACTTGTAATAATATTTAAGAATGGATGTGTTTTTAATTATTAGAAAGCAGAGAGGAGGTGTTTTTAATTAGGGATGCAGAGCGCGCACATTAAAATCTTTTCAGATGGTTCTATGATACCTTGTTAGATACAAAAGGTTATATTGTGAAAAATATAATTTACTTATTTGCCTGAGAATAATAAGAATATATATAAAAGATGAAAAAATCGTAAAAAATTATTAATACAAAATGTCTATACGTGGGCGATACAATGTTTCATATATGTCACCAATTCACAAAATGATCCGCCCCACCAGAATGATTGAGTACTCCAAAAACAGGCCCTTCCAATTCTCAGGTGGTCCACACCACACCTCATTTTACATGGTGTGTCCCACATGAGTATTTGATTAAGCTGACTTTTGGCCACCCAAGAGAACATGAATTGGGGAACATGATGAATGGATTAGATGTCATGAATACATAATGCTGGCCCACACATCAGATTGTGGGATAAGTTCAACCTACACAGCTTTGTAGGCCTCTCCTCCAATTACATAATCTGATCGTACACCCTCCTGGAAGTAGGGCAGGGGTCCCCTCCCCTCCATAGATATCAATACGTACCCCAAATCTAGAGAAAGAGAAAGAGCATAACGTTTCCCTGCCTTGTCTGAACAGGAAAATGCCATGGAACGTGAACGAGGCTGTTGTTATTTGGTATTCTCTCGACTATGTTTTTATTTTTATTTTTTTGTTTGTTTTTTCCCTCACTTAGTTGAAACCATGAAACACAACTATCATTATCCTTTGTCCCCTTTGTATGGTCCCCATCTAGAGGGTTCTCTCTAGAAGATGAAAGGCCAACATTTCATGTCCCCATTTATCTTGTTTTTATGCATGTATCTCTTTCAACTAGAGTTGCAGTTCAAGTGGGTCCGGTTGGGTTGATGGGAACCACGGTTCGAAAACCCAAATACTCAACCCTAGTCGGCCGGGTCACTCAGCCCGACTCAGCCTAACTGGACTAGATACTTAAAACTGTATACATTATAAAATTAGGAATAGAAGTAGATTTTTAAGATACTTAAAATAAGTAATACAAAATCCGACAAATTTAAAAATCATAAGCCGGAGTTATGTGAATTCCCCCATTAAGTAGTCATTCATTATGATAGGAACTCCTAATTCCTTTGCATTAGTTGTAGTAGCATTTAAGTAATGTCATTTGATTTCACATGTTTCGCCCTGTATTTTATAAATTATCACAAGATGTGTTAGTTGAGTGGGGTTCAAGATTGAATGATGATGATGATGATGATGATGAGACTATAGTAGACCCAAGTGACTCGGTTTAAGTCATTGTGAGTTGTGTTTGCGAATTAGGCTTTTCAAAATCTCATTGTGATGAGTCGACTCAGTTTAGAATTATGAAGGGCAACCAAGTCAACGGGAGACCCAACTTGAGCTACCTAACCCTAGCTCAACCTCATGTATGCAATACTTAAACCCAAACTAGACTCAGGTTGGGTTGGGTTGTAAGAGGTAAAAACTAGCTTTTATCTTGGCTAAAATCTTTTTACTGAAGTATTGTACGGAAATATTATGAAATTCCGTGTCTAATCAGTTTAACCCAGTGCAAATAAATGTTATTTAGTGCAACCAGATTCACCCTGAAGAAAGGTTTTAACCTATGTGAAAACCAGTTAGGTGGAACCTCAACCCAATCCGACTCGAGCTAAAGTTTGGGTTAGGCCTTCAAGTACCATCCAAGTTGCACCGCTACCTTCAAGTTAAAGGAGCGAATAGGCCACGCCGTCGCTTGTCAATGCTCGTTACATGAGGTAAACACTGGGCCTTATCTCAGCCCAGCTCACTTGGTAGTGATCTAACTGCTTGGCCCGCCATGCTCCAATCAGTACTGGTGTCTGATCAAACTGGGCTTCCAATTTGGACCCAGACCAGTTCAGCTTACTTGGCAAATAATCCATGCCCAGGTCCAACATGGTCCAATTCAGATGAACCGGGGCCATGAAGGAGTGGATCATTTGTTACTTGTGGGCTTAGTGTAAGCGCACCTCGGCTATGCCCAAATCGGTCACTGATTGCCAATTAGTGGTCCAAAAATAAATGGTGTGACATATAGATGCAACATCATGGAGGATTTGATGTCTCGATGTTGACAGCCCATGATCACGAAGGTTTTTAGTGGGCCCACGACGACAAAAGGAATAAGAATATATAGAATGGCCTGATAGCCGTCCACACCCACGAGTTTATTGAATGAACGGGTTGCGTCTTGCAACATTTACGCTGACCCTCAAGGACCATGGATCAGTGGCGAGCCATAGTTCTAGGCTGATAACTAATTGGGCTAAACCTGGGCTTGTTTCTCAATAAGGGCCCAATATTCAGGTGGCCCAGATTTCTTCCCAAGCCCAACTCATGAGCTGGGCATAACATGTTTCAATCCAGTGCTCATGTATTTATCTTCTCAACCAATGGGAATTTCAAGTTCAGTCATTGACCATTGTTGTATTTATCTTCTCAACCATCCCCCTTCATAGGCCAAAAAACAAAAGAAGATTAAGATTGTTATATTGAGGAGATTTTTGGTGCATGGTCCATCTATGGTAAGAGGACGTGTCAGACTAATGGCCTTTATTACAAAGACATGGGCCCTGCTTTTCAGAACTGAAGACAGGCGTGTACTATTCAAGGATAGGTATATGTATGTCTTTAAAAAATAAAAATAAAAATAAAAATCTAAAAACCATATAAAGAGGGACCACTGCAACACATCCTCAGGGGAACAATGACTACCACACGATGTACGTAGGTGATTCTTGGACCGTATTTATGAGTGGCCACAAAAGGGCAACGGTCCATATTCCTAGTACACCTTGTATTAATATTGGTAGTTCATGTAACGGCATTTTCAAGTGACCATTGATGGAAAGTGTATCAGTTTTCACCAGTTGGTAGCTGGTTCTTTTAATAAGATCTCTGGCATACTCCCACGTGGGTGGATCTTTCATTCGATCGATTTGCCTCGTGCTCGTCTTGGAACCTGAAAATCATAACCATTCAAAACTCGGGTAGGCCACAGTCAATGAAAAAGTTGGGATGCGACACCTACTGGTAATTTTGTCATCTACCCCATTCATCTAATTTACCTCATCAAGATGAACGAACTGCCCAAAAATCATAGAATTCCAAAAATTAGGTGGGTCATACTATATGAATTTAGAGGTTTTTATGTATAATTTTATCGGTGGATGTAGTTAGTTGAAGGGCTTGTTTTGATTTGCTAAAAATGTGTTTATGTGATCTTCATTCCCAAACTTACTGTTTTAGGCTTTAACTGTGTCTGATTAGTCATTTAATTAATCAAAAAAAATAATTCTAAATTGCATCAACTTCGATAAAGTTGTATAAAACACTCATAAAATCAAGCCATTGTGGCATGTAGATCTGAGATCAAATTCATTGACTAGTTATTCCAATTATGTTTTCCCTAACATTAATTTGGTCCACCCAATATTGAAAACAAGTGGAGTGGATGAGTTAAAAAAAAAAAAAAAAACTTCAACCAAGTATTTTAGAGCTATACATTTGTTTTGCAAATTGTAGCCCACCTAACCCGTGGATTAAACTAATCTTCAATCTAGGGTATCATTATAGTAGTGTCGTTCAATGGATGGATTGGATTTCAAATCTACGTCTTATAATAGCAAGCGTGTGGCATGTACAATGATGTAGGGCTCAATGTTATCCACTTGATCCATGTGTTTATCAAATATATAATTTTTCATGTATGTATTAATTTATCATGTTGACTCAACAAAAAAAAAAAATGAGATAGAACATAAGAAGCAGTGAAATTTTAATATTCATTATCACTAAAATATGTTGGGAACTCACGGAAGCATAAAGAGATGAGTTAAGTAGAGTATTTCAATCGCACAAACAAGCCTAATCACAAAAACTCCGAACGTGAAAAAATTCTTTTAAGAAAAAACCACGGCACAAAGTGACAGTAATCACTATAAAAGCAGAAATTACAAGAGATAGAGAGAATACCCAATTCGAACAAGCCTCGAATCTCTCCTTACACGCCATTTGAAATCCTAGGAACAAATTAGAAAGTCTTAAATACCCTTTAATCTCGATTACACCCTTATATAGCCTTTAGGAGAATCATAATCAAAATCGAAAATCCCATATATAAACAACTCTGTGTAAATCTGCGCATATGTTCAATGACACATTTGATGGGATTTCGATGTTATCGACAAACTGTCGATGATATCGAACCCACTTCGATGGCATCAAACTAATACAAAACATTTCAACTACCAAACATAAAAATCTCGAATTTTACCGACCGTTGATGTCACCGAGCAGTCTTTGATGATATCGAACAAACCTTCGATGGCATCAACCAGACATTAAAAGTGTCCAGCGACTAAACATATAAATTCTGAATTTTCTCAATAACATTGAAGTGTCGTCGACAAACATAATGATTTACAGATTTAAGATATCAATCAACAAAACTTTTATAGAAAAATTATTTTTCTCATATACGTTTATTAAATATATACTTTTTCACGTAAGTAATTTTCAAGAAATAATTCCACACAGTTATTAAAGCAATGCCAAACAAATTCTTATAAGATAAGGTAAAATAAGCAAATTAAATACCTTTTAAATATTTTTACTCTTTAAAAAGTGGCTATGATAATCAGATGAATAAAAAATTATCATATAGTCATAAGGTGGGCCACACCATGAAAAATATTGTACATTACTAAGAAAATATCACAATTCACGTGTAGACCATATGATGATTTGACAGGCTAGATTTTTTGTTGGTTTGATATCATGGTGGGTGCATACGATTGGACGACTTGAATATCAAATACCACCTGGGCTCCATGATTCTGGACTTTTACCACCTTTTAAAGAAATAATAATAATTAAGGACATTTTGGCAGTTTCTCTCATCAACAGCCATGATAATTTCAATTTAGCTAGGCATTGTTTGGTAAAATGAAAACTCCCGAAGAATTTTATGGTAAAAATCCCAATTTATAAAATATGTTATGCATTGATTATTGATTATCAATGTTGTTGATTCTTACACTCTGATTTTCATCTTGGCTCACCTGTTCATGTTTGCATTGACAAATATCATCTTGAGCAGATTTTGACCGTTGATCTCATTTTCTGAGGTTGGATGTTGGTATGGTCAATGTGGACCATTGGATCTTATTTCAAGCCGTTGTGTGTTCCCTTCGGTAATTTTAGACCCATGGATCTAGTGAATTTGGGGAAAGGCCCGGCCCATTAAGGGTCGTGACTATCATGGTCTCCACTTGTTTGGAACTGGGTGCGTCAAGCCCATCAAAACAACGGTCTGGATTACTGAAGAATGATAGGCCACTTTCTAAGGTCAGCAAATTGTGGTTCGCGGGTCCTCCAATACACGTGCCCCAACCTTCGGGATCAGGACCATTCATCCAGTGGGCTCAAGTGGGGATCACCCAATTTGAAAATCCAAACAATCTGATGGTCCGTGCGGCCCCATCACCTGCAAGTGGATGTGGATTGCATACTGACACCCACAGCTGTCGCTACTGCACAGTGCTTTATTTTTCCAGCAATACTGGGCCCACTTGATCCACGCCGTCCATCTATTTTTCCAGCTCATTTTAGGGCATAAACCCAAAAATGAGGCAGATACAAGTCTCAGGTGGACCACACCACATGAAAACATGAATGATTGAACACGCACCATTAAAAGCTTCCCAGGGATCATGTAATGTTTACTCCTCAAACCTGTTGATTAGGTCACACAGACCTGAATGAAGGGAAAACACAAATATCAGCTTGATCCAAAACTTTTGTGGCCCCAAGAAGTTTTTAACGATTGGCGTTAAATCACCACTGTTTCCTATGGTGGGTCCACTTGAGATTTGGATCTGCCTCGTTTTTGGGTTCATGCCTTAAAATGGATGGACGGCGTGGATAAAAAAACAAATACATATCATGGTGAGACCCACATAGGTTCCTTGCTCCTGCTCGGGTGGTAGACTCTCAAGAGTTTCAACACCACACCAGGTGAAGGGTTCGAGTAGTCATAGGTGGTGAAAGCCCACTACAGCGTATCTAAGGTCCACCGTAATGTTCATCCATTTTTCCACCTCACTTTAGGGCCAAAAGGTTTTCAACGGTAGGCATTCAATCCTCACTGTTCCTTGTGGTGTGGTCCACCTTAGATTTGTATTTACCTCGTTTTTGGATTAATGATATAAAATGAGCTGGAATAATGGATGAACGGCGTGGATAAAACACATATATCATGGTGGGCCCACAGCGCTTTGACATAGCTAGCTGGCTGATGTTCGGTTCACTTGCTAAACCGCATTTTCCAAAGTTCCATGGATTATTGAAGGGTTTTGCCAATGCTCACATTTTTTAATCTGTGGGCCATGAACCTACGATCCAAACCGTTGGTTTGATGGGCCTCACCATGAATTTGATTACCCAAAAAAATTTCCCCCAGCTTGGAAGATCTGTCAACAATTAAAAATAGAGCAACTGTTCCAAAGATTGGATGGCTAGGATAAGGACTTGTAATTATTTAACAGATAATGGTGCTTGCAAGTGGCCACACACGTGCCAGCATGGCACACTTGTACAAGATCTGGATCTTTCTTCTAGTGGAGGGGGCGTTGGCCAAAAATCTGGCAGATATACTCATCACGTGGGCGGCACGTGTAAATGGAATGACCATTGATATGTGGGCCATCTCCGGATGTGTGTGGATCATCCAGATTCTTGAAGTCTTGGCACATTTAGCCTCTACTCATTGGATGAATGGTGTGGATCTAACCACATATACATCGATGGCCCATCTCGAATTTCTACGCTAAGTGATACCAATCAGTTGTGTAAAAATCTAAACTTTTTTTATTTAAACATTTATAGATCTGATTAGTATGGCCCATCCGATGGTCAGATCGATCTGAAATTCGATGCACTGTTATCTTTTAGTGCTTAGAATCAAATGACTCGTTCAGATCTATCTTAACACAATCAGATTCAATCAATTAAATTTATTCCTAAAATATTACTGACCAGATCTGAAATCATAAAGCATCACTTTGTTAAAATTTTCTCTACATATCTATACAATGATCATGTGGATGATCCACACCATCCATTGTATAGATCGAGAAGAAATTAACAACATAATAAAAAATTAAAAATATCTAAGGTTAGAACTTATCTGATCAAGCCCTCTTAGAATCTCTCCCTTTTTCTTTACGGCTTCCCATCTATGTAGGTAAGCACATCCTCCCTTATCCTGAATTTAATTTTTTTTTATGACATTTGATAAAAAAAATTACTATTACTACTCCAATAATTGATCCTTAAGACCTCTTTCTCAATTAAGAATGTCTCTACCAACTCAACTATTAACTTGTTTTTATTTTTTTATTTAAAAATAAAATATTTAAATATTTATTTTAGTTTTTTTTAATACACTAAAATTTAAGGTTGTTACAATTGATATCAGAGTCAAAAGCTGAATAATTAACTATGACAGATTTTCTTCTTATGCTAGATAATTCGATTTTATTCAACATGTCCATTCAAACCACCACAAAAGGTTTGTGGGACAAATTGTGAAACATATATTCAAAGAAATCGATGGTAAACAAGATCTTTTTTCTAATAATAATTATAAAACTTGAAGATGAAGGAAGGGTTCTCTTTGCAAGAATACTCAAATAGATTTAATATCTTACTTTGCATATTGGTGGCAGTTGATATGAAGATTGATGATGATGAAAATGTTACACTTCTAATATGTTCAATAAAAGATTGATGAAAAAGTTTGATTATAAATCTCAACAACGATCCAGATCTCAATACAGAGTCAATCGTGTCTATGTTGCTTATGAAGAGTAATACAAAAAACACATGAAGAATCTATTGGTGATGATATGATGGTCAGTGAAAGATTGACTGAAAAAGTACCGGTATCAATGGGAGAGATCAACGAGATCCAAGTCAAAAGGGCATAAAATAAGAAAGTTTTAAAATTGTGGAAAGAATGACTACTTCATAAAAATTGTAAACTCAAAAAATCAAATCAGGAAAATTCCAAACCTAATTCACATGATCAAGTATTCGATTCAAATGGTTTCAAAGGAAACTTAATTGAAAAAGACAATTTATTTGAAGACAACGAAGTGTCATCGACAGTAATTCCACAAAAGAATCTAAGCCATCAATGGATCTTATATTCGAGTGCTTTATTCCATATGATTCGACGGAAGAATTATTTTTACATATATCAGTTATATGATGGTGGAATAGTTTACATAGGCGATAATAATATATTGATGTAGAGCGGGTCGCGGACAGTTTCATAGCCAAGATGGATCAGAAAAGGCCCGGTCGATGACAAAAGTGATCCGGACCGTCGAACCTTAGATTGGCCGTATCTCGCAATCCGGAATGAGTTACCTAACATAAAATATATGATTTTGGGGTAGAACGAGCTACTTTAGCCAACCAACCTCACTACGTCGGTTGCGATGCCCGGAATTATGAAAAACCCCTGGATCGACCGTCGTTTCCCTGCTTTAATTTCGTTTTTACTATAAATAGTAAGTTTTAGTTTGATTATAACTCTTCATCCGTCGGGCTTTAGGAGTTGCGCCCAACGTGAAAAGAGCCTAGAATAATTAAGAGAACGGTTTGGTGAAGCCAAATAGGACACTTACTATTTTTGGCCGAAAACCTTGCGCACTAGTAGACATCACGACCGTCTATAAATAGTAAGTTTACTATTTATAGTAAGTCGGGAATTCTAGGAGTTTTAGTTGTAGTTTGATTCTGATTTCTTTTCCATTGCTTGCTACCCCTATTTAAAGGGTTGTGAACTCATTTTTAGTCATCAATTAATCAATTCCGAATTTCTTAGAATTTATTTCTATTTTCTGCTTTCTTTCCTCGTGGATTCGAGAAGTCTCTGTGAGGAGTCCAAAGAAGCTCCGTGGATTCGGAGTAGTTATCCTGATCACGCTCATCCCTACTTCATATATGTAAAGTTGTGGGGATTGAAGATGTCAAAATTATAATGTTTGATGGTATTACACATATAATTTCTAATGTGATGTACATAATGCATATGAGGAAGAGCCTTCTTTCATTGAAAATTTTGATAAAGATAGTTATAATTTTTTTTTTTTGCGAAAATTGTCAATTGAAAATTGTAAAATGAGCAATGGTAGTGGCGATGGGAGAATTGATACGTTAACTATATCATTTGATTGTAGATATTGTGATTGGCGATGCTATTGTTGCCAATGTGATAGACTCTGCTACAATTTGGCATAGGCATTTGGGTCACATGAGCAACCACAGAGTAAGGGTATTTCTTGATCACAATTTACTTTTTAGCTTAAAGTTTATTAATTTATATTTTTGTAAGGATTGCTTGTTTGGAAAGCTGAAGAGAGTTCAACTCCATCTTCTACTGTTAAAAGTAAGGATATCTTAAATCTAGTTCATTATGATACTTAGGAAGCTCTTGTCGATTTCTTTTGTTAACAATTTCTCCAAAAATGTATAGATTTACATGTTGAAAAGAAAGAGTGATATTTTTACTTATTTTATAAAGTTTAAAATATTGGTTAAAAATCAGAAGGAAAAGAAAATAAGTGTTCGAGAACCAATAACGAAAAATAATATACCTTTAAAGAATTCAAAGATTTTCGCAATAAACATTGCATTAGGAGGCACTACGAGGTCCTTGATACTTTACAACAAAACGGAGTAATTGAACGTATGAACAATACGCTTATGGATCATGCTAGGAGCATGCTGAGTTCAACTAAACTCGAGTAATAATTTTTTTGGGCAAACGCCGTTAACATGGCTTGTTAGTTGATAAATTATTCTCCTATAACTACATTAAATTGTAAAATTTTCAAAGAGGTATGATATGAAAAACCTGTTAATTATTCGTTCAATCATGTTTTTTTTGTTATGACGCTTATGTATGGTTTCCTAAAGAGTATAGGACTTGAAAGTGTATTTTTCTTGACTATACAAATGGAATGAATTGGTATGAATTATGAGACAATACTGTTCATAAGTTAGTGATTAGTCAAGATTTGGTTTTTAATAAATTTCATTCATTGTAAAAAGACAGAATTACCAAGCTCAAAGTCATGAGAGATGAGTTAGTAATATCATTAAGGATGAAGCTAACAAAGAGCATGTAGAACTAAGTGAAACTCAAAGTGATCAAAATCGTTGGAAGAGAACTACAAAACCTTTAGTTTTTTATTTTAGAATTATATTACAGCTTACACTTGTATAACAGAGGAATACGAGTCTTGTTCATACCTAGAGGCATATGAATCAGTGGATGCTAACCAATGAAGAGCATTCATAGAGAATGAGATATAAACTCTCCATAAAAATAAGACTTTGAAATTGATTGAATTACTAAAAAAATGAAAGGTTATTGGTTACATATGGGTCTACAAGTTGAAGAAAAATACCGACGAAAATGTTGAAAGATATAAAGCCCGATTGGTGGTAAAATGGTATACTCATAAGTCAAATATTAATTTCAATGAAAGTTTATCTCTTGTTATTCAAATGGGTATTATTCGTACTATGTTGACCATGACAGTAGTTCTTCATTTAGAGCTTGAGCAGTTTGAAGTAAAAATTACTTTCTTTATGAGAATATTAATAAAGAAAATTATTTAACTCAACCCGAAGGCTTTATCAAAGAAAATAGGAAGAATCAATATCTATTTTCTCGACTTAGCAAATTACTTTACGATTTAAAGTAGGTGCCAATGTGTTAATATAAACAGTTTGATTAATTTATTGTAGGCTTAGGATTTTAGAGATGTGAGATTGACCATTATGCATATGTTTGTAATTATAATAATGACAACTTTATTATCTTGTTATTGTATATAGATGATATGCTAGTTGCAAGTACTAGTAAAAATACTATTGTAGCATTAAAAGCTCATTTAGTTAGGGAATTGAATATAAAGGATTTGCGTAGAGCTGGGTATCGGACTAAGTTGGATCGGATTAGGTCCAACTCAATTCGGTCCGAAATCTACATAGGCTGACCCGAACTCGATCTGATCCGGGACATCTGACTCGAACCGATCCGATGCACGGTTGGCCTGACCCGAACCGAGTCCGATTCGGTCAGGAAACCGAGTCAGATCAGGTTGGGTCTGTGGGTCAAACTATGAGGTATGTGTTATATCCAAACCGTCCATCCAATTAGAGAGTTCGTTTTAAGGCTTAAGCCAAAAAATAAGACAGATCTAAAGATCAGTTGGACCACACTGCAAAAAACAGTGGGGGATTGAACGTTTACCATTGAAACCCTTGGAGATCACGGAAGTTTCGAATTAATATGAAATTTGTTTTTCCTCTTCATCCATCTATTTTTAACCTTATTAACAGATTAGATGGAAAATAAACGTTATGGTGGGCCCTACGAATTTTTTAACGGTGAAAATCATTATCCTTGCTGCTATTTTCAATGGTCCATTTGAGCTTTAGATATGATTCATTTTTTTTTCCAAATGCTCTAAAATGATTACGAAAAATGGATAAACGGTATGGATATAATAAATACATCATTGGGGGGCCCATGTAATTTTGATATCATTTGAGTTGTTCGTACAACTCGGAGCTCGAGGCGCATCTCCGCTCGTATTTGAGAGACACGTATCTACACCAGCTGTAAGCTACTGCGTTGACGTGCTGTGCACAAAATTGCATTGCGTGTATGTAACTCAGTGGGCTCTTATCGTACTGAGTAAACCCTGTTGGGGCCCACTGTGAATGCATGTGGTTTATCTACGCCGTCCGTTCATAAGATAGATATATGTGATAAATATTCATAAGAATCACTCTGGATCGGATCCATTCGGTTCGGATTGACCATGATCCGAACTCGATCCGATGAACGGTCGGATCTGACTGATCCAACTCGAACTGCACCGATCCAGGCCTTCGGTTCGGTTCAGATTGGGTCGGATCCGCCGGATCGGATTGGTTTGTGCCCAGCTATAGATTTGAGAACCGTTAATAGGATTTTTGAGATAATTGTACTTAGAGACAAAACGAACAAGAAAGTCTATATAATCGAGAATGATTCTATTGAAAGAGTTTTACGCTATTCAAATTTCAGAATTTTAATCCAGTCATAACTCCATTCCTTGTTAGTAAAAAGTTGTCTTCATATTAGTGTCATATCATTAAAGTGAAAACAATAGGTATATCTCAAGTACCATATTCATCAATGGTAGGGAGCCTTATGTTTGCCATGGTATATTGCACCAAACCAGACATTGGATAAGCAGTGGGAGCAGTTAATAAATACATGATGAACTTAGATTGATGTCATTGAACTACTTTGAAGTGGATCCTTCATTACATGTAAGGTAGTTTTGAGGCAGCTATTTGTTATAGTAGACAAATTTTTAAGTTGGTTGGATTCGTGTTTATAGATTATACAGGAGATCGTAATAAAAGAACATGTACAACATATTATGTTTTCTCTTTGGAAAATGGTGTTGTTAGTTAGATGTCAAGATTGCAGTCAGTAGTGAGCATGTTTACTATGGAAGCAAAATAAATATCAGTTACACAAGCATGCAAGGAAAGTATTTAGTTGAAGAGGTTATTAGAAGAATTGAAATTTAAACAGAAAGTGGTAGTGATTTACTATGACAATCAAAGTGCGTTACATTTGGCAAAGAATCCGGCATTTTATATTCAAACTAGACACATTGATATTCAATATCACTTTATCTATGATATGGTGAAAGATGATCATATCTCATTACAAAATATTCACACCAACAACAACATAGCATGCGGATGAAGCCTATTGTAATGGAGAAATTTATTTGGTGCATAACTTCTCTTGAGATTGTTGTTACCAAGTGATTGGCACTGTTTTTGGGTATAACTGTTGTTGGGAATGTTTGGTACTATTGGAGAAACTAGCTTTAAGTGAAAGAATTGTAATGGCGAGAGTCTCCCACTATGACAAGTTTTTTTTTTTTTTTTTGTGAGAGACGTCTCTCTATCTCTTTCTTGTGTACATACATACATAGTTATATGTTATGACGCCTTGTTAGGTTGGGTTTTACATATTCTCTCTCACATGATATTTTCTATATAAGAAGTATCATAGGTGGAGAGATATTTTATTCATGTATCCATCTTCTAAAATATTTGTTGATGGAAGATAGAGATAATTCTTGTATTTTTATGGGTCCCTTACTCTTGCTCCGGTGGTAGACTTAAAAGAGTTTCAACACTAGGTCAAGGGTTTAAGTAAAAAATATTTACAGTGACTTAACCAAAATTAAAAACTTCCGCATAGATACTTAGTAATTATTGATGGATGTGGAGAAAGTTTGTACTATCGTGGCAACGAAGATAGAAGAGGTTATATATATATATATATATATATATATATGTGTGTGTGTGTGTGTGTGTGTGTGGTGTGTGTGTGTGTGTGTGTGTGCGCGCGCGCATGTGTGTGTGGAAATGGTACAATGAGGTCGAGTGTGTGGGCCACACCACGTTCAATAGTCGAGAGGGGTTACCCTTCCATTAAAACATTCATAATCATTATTGGGCCCACCAAGATGTGGTTCATAAATCTAGACCATCCATTATGTGTGTCCCACTTGGATGAGAGATTACACCAAGTTTCAGCCACATCCAAAACTTAGATGGGCCCCACCAAGTACTTTTATATGTTTTAGGCATGTCTTCACATGGTTTTGGATGATATGGCCCACTTGAGTTCTGTATACAATTTTTGGGATAGCCCATAACCTAAAGGGGACCCATCGAATGCACGGTGTTGATGTTCGGCACACATCATGGTGGAGCCCACACAGCTCGACCTCATGGGAAGTTCCCATGAGGTCGACCTTATAGTACCATTTAACATATAGGAGGTGGCAGTGACCACTTCTTCAGTTATTTTTAAACTAATATCATGGTAGAAAAATAAAAGAAAAGACAAGAAAATTATTGCAAGATTTTTTACGAGCATAGATTTCATTATAAAAGTCATGTCGGAATAACAAGTAAAATTCAAATAAAGCTCTTGCAATGTGTGTTATGGGGAAAACTGAACTACCCAGTCATATAAGACACGTGGCGCAGAATTGGTAGAGTAACTACCTTGAGCCATCAACGCGTCGACCACTTGGGAAGTCAAGCTGAGCTTCGATGAAAGACGCACTTGTCGAGCTAAACTAGTTAAGCTCAGAACTCGTTAATGAGATTCATCAACCGACCTGACCATCTCGACCTCAAAAACTGACCTTGACCTAAAAAACTGACCTCGACTTCAAAATTGAAATGTCCGGAGAGAATCTTTCATCGTATTGACTCATGATTAATCCAATGAGATCCCAACTGAAAATCACACCAATTAAGGTGGAATTGGAGATATTCTCATAATCATATTTATACTTCAGTATGTGCCCCTCTAACATATTTGACGGATCTACTTAGATCCACAGGTTGCCTAGAGAACATATAAATATGCTAATTGACTTGGGTAAAAGGTATGCACAAAAATCCTAACTCCGGCCACTCCTGCTCTAAATTCATCGATCTAACTTGGGTATTGGAGAGTCTCCACCACAACTGGCTCATTCTCTACTAGTACAGGTGTTTAGTAGCTCACAGGTGGAGATGTGGGTTTGACCAGATTTAAGCAATAACAATGTATTTAAAGGTTGAGAGTAGTGTTTTGACAGTGTTTATATTTCAAAATCAATACTTTATGAACTGCCACATAATGAAAAAATCTATCATTTCCCCCCTCCCCTTCAAAAAAAAAAAAAAAAATACTTTATGAACTGCCACATAATGAAAAAATCTATTATGTTGGGAATGTTTGTAGACAAATTTGTCTACTATAACAAATTTGTCTGCCATTTGTTATAGTAGACAAATTTTTAAGTTGGTTGGGTTCGTGTTTGTAGATTATACAAAAGATCGTAATAAAATAACATCTACAACATATTATGTTTTCTCTTTGAAAAATGGTGTTGTTAGTTAGATGTCAAGATTGCAGTCAGTGGTGAGCATGTTTACTATGGAAGCAAAATAAATATCAGCTACACAAGCATGCAAGGAAAGTATTTAGTTGAAGAGGTTATTAGAAGAATTAAAATTTAAACAGAAAGTGGTAGTGATTTACTATGACAATCAAAGTGCGTTACACTTGGCAAAGAATCCGGTATTTTATATTCAAACTAGACACATTGATATTCAATATCACTTTATCTATGATGTGGTGAAAGATGATCATATCTCATTACAAAATATTCACACCAATGACAACATAGCATGAGGATGAAGCCTATTGTAATAGAGAAATTTATTTCGTGCATAACTTCTCTTGAGATTGTTGTTACCAAGTGATTGGTACTGTTTTTGGGTATAACTGTTGTTGGGAATGTTTGGTACTATTGAAAAAACTAGCTTTAAGTGAAAGAATTGTAATGGCAAGAGTCTCCCATTATGACAAGTTTTTTTTTTTTTTTTTTTTTTTTTTTTGTGAGAGACGTCTCTCTATCTCTTTCTTGTGTACATACATACATAGTTATATGTTACGCCTTGTTAGGTTGGGTTTTGCATGTTCTCTCTCACGTGGTATTTTCTATATAAGAAGTATCATAGGTGGAGAGATATTTTATTCATGTATCCATCTTTTAGAGTATTCGTTGATGGAAGAGAGATAATTCTTGTATTTTTATGGGTCCCTTACTCTTGCTCCAGTGGTAGACTTAAAAGAGTTTCAACACTATGTCAAGGGTTTAAGTAAAAAATATTTACAGTGACTCAACCAAAATTAAAAACTTCCACATGGATAATTAGTAATTATTGATAGAAGTGGAGAAAGTTTGTACTATCATGGCAACGAGAGGTTATATATATATGTGTGTGTGTGTGTGTGGGGGGGGGGGGGGGGAATGGTACAATGAGGTTGAGTGTGTGGGCCCCACTATGATGTATGTTGAACATCTACCCCATTAGTCAGATGCACCATTCCATGGTGGGGCCACGGGCTTAAAAACTTAATCGATGACTTCGGTGGGCCACACCACGTTCAATAGTCGAGAGGGGTTACCCTCCCATTAAAACATTCATAATCATTATTGGGCCCACCAAGATGAGACCATCCATTATGTGTGTCCCACTTGGATGAGAGATTACACCAAGTTTCAGCCACACATCCAAAACTTAGATTGGCCCCGCCAAGTACTTTTATATGTTTTAGGCATGTCTTCACATGGTTTTGGATGGTATGGCCCACCTGAGTTCCGTATACAGTTTTTGGGATATCCCATAACCTAAAGGGGACCCATCGAATGCACAATGTTAATGTTCGGCACACATCATGGGGGAGAGCCCACACAGCTTGACCTCATGGGAAATTCCCATGAGGTCGACCTCATAGTACCATTTCCCATATAGGAGGTGGCAGTGACCACTTCTTCAGTTATTTTTAAACTAATATCATGGTGGAAAAAGATAAGAAAATTATTGTAAGATTTTTTGCGAGCATAGATTTCATTATAAAAGTCATGTCGGAATAACAAGTAAAATTCAAATAAAGCTCTTGCAATGTGTGTTATGGGAAAAATTGAACTACCCAGTCATATAAGACATGTGGCGCAGAATTGATAGAGCAATTACCTTGAGCCATCAAAGCGTTGACCACCTGGGAAGTCAAGCTGAGCTTCGATGAAAGACGCACTTGTCGAGCTAAACTAGTTAAGCTCAAAACTCGTTAATGAGATTCATCAACCGACCTGACCATCTTGACCTCAAAAACCGACCTTAACTTCAAAAACCGACCTCGACTTTAGAATTGAAATGTCCGGAGAGAATCTCTCATCGTACTGAGTCATGATTAATTCAATGAGATCCCAACTGAAAATCACACCAATTAAGGTGGAATTGGAGATATTCTCATAAGCATATTTATACTCCAATATGTGCCCAGTTAGCATATTTGACGGATCTACTGAGATCCACAGATTGCCTAGAGAACATATAAATATGCTCATTGACTTGGGTAAAAGGCATGCACAAAAATCCTAATTCTAGCTACTCCTACTCTAAATTCATCAATTTGACTTGGGTATTGGAGAGTCTCTACCACAATTGGCTCCCCCATTGTCCTTGGTTCTCTACTAGTGTAGGTGTTTAGTAGCTCACAGGTGGAGCTGTGTGTTTGACCAGATTTAAGCAATAATAATGTATTTAAAGGTTGAGAGTAATGTTTTGGCAGTGTCTGTATTTCAAAATCAACACTTTATGAACTGCCACATAATAAAAAAATCTATCATTCCGCCCCCTCCCCCCCCAAGCATGCTCTTACGAAAAGTCTGAGTTATGCGGACGCACCTGCTCAAATAAGAGTTGAAATTGCACATGTTCAACTGACCATGGAAATGGAAAGATGTGAAACATCCAACGAACACAAAGCCAGAAGAAACGATGAAAATTACAAGCGAGTCTCTTTCATCCTCCTTTCTCCTTTGCCCTCGGCCGTTGTGATCCTAACCCGCCTAACCCACTCACCTACCCTATAATAGACAGTGGGCCAGACACTTGGTAGGCTCTCGAGTAGAATGCAGGCCCCACTATTTGATCACCGTCAGATCTCAATTCATTCAATTGATGTCGAATCCGTACACTAGGTCATATCCGTTCGTTGATTAGGTGGCATGGCCTGCAGAACTCTCGGTCCACTCATTATATGTTTCACCGTACGTGTAGATGACATTCATAAAAATCAGACAGTTCTGCTCATGAGGTGGACCTGCACTCAACATGGGCTATTCCTTAATTTCTCCATTGGTTCAGTTATTTCGAACACGGATGATGATCCAAATAGACTAATTCTTAGCCATGGCTTCCACAGAGATGGCCCAGCCTGATGAGCGGCTTGGATCTCCAACACGTGTCATTCAATGTGGGCAATTCATCATGTGGGGCCGTCTTAGATGTGGGACATCCATCATGCAGGGTCCACCTTTAATGTGGACTGTCCATCATTTAGTGCCCAACTTCAAAGTGGGTGGTCCATTATGCATAGCCTGCCTTGGATGTGGCTCATTCATAAGTAGGGGTCAACCTTCAATGTGAACCCTCCTCATGTGAGGCCCACCTTAATATGGATAATCCATCATGTGAGGCCCACCATCAAGGTTAGTGTCCATCATGTTAGGCCACCTTCAATATTCACCACCCATCACGTGAAACCCACATTTGATGTTGATTATCCATAGTGTGGGCCCCACCTTCAATGTGGGCCATCCATTGTTAGGGTGCTAACCTTTGATGTGGACCATCCATGATATGGGCCCACCTTGATGTGGGTCATCCATTATGTGGGGCCCATCTTCGATATCCACCGCCAATCACAGGAAGCCCACCTTTGATGTAGACTGTCCATTGTGTGGACTCCACCTTTAATGTGGGCTGTCCATCATGCGGGGCACTTGGATGTGGGCCATTCATCATTAGGGCCGGGCTAACCTTTGATGGTAGGCGTCCAATCACCACTGTTTCTTATGTCTGGTCCACCTGAGATATGGCCCTGCCTCATTTTGAACTTGTGGAATCGTGCCTTAAAATAAGCTGTAAAAAATGGATGGACGGCGTGGATACATCACATACATCATGGTGGGATAAACCATAGGAATGTAAGGGTGGCAATGGGCCAGATAGCCTGTTGGACCCACTAGCTTGGTCTCTGGCACCGAAGCCCAATTACAAAGCAGGCTATTCAGGCCTACCCAATGGACGGGTGAGGGGTGAAGACCTAAGCCCAGCTAATATGGACCATAGCCCAATATCGGATTGGGCTGCCCGCCCAGTTGACTACCTATAAGTCTATAACTATAAGCATGGCTTTTCGACTTGGATGAGTCCCATGTGACTCGTCCGAGTCTATTCAAACTCATTTGAACCCTTTCTGGTTTGATACCTCGAGTCGGACGCGGATTGCGTCCTACCCCCGCCCGGACGGTAATCCGTCCGGCCAGGGCTCTGTGGAGCCTACCGTGATGTAACTCTTTCATCCTGCCGTCCAACGATTTTTTCAGAAAATTTTAATATGTGAACCAAAAAATGAGGCAGGTTCATGGCTTGAGTGGACCACAAAGTGGGGATTGAACGTCCACCATTAAAAGCTTCTTGAGAGCCAGAGAAGTTTCGGATCAAGCTGATATTTGTGTTTTCAGTTCATCCACGTCTACGTGACCTTATGAATAGGTTTTATGGTTTAAAAAAACATCACGTGGGCCCTTAGAAATGTTTCAACGGTGGGTGTCATATCAGTGCAGGTTCCTTTGGTGTGGTCCACTCAAGCCCTGAACCTGCCTCAATTTTCGGTTCACATATTAAAATCTTCTGAAAAAATCGTTGGACGGCAGGATGAAACAGTTACATCACGGTGGGCTCTACAGAGCCCTGCCCGGACGGATTACCGTCCGGGCGGGGGTAGGACGCAACCCGCGTCCACCTCGAGTCACCCTATTGCCCCAGCTCGGGCAAGCCTCGACTGGTGAGACGTGCATCCTTCCATGGTACCTGCAACACAAAACCCTGTGTGGTCCACCGTGTAGTCCGTGTGAAATCCACTCCGTCCATCCATTTTTCCAGTGCATGTTAGGATGAGAACCCAAAAATGATGCAGATACAAGACGCAAGTGGGCCACATAGTAAGCAGTGGGAAAGGAAAAGCCCAACAATTGAAAACTTCCTGGGGCTACATTGATATTTACGTGCCATCCAACCCGTTCATAAGGTGATTCCCACCAGGATGAAGGAAAAACACAAATATCAGCCTGATCCAAAACTTCTGTAGGTTATGGATCAGGGTGTAGTTCTAAGCATTTGATTTGATAATGAGACATGAAAAAGACAATCCAGATTGATTGGATCATTTGCGAACTAGGATGAATTTGATCAAATGATCATAATCACCATGTCTATTGCTAGGAATAGAGGAAAATGAGTATAATCATCAATCCAAACCGTTGAGAATGTGGGCCCACTGATTGCATGTGTACCTTAAGGATTGCCTTCTTAAGACTATCCTAAACAGCTAATCGATTGTTAGAAAATTGGACGGTTCATACTGATTGCAGGAAAATGTGTCTAATGGTCAACCTCGACTGACCATAACTAGGGCCCGATTGCAAGTGTAATAATCCTGACCATTTTTTGATCAGTAATTGGATAGGATTTCCCAATGGTCGCAATCTTCCAGACCTAACCCACACACAATGGTAATCACATGCTAATGTGGACTGAGTTATTATTATTATTTTTAATTACTATTATTATTTTTTATTACACCCACACCACATGGGTATGGATTTGGAGCCTGGATTTAAAATCCTCTTATTATGTTTGGCACCCTGGATTCGGAATCAACATTAATACAAAAGTGGATATGCATAATATATTTATAAAGGTTTGAATTTAATTATTAAATCAACTTTAATGTTTCTAATTGGTGAATTTATGTAATGTTTGACACAATTGTTATAATAAGCCCACTAAAATACATGTACTTTGCTTGAAAATAATGAAATTCTAAGTCTCAAATGGGCCACAATCACAAGATTATGTCCGAGTGAATAACTAACTAATTTTAACCGTGGATTTATATATATGGACAATGTTTGGACGACACTGATCATCATATTAAAGTAATTATAGTGATGCAATTGATAATTTAATTATTGTGGAATATTATTAGTGGGCCAGCTGTCCAATAGATTAATAGTCTAGTGACGCGCATGTTACATATGTAACTCTAGGAAGGATTTAGATGTAATCCAAGCGTAGATTTCAAACCACTGTCTGAGGGAATTTGAAACCCCCATTTACTCTGAGGTGCCAAACAACCGAGGGATTTGAAATCTCATCAAATCCCCTTGATCCATGGTGCCAAACGACCATTTACCCCTATTGTTTAGGGCCTGGGCTGATGATTTCAAAGATCCTAGATAGCTTGGAGCACCAAAAAAAACTGCCGTAGGAGAGGCGTGCTTACCAGATATCGAAGGCCTGCCCAGAAAACCGTATGGCACAAGGAGCTCACGTTTTTTTTTTTTCGGAAATGATTTTGCTAATGTAGAATGAGAATCTCAAAATAGATGCTGACAGATTGACATATGGATCATTGGCATTTGTAGCATAAATGGTGCATGTGTACATGGTTCATATGGTATGTTTTAAAATTGAAAAATGGTATATATGGGCTATTTAAAGATGGAGAATTAACCCATCTAACATGTATGATACATGTATACAAAATGCTATTTTCTAACTGATCGTGAAAGAGGAAATATAAATTTAACACATTTTATTTTGTTAGGACAAGCTACCTAGAAAATCGTCCACAATCGAAAATAAGCTAACTTCCTCTTGGCTTGTGTGAAAATTGGTTCCCAAACCATGGATGGGACATGGATAAGACACCTGTTCCTTGTAGCTTGATACTCCAGGTGTGGGACACACTAGGCCTATGAATATTGGATGTGGATTTGGACCTTCCTAATTTAATTTCTTCCTAGATCTTGATCATTTGGTCCACCCTTGTCATGGTTCGGATATTCTACCCCATCAACATCAGTGAAGAAAATTTATATTTGAAGTCATGCACAACTTTGTATGTTAACAATTTTCTCAATTAAAAATCCAGATTTTTGCCTACATGGCCCCATAAGATGACGCAGTTGGGTTAAGAGCCTGTACAGACAAGAATAAGAAATTCTAGTCCTAAAATCACTTTTCATTTTTAGTAGGATGAAATTGCCCTATGCCACAACTGCACCTCGTAGGGTAGGATCTCACCTTGAGAAGTGAAAGGTCCTTTTAAAAGAAGATGTGGGCCCACTCAAAACTAAAATTCAGTCCATACCTTGGTTAATTCGATCAATTCATTTTAATCGGACAATTATAAATTTACGGAAATGTTTTTTCAATTTTTTTTGTTTAAAGGTGTCTGTGGCCTACAAATACATTAATTTTGTACATTAATTCTAAACAATTTCTTTCAGTAAGGTCCATTTGTGAAGAGATTTACCCTCAAACTTAGGTCAATGAAATAGTCAATCATCATCGGGCCAAGATAGTGATGGGGTTTTAAATTCAACCTGTCCACAAGAGATTTTAATTCCATGCCATCGGACCAAAATTGAGGTCAAATCTCATCACATATGAACCACACTGAAGGAAATAATTTACCATTAACACAAAATTAGTGTGGTTTCGGTCCACATACATCTTACAAAAAAAAACACAAAAGATCATCCTATAAGTTCATAACAATCTGATTAAAATGAACGAATTACAACAGTCAAAAAGTGGGCTAAATTTTAATTTATAGTGGATCCATGTTGCCCTTTAAAATCAATTCATTTTTTTAAAACAGAGCCCATCGTATCAACTCCAATGGTGGCGGAGAGAAATTTTCATCATCCCAAAAACGAGAAAGTGATTTCAAGGCTAGAATTTATTCCAGCCAAACACAACCACGACGGCCACGTATACCAAAAAAAGCCAGGAAAACCACTTAATCTTCACGGAAGCTACAATGTCCGTCTGCCACACCTCTCTTCTAAGCTTTGCGAAAGGCAAATCATCCACAACTGACGTGGCATGCATAATCGCCAATACCGACCGTCAAAATCAAAGTATTCACCGGATGTGGGTCATAACCTTCAATTGAACTGCTCTGACAATCTCATCCAATTTGCAGCTAAAAAAAGACTGTTGAAATGTAATTGATCGACGGTCCAAATTCGATTAGCTAAATCAGTTAATTAAGATTGTCCAATTTGGGTGATTTTGATGTACATCTCCAACCACAGCGTCAATCTACGGTCTGGATTCAAGTGCATTCATGCCACTGTAATTTAATAAGCTTCCATTACTTAGTAAGTAGTGGCAAACACACACTTTTGTATTCTAGTCTTGTTCCTATCTCTTTCATGGATCCCGAGATCGAACAACGTGGGTAGATCCCTGACTGTTGGGCCCACTTTGATGTATTTTCCTTACATCCACGCCGTCCACAAGTTTTTACAGATAATTTTAGGGCATAATACCAAAAATTAAGAATATTAAAATCTAAGTGGACCACACCACAGGAAGTAGTGGAGATTGAATACCCAACACTAAAAACTTCTCCGGGGCCACCGGAATTTTTATTTTCCATCCAACCTGTTTATAAGGTCACAAAAACCTGGATGAAGCGACCACATAAATATTAGATTCATAAAAATCTTTTCTGGCCGACGATAAGTTTTTAATGGTCAATCACCACTGTCTCCTGTGGTAGGATCCACCTGAGATTTGGATCTTCTTAATTTTTTGGATTACATACTAAAATCAGTTATGAAAATGGATGGACGGTGTGGATTTAATAAATGTACATCAAGGTGGGCCCCACAGTGGGAGATCCACCCACCGAGATGCATCCGGGTTATCTGGGAATACACCGAAGCCACGCCCCTCCTTCATTCCCAACGTGTTCGGAAGCTTGAATTCTTTATAACCCACCAAAACTCCCTCGCATTCTCCGCGCGCGCATATACACCGAAACAAGGTGTATATTCCTTCTTCTCCCCTCCCATTCCTCCATCCTTCTCTTTCATTCCTCCCAATAAAATAAAAGAGAAATCTCTCCTTCTCTTTCCCATCGAAATCACACCAGTTTCAGTCCAACACTCCAAACCCAAGCTCTTGTTATAAACACAGCATTCCTTGATTTTGAAGTCTTTCGTCTTGTCTCTCGATGTATATATCCCTCGATAGACTTTCATTTGTAGTATAAAATCACCACCCTTTTTCAAAAATTCATCAAAATCAGCTTCTGGGTTTTGTTCTCCAGCCCTTATTCTGTAACACCAGGTACTTCTCATTGATTTCTCCATCTGGGTTTTCGATTTCAGATTGAGATTTGATGGTTTTTTTGTAATGTTTTGATGTTTATCTTATTGAGTAATGTAATTTTGTGATTTTTATGTTTTGGAAGGGATGTTGGGTGGTGAGTGTTTGGAATGCGAGAATTCGATGGTTTCTTCAGATACATTTGAGAATTGCGGATTCGGTGGTGAAGATGGGAATTGGGTTTCGTCGAGGGAAGGGAAAGGGAAGAGATTGTGGAAGAAAGTGAAGTATCAGCTTGTTGAGTACCATTCCTTGCCTGGTTATTTGAGGGATAATGAATTTATTGTGGGCCATTACCGATCAGAGTGGCCGTTGAAACAGGTTTTCCTCAGCATATTTACAATTCACAACGAGACTCTCAACGTCTGGACGTAATTATCTCAGAACTTGCTATTTCTCTGTTTCATGGTTCTTATTTTGATTTTGAGATTTTCATTTACAGAAATGCTTTATGAGCTGCAGTTTCATTTATATCCCAAATGTGTGTGGTGATCATGAACCCTTTATCCAGTGGTCCATTTCGTGGATGGGCTATAGGCCACAAATAAAAGTGTTTGGGCAGCTCTGACCATCTGTTTTTCATGAATTTTGCTCATTGAATGTGGAAATTGGATGCGGGCTGTTGCTCAATTTTGAATAAAACGAATCCTTTTTAGGCTACTGAATGGATGATATGACAATCTGATCGCCTTATCTTTAAGGATATGGCCCATTCGCACACTCGCAGACTAAATCAACAATTGCAAGTTGTTTTCATGTATCCTTTTATAACAATAGAATTCACTATATTTGTGTCTCAGGCATTTGATTGGATTCTTCCTTTTTCTCTCTCTTACAATATATACTGCAATGAAGATCCCAAAGGTGATGGATCTCCACTCTCTCCAGCATCTGCCTGATGTTCTGACAAGGACTGATCTGCACAAAATGCATTCCGAACTCTTGACTTGCCTTCCGTCAATACCCAACATGTCCGATTTGCAGAGATTGAGGGATGAATTGAAGACATCCATGCCTTCTTTGGACTTGCTTCCGTCGTTAACGTTGTCTGGTTGGCATGTTCCTGAACTTCTTACCAACTGCTTGCCAGAGAGATTTTCCCATGCAAACCACACTGAT
Organism: Magnolia officinalis; assembly: GCA_021015155.1. Lineage (NCBI taxonomy): Eukaryota > Viridiplantae > Streptophyta > Magnoliopsida > Magnoliales > Magnoliaceae > Magnolia > Magnolia officinalis. Next base: position 10,561,775 of record JAJHSJ010000012.1, on the reverse strand, counting down.
GTATGCGTTCTGGTAAATTCCACAATCCTATTTCCCCATTTGGTTATTATTTCTGATTTATATGAAAATGTATGAAAATATTCTGTTTATTTGTTGAGAAATAGTAAATTTAATGAAAAAAAAAAAATCATATTACCTTCCATTAATTGTAACTGCTCATTATCTCTCTTTTGGCATTACTAAGATGATAGAACAATAGGCTTTAGTGGTTCCTTTTTCCTGGATCTATTGGGGTGTGTTTGGATGTATCCTAAATCACTCATATGATTTCTCCACTCCAAATTGATATTAGCTTCCTGAAAGGAAACCAATGGAGATATGGGCAAAAGACTGTCTTGCTTGCCCCGCTAGGTCATCTATTGAAGGGGCATGGATCATCCATGATTTGGATTTGTTTTCTAAAGCTTTCTCTATGCTCAAACAATCTTTGAGTTCCCTAAGCAGTGATTACTTAGGCCTTAATAGCATGATAGTCGCACTTATTACAGATTGCATGAAAAAGGGGCCGTTTCCCGTTTCAGTGGACCGATGAGACTGACAACAGCTTTGCTGAAATCAAGCATCGGTTGTCCGCAACATTGGTCTTGGTTCTTCCTAGTTTCGACAAGTTGTTTGAGGTTGAGTGTGATGCCTCATATGTCGGGATTGGAGGAGTATTATCACATGAAGGCAGGCCAGTAACCTTCTACAACAAAGCCTGAAAGAAGTGGTCGACATATGAGCTTGGAGAACTACTATGGAACATTTGAACTTCTATGGCATATATCACAAATGATTTGGTTGTGAAAGAATCCCATGTTAGATAATTTGATTAATCCAGCTGTAGAAATGCATCAACGCTCTTCCATCATCCGAATACTTCCTCCCATAATTGTTAATCAGAATTTATGGAAGAGCCAAGCTTGTCATGTGGACCTTCAGATCCCAAGAGGGGACCCTTTCCAAGATGAAAATCTACCTTTTAAAACCTATTGATAGATAGGTAAGATGAACTTAATTAAATCCTAGAGCCAGTTCGGATAAGGGAATTCCTTGGTAAAGAAATCAAAACTGAAATGATTATAGTTCCGGCATGTTTGTATTGCAAGGAATTCAATGTGTGGATATGGAAAATGTAATAAGTATGCATGAATGTTTCCATTTTCATGCTAGAAAGTAGGATTCCAATTCATTAGACAACAGTCACCTAGTTTCTCATTCCAAAGAATCATGGTTGTGGATGATTACTTCACAGAATCCATCTTACCCAAACATCCCTTGTTCTCTTATCAAGGGAATCCTGATAAAATGGATTCCAAGACATTCCCAACATGGTGGAAAAAGGTTTCTGTAATTTTGCAGAATCTCTCTTACTGTTGAATTCTCTTATCCAAACAGACCCTCGGATTGCAGCTGCGTGTCTTTGTTATAATTTTTGTCTACTATGGGTAGATTGGTCATTATCGGTGTTTCTGCATACTTTTCAATCGGACCTTGATATTAGCTTCCTTTAAGATGGCTCCAGTTCCATCAGCTACAACTGCACATGGAATTCATTAACAGCATCTTATGTAGTTACGGCCACATTCAGATGCACTATCGGATTAGATTGCAATGATCACTTCAGTAAGCAAATGAACAAATTGAAATTTCCTTCCTTAGGATTCACACCAACAAAGCCAATTTGGTCATTTTATCTCTATTGAAATAATTTTTGTAATTTAATTCAATAGTGCATCCAAACATAGCCTTAACAGCATAACACTGCTCTAATTACCATCATGTAAGTAACACTATCCTTGAAATGAAGTCCAGAGCGCATTTGATTTTGTAGGCTTTTCTATGTGGTTGGGATCACTAGCTTCTACAGTTCTCTAAGGAGTCCTAATCTCACTAACTGATGGATGTGATATCTTTCTTCTCCGAACTCTGTCAATTTTTCTGAACCATTGATTTGATTTATACATGTGTGGCCCACCTGATGATCTCATCTTGTTGTTGTTACCATTCTCAAGATTAACTCAATCGTTGTTTCTATGTAAATACAGCGGAGCATGAAAGACGATGTGGCCAATATGATAACACCCTTACTGGTGAGGCCAATTACACGCTGGCCCTTCTTTGCTTTTTTAGGTGGGGCCATGTTCTGCTTGCTGGCCAGCAGCACGTGCCACCTCCTCGCCTGCCACTCCGAGCGCCTCTCCTCCATCATGCTCCGCATCGATTACACCGGTATTTCCGCCCTTATTGCAACATCCTTCTACCCGCCGGTCTACTACTCTTTCATGTGCGACCCGTTTTTTTGTAACCTCTACTTGGGCTTCATAAATGTTCTTGGGATCGCCACAGTCATGTTCTCGCTGCTACCAGTCTTTCAGGGCCCCAAGTTCCGGACCGTGCGGACCATCCTCTTCTTCAGCATGGGCCTATCGGGGCAGCCCCCATACTGCACAAGTTGATCTTGTTCAGGCATCGGGCTGAGGTGGTCCACACCACTGTATATGAGATACTGATGGGAATTTTCTACGGGGTGGGGGCACTGGTCTATGCAACCCGAGTGCCGGAGCGGTGGAAGCCCGGGAAGTTCGACATTGCCGGGCACAGTCACCAGCTGTTTCATGTGCTGGTTGTCGCAGGTGCGTACATGCATTACCGTGCGGGCTTGGTGTACCTTAAGTGGAGAGATTTAGAAGGGTGTTAATGGTAATGAGAGATTGGTTATGGAGAAGATCTCTCTGTTGTGAAGTGTACAAATATTGGGACTGTGACTGTAGATAAGCTGTCAATGGTCAGTTGGGTCATGCACCATTTTAGATTTGAACAAGTGGGGCAGGTTTGGCAATGGGCTCCACTTTCTTAATTACTGTTTGAGCTGTAGATTAATTTGGAAAACGCGTTTGGATGGAGTGTTTTGATTTTGGAATTGATCATTGCCCATTGAAGTCTAATTAGAGTGGTTATTGTAGAAGATAACTATCTTGCAGCAATGTCTACTTGTTGGACTCTGAATCCAGACTCCCTACATGCCAGTGAGGCACATTGTGCTAGATGTGGGCCCTGCTGTAGCCGAGTTGCTGGGTGACTACATGCATTGAAAATGGATCTGCGATGAATGCTTTTAACTGTCCATTTTATTCATACAACTGTGGCCCACCTTATGACCAGACTGGCTTGATCATTGTGCTACACTGGACGCCCGGATCTTGAACTCAAGAGTCGGTTTCAAACGAATAGCCATCGCCGTTCTCCCAAGGTATAGAAATTTCAGCATGAGGTTGATCGTCGGATGTCATTGCTCATCCTCATCTGATTTGGGTTGTTAGTTCTACCAGCCTTGTCAATCAGTCTTGAAGTTGCACAGCAAATCCTCACCAGAAATCCAGCTAAAAGGCAAAGTATCATTTTGTTTTTACGATTTTGGCAATTTATGGGTATGTTTGGATGCACAAATGAATTGAACTGCAAATGTTCAGTTAAAATCAAGAGGAATTGAAACAAAGATAAATAATTTTTTAGTGCTTCTAATGAGGAAGAAGCAACAGAGTTACAGTTGCATTCAGGCCCTGATGCCTTCTCAACGAGTTAGTGAACAATGTGCTCCATTCCGGACCGTCCGTCATTCATGGGTGGCCCACTTAATTTCAAAAAAATGAGCATCTTTTGAAATTGAATGGTGGGCATCAAATGGATGTTAAGACAAAGTGATTAGCCATAGAAAAAATAAAAATATTTCATTTAATTAATTAATTAATTATGGCAAATGGATGGCATCAAATGGATGTTGAGACAAAGTGATTGGTCATAAAAAAATAAAAATATTTCATTTAATTATTATTATTATCATGGCAAATAGATGTTAAGATATAGTAATAAGCGAAATAATACAAAAATAATATTTAATTAGCAAATGGATATTAATAGAGTGATTAACAGTAGAAAAAAATATAAAAATGTAAATTTTGCTTTCATTGAGATTTGAACTCAAGACCTCCCGCTTACTAAACGGGTGCTCTAACCAACTGAGCTATGAAAGCTCGTTGAGTTATTTTATAAATATTTATATTTAATTAATAGATATAATTCCATCACCTTGTATTATCAATTCCTCCATCCATGCACTAAAAGGTGATTGACCATTAAAAACTTTTTGTGGGCTACAAAAGTTTTGGATCAAGCCGAATTTTGTTTTTCTACTTCATCCATGTTTGTGTGACCTTATCCACAGGTTGGATGACAAATAAACATTACAGTGGGCTCTAGGAAGTTTTTAATGGTGGAGAGATCAATCACCACTGTTTCTTATATTGTGGTCCACCTCAGATTTGGTTATGCTCCATTTTTGGGCTCAAACCTTGAAATGATATGAAAAAATGGATGGGCGATGAGGATGTAGAATAAATACATCAGAGTGGGCTCCACGGTAAGGACCACAACGTCTTGGGTGAGGCCAGTCCGCACCTAATCCGCTCCCCTTGCCCACCTAAGTAGATGGATTAAAACACAGGTGTCACTTTGTCACAGGCCTAGTCTAAACAGTCTTTTATGTGCAAAATTTGAACAGTCTATGTGATGCAGCACCCCATGGAACCCGGAGCCTTACATTTACCCTTATTCAAAACTTTAGTGGGCCATGACAAAAGAGAGGGAAAAATCAAAGGAGGAAACTGTTTCCCTTTTTCATGGCCCACCAAAGTTTTGGATATGGGTAAAACTCGGACCCCATAGGGTGCTACATCACATGAATGATCCAGATTTTGGACCCATATCACATGTGATGAATTCTGAAAAAGGTCTCATGAGTGATATATATGGAAATAGTTCTATGTGGTCGAGCTCATGAGAACTTCCCATGAGGTTGAGCTGTGTGGGCCCCACCGTGATGTGTGTCAAACATCAACACCGTGTATTTGATGGTCCCCTTTAAATCATGGGATATCCCAAAAATCAGCAATACATGGAAAAACATATAAAAGCACTTGGTGGGGGATGCATCTGAAACTTGGTCTGACCTCTCATACAAGTGGGACACACATAATGGATGGGCTGAATTTGTAAACCATATCTTGGTGGGCCCAAAAAACGATTACGAATATTTCAATGGGTGGATAACCCCTCTCAACTTTTGTATGTGGTGTGGCCCACACAAGTCATGGATTGAGTTGATTTTTAAGCCCTAGGCCCACCATCGAATGGTGCATCTGACTGATGGGGTAGATGTTTGACACGCATCATGGTGGAGCCCACATAGCTTGACCTCATGGGAAGTTCCCATAAGCTCAACCATGCGCCCCTCACCTCATGGGAATTTCCACCATGATATGTGTTGAACATCAACACTGTGCATTTGATGGGACCCCTTTAGTTCATGTGATATTCCAAACATCAGCCGTTTACGGAACTCATGTGGCCCATACCATCTAAAACCATGTGAAGACACGACTAAAACATATAAAAGCACTTGGTGGGGCCACTTTAGTTTTGGATGTGGCTGAAACTTGCTCTAGCCTCTCATCCAAGTGGGACGCACACAATGGATGGGCTGGATTTAGGGGTGCACACGGTTCGGATCCGGTTCCAAAAGGGATGAAAACTAAAGGTGGCCCCCTTCACATTAATGGTCCATATCGACAGCTGGCAGGACCAATTCATCTACATCCTTGGCCATTCAGTTCTAGTTTCAAAACCGATACCGAACCGTGTGCACCCCTAGCTGGATTTGTGAACTACATCTCAATGAGCCCGGTAAATGATTATGAATGTTTTAATAAGGGGATAACCCCTCTCAACTTTTGTATATGGTGTGGCCCACCCAAGTCATGGATTGACTTGATTTTTAAGACCGAGGCCTACCATGTAATGGTGCATTTGACTGATGGGGTAGCTGTTCGACACACATCATGGTGGGGCCCACACAACTCGACCCCATCAGCCTCTCTCTCTCTCTCTCTCTCTCTCTCTCTCTCTCTCTCTCTCTCTCTCTCTCTCTCTCCCCCTGAATGGCTACCCCCACTATCCATCTGTCCAGACCCGACTCGGTCTTGACTCAGTGCTAACTTAACCCGACTTGGCCCTGTGACGGACCCAGACTTGATCTAGGTTAGTCGAGGCCAAACCCAGACTCAGATTGGGCCAAGCATGCTGGACTCAGTACCGAGTCAAATCGAGTTCGGGTCAAGTCTATTTCAAAACCGGGTCAGGTCAGCCCTAACTTGGTACGACTCAACTGGATGCCCAGCTCTACCGGCCAACCTGATTTTTTTACCCTATGCCTAACTTACTATTACACATTAAATGGCCAGTATGGATTTCACATGCATATCATAGTGGAGCACCTGAAATATTAGGGTGGATGGTGGGATGTTTCGCTTATATATTTTAAAAGAAAGAATTTTACCAATGCCATACCTTGATTTTTGACTGGGACATGCCTTGATTTTTTACTAGGCTAACAGTGATATGTATATGAGATTCACTTGAACCATTACATGTGTAATCCACATAATGGCCATGGACAAAAAATCAAACTGAACTAAGAAAAACAGTTGGAAGAGAGACATCCACCCTTGACTTTTACCGGGCCCACTATGAAATCCAGTCCAACTATCAGATGTCAGGGTTGCCTCGTAAACTCTAATGGGCTGCCCACGCCTGGCTCAATTACACAAATAGTTCGTATTTTAAGCCCGAGGCCAGCTAGAGACAGGCGACTCAAAAGCCCATTTCACCATCCGGGCCGATTGGCAACCCTGGTAACGCAAGCTCTGCGTGACCACAAAATCATGCTGATAAAAAGAACTCGAGTGAGCCACGCCGTCGAAAATAGTTGAATTGAGATGCCCGCAACTGATACCTTTCCGAGGTCCACTGAAGTCAATGTTCCCTCGTCTTGGTGGGAATATAAAACATTACGGTGGGCCTAGGAAGGTCGTAATGGTGCGCAACCCCATTACCATGGTTCCTTGTGGTGTGGCCCACTTGATATTTGTATTTTCCTGATTTTCAAATCACATTTTAACATAATCAGGCGAAACTGATCAACGGAACGGATGCGACATAGACATCACAATGCGGCCATGGAGATTTTTGGACGTAGATTTTCTAAAAAAGCCTTTGCCACCGAGATGTTTGTTAGAAATCCATCCCGTTCATCCGTTTTGGAGCTCATTTTAGGGCATGAGGCACAAAATGAAGTGGATGTAAAACTTAAGTGGGTCACACGAGAGGGAAATTCTACCATTGAAACCTTATGGTCTCTACCTATACGCTTAAAAAGTCACTAACACTTGGAAGCTTACCCGAAGCAATTCCTATCCGGGCCTGTTTGTTTTTCAAATCGCACACTAAATGCAATGTAAATAGGCAATCATTACCTTTTCTACCTGATTGGAAAAGGGAAATGATGTTGAAATTTCACCGCCAAAGCAGTGGCACAAATCATCTTACCAAAATTATAGTGGTGAAATTTGTATGGCCCATCACTATATATGTGTCTGATCCACACTGATCATATGTTCTATATGCTCATTTTAGGACATGTGCCAAAAAATGAGATAGATAGAAAGATAAAGTGGTCCACACCACGAAAACATGAGAACTTGAAAGTCTATCATTGAAATTTTAAATGAGCCTAGGGCCCACGAGGATGTATACCTTCCATCCAACCTGTTCATAACGTCACACAAACATGAATGAAGGGAAAACAAAAATAATAAGCTTGATCTAAAACTTTTATGCCCTAAAGAAAAATTGAGTGGTAAGCCTTCATTTCCCATGTTGCTTGTGGTGTGGTCCACCTGAGCATTGGATCTGCCTCGTTTTTGGGCTCATGCCCTAAAATGAGAGGGAAAAACGAATGGACGGTGTGGATAAAGATCATACATAACAACGGATGTATTTTAATGGAAAAAAATATTCACCGCCCTGTTCCATTGCAATAACTTTTCTAAGAAGCTTCGTGTAAACAACGAGTCATTGTCGAGAGGCGGCTACTAGTGGTTCAACCCCTTAGATTAGATAGAAAAACGTATGGACAGCGTGGATAGACCACATACATTCAAGGTGGCCCAACTGAGTTTACTCAGTACGATAAAAGAGTACTGAGTAACACAGTTTTACATTGCATTTACCATTAGATGTGAAAAACAAACAGGCCCGAATCGAACGGCGTAGATTTCTCAAAAACATGTAGATATACTTACACAGCATCCCTGTGCAGGAACTTCATGCGAAATGCTTTCGAGCGAATCCGTGTCCGAGATTTTTTGGTGAACGGGCGCGAATTGGGTACTACCCTCACCACGAGCCAGCTGGAGATGGGTGGTCCCTTTAGGGGATATGTGGGGCCGACTGTGATGTATATGTTTTATCCAAGCCGTTCATCCATTTTGACATATCATTTTAGGGTACGACACCAAAAATGAGGTAGATTAAAAGCTTATGTGGATCACACCACACGAAGTAGTGGAGATTGAATCTATACTGTTGAAAATTTCCTAATGTACACCGTGTGATATTTATTTTCCATCTAACGTATTCATGAGGTAACATAGACTTGTAGCTCGCTTGAGCCTTCAATCTACCTCCTTTTTAAGGTATAGTCTAAAATTACCTTTCAAAATTAATAGAAGGCATGGATAAAGTGGGCCACAGAGACCCTGATAAGACCGTACGTCTCTAGCTAAGTCCTCGTGGGGTAGAACCCAGTCTGCACCCTTGTTGCACGGAAACGGATTGGCTACTCCCCTGCCACCAGCCCGGTGGCTAATTGTCGGTGATACGTGAGCCCTACAATGATGTATGTGTTTCATCCATTTCGTTCATCCGTTTTTACAAATAATTTTAGGGCTTGATCCTAAAAATATAAGGATTTAAATCTCAGGTGGACCACACCACAGGAAAACAATAATGATTGGATATTTACCATTAAAATCCTCTTAAGCCCACTGTACTGTTTATTTGACATCCAATCTGTCGATTAGGTCATACAGACCAGATGAAGGAAAAAAAAAAAAAAAAACAAATATCATCTTGATCCAAAACTTTTATGGCCCCCAAAAAGTTTTTAATGGTCGATGTTCATTCAACACTGTTTCCTGTAATGTGGTTCCAATTGAGATTGGGATATACCTCATTTTTTGGTCTCATAACATAAAATGATCTCTAAAAATAGATGGATGGCATGGATGAAACACATACATCATGGTGGGGCCACAGATCACCGACCACTAGCCATTGACTAGTGGCAAGGCGAGTAGCCAATCCGTTCTCATGTTGTCATAGGAAACGGATTAGCTGTTACGTGGGTAGTACTGTATTACTTAACCGTGTAGGACCCACCTTGATTTTTTGTTTTAATATCCACTCCGTCCATTTTATTTTCCATCTTATTATAGATATAGATCCTAAAGATTAAAAATATATAAATCTCATATAGACCACACCACTAAAAACAGTGACAAATGACCATTAAAAACTTTTTATAATCCACAAAAGTTTTGGATCAAGCTTATCTTTGTGTTTTCCCTTAATAAAGTCCTTATTAATATTATCAAAAGGTTGTATGTAAAATAAACATTAGGAAAACCTGGGGCCTTTGGAATTTTTAATGGTGAAGACCTAAATACCAATATTTCCTGTGATGTGATTCATCTGAGATTTATATCTGCTTAAGCTTTGGGAAAACATCCTAAAATGGTCTGGAAAAAAAGATGGACGGCATGATATACAACACGTCATCAAGGTGGTGGGTCCCACAGTAAGGGTAACACCCATCAAGATATTACCCGTGTAGCACCTAATCCTCCGCTGCCCTTACTATAGTGTTTTCTGTTTGAAGGAAATTCGCATCCTTAATCTCCGCAATCTCCCTTCGTCAACCCGACGCCCAAAACAAGCCCAACGCACGCCCACAAAAGCGACCTCAGCAGCTGAAACTCCCACAACCAAAGCTTCGAAAAATCGCCCACAATGCTTTTTCCAGAAGAAAAACCATCTCCTTTCCAAACCCGAACATCGCCCACAACGAAAACATTCGCTATCCGCACCAAACCCTCTCTCCTCTCCGACTCCTTCCTCTTCGCAGCTGGAGCCTCAGTCTCTCTCTTCCTCGTCTGGGCCCTCTCCTCTTCCTTCAACCCCACCCCCGACCTCTCCTCCTTCAACCCCACTCCGCTAAAATGCGCCGGCAGTGCGCAGTCCACCACTAACCTTAACCTACACCCAGATCCTCCCACAGCCAATTTCTACGACGATCCAAACCTCACCTACTCCTTCAAAAATCCAATAAAAAACTGGGATTTCAAACGTCAAGATTGGCTACGACGACACCCGGAATTTACATTGGTGGGCCATGCCGATCGGATTCTACTTATCACCGGATCTCAGCCGTCTCCGTGCAAGAATCCAATCGGCGACCACCTTCTGTTCCGGTTATTCAAGAACAAGGTCGACTACTGCCGAATCAACGGCTACGATATCTTCTACAACAACGCCCTCCTCAATCCGAAGATGGGCCACTACTGGGCGAAGCTCCCAATCATCCGAGCCGCGATGCTGGCTCACCCGGAGATCGAGTGGATCTGGTGGGTCGACTCGGACGCGTTGTTCACGGACATGGACTTCCGGCTCCCGTTAGCAAAATACAAGAGCCACAACCTTATCGTGCACGGCTGGCCACGTGAGATCTTCGAACAGAAGAGCTGGGTGGGCCTCAACGCGGGAGTGATCCTGATACGCAACTGCCAGTGGTCGATGGATTTCATGGACGTGTGGGCCAACATGGGCCCACAGAGCCCTGAATACGAGAAGTGGGGAGAAATCCAACAGTCTGTAATGAAAAACAAGAGGTTTCCAGAATCGGACGATCAAGCAGCGCTGGTGTATTTTCTGTTGGAGGAGAAGGGCAAATGGGGAAATAAAATTTATCTGGAGAGCGATTTCTATTTCGAGGGGTATTGGGTGGAAATCGTGGGGACGTTAGCAAATGTGACGGAGAAGTATCGGGATTTGGAGAGAGGGGTGCGTAGGTTAAGGAGACGGCATGCGGAGAAGGTGAGTGGGTACTACGGAGAGATTAGGGAGGAGCATATGAAAGGGTGGGGAATCGGGCAGGGGAGCTTGAGGAGGCCGTTCATTACGCATTTCGTGGGGTGCGAGCCCTGTAGTGGGATCCACAATGAGATATACACGTGGGAGAGTTGTAGGGAGGGGATGGAGCGGGCTCTGAACTTTGCGGACGATCAGGTGCTGAGGAACTTTGGGTTTGGGCGGGAGGATCTGTTGGATGTTGGTACGGTGGTCCCGCGGGAGTACGATTTCCCGGCATGAGAGTGGTGAAGAGTGAAGAAGGTATGGGAGTGGTAACATGTGATGTGATTAGATTTTCTTTTCTCTCTTTGTGATGGCACGTGCAAAAATGTACCTCTATCTGTGAACCGTCAAATTACCGTCCGTTATGGGTTTAAAAAATTGGATTGCATGGATGATTGTATATGTGTTTTGTGTATTGGTGGTTATGAGATGGACGGTCAAGATGAAAGAAAAGGTCTGAAGTCCAAATTCAATAAAAATGTGCATTAGGTTCTCATTGTTTCACCTTTAATGCTAAGGAAATATGCAATGACTAAAAATGATTTTACAAATTATTTTAAGATCTGCATTTGTGGCGTGATCACTGTCTTGCTCAAGAATAGCTACTCCGAATCTATAGAGTTTTCTAATGCGTTGTTTGGAAGATTTGGGAGAATTTGAGGGGATTTGAGGAGATTTTAATCCCCGCCTGTTTTGACACCATAAAGTAGGGGGTTTCAAATCCACTCCAAGGTATGTGACGGGACTATTATTTTATTAGACACATGACCCACTAATGGTGTTCCAAAACAATTAGATTATCAATTACATCACTATAATTACTTTAATATAATGATCAGTACCGTCCAAACATTGTCGATGTGAATTAGCAGTTCAAATTTGTTGGTTAGTCAATGGAACATGATTTTGTGCTTGTGGCCCATTTGGGACTTGGATTTTATCATTTTCGGGCAAAGCATATATTTTAGTGGGCTTAGCGTAAGGTTATTAGTAATTAAATTCAAGCCCATGTAAATATACCATGCATAGATACTTTTGGATTAAAGTTGATTCCAAATACAAGCCCTAACCATGTTATTCTCATAATTTTACTAATCCATTTTCATTTCATGTTGGGCATGACTTCTATAACTCGAAGTATCAAAAGTTATACTCAAGTTAAAACTTACTATTTATAGTAAAAATGAAACTAAATGGAGCTTTTGATTGTTGATATTATGGAATCCCACATATCTAAAGTTGGCAACCTGATATAGGGGGGTTGGTTGGCTTAAGCAGGTTCTCCTACCCTAAAATTATATATAATATGTCAAAAAAGTCATCCTAATTTGCAAGATACGACTTATTGAAGGTTCTGACGGTCCGGATCATTTCTATTTCTGATCGAGCCTTCTCTAATCCATCTTTGCCACAAAAGTGTCTACAACATGCTTTACATCAATTTTACTGTGGTGCTTGGTTTTGTTGGCCATAAAATCATACTGATGTCGCTTTTATAATGCTTTCATGTCAAATTATCATCAAAATATATTCATAGTGTTGTTTGGATTTGAGATTTTTCACATATTAATATTTTAATTTTGGTGTTCAATATAACTGTTATAAAATACATTCGGGTCTATTTGGTGCACGGGATTTTGAAATCCATAAAAAATCATGCAGTATACACCATTAACATTGGAACATGTGATATTGAAATTCACAAAAATCATCCTATTATTATCAAACACCTGGATGGAGTTTGCATGAGACCAAATGCAATTCTATCGCACATAGTCCCATCTAATACCATGCACCAAACAGCCACATTATTGGAATAATAGACTGAACAAGCAAGCCCTCAAGTGCAAAGTGATTGTAACTGGCTTAGGGATGCTCTTAATTAAGGCCGTTAAAGATGGATTGGCTCATCCGGTCAGTATGATTTTTCTATTATAGCTTATGAAATGTATTCTTAACTTAATATGATTTTTCCCTTCTTTCATGTCTGTCCAAGTGAACCAATGAATCTATAAGAGCACTGGAACATTTCTCCCCAATAAAAGTAATTTTTAGTTCATGATGCGATCTCAATGTTACTTAAGATGGTTTAGTCTAAATTACTTGTATACCATGTATCCATTTTTGGAGTAACTTCTAACTGCTGGCGTATTATCTACCACAGTCTACCAGAGTAAGTAAGTAATTATTTTTGGTGGTGATGTGCCGGATTTGCTACTGCCCAACGGTTTAGATTGTTGTAATGTATGCCATATGCACGCATGCTTGTGTAGGGTCATTCTTTGCGAGAGTCTTTCAATGGGGGAGTTATTAGATACTTTGGCAGAGTATTGAGAAGCAGGCATTTAGAAATTGTACACGCAGCATGCCACATAAGGTAGGTATTCAAACTAAATTTGAAAAATATTTTATACTCCTGCAGAGTGTGATGGATGATACACAGGCACTTAGAAAGTAATTCAAATTAAATTATTCAAAATTTTGGGTCTGTTTAAATGCATCATGCATTAAGGAAAAAAGAAGAAGTAATCTTTTTAAATAACCAGACTTTTGGAGTGGTGGACAGTTGTTAGACTATTAAAAATGAAAAAAAAATTAAAAAAAAAAAAGAATCCAATGTGTTGAGAAAAGTCTTAAATCTAAGGTTTTGATGTCGTTTGACCGGTCGTGGGAAGCTTCGACTGGTCGTAGGAGACGCTCGACCGGTCGTAGGTTCGAGCCTTGTACGACTCAAAGTCCAGCAAGTTTTTTGCTGTTTTTTACTGTAGCCAGGACTGGTCGTAGGACAGCTACGACTGGTCGAAGGTGGGCTACGACCAGTCGTAGGAGAGCTACGACTAGTCGAAGGTTACGCAGTTTGTTCCGCGATTTTGCGCGAAACTGCGGATTTGAGTCCTTTCGCAACTGGGATGCGGAAGGGAAGTTTCCTAAACTATAAATAGGTATTCCTAGGTTTTTCTAGGAAGTTGTGATGAATGTTAAGGCTTTCTAAAAGGGTTCCAGGGTTTCTAAAAGGGTGTAGGTGTAGCAAGGGTGAGATTCGAGGTTGTTCGAATCGGGTAAGTCCTTTCTCTTTGTAATTGATGCTTTCATAGTGGTGATCTGTCGCTTTGTGCCGTGGTTTTTTCCCGCAAGGGTTTTCCACGTTAAATCTGTGTGTTCTCTTTTCTTGTGTGTGCTTGGTGCCATTGGATTACCATCCTAGATCTAAATCTGTGTGATTCCGCAGGCCAAAAATCCCAACACAATGATCCTACTTGAATTATCAAAAAACGAGTGTCCATGAAGAGGAGAACATGATTATGATTGCTAAACGAATCTTACATTTTGGGAATTTAACTTTCAACAGTGGGTTCAACGGTTTAGTCAGTTTAATTTGAATTAACATGCCACCTCTGCAATTTCTGAGTGCCTGCTTATCATGAGGTGTACCAGCAAGGGCATCAAATAACTCTGCCAAGCTGAATTACCGAACAGCCAAGTCATGGTTTCGAAATTATATTAGATGAAAAGTACATACCTCTGATTCAGTCTTTTGTTAAAATAGGACCGTTCGATACTTTTTTAATTCTTAACTGTCCAATAAATATAATTTGACAGATAAATCAGATAACCATCAAAGATTCTTGAGACTTCCAAAATGGTATCTATAATTCAAATAGTTTATCGAATTAATTATATAAGCACATATGCAATATTTAAGTAATTTATAGGTGCCTGGGTGACATTCATCACACTTAAAGACTATGAAAGTTACAACTTTTTCCTTCTTTTTTTTTTTAAAAAAAAAAAAACTGGTTGGTGGTGGGCCACACTATCATCTTAAGAAGTCACCTGTTTAAGGGACAGGAAGCCACGAAACTTTCAGCTCACCTGTTTTCAAGAGGCCAACGTGCACGATTTTCTGTAAGCCCTAACCGTCACCTACTGAGAATCCCGTAGCCGGAAGCTTCATTTGGCAACTCATGCCCACGTGACATTCATTGTGTACATCACTTCTGTGGGGTGTTGATTGCGTCCAGCGTGCCATCTGTTGCCAATGAAAACGCATCATGCATGAAAGGTACAGTAAATATTTAAAAACTCTTTGCATGAAATGATTATTTTGCCTTTTTCAAGGTGGGCCCTTTGCCTTTATACGTGCACATGAGTTTTATTAGTGCTGGACAGAGTGCATCCATTACCTTTTCGTAGGGGGCGGATTGGGTACTACCCCCAGGCTAGAGACTCTGATAGCGGCTTTGTGGGTCCATTGTGATGTATGTGTTTTATCCACGCTGTCTATTCATTTTGACAGATCATTTTAGGAGATGGAGCTCAAAAATGAGGCAGAATGTAGGTTTGAGTGGACCATATCTTTGGAAGCACTGGTGACAATTAGGCCACCGGTGAATACAAGGCCCACCATCTAATCTGTTCATCGATGAAGGGAAAACATAAATAACATTTACAACATGAGGTTTTCAATACAGGCATTCTATCTAAAAAAGATTTTCCCATTTGTTTGGCTCATGCCTTAAAATGAAACGTGAAAATGGATGGACAGGGTTGATAAAACAGGTACATCAAGGTGGGTCTACTTGTGCGACAACCGTCCATCATATCCTAGGGTAGTACCCAATCCATGTCCCTTTCTAGACCCAATCCACTTACAACAAGGAGATCTACTACTAAATGGAAACAACCATTCTTATAACCTTTCTTGGGACTCATGGGAATGCTTATATGTCATCCAACCTGCTCTAAAATTTATGTGCCACACAAAAATTTCAACGCTAGGCGTTCAATTCCAGTGTTTGTGGCGTGCCTGTGTTGGGACGCGGATTAGCTACTGACAGGTTGAGTAGCAAGACTCACTACTGAAGTGACGTCACCAAGTTCTCTAGCCCCACCATGATGCATGTGCGGTCCAACTAATGGAGAGAGCATTTTAGGGCATGAGCTAAAGAATGAGGCAGATCCAAAAAAGTCGTGGTCTTCCCAAAGAAAACAGTGGAGAGAGTAGTGGATCCCACCACAAAAAACAGTGGGGAGAGTGATGCTCACCATTGAAACCTTACTAAGGTCCAACATGATGTTTATCTGAGATCCAACCTGTTCATAAGTTAAAATGAAAGAAGGGAAAAAAAATAAATATCAGCTTGATCGAAAACTTTTGTGAACCTTATAAGTTTTTAATGATAGGCATTACTCTGCCCACTGTTTTTTATGGTAGGCATTACTCATTGTTTGGCCTTAAAATGATCTTTGCAAATGGATGGACAGTATGAATACAAAACATACATCATGGTAGGGCCCACAGGACTGAGTGACGTCACTTCAGTAGCGAGTGTCGCTACTCAACCTGTCAGTAGCTAATCCGCGTCCCCTTTGTTGTGTCCGGAATCTGCATTATTTTGGGGCTAAGAGCTAATATGAGCTTGCAAAATTAATGGACGGAGTGGATTTGAGATGGATACGGTGGTGGGCCGCTCAAAGTTTTTGCCCATAAAGAGGAAATTGGGGTCCACGTCCATGTGCATTAGTGAGTTTCCCGGAATGAATTTAAATGAGAGTCGAGATTCCCGCTAATGGTTGACACGTGTACTAACGCCTTTCAATTTTTATGGATTTTAATGGTAAGAATCTCTTGCTTATTATATGCTTAAACAAAGGGCATAATTGAAGGATGATTTTGCAATTATCGAAGTGTCATCATCACAATGTGTTGCGTTGTAAGGTCCCTTTATCTATGCGCTTTTATTTATTTATTTATTAATTTTTAAACAGTGCATGTGATGTCCACACATGCCTATGTGACACACGTGCAAATTCTGGGTCATACAGGTGGCCCCGATTGCGGGATGCGGACCATCCCGTCTCTAGCTCCGAATGGACAGATCTGTGGGCTAACCCACTGTTATGTATTTGTACATCCAAGCTGTCTATCCCTTTTCTCATATCATTTCAAGGCATAAACACAGAAATGAGACAGATCCAACGCTCAAGTGAACCGGACCGGATAATAATCTTGGTTGCATTAAATGCAAGAGTTATATGTGGTACGGTCCATTTAAGCGTTGGATCTACCTCATTTTTATGTTCATTCCTTGAAATGATCTGAGAAAGGGATTGACGGCTTGGATGTACAGATACATCACGGTGGGTCCACCCACACAACTGCCCGTTCGGAGCTAGAGACGGGCGAGGGCGGGAAACGGATTGGCTACTCCCCCTGCCACCGGCCAATGGCTGATTGTCGGTGCTCCGTGGGCCCCACCATGATGTGCGTGTTTCATCCATGCTGTCCATCTATTTTTTCAGATAATTTTATGGTATAAGACAAAAAATGAGGTATATCCCAATTTCAACTGGACCACATTACAGGAAACAGTGTTCAATAAGCGTGGACCACTAAAAACCTCTTGGGGGCCATAAAAGTTTTGGATCAAGCTGATCTTTGATTTTTCCCTTCATCTAGTATAAACAGATTGGATGTCAAATAAACAGTACAGTGGGCCTTAGGAGGATTTTAATGGTGGATATCTAATCACCATTGTTTTCCTTTGGTGTGGTCCACTTGAGATTTATATTCCTCTAATTTTTGGTATAAAACTCTAAAATAATCTATAAAAATAGATGAACAGAATGGATGAAACACATATATCATAGTGGGCCCACAGAGCACCGACCATCGGCAGCCGGGCTGCTGGTGGCAGGGGCAGTAGCCAATCCGTTTCCGACGCAGTCCGCGTCCCTATTGCGCTAGACACCCGAGCCCAGAAATTAGGGCTGAAATGTCAACGGTCAACACAACCTGCTGTTGGAAGAGCGTGCAATTCTTCAGCTCCGAGGCAGACTTGCCGGCAACCTCTGGGATCCGTGGGGCCCACCTGATGTTTCTGTTATATCAAATCCGTTTATTTGTTTCTCAGCTTCATTTTATGATGTGAGACGAAACAAGTGAGAGATCCAAAAATCGAGTGAGCCACGCCATTAGAAAAGGTGGGGTTGAAAAGGCTATTGTTGAAATCTTCCTTGGACCTGTTGTGTTGTTTATATTACCACTTGGATGAAGGGAAAAACTTTTTCGATATCCTGTTAGGATTCATGTCTCGGAACGAGCTGGCGAAACAGATGGGCAGATTAGATGTAACACAAAGATCATATGATGAAATTATTAAACTTGGGGTTGCAAGTTCGGACCAGCGGCAATATGGGTCCCTTTCATTTGTACATGAATTGCATGTAATCGACTGGTGTATTAGATAAAAGGTAATTAAGTGATCTTGTAACTCTAAGGTGGTCGAGTGGTAGTGTATTGTGCCAGTTTGTCCGATACAAATATGTTTACACCTGTCCTAGTGCATTCATTTGACTCATTGAGATGCTACCATGTGCTGGCATCATGTATGAATGACCAACGTAATCTTATTGACACGTCACCAACTAAGAGCATAATGGCTCAAAACTGTACACACGCCTACAAGTGAGACACTGCAACAAAAGACACGTGTTCCTCACACTAGCAACACGTGTGGTCAAGCAGCATACTCAACAAGCTTTTAAAAGACCCGTCGAGACAGGAAATCCATCACAGTCCATATACGCTTAGTAGGGCTGTCTCACACAACCGTATCTAAATGAGAATCTTTCTTGAGATCATCAGTGCTTTCATGGTGACTACAAAAAGTTCAAGAAGCCGATTTCTTCCAAAATGTAAGGGAATCAACGGTTGCGATGAGGAATCCAAGTCCACATAGGATACGATCTAATCACATAACTTCAAAGGATCCTACACTAGTAGCTAAAACTAATATAGTTGTCGCCCCAATCTATATAAGGAGCACATGACAAAGTGTTTTGGTGTTTAACATAGTAGAACATTGTCATATCTTAGTTTTAGTTTTAGTTCCACCACTTTTGTCCAACCCTGCAGTAAAATGTTTGGAGTTTAACATAGCTTAGATCATTGTTATCCAGCGCCATCACTACAATACAGCTAGAAGTAGTTAAATATCCATGACCTAGCATCGTCAGATCTTGATCAACCAAGTACCTAGAAGATCACATCAATCATATTCTACTGACCCTCCGTATTAATTGTTTGTCTATATAGATGATCAATCACAAGTATTTATCTTTTATTTATTCTCTACTTATTTCATATTTTCACTGATTGTACTAATCTTTATTATATATCAATAAAAATTAGCAACTCAGCCTTTAATTTTTAATTATTTCCATCCATTATTGCATTACTGAGAAACTTGATGCCCATGATCATCATTGAAAGAAATTATTTGGTTCAAGCCAAAATATCCTATTCAAAAGAGCTAACCCTCCTCTTCTAAATCGATTGATAGCAAACTCGAGTCAAGTACGACAATGGTACGACAATGGTACACCCACCACTATCCTAATCACGCACATGTGACTAAATATGGGTTGTTCGTTAACATGTGTATTCTCGTGTTTGATTAAATTTCAATAGGTCCCATAACAAAAAGCAAAAATTCTTTGTCTGAATGATATTTTAAACCATGTAACTCTAATAATAGGCAATTTTACATCCCATCCTTAGCATGCTTCAGGCTTGCAAGGTGTTTATGAAGAAGGATTATAGGAATTGCTATACGCTCATGACGTAGCTGAATAAGAAAGCATGAATCACCCATAAGCTCATGATGTAACGACCTGGAAATTTCCGTACATTGGGCCGAGTACCACCTCGACCAGAAATCACATAGGATTAAATCCTTTAGAAATTTAACAAAGTTAACTAAGTACTAAACTCGGTTAATCATGAAATCCGTTGGGATGGCTTTAAATACGATCTGCAAGACCCAAAACTTGCAGAATTGGTGACTCTAGGTTACCCTAAAGTCTAGAGCCAAACTCATTACCCGTCTGCTCTCGGGACTGAAACGAAACTTCGTATGAGGTCTAGATCGCACATCGGGAGTCCGATTAACACGAAGCTAAGGAACCAGGACCGCCCCACTGGGCTTGACAATCATCTCAAAAATCAGATGATTCCGATGTCCCACGGCCATTGTTTTCACTCCAGAGCGAGGGAGTGTGAAAAACACTATTTCCATCCAAATGAAAATATCTGTAATAGTGATCTGGCACCTTTCGGTTGCACGTCAGTATTAAGCAACCTGACCGTCGGAATCAGACCAAATTACACCCTCGGATTAAGAAAAATTTCAGGAACATTTACATGTACTCAGAAATTCTGATCGTGGCCCACGGACCGTTAAACTGAAAGTGGTCCGCCACGTGCGATCTGGGATTCCGATCGAGTCGAAAACGTAATCCCACGTAGATCCGCAGAGGGTGAGCTTAAGTCTGACGTTTGGCTCAAAGAGGGCTACCAGAACACCCCTTTTGAGCTTGGAAAGTGGCGAACTGCCTATATATGCAGCCACCCTTGAACCTGAGTCTATTTTGGACATGTTCTAGGCTATAAAAGGGGCTTAGAACAGCCCCTCTCACAGCCATACGAATTTGGGTCCAAACCCTTAGAGAGAAAGAGAGAAAAGAGAGAGAAAGTTGTGGAGATCGAGGCCGATCTTCCTCCTGCTGCTTCCACTCCTCCCACGGCCTACACCGCCCTATTCCAGGGGATTTCCGGCGGTTTCCACCCCATTTGAAGGTAAGAAACCCTAACCCTAGGTCTGATTTGAGCTTGATGTTGAGGGTCAAATATTGCATATTAGACCCCATTTATTACCGGATTTATGAACATGCCACCGTTTAAAAGCCTAATTTAATCGTGTTTGTAATGCAAGGTACATTTGCAAGTGTGGGCTACAAAAAGGTGCTAAAAGTGTATATTTGATGCTCTGAAATCACACACCAAGGCACGGACCCTAGGGGACCAAGAATGATGAATTTACATGCCCGAGATCAGAGAAAATCAAGCCGTCCACGTTAAAGAGGCCACACAGTCATCCAGAATGCAAGATCACGAGGTTTCCACCATCCGTTCAGCCCGAAACTTCATACATGGCCTGAGGAGCATAAATTAACCGTACACGTCAATTTTCACCCATTGGAGACCTCTAGAAGCAACTCAACGGACAGATCAGCCCATAAACCATTGATTCTGGGCCCACCTGATATCTGAATGTGATTCTGCTTTGGTCTCAATAGCTTAAGTGAGGTGAACAAATGGATGGATGGATTGGATCTTGTATATACATCAATTCGGGGCCCACTTTACCAAAGAAGGAGTGCACAGAAGCTGTGCACTCGCCGTGCACCAAAAGCAACGAATCGGTCAGCAGGCGCTGACCCGATCGTTTTCAGCGAAAACGGAAACTGCTGTTTCCGTTTCACAGCGTCCGCACGGACGATACGCGATTTCTCTAGTGGACCCCACCCAACATTCAAATCATCAATCTGACCCGTCCATTCACTCCATACGGTGGGTATTTACCTCACCTAGGTGCTCTTTTTCCACCATGCGAGATATTGGAAGATCTTGTCCGTTGAAAGCAGGATGGACGGCAGCGAGCAGAGTTCAGTGGGCCATATCGAAATCATATAAAAGTGAGCATTCCCGACCGGTTTTACGAGAGGAATTTGGTGGATGGCGTGGATTTCTCATACACCTAGAGGAATGGCCTCACTGGCAGCCAACGAAAAAAACGGAAGTTCCGTTTCTTGTGATTCCAGCGTTCGCGAACAGGGAGATCGAATGATCTTAGTGGGCCACCATCATGGATCGAGACTCCGATCTGTACCGTCCATTGCACCTCTGGGGTAGGCATGACCCTCGCCTAGATGTCCATTTAATCCCATGCATTTGTACGAATGTAGATCAATGAAGAACGCAAGATTGACGGCTGGGTTAAAACTAAATGGGCCACACTCAATCCGATCCAAAACCAGCCCTCTTTGTACGGATTTTTGCTATGATTTTATTGGACGGCGTGGATTTCTCGAAAGTTTGCTGAAGTGGACCCCACCAAGAACCGGCGCAAGTGCTTGTGTAACTTGGACGCGTCCGAACGCTGTCCGTCCGCTGGGCCTGCACTGGGTCACCGTCATCACTTGTGTGGATGATCTGAACCGTTCAATGTACTTAGGAGGGAATTTTAATCAAAACCCCATCGTTACCAAGCACCTATGCATAAGAACGAGCTCATAGCGACACGTAGCCATATCTACGTCGGTTGATGGTGTGGCCCACCCAAGATTCGGATTCAATTCAGATTTTGTCACATGGCCTAAATTAACCTCACTAATCCGATGGACGGAACGGACTCTGCAAACATCATCGGAAGTGGACCCCACGGATACCACCAAAGCTAAAACACGGTTGGTTTCTATTTTCAGATTGCGCCAGAGCCAACTGGCTGTGCACGTCTCTCATGCAGGAAACCTCAGCAGACCTCCCATCCACCATTGCTATAAAAAGAAAAGAAAAGAGGGGAGGAAATTCATTCACGGCTGGAGGAAAGGAAGAGACAGTGAAGAGAGAGAAATAGAGAGAGATTTTTATTTTTATTTTTAATGTTTTCTTCCTTTTCCTTTGGAGTTTGATTTAGCCATGGTTGGCTAAACCCCTTAGCTAGGGCTAAGAGGTGAAGCTTGTGGTGTGATGGGAGGACCTCTACTACTTTGATTCGTGTTTGAACTGATCTTGATGCTAGTTGATCTTATGGAATGCTTTCAGTTTTTAATGATGTGTTGTGACTTAAATTACAATATATTTGCGATGACTTTGAGTATGACCATTCTCTTATTGTGATTATGCAGTTAGGAAGACATGTTGCTCACCATTGCCCCTTGGACATGGTTGGATGACAGAAATCTTCCCTAACCGCCATATATCTCCTGATTGGTCAAAGGAAGTGCAGATCGAGTATTTAGCGATATATCTTCCAACTGGATAAAGATGGGACTCGAAGTCCAGTTGCGTTCATGAATCGACAGTAGATCTCCCTAATCTCTACAAGTGGATCCTCTGAATCCCTAGTTTCCCTTTCTCTGAATTCTTAAGTTTTAAATAAATTACTTCACCATTATTCCTCAAAGTTCACCTGTTTAGATTTCATCTTTTAGTCTAGTTCTAAATCTGGTTAGTTTCTGATAACGTACAAGTTTCAGTCCCTGTGGATTCGACCTCGGTCTTACCGAGATTTTTACTACATCACAACCCTATACTTGGGGAGTGAACACTTGATTAGTGATAGGTTATGGAAAGACTAATCGAATGCGCTCTTTAGGCTAGGAAACTCCCGTATACGGAAGCTCCAACACCCTTGCTGATTCGTTGGAATTTCAAGGGCTAAGGTGAGGACTTTAAGCGTATAAGTTACGGTTTTCAACGCTTTCAATGTCAGATAATGATAGATTCATGATCTGCATGCAAATGCACATGTACAAAGTGCTTTCCGTTTCCTGTTTCGATTAGCGATAAAGATTATGGAATTTTACATACTCTTGATATACGTAGAAATACCGTATACGTATTTTTGTTGAGAAAATGCTTGACATGTTTATTTAATGTTTGATTATATCATGTGTGGATAAAATGCTAGTTTGGCGAAAGAGATCGCGAAAATACATGTTCATGTGTAAATGTCATGTATGTTGAAATTGCGTATTCTAGAAATCCCGCATACGTGCGGATTTTGGATATGTAATTATAATGATTATTTGCTGTATGAATACGATATACACGGGAAAAATACTCCCGGGGCGAAGGGACAGCCCTAACACAAGTTTCGTTAACATACGTCGCGTATGTTGAAATAGTGTATTCTAAGTAATTGTGTAAACACTCGTGTGCGCAAATACTCATGTTTTAGTGCCTTAGAGAGGTGCTGATGTGGGGTTCCGACTCCCTTAGAGACAAGTAGGCTTCCCTCCGTGCGGTGGTTCGTTAGAACCACTCACCTGTAATGTGTAGGTAATGGTATCCCTATGTGGATAGTGCCTGACTACATGCTTCACAACATGCTTCACAACATGCCTCACAACATGCTTTGTAACATGCTTTACTCCATGTTTTACTTCATGCTTTATAACATGCCTACTAACATGCTTGTATTGCTTGTTTATCATGCTTTACTTCACATGCTAACGATGAAAACTGTTTGAGTTTGGGACTATGTTTATAGTCCAAACACTCGGTACCAGACTTGTGATTGTGGCTGAGATTCATGTCGCCACAAAGGACGGGTCCGGCGAACCCGAGTCGTACTTCAGTTGGCGATAGTGGTTGGCCACGCGGAGTGCTTTTGCGCTCCATATCGCTCAACTTGTGGTGCGCTCGAGCTAGTCAAGCTCGCCAATTAAACCGAAGTGTAGTTGTATGTTCACCCTGTTTGGTCGCTACTGCTTGAACCTAGGGTACCAAACTTACCAGCGGTGATTCCCAGTTAACCATGGTACCTAGATCCGCTAAGACGCATGAGCCGGGCATGGTGGTATGGGACACCGTGGTCGAGCTGTCGGCCTATGCTGGGGCCATGTGCCTCCCCGTAGTGACCATTGCGCAACTATCTCGTGAGCCGAATGCGGTGGTATGGGACACTGTATTCGAGCTGTCGATACTTCGGCGAGAGCCGAGTACGGTGAGATCTGTACTCGTGCTGACGGGCGACGAGTCCTCCGTGGTATCATCGAGTGCACTCCAAGGGTCTGTGATTGGCCGCGAGTCTTTCACAGCAACTAGAGTGTGAGTTGAGCCGAGTATGGTGAGACCTGTACTTGAGCTGACGGCTAGTGATTGAGCCGAGTACGGTGAGACCTGTACTCGAGCTGACGGCCAGCAATTGAGCCGCATACGGTGAGATCTGTATCCGCGCTGACGGGTGACGAGCCCTTTGCGATGCCATCACTAAGCTTCTCAAACCATAATATCGTATGAGAATAACTAGAATTGACGACCCTAGAATGGATCATGTTGGGAATGATACAAGGAGGTACCTTAGTTTCCCAACACTGCTGATTGAAATGGACTAATAAAAACTTGGAAAACATGAGCATCATCGCACCGCATGTGCTTTTTGTGATGTGGCGCACTGAGGGAGTAAGCATTCGCGAACGTAAGATGATGTCGCTTAAGGGTGGTTTGGCAAGGGCATACAACATCATGTCATATCACTTTTGCATTTAACAAGAGTAGTTAGAAATGCTTGATTTGTACTGCTTTATCATTACTGCTTGGTTGATTTGATAACATGTTAACTTATGCATTATTGTTCCACTGAGTTAGCTACTCACTCCCACGTTACGGGACGGTGTTGTACACACCAACCAGACTCTGTCGCAGGTTTAGAGGGCGCCTTGGTTCAGGAGCCAGAGCCCGACGTTGATGAGGACTAGGAGGAGTTCTCCTTCATGCAGTACTCTGACGGCTACGCTTAGGCCGGCTGCATCGCGGGATTCTCGGGGCCTCTTTTGAGGATGTATTTTGGGTTTTTGACTTACAAACAGTACATGTATATTGGTGCTCAGCTAGTACTCATACTCTGGAGTTCAGAAAATTTTGTTACTTTACATACTTGAATATAAAATTTCAGTCTTCCGCTGCTTTTAAATGCAATTGAACTGGAGTATGAATTACTGTTTTGGTTTAATCTCATTCATGATTATTGCGCTAACTCAGACAACATTTAACCGGCATTGTGTATGTTGCATAAGTGATGCGTTGGAACTCGGGAGTTGAGTTCATACTCGACCCCCGAATTTCAGGGCGTTACACATGACATGACCGAATAAGAAAGCAGGAATTACCCATAAGCTCATGACATGGCCGAATAAGAAAGCATCATTTGTTGGCAGTGGGCCTACAATGAAAGTGCAAAATTTTCCTATCATCTAAAGGAATCTTTGCTTTTTGTTGCAGGCCTTACCTTAACACATAGACGGTCTCTTTTTTATTAGGCCATGTTACGGTGGTCACATCTAATTAGTGTACCAAGTGTTGTTTGAAGTCTTTATTCAATCTGCACATGGAATAGGGTCTCGATCGAGCGAACAGCATGGCCGATTGATCAAGTGAGCCCCGACTTATACAAATCGGTCTCTAAATTGTTTTAGACAGTTTCGATCAATCGACAGAATTCAATAAATACTTATAAACTCTCTGGATACTTTTGAACATGTTCGAGCGATAGACCATGTGATGCTCGATCGATCGATGGCGAGTGTAATTTTACGTAATTACGCGATTACTTTCCTATTCCGGGTGTTATACTATATATATGAGTGTAATTGCCGAATTAGGATATTCCAATCAAGGCTTAAACGTTTCTAGGGTTTGGAGAGGAGAAAATGAAGGTTTTCTGATTGTAAATGCATCCATCTCATGCACTTTTCACTTTCATAATGATTGTTGTCGCTTTTTGCTGGGTTTTTTTTTTTTTTTTTTTTTTTTTTTTCCTACTAGGGGTTTTCCATGTAAAAAATCATGTGTACTAGTACATGTTTTGTTTTCATTTTCGTATTGTCGTGTGATCTGAATTCAAGGTTTGCTTCCACGGTTCACCAACAAGTGGTATTAAAGCTAATGTTGGGATTCTAGTTTGGATTTGAGACATGACGATTAAAGGATCAAACATGAAGTATGAAACGGAAAAGTTCATCTGAAAAAATAACTTCGAACTATAAAAGGTGAAGATGAGAGGCCTTCTAATTCAGCAAGGGCTACGATATGCACTCCTTGGTGTAAAGAAACATCCAACGTTTATGAGCGATGAAAAGTGGGAAGAATTGGATGAGATGACGAAAACTTCGATCCAATTATGTTTGGCAGGTGGCATCCTTTATGATGTCATTGATCAAAAGACCACCTCAAGACTTTGGAATAAGTTAGATAGCTTGTAAATGATAAAATCGTTGTCGAATCGTTTGTATCTGAAAAAATAATTCTATAATTTGAAGATAGTAGTAGGGTCGAATCTTAATAATTATATCAACGCGTTTAATTAGATACTTCACAAATTGACAAGTGTAGAAGTGAAGATTTGTGAGGAAAATCAAGCCCTATAATTTTGTTGAACTCTCTTCCAGAATTTTACGATAGCTTTGTAAACATTATGTGTCACGGTAGAGAAACCATTGATGTCAAGACTATCATCTCAACCCTTTAGTCGAAGATGTTGAGAAAAAATGACAATGACACGGGGTCCTCTACGAATGCATTGGTAGCTAGGGGAAGGAATTCTAAGCAGGAGAAGAGAAACTTGCGATCATGATCTAAGTTTAAGCGCAAAGGGAAGATGAAGTGCTCAAATTATGGGAGATAAGAGCATATAAAGAAGGATTGTTGAAATCCTAAAGTCCAAAAGGGAAAAAAAAATCGGATGAAGTGTCGAAGGAGGCCAACACAGTAGAATCAGCGAATAGGTGGATGGTGATGACGTCTTGACAGCATTCAAATTTGGTTATCTTAGCGATGAGTGGATTTTGGATTTGGGGGCTTTATACCACATGACTTTTCAGCGATATTGGTTCACTAGTTACAATTAGTGCGATGGTAGACAAGTGTTTATTAGCAAAGACATTGCCTGTAAAGTTGTTGTAATTGGAACGTTGTCCATCAAGATGTTTAATGGAATGAAATACATCCTGGGGGATGTTAGACACATTCCTAAGTTGACGAAGAATTTAATATCTCTAGGAGCTCTTGATATACTTTGGTACAAATTCACGGGAGTTGATTGTGTCCTAAAAGTTTCAAAACGGACACTCATAGTGAGGAAAGTGTAGTGGAGCGGCAATATTTATAAGTTGATCCGGAATACCGTATTAGGTGGAGCTGTAGCGTATATAGTAGAGTCCACGTCGACATGTTTGTGGCATGCACGTTATAGGCTACATGAGCGAGCACAGTACGAAGGTACTTTCCGATCGATGCTTTATCTTTGCTTTTAAAAGTGTTGATTTAAATATATGAAAGTACTGTATATATGGTAAATAATCACGATTATCTTTAAAGTCGAGAAATGTACTAATAAAGGGGTGCTTGATTATGTATATTCTAATGTATGGGGGCCATTACCCGTAATTTTTGGATGGGGGTCATCGTTATGTGTATCATTCATACATGACTACTCTAGAAATGTGTGAATATACTTCATGAAGTATAAATCAGATGTTTTCGCCATTTTTAAAGTAGGGAAAGCGATGGTAGAAAAATAGTCAAAGTGAAAATGAAAGTGTTAAGAATAGACAACGACGGAATATTCACTTCAAATGAATTTAATCAGTTTTATGAAGATGAAGGAATCATATGGCATAACACAGTTAGGCACACACCAGAGCATAATGGTGTATCAGGATGGATGAATCAAACTCTCTTGGAGAGAGCCTGAAGCATGTTAATCAATGCTACATTAGGTAAGAAGCCATACTGAGGTTGTTAATATGACCTGTTACATAGTGAATCAGTCTCCGTTTACGTTGATTGGTTGCAAATTTTCAAAAAAAGTGTAGAGTGGTCGTGATGTTAATTACTCAAGGCTGTTAGTATTTAATTGCGATGCTTACTCTCATGTACCGTCAATTGAGAGAGATAAGCTAGACTAAAGGGTGAAGAAGAATACCTGTGTTGACTATGATGATGGTGTGAAGGGATACATGTTGTACAACTAGGTCACATGGAAGATCACGATTAGCCATGACATCAGGTTTGATGAGGACTCCTTGTTTCATAAAGATAAACATAAGAAAACGGGAAAGTAAGCATAAATTGATGTTGAAATTTATTCAAACAGCTAAGATTGGTGGAAGCTGTTGCACATGTATCGTCATCGTGAAGAAGAGAAATAGTAGGTTTTCTGCCATGAAAAGCATTGTAACAATGAGGTTGTGAAAGTTACTTGAGCAATAGAGGCTAGGTGGGGTCCACTATGACGTTTGAGGGTGATCCAAGACGTCCATCAGGTTTGCAAGATAAAAATGGGTCAAGAGACAAAAAACGAGGAAGATTCAGATCTTTGTTGGGATGCACTGTTTGTTTTTTTTTTATATACAGTCTTTCAAAGGTTGGGGTTCTATAGTAATGCAATCAATAATGAACGGTTCGGATTGGAGAGATACGTCCCGGCATAATGGTCGGTTGATGGCAGATGGGACGGGTCGTGCATATGCTGGTGAGGTGAAGAAGATGGAATGAAGAGGAAAAGTTAGGGCAATTTCCTCAAGTGGTGACGTGTCGAGGCACGTTACTTTATATATATAGTGGGTCCACAGAGATGATGTAATGAATCCACTCTGTCTATCAATTTTGCAACAAGGTCGATCCTAAGCTCAAGTGGACCACACCATAGGAAATAGTGGGATTTGATTCCCACTATTGAAATAAAAATGGATTTTTACAGGTGGCCTGCGATTCACCATTATCAGGTCATGGCTTGCAATTCATCATAAGTGTCACATCATGAACATGATGACTACGAACACCATCGCCAATCTTATGTTGCTCATCATTACAAACACAAGTTTGTCGTTAAGGCTTTTGTGAAACGATCGATTGTTACCTACAATCCTTACATGACTTGCAAATTCTCCTGGCAAAAAGCTATAAACACCACCATGGTCATCGGATTGTTCCCTGGAGTACCATCTATGAGATTATTGCTCGAACCATTATTAGACGGCATCGAACCGAGGAAAAGTCTCACTCTGATACCAATTGATGCAGAGAAATGTGAAAAATGTAAAGAAGAAGATCATTATTTTCTTTAAGTGATTAAAACTTTAAATCTGTAAGAAAATCAGAGAGAAAGTTTGAGTATTTTATTAATTAATGTATATATAATTTCTTGATTAGACTACCAATAAAGAAGACCCAAACCCTAATTCGAAATTATCTAAAATAGTAAAATTTTAACTCTAATTTGAAAATTATAAAAAATAGTTAAACTCTTCTAAAGCCTAATTTGCCAAAAAAAAAAAAGTCTAAATAAACCTTATTAGAGAAGTCTTGCAAGATTATAAGTAATTTATAAAATAATGTAAATTATAAAACTCTAAAAATAAGGAAATACAACAAAATTCGGATTTAATAAAAATAGTATTTTTTTTATCGCAATTTGAAACTAAAAGTGTGTGTTTTCCTACGAAATAGAGGTACGCGACTTATTGTCCTAGTCGGTTAACTCTGAAACCATCATTACATAAAGATCAATAGGTCGTGCGTTCCGTGACAATACTTGAATAAAAAGTTGTAGCTAATTTATGGTCCAAACTTCAAATAACAATTTCTCCCTATTCAGAATGAATTTCTTCGATCTATATGTGCCCGGGCCTAGTTACGTCATGCTACGTAGGGCTCGACCTAAATCTAGTGAACTATTACTGCTTTTATTCGGGCTTCTTTTGGTCCAACCGTGCAGAGAATGCAATTGTCGCACGTTATGC
The DNA here is from genome assembly GCA_021015155.1 of Magnolia officinalis. Taxonomy (NCBI): domain Eukaryota; kingdom Viridiplantae; phylum Streptophyta; class Magnoliopsida; order Magnoliales; family Magnoliaceae; genus Magnolia; species Magnolia officinalis. The sequence goes on along the minus strand of JAJHSJ010000012.1, from coordinate 10,531,337 downwards.
ATCACTTCCTAATGTATGATGGACTATCTTAGGAAATCTGGGTCATCATTCAATGATCAAATCTATTGATACAATGGCCTCACATTAAATGCATGGTTATGGATCAAAATGACTCTTAGATTCAAATATTTCAACTTTTAATTATTTGATTCTTAAACTTTGAACATAGGCGGATTACATTGACCTTCGAATGATCAAAGGGCTGAAATATTTCAATCTAAGTGTTTTTAGGTTATTCCCTATCAGCCCATCAAATAAATGGTCTGGTTTACTTAAAACCTGATCCAACAGCTAAAATTCAAACATATCCTTGCACCGAGAGGCTCATGTCTCCTAACATCTAAAAGACCACGTAGCAAGAGCTAAAATTTCCAGCATATCCTTTTACTACTCTTGTTGCGAGATTTGATTGGACCATGTGTTGCCGGAAGAGATGACCACATAAAGCAATCAGGTTGAATACTTGACCACCCGTATCACATCCGACAGCAGCAGGTTTTATTGGGTGATCACACAATCCCAGGACTTGAAAATATCACTTTTGTCCGGCAATCATAGCCACCCCAACAATGGTTTGGAAAAAGGATGTCTTGACTTATGCCTAAAATCTAGGGTAAAAAATTGGGCCAGAGCTGATGATGAATGGACCAGCCTGTCTGATTGGCCCAATCTAATCATTAAGTGGGCCACATTATACTGGTTTAAAGACACGCAATAATGGTTCCCTATCTACATATATATGGAATTTAAATAAGATCATTGGCTCTGGATCATGTTTCAATGATCCAAAGCATTCATGTGTATGATTTATTATGCCTGGAGGATACTTCAAAAGAAGAAGAAGAAGAAGGAAAAAAAAAAAAAAAAAACTAAGCCTATTAAAAACCCTTGATCTTGACTCTTCTTTTTTTTTTTTTTTTTTTAAAGGACTAGCCTTAGCCCAACATAACTCCTTTTTTTTTACACACATTCCATATGGGCACTTAAACCCATGACCTTGGGCATGTTTGGACAGCCTTATTAAATGGTATGGAATTGCATTAGATGGAATTAACACTATTATTGCACAATGGTTACATGTCCTTAGATACCATGATATTTTCACCATCCAATTCTTCCATTGGAAAATACACTATATTAAGTGAAGCCTAATTGGTAAACCATGGAATTACATGTAATCAATAGACCACATTTTACAACGGTTGTCAGTCACCTCTACATATATGCAACTTGAATGTCACGTGTAAATGGCACATATGAATGGATGGCGTAGATAAAACACATGCATTAACATAAGGTCCACAGACAATATATTTCGAAATCCACTAAAAATCCTGCAATATCTACTTCCGAGATTAAACCTAATCATCGTGTTGTTTCCAAATACGGGATGAAATTTGCATGGAACCAAAGTTACCATGCCTACCACTGAGCTATAAGTTGGAACCTTAGCCGAACTGATTAAGGCTAACATAAAGGCTTTTTTAAAAGCTTTTTAGGGCTATATATGAAGGTTAAGGGATTAGGACATCCCTTGAGACCTAGCCAATTACCATTCCCAAAAAGACCTAGCGTTTTAGGACCAATTTCAGTTTGGCCATCTTAGGGTCCTTTTATGTAGATTTATTGGCCCAAAATTTCTGGCTTACCCACCAAAAAATGTGGGCCATGGTATTAGAAACAAATGGATTACTAAGACTTAGTCATTTTTTTTTTGGCTGTCCACTTAATTTTTAAATTGTGGCCCACCGAATTTGTGAATTGGCATGATTTTTCAAGTGAAGCATCTAAATTTTGGGCCCACCTATGGACAACCAGGATCGTGCACCAATACAAGGATGCGCCTTTTTTTTCTCCCTTTTCCTAACAGAATCGTTTGTGTCTAGGGCTGTGTAGGCCGGGCTGGCCCATCGGCTTTTTGTACCGGTTGGGCTTAAATACTAAGCCCAAGGTCCTAAAATTTAAGCACATTTCTTAATTAGACCATGCTCAGGATATGTCGAAGAGCCCATCAGATGAGAACGGATTGGCTACTCCCCCTGCCACCAGCCGGCTGGTGGTCGGTGATCTGTGGCCCCCACCATGATGTATGTGTTTCATCCATTTTAAAAAATAATTTTAGGGATTTATCCCAAAAATTAGAGGGATATAAATCTCAGGTGGACCACACTATAGGAAAACAATAGTGATTGGATATCCACCATTAAAGTCCTACTAAGGCCCACTGTTCTGTTTATTTGACATTCAATCTGTTGATTAGTCATACAGACCCAGATGAAAGGAAAAAAAAAAAAAAACAAAGATCAGCTTGATCCAAAATTTTTATGGCTCCCAAAAAGTTTTTAATGATCAACGTTCATTCAACATTGTTTCCTGTAATGTGGTCCACTTGAGATTGGTATATATCTCCTTTTCGGTATAATACCATAAAATTATCTATAAAAATAGATGGACGGCATGGATGAAACATACATCATGGCAGGGGAAGTAGCCAATCCGTTTCCCATCAGATGGGCCCATTTAAGGATTCAACTGCATTTTTGTCAATATCACATATGATTGGACATTCTTAACGAACGGCCTAGATTCGGTACAGGAGAGGCAGCTTGGCTAGGGCTTGGGCCAGACCAGACCCCGGCCTTTTTGGTTTGACCCATTATGAAGCCCGGATGAACTCGGCCCTAGGTTTACTTTGCCAAACAGACTTGGAGAGACCTCAGCCCGGCCCAAACCCTGCCCGTTGACAGCGCAGGGCCAGGGTCAGGTCTCGACCAAGGCCAGGTCCCAGCCCTTGGCCTTTGCCATCCATATGGATGTATGAAAAGTAGTCACCAACTAAAATTCCAAAGAGATCAGGACCATTGATATATGGGCCACCCATTTTGTGGAACACAGCTATTGAATCATTCAAACAAAGCCATGGTGGGCCTGGTCTAGTCCCTGGGCTGAACATGTACAAGCCCTGGCCCATCCAACCACGATCCCTTGCAATCCAATCAAGAAGTGCCGACTGCCGAATTAAGGTTTCTAACCTGCCAAATGGACGGCCAGGAATGATTGAACGGTCGAAAGCCCTTTCAAACAAATGGAGACTTGATCGAACGGTATTTTTGCTCAGGTCTACTCGTACGTGTGTACAAACGTACGTGCACCATAATTATCTTCGTGCCTGGGTCCTGCGCTGCGTGTGCTCATGATCGAGTTTGCCAGTGTACCGTGTTTTGTAGGACGCGGATTGCGTCCTACCCTCGCCCGTCTCCAGCTGGGAACGGGCAGCAGCTTTGAGTGGCCACCGTAATGTATGGATCTTATCCACACCGTCCATCCATCTTTTGGTACCATCTTAGGATATAAATCCAAAAATGAGGTAGATCCAAGTCTCAAGTGGACTACACAAGGGGGATTAAACTTCTACCGTTGAAAACTCCTTGAGGGCCACAGAAGTTTTGGATGGATCTGATATTCGTGTTTTACCTTCATCCAGGTCTATGTAACTTTATGAATAGGTTGGATGGCAAATAAAAATCACGGTGGGCCCTAGAAAAGTTTCAACGGTGAAAATCATTATCAACGCTGCTTCCTGTGGTGTGGTCCACTTGAGCCTTGGATATCCTAAATTTTGGTTCTGTAATCTAAAATTATAGGAAAAAATGGATGGACGGTATGGATAAGATCCATACATCACGGTGGCCACTCAAAGCTGCTGCCCGTTCCCAGCTGGAGACGGGTGGGGGTAGGACGTAATCCGCATCCTGTTTTGTATGTGTCAGAGAGAGACACGTGTGGTTAACTTGGAGTTAATGTAGCCACGCGGTGTTAGGCTGTCCATGACAAATTGACAATCTGCCTTTGGAAATGATACGAGGGAGTCTGTAGAAGTGGAATATGGTAGAGACTCATCTCCACCGTAGATGTGACAGGGATATGCATGAATCGGGGCCGTTAATATTGTTGGCCATACTGTGGATGGTCCATGGTGCAAATGTGACATGGATCCGATGATTTCTTGTCTCTTTTCTGTTTTTCTTGTATTCAACGTTACCTATTCCTGTTTGCTATCACAGGCCCAAAGAATCACATCACCTCCATCCATCCAAAAAGAATCATAGAGACGGTCCAATTCATAACCTGTGCCACGTGTACGGTGGGCTGGAAAATAATATGATAGAGAGATCTAACGCTTAGGAATAAATATTTTGGATGAGCTTTTAACCATGACCCTTCCATAGTGAGATCCACTAGTTGTACGGTCTTGATCCGTTTTAAACCTTGTCAATGGTACGGTGAGAAAGTGTAGCTCTATCATATTAAGTAGACCGCGTTCTACCATATCGTTTCCTATAGCATAGAGCCGTCTCTATCATGATACGATAGAGACATCTAGACCGTGGATCGGGACCATCCATCTAGTGAGCTGTCCCAATGGCCCATGGTTTAAAAACCAGATGACCCTTTCAGTCTCCTTTCCAAATGATAATATAGAGCCGTCTCTATCGTAGGATCGGGACCATCCATTTGTTCAGAATCCACATTACGCTTTCACTCTCCTTTACAAATGATAGTATATAGCCGTCTCTATCGTAGAATGGGGACCATCCATCTAGTCTAGTGAACTGTACCTGCCCGAACACCTTTTTATTCCCTGAATTGCAACTGTATGATGAAAAACCAATCCAACGTCTAGGAACATTTCTTTTAGCTGAGATTTTAACCATGGGCCGTTCATGATAGGATCCACTAGGTGTACGGTCCTGATCAACTAACCATTTACTTGACTACGTGGATGGTTGAGAGAATGCTGTATTTTAGGATTTTCCCAAGCCGCGGCCGTACTTTTTCTCATTAATCCCTGCAACCACCGGGACGTGAACTTCCTGCAACATTAATAGGGAGCTCGTGCAACGAAAGATCGGTGGGCTCCACGGTGGCCTCTTTATGAAATCCACACCGTCCATCGATTGATTCATCTCGAGTTAGAACGTGAGACAAAAAATCAGTAAATTCCATAAATCAAATGACCCACAACGCAGGAAACAGCAGGGATGATGAGTTGAGGACGGCCACCAACCAGAACCCTACAGTGACTCACCGAAGTTTTAGATCAGGATGATATCTGTGTTTCACTTCAACCTGGTGGGGTTCACCTTACGAACGAGTGTGATGGGATACAAACATCACGGTGGGCCCCATAGGGTTTCAATGATGGGCCTCCCTATTCCTATTGTTTCCTGTGGTGTGGCCCACGTAAATTTTAGTTCTCCCTCATTTTTGGGCTTTCCTGCTAACATGAGCTTGCTCAACCAATGTACGGATTGGATTTCACGTAGACATCACAGTGGACCCCACAGCATTTTGTACAATCGTTCCAAATTAAGTCGCATCCCGTAATGACAAAAGAGGAATTATCAGGTCATGGAGTCTCAGCACATTACACGGTATTTCCAATTCATGTGGGTCCCACCAAATATACGGTCTGGATCGCAGAGAGTGGTCCCCACTTGTACATAAAAGATGCACGGGTACCATGCAAGTTCTGAAGCGTCAGGGGACTCAGGACCTTATAACTAAGGGATTTTGGCATTACTGCCACCACCGAAAGGATGTTTCAAATATTCCTGAACTAATCATAAAACAGGTCTTGAAATCATTTTTGGATCAAATTAACCTTACAAATTCTATAAAGGGTAACGATAAATGGAGAGAATAGGGTGCCTCTAAGTCCTAAGCTGGATGGTAATATACCCAATTGTGAGTCTACTGTGATTTAAGTTTATAATCTACACATTTCATCAATTGTATGAGCTCATGGTAAAATATATATAACTCAAAAATTAAAGCTTACTTATAGATAAAGTGGACCACACCACAATAAATATTATGAGTTGCATGCAACCGTTGAAAATTACTAACTGAGCCATGGACCTTTTCGATAAATATGATATTTATGATTTCACTTCATCCATGTATCTGTGATATTATGAATAAGTTAGATGGCATATAAATATTACTGTAGGCCCCACAGAGCTGACTTTGTACCATATATTCTTAATTAATCGCATGTAGGTATAACAAAAACTTACGTGAGTGAGAAGCTTTGACCATTACGATTCACTATGCCCATAAATAAGGTCGATCCTATGACCCCTCAAAGATTGATGTCGTGCATCAATGGGGCCAACCCGTGAACGCATCCGAGATCCGCAGTTTCCTTGGTTTGGCGGGCTACTACCGACGTTTCATTGAAGAATTCTCTCGCATTGCAACCCCGTTGACCAGGTGGACCCAGAAGGGTGCCGAGTTCGTGTGGAGCGACGCTTGTGAGCAGACATTTATGGAGCTGAAGGACCGTCTCACGTCCGCTCTTGTCCTCACTCTTCCCTCTGGGAATGATGAATTTGTTGTATTTACCGATGCTTCACGAGTTGGCTTGGGTGTTGTCCTGATGCAGCACGGGAAGCCGGTGGCTTATGTGTCTCGTCAGCTCAAGGTTCATGAGCTGAACTACCCCACGCATGATTTGGAGCTGGCAGCAGTGGTTTTCGCACTGAAGGTGTGGAGGCACTATCTTTATGGGGTGAGGTTCGAGCTTTTCTCCGACCATAAGAGCTTGAAGTATCTGTTCTCTCAGTCCGAGCTGAATATGAGGCAGAGGCGTTGGATGGAGCTCCTGAAAGACTATGATTTTGATCTCCAATACCATACAGGTAAGGCGAACGTGGTGGCGGATGCCCTCAGTCGTCAGCCACGAGGCCTGGTGGCGTACTTGATGATTCAGGAGTGGAGGATGCTCGAGGATATAGCAGAGTACGACTTTGAGTTTGGTCTGCAGTCTTCTATCATCCAGTTATCGAGCCTGTCAATTCAACCCTCTCTTGTCGCAAGGATGATCGAGGCTCAACAGGCAGATGAATCGTTATAGGATTACCGAGCAGAGGCAGCATCTAAGAGTCAGACAGATTGGCAGATTGGTTTTGATGGTGGACTTCGCTTCAGACAGATTGGCAGATTGGTTTTGATGTTGGACTTCGCTTCAGACAGATTGGCAGATTGGTTTTGATGGTGGACTTCGCTTCAAACAGATTGGCAGATTGGTTTTGATGGTGGACTTCGCTTCAGACAGATTGGCAAATTGGTTTTGATGGTGGACTTCCCTTTAGAGACCGATTATGTGTTCCGGATATTCTTGAGTTGCGCCGAGATCTTATGACCGAGGCACATCGATCGCGGTTCTCTATCCACTCTGGCTCGACGAAAATGTATCACGATATGAGGCATCAGTATTTTTGGTCAAGGATGAAGAGCCAGATAGCCAGTTTTGTGGCCGAATGTGACACGTGTCAGCGTGTCAAGACCGATCATCAGAGACCCCCTTGCCTATTGCAGCCGTTGAGCGTCCTGATGTGGAAGTGGGAGCACATATCTACCCTTTTTGTCATGGGTTTACCGAGGACTCAGCGCGGTCATGATGTCATCTGGGTTGTCGTGGACCGTTTGACGAAGTCGGCACATTTTCTTGCTATTCGTGAGACTCGGCTTACGGACTGGCTCGCCAAGATATTTGTTGATGAGATCGTGAGACTACACGGTGTTCCTGTCTAGATCGTTTTAGACGGAGACCCGAGGTTCACGTCTCAGTTTTGGAGGAGCTTCCAGAGAGCAATGGGCATTGATTTACTACTCAGTACCGCGTACCATCCTCAGACCGATGGGCAGACCGAACGGGTCAACCATATCCTTGAGGATATGCTTCGGGCCTGCGCGATTGATTTCTCGGGTAGTTGGGACGAGCACCTGCGATTGGTTGAGTTCGCGTACAACAACATCTATCAAGCGACCATTGGTATGTCTCCTTTTGAGGCATTATATGGCAGACCGTGCAAATCTCTGAGTTACTGGACTGAAGTTGGAGAATGACGTCTCCTGGGTCCCGAGCTTGTGCTGCACACGTCAGAGGCTATCGATATCATCAGACAGAGGATGCACACAGCTCAGAGTAGATAGAAGAGTTTTGCTGACCGTCGGCGTCGTCCCTTTGAGTTTGTTGTTGGGGACCATGTGTATCTCAAGGTCTCACCCATGAAGGGTGTGGTTCGTTTTGGAGTGAAGGGCAAGCTTGCCCTGAGATTTATAGGACATTTGGAGATCACCGGGCGCATTGGCGCCGTGGCCTATCGGCTTGCCTTGCCATCTCAGTTGTCTGGAGTCCACAACGTCTTCCATGTCTTCATGTTGAGGAAGTGTGGGTCAGACATCATTCTCGTTATTGATTGGCAGTCGTTGGAGGTTCGTAAGGACGCTTCTTACATTGAGCAGCCAGTTCGTATCCTCGATCGGAAGGAGCAGGTCCTACAGACCATGGTCATTCCCTTGGTGAAGGTGCAGTGGGGCCATCATAGTGTGGATGAGGCATCTTGGGAGCGCGAGGCGGAGATTCAAGAGCACTATCCCCATCTTTTTTATGTTTGATTGTATGATGTATGGTGTTTTGATTATATATGATGTTATATCCCCTATTCCCTTATGAGTTATGCTTAGTGCGATGGTAGTATAAATTCGAGGATGAAATTTTTTATTAGGTGGGGAGAGCTGTAAGACCCGTATCCTAGTCCATACTGTTTCGTCGACTCCCGCGGTCATTCCCGGCGAATTTTGGCAACCTGCGACATATAATCAACTTTTGCAATCGACCCTAAGTCGTATCCTGTAGAATTGAGTCGGCTTAATCCGAGACTTGTACCATTACGACCGCACCATTGCCGCAGTTCCGACACCGCGACTAGCGCACCGATCCGATACCTTGACCAGAAGATGCGCGTCAACATTTATTTTGAAGAAAACGCAGTGCGTTGCAATCCTAAGAGAATCTCTACAACATGTCCCATCAATCAATCAATCCCATCAATCAATCAATCACATCATGTCAAGTACACATCACCTTTCACCCCATCCCCAAGCAACCACCAAGTCAACTCTTTCTCACCCTCTCTCTTACACAACCATACATGTCAAGTACACATCACACATCACTCACCCTTTCACCCATCACACCCATCCCTCACTTCTCTTACAACACTTTCTCCCTCTCTCATTTCCCAAAACACCATTCCAAACCCAAGCAAGAAACCCACGTCCATGGCTTTTCCAAGTGACAAAAAAATGTGATGTATGTGGCCCACTTCCTCTCCCAAAAATCCTCAACCCTAGCCATTTAACTCTCATCTTCTCCATCAAAGTGAAGCCCAAGGAGACCGGCGTTCTAACGGACCGAGAAGATCGAACGGTGGGTGCTTATTAGGCTAGATTTTTCATATTTTTATGGTGGACCAAGTGAGGCCTATCGATCAATGGTATGGATCTCACTTAGGACCCTAAGATGTGGCCGATGGCCCACCTTGATCTTCATGATCATTCCATGATGGGGCCATTTTCCATGGACCCCATCATGATGTTTATTCTCTAGCTTGAAAATGGGTCATCTAGACCTTACATCTTGGTGGAGAAGGGATCTCCACCGTTGATCTTTGATTTGGTGGGCCCACATGCAATGGGACCCACTTGATGTATGATTGAATGCTTGAAACGGAGGGCCCATAGTGTCGGGGTCCCTCCATCGCGCGTCCCTCTTTCTATCTTTCTCTCTCCCTCTCTTTTTATTTATTTAATTTTTTTGTGTGTGATGAAATGGCCGTGTGGCCCACTTGAATGGACCCCACCACGAGGCATGACTTTTATCCAAGCCATCTATAAGTGGGGCCCACTTCATATGTGTTGTACCCACACCATCAAATCATTTGGTGGCCCACCTGAGCAGGGCCCACCTCAAATGCATGTGTTATGCCCAACTGTCCAGCGTCCCTGGGACGCTGGACGTGAACTGCAACTGGGAAAACACAAATATTAGTTTGTTTCCAAGCTTATGGGGTGGCCCACTCATATAGGCCCCACCTTGATGAATGGATTCAATCCACGCCGTCCATCCTATTTACCAGCTCATTTTAGGCGTTGAGCCAAAAAATGATGCTGATCCAACTTTCTGGTGGGCCATGCCTTAGCGAACACTGATTTTCACCGTTTAAAGTTACTTAAATTTTTCTACACGCCAAAAGATGCCCAATATTGGGCTTGATGGATGGGTTATGGGCTAAAGAATCCATTGGTTGAGGTGGATTCACTTGACGCGGGACCCACATGAGAAAAACCATGGAAAAATCATGATTTCAAAAATAAAATAAAAACAACAGCAGCCGCTGCTGCTGCTGTTGTCAGAGGCGCAGGCAGGCATGAACGAGCAGGGCCCCAAGGGTCCCCTGCCGTGGGCCCCACCATGATGTATATTTGTCATCCACACCGTTCATTTGGTGGGGCCCTTCATGAAGTGGGCCCCCTCCAAAAATCAACTCCATATGGAACTCAGGTGGCCCACACCACAGGAAATAGTGGGATTGTACATCTACCATTGAAGCCCTTCTTGGGCTGTCGGAAGTTTTGGATCATTACAAAATTTGTTTTTCCTGTTCATCCAAGACCGTGTGGCCTTATCAACGGTTGGATGATAAATAAATATTATGGTGGTCCCACGTGGGACCCACCAATGATGTATTTGTTTTATTCACACCGTCCATGCGAACGGTGGAACCCACTGTGATGTATGAGTTCTAGCCACACTGTCCACAGCAGTGGACGGTGGAGCCCACCATGATTTATGTGTTCTATGCACACCGTCCACACCTGGACGGTGGGACCCACCATGATGTATATGTTGCATCCAAACCTTCCAACTATTTTAAAACTCATTTTTATGGCATGAGCTAAAGAATGAGGCGGATCTAAAGTTCAAGTGGACCCCACCATTTTAAGTAGTGGTCCATGACGCCCACCGTTCAAAAATCTCTAAGGGTCATAGTAGCTTCCATTAAGTTGATATTTGTTTCCCACTTTATCTATCACTATGTTAATTTATGATTAGGTTGGATGGGAAACATATTTTATGGTGGGCCTTAGGAATTTTAAACGGTGGAAATCATTATCACCACTTATCTCGTGTATGGCCCATTTGATATGCATAAGGCCCAATTGGGGTGGCCCATTTAAAATAAATGGTCTTGTATGAGGCCCATCTTGATTTATTTGTGGCCGTCCATTGAGGCCCACCTTGGTATATATATGAGGCCATCTTGATTTATTTGTGGTCGTCCATTGAGGCCCACCTTGGTATATGTATGAGGCCCAATATGATGTGTACTCAGCCCATGTGTTGGAGGCCCATTGTGATGTATTTGGGGCCCATGGGTTGAGGCCCATTGTGATGTATTCAAGGTCCGTTATTTGAGGCCCACCTTGATGTGTATGGGGCCCGTTATTGAGGCCCACCGTGATGTGTATGAGGTCGTGTTGAGGTCCACCTTGACATATATGAGGACCATATGATGAGGCCCATTTGATGTATCTAAGGACTATGGGTCGAGGCCCAAAGAGAAGTATATAGGTCCATTGCAATGTGTGATTTCCCATGGTTTATGTAATGATATTTTATGGTGGGTCATGCCTTGGGAACAATGTTGGTTTGACGTCCACATTGTAAGTACAATGTTAGTTAAATGTCCGCATTGTAACTCTCCTTAGGGCCCATTGATAGGCCCATGCTTGTTGATAATTCATCACTTTATAACATGCTTAATATAGTTTCATGTTTCATGCCCATATGCATCATATGTATGCTTGATATGAGGAATGTTTGATCATAGTATAAGCCGTTGGGATGAGACATTTACGGGACTCCATATGAGACGGAGTGTCCGACATGAGCGTGTGGTACCCGCGAGATTGCTGCATGACTGACGGTGTGACTCATGCATTTCGCATTTTGTGTCGTGATCACTGCACGCCCTACCGACATCACGGCCGTGGCTCCACAGATACATCGTGGATTGCCATATCAGATACCGAAAGTACTTAGTTCTAGCACTGTGAGCACTTAGGATGTCCTTGGGTGAAAGTCCCAGAACCTTTTTGGTACCAGGGGATGCTCCAACGTCTAGACCGAGTGGATACACAAGCGCCCGAGTGCCGAATACAGTAGGCCGCGTCTCCCACTGTGTTGTGATCGGTTGGAAGGGGGTATGACCTTATCCGCCTGAGTGAGAAGGTTATAAGCTAGGCTGAGTTTGACCAGCTCGCAAATGAGTCAGCTATCGACGAGCCGGGTAGGTATTGGCAGACTTCTGGTCAGGCGAATAGTGTGGTCTCTTCCACTTGCTTGACTGTGCAGCTAGAGAGGAGGCAGTCAGTGTGAGGTGTATTAGACCCCAATGATATCCAATGAGGAACTGTATTGATATGTGTACTTGAGGAGTACTGGCATGCTTGATTTGCATCTCGCATTTGACATTTAGCTGCATAGGCCTCGCATTGCATGGCCTTGGTATGGCCGATCGCATTCATACCTTGCATTATATAGTTTTGGTACATTGATAGTATTCATGAACTTACTGCACATTTTCGCATTACTCTGATATTGTACACTTGACGCTTGCCTCGTGCACACACTTACACCACCCTCTAAGCTTTTGTAAGCTTATGCACGACCGTTGCGTGCAGGTAGCGTTGGACCGCAGTAGCGTTAAGGCAGGAGCGCGTGTCGGATTCTTTTAGAGCTTTTGATCATCCTGTATTTCTCTTTCCGCTTTGTACTTAAAAAGTTTTTGATATAGTAGATATGTGGTGATGTTGTTTTGTGACTTGGTTATGCTTGCGGTTATGCTCCCTTACAAAAAGAAAAAAAAAATCTTACTGAAAATCCTCCTTATAGGATCCCAGGATCGGAATCTGGCATGTGATTGTCGGGATCCGAGAATGGGGCACTACGGAGGCTGTCGGCGCCGGATTCGGCGATCGAAAATTTTGTGAGCCCGGTTTTCGAGTTTGGGCGTGATATAACTAATTTTGGTTTAGAAGATATTCTCGTTAAATGAATAAAGAAGAAATGAATAAAGTTCTCCGTGTAATAATAAAAAAAAAAATAAAAAAAAAAAGGTGATGTTGTGGCAGATAGGTATAGCTACGGGTATAATCCGTAGCCATAGAGAAACCCTTGCTTTCAAATATCAAAAAGCTGAAAAAGCAAGGGCATTTTCGACCTGAGAAATGGGGCTGTACAGCTGCGGCTTATTTTTGGAAGCTAAAAAGCAACGTGGGCTTTAAAAGGTTCGTGGGCCATATGTGGGTCGTACAGTAGGAAATTTCTCTTCTCTGGCTCCTTTGATGTTACCAAAAACGCCCCTCGTTCCCCACACATCCAACATCTTTTAAACCGCGAATTTCCTGCAACAGTTGTTATGAACCCAGTGCAACAAAAACATTTTGGGGCCACCATGATGTATGTGTAAAATCAAATTTGTCCATCATTTTCTACAGATAACTTTTCAATTATATTCCAAAATTCATAATAATCCAATATTCAAAAAGGCCACACCATATGGAAAAGTTGAAATGAGAATCCCACCATAGAGACCTTCCTGGAGCCCACTATTATGTCTATATTCCATCCAATCCTTTCATAAGGTGGGCCCCACTGGGATGAATGAAAAATACAAATATCATCTTTATCCAAAAGTTCTGTGGGCCGCAAAAAGTTTTCTGTGGTAGACACCCCCATCCGCACTTTTTCTTTTGGTATGGTGCGATTGAATTTTAGATCTGCCCGATCTTTTGGGCTCAGGTTCTAACATGAGGTGGCTGAAATGATGTAGGGATTGGATTCCACACAAATATCAAGGAGGGCTCTACAGAGCTTTCTGTTACACGGGCTCCCCACGAGATTAGGGCCACTTTCTCTCTCTGACGTAGACAAAAGGACAAAGTAGACACGAAAGCTAACTCGCTCATCGAGATAAAGAAATTCTGCTCTGCACGTGCAAGGTATCCGGTACGCTCATCAGGTAAGCCACACCATGTACGTACTCTAGGCTAAAAATGAGGCTGGCCCATTTCACCTTTCGCTCACACTCGTACGTTAAATCTGGACCACTGATCAGTTTTCCATCATCCAATTTTTCGTACACGTGCATCCCACCGGATAATCGGACGCGGATTAGGTGAGGCAGAGGTAACAGTTTAGCGAGTGAGACGCTGACCGTGCGGCCCACCAAGATGTATGTGTTGTATATCCATGCCGTCCATCTGTTTTGTCAGCTCATTTTCGGACATTCTTACAAAAATGAGGGACATTAAAATCTCACGTGGACCACACATTAGGGAATTAATTCTCACCATTAAAAACTTCTGCTATTTGTGTTTTCCCTTTAATGGTGGGCGTTCAATCACCACTTTTTCCTGTAGTGTGGTCCACCTGAAATTTCGCTCTCCCTCATTTTCATAACCATACCCTAAAATGAGCTGGCAAAACGGATGGACGGCACGGATATACAACACATACATCGGAATGGCCCCACGGTCAGGGCCTCATCCACTAAGCTGTTACACTTCCTCACCCAATTCGCGGTCCAGATGATCCCATCAGCTGGGCCAATCTAATGAACGTCCTGGATTCCATTCACATGTGCTGATCTGGCATGTGTTCCTACACGCGCGAGTACGCTTGAAAAAAAACAATCCAATCTTCCCACTTTCTGATAAGAGGATACGAAATAATGGACGTGTGCCCCGTTCTGTATAGAGCGTACACAGTGCATCGCTGTATTGCATGTGATGGCGTTGTGGCTCCATTATCTCTCATCCATCCCTATTCTCTCTCCATGATAGTTCACCACTGCCTTTTAAGTTATGTTGTCTGCATGTGGGGGTATCTGAACCGTCCAAAATTGTTAGGCCCACCATAGGTAGTGCATATATAGTAGCCTGAACTTGGATTATATACTGACGGTCTCGTTTTATTTGTTGAATTATTGACCATTTTAATTTTGTTTTTTGGCCATCCATTTCGGAGCTAGTTATTGGATGCTTAGGATGGTATGGATGTATGTGCAATCATGCCAAGCGTACGGTTGATAAGACACCATGATTTTAAACAGTGAACGTGAACGGCCTCCCGTGTCTTGTCTCTTTAATAAGGGACATAAAGAGGAGGTGTAGTTTGCCGTACGGTAAGGAGCAATCACACCACAACAGCGAGCTGATTGGGTGGTGACCCACGCCACCCAGCCATTGGGCGTTGTGGGGCCCACTGTGTTTTCTATCTACAGCGTCCATCCGTTTCCCAATTCATTTTTTGGCCTCATGCCCTGCATATTTGGGTTTTAATTTTTTATGTAACGCAAAGTAAGTTATTTTTATCATTATTACTTTGATGTGTTTGTTTAAATAAATACCTACAATTGTAAAGAAAATAGGCAAAATATTTTGTAATTATTATATTTTTATATTATAAAATTATATTTTTACTATCTTAGTTTTTTTTAAATAATTATTACACTTTTACGTTATACATTTATTATTTTTATAATATTTTTAAGTGAAACAAATAATGTAACAAAATTATCATTATAATCAAATGTTAGTGATGTCATCATATATTTATAAAAATAACTATTACCTACTTATATTTATTTACTATAGTAATTAAAAAACCAAACACTATAGTAAATATGTAATTTAACAATCAAATGAAAATAGGTAAAAGAAATTGTCATCATTACAATTTTACTTTAGGATGAAAATTTTCTATTCAAGCATGTATATTGATGGATAAGTTATTTATTTTCAGGAGATGAGTATTAAAATTTATAATCATTGCACTTTATAACAAATTAACCTTTTTGTAATCTTTGCATTTTAATAACAAATTATTAATATAATTGGTAATCCAAATAGATAATCCTACTACTAGGGTTAACGGGTACCTCGAAGTGTGGTATCCATAAGGCATGACCAAATTTTTCCTGCCTGAGTCCAATTTTGCATAATCATTAGATATCGGGTTGATTATGGGCTGTCATTTTGGATCCAGTTTAAATGTCTAGTTAGCCGAGTCCAATATCTTGGAGCTGGCTCAAATCAAGCAATCACTCAAATATTTTCATTGGTCACATGGGGTGTTCGGCGTGATGGCATTTACACAAATAAGAGTTTATTGGCTTATTTTTAAAAACAATAAGCTTTAAAATTATTTAGTAAAAAAAACTAATTACGGTGATTGTTTGTTTAAAAAGTAATAAAGAAGTTTTAATTTTATAAATTCGAGATGATTACTTTTTCAAACGGAGCTTATTTAGCTCAAGTGGGTACACATTTTAAACTAATTTTTAGGCAAATTTATCCTTAAACATTTTAAATAATTCTAATCGTACTTTCTTCTCTTATCTTCAAGGTAGGCCCACATGATGAATGACCCATATTGAAGGTGGGCCCCACATGATGAATGGTACACTTCAAAGGTGGGCCCACATAATCCACGATCACAACAAAGATGGCCTGCATCAAAGTGTGGCCCCATATGCATGATGGACGATATACATCAAGCGGGCCCTACTTGCTGGATGGTCCACAACAAAGGTGGGACCCACATGATGGATGGTGGGCATTGAACATGGGACCACATGATGGAAGGTTGACATTAAAGGTGGCCCACATGATGAATGACCCATATTGAAGGTTGGGCCCCATATGATGGATAGTCCATAGTAAAGGTAGGACTTACACGATGGATGGTGGACATTAAAGGTGGGTCCCACATGATGGACTATCTAGATCAAGTGGGCCCCACATGACGGATGGTCCACAACAAAGGCAGGACCCACATAATGGATGGTGTACATCAAAGGTAGGCTTCTCATGATGAACAACTCATATTGAACGTGAGGCCTACATTAAGGTGGGCTCAAGTAATAAACGGTTCACACCAATGGTCGGCCCCATATAATAGACCGCCTACATCAATGTGTGGCCCAGCAAGACGAAAGATGCACATCAAGTGTGTCCCATTTGATGGGCAGTCCACATCAAAGGTGGGACCCACATGATGGATGATGGTCGTTGAAGGTGGGCTCACATGATGGTTGGTTGATATCAAAGGTGGGCCACATGATGAATGACCCATATTGAAGGTGGGGCCACACAATGAATGGTCCACATCAAGGTGGGCCCATGTAATGGACCGAGTGAGCTTCACATGATGGATGGCCCACATCAAAATGTGGCATCTCATAATGGATGAAGTGGGCTTCACATGATGGATGACCACATCAAAGTGTGGCCCCTCATAATGGACGATCCACACAAGTGGGCCCCACTTAATGGATGGTCCACATCCAAGGTCTTACATGATGGATGACCCATATCCAAAGTGGGTCAGATGATAGATGATCACATAAAAGGTGCGACCCACACAATGAATGGTGGATATTAAAAGTAGGCCCCACATGATGGACAATTCACTTTGAAGGTAGAGCCCACGCTATGGACACATCAAATGTGGACTCCACGTGATGGATGATGGGTAGTGGATATTAAGGGGGCCCACATTAAGGACAATTAGCATTGATGGTGGGCCCCACATGACGGATGACCTACATCAATGTGGGCCCCTAATGATGAATGGTCCACATTCAAGATGGCCTTGTATGATGGATGACCCACTTTGAAGGTTTGGCTCACACAATGGATGGTTCACATCAAAGGTGGGCTCTATACGATGGTTGATCCACATCTAATACACGACATACATAACAGATGACTCAAATGTCTTAAAATATGAAGATTGTAGTCATCAATTCTTGTTACTTTGAGCATAACTCATCTACGATGAGATCCACCAAAACAATCATTTGAATTGCTCTTATAATAGAGTTATTGTAATATTTGAAAAGGATGTCAAATATCCTTATAAACATTCTTATTTGAAAGTTTTACCAAACTTGTTTATTTCAAATTATAAAAGAATTTTTCAAACCTGTAAAAGTGATTTGACTAACCAAGCTTATCTAAAACAGTAGCAGGAAAATATATATATTAGAATAGCTTTCATTGAAAAAGCTATTATTTAATTAAAGTAGAGATGCCAAACAAGTCCTAAATATATTAAATGTATTACTTAATCTAGCAATGGAACGGTGTGTTTGATAAGCATCCATGTAAGAGATCTCATTTATATCATTTGTCAGAGAGGCACACGTGTGCAATCTAATCAATACATTGGGTGGTTCCAACCAAGTAAATACCTCAGGTGACCAACTCGAACACAAGGTCCAAAGACCCGATGGGGACCCAGGGGATGCACAGACCCAATTAGACCCGGGTCTGAGTCCTAGAGAACACCCCACCTGGCTAAACTAATCCGGACGGGTACGGGTACCAAAGGACGAACCCGAACCCGACCCATTAGCAGCCCTACCTAACACATTCACCACCAAGTACTATGAATGGGATGCACGACTCAGTAAATTGTGGCAAACGCACACTCTAGTCTGATCGCTCGAACAACAAACGCCGAACACAACTGGCATTTTGATACACATGCGCTGAGGAAAATAAGGTGAAGGAGGATAAACGAGTAAGGACAGAAGGAGTGTGGGATTTGGGTAGGATTCTATTCTGTTTTTTTCTTTCCCATTCAACCCTCTTTCTTTCAGGAAAAAAGAAAAAGAAAAAGGAAAAAGAAAAAAAAGGCCAATTTAAGAAGGCAGCTGAAAAAAGCTAAAGACCCATTTCAAATCTCATAGTCTACAATGCAGAGGATGGAAGAACAAGGTCTATCTCCTCTGGAATGCAGTAGTGGCTGTGAATCAGGTTGGACCATGTACTTAGACCAGTCCTCTGAAAAACCCACTTCTCTTTTTGAAAAAGAAGCTGTTCTTTCATGGAAGAATGACAGATTTTTAGTTGGGGGAGAGGGAGAGGATGAGATGGATCCATCCATGGTTTCTGATGCTTCATCTGGCCCACCACATTTCCTTCAAGATGATGATGATGAAGATCATGAGTTCCGTTTTGATGGGGATGGGTGCTTTTGTTCACCTGCATTGATTTGTAAGAGTGGCAAAAGGAGGAGGGCTGAAAGAAGAGGAGTGGAGGAAGAAGACCCATCTTCCTTTCTTGATGACACTGCTAGCTCTCATGTGTTCAGCTTCTCCAATGTAAGTGGACCCCACAAGGCCGGGCCTTTTTTCCATTTACTATCTCTTTTTTCATTGCTTTTGGGAGTCATTCTCTTCTGGTTTTTCTTGCATTTTTACAGAACTGTTTCAATATCAATACCAACCAGATATCATCAATGGAGGATGTTTTGGATTTCTCAATGGGATTCTCCACAACCCATTTCAATGTACCTCTCTCTCTCTCTCTCTCTCTCTCTCTCTCTCTCTCTCTCTCTCTCTCTCTCTCTCTCTCTCTCTCTCTCCTCTTTTCCTTTTCTACTGATATGAAAATGATAGCTAGTTCTTTCATTCTTTTCTTTTTCAGGGAAAAACAGCATTGCAGAAGCATTGTGGTTTTTTGGAGACATCTCTGCCTTTGAAACCAACTTCAAAAGCACAACCAGTTGAGTCATCTCAATCTTTGATTGCTTATATATATATATATATATATATATGGTTTTATTATGTGAATTGATATCCACACACACCAAAAACTGATAAATATATATACATACACTTCTTTGATTACAATGGTACAATTTGTACTATTATATTCCCAAAAGTTGAAACTTTGGATGTAAAATATAAGTCTGTGACTTCTATGTATATACTTATATATGTTTCCTTATTGCGATTTTTCTGGTTATAGGTTTTCAGGGAAGAAAGCAAGAACAAGATATGGTAATGCTGAGAAGAGATGAAAGAAAGCATTTGTGAGAGAGTCTAGATCTCCAAGGGATCTTGGTTTCTCTTTCCTTTCTTTTTTTTTCTTTTTTTTTTTTTTGGAGGCAGGATATATATGTTTGTTTTTTCCACCATTTCTTAAATGATGGTGACTCATTCAATGTAGACCGTCCAAGTCATGGTTCCAACTGTGGGTAGAGTAATCTGAGAATCACACCCATCTACATCCTAACCATCCATCATGAGGCATTAAATGGACAGTTAAAAAGACAAATTTCAATGGATGATGGCAGATCGTTAAGACTGTCAGATAAATGTGATTTTCTGTCCATGCTCAATTAACCATGGGGCCCACGATTTGAGCGTTCTGGATTGGCATGCACATCCATGCTAAGCGTATAGTAAATGAATCACCACCATTTAAGAGATAGTGAGAAACACACATAGTAGCCCTTCCTTTCCTCTCTCTCTCTTTCATGTCAATGGTGTGGGAAGCAAATAGATAGGGATTTGAAGAGTCCTCCTTGTACCAGCCTCTCCTACATATTATCAGAACATACACATAAGCATGGTGTATGCACTACTTTCTACTTCACTCCTGCTCAAGTTATAGTTTCTATGATAATATAGCGAGATATTGGTGTAATAGCCTGTCCTCTACTATCACGATGCAAGCACTGCCACAGAAAAATGGAAAGAAACCCAAATCATAAATGATTCTTTTCCATGAGGGGTGCTGATTCACTGCATCTGGAGGCATGGAGGGTGCAGATACTCCATGCCATTCCAGCACACGTGGCATAACTAGATAAGATCTGAACCATTAATTGAGTATATCCAAGAGTTAATTTGCACGATCCTGATTTCTTCATCGGTTACGTACAAATCAGATACTAAAAACAAAAGTAAGAAATGGCTCGCGTTCAGTAGAAGAAGTTCATTTATTACAGGGTTAGGATCGTCTGATCAAAGCAATGGTTTGGTTAGTGGCCAATCAAAAGGGAACTGACAGGATGCATGGTCAGGATCACCGTACAAATGAGCCACTTGTCCAGTACATGATAATGGTCGCATGAAAATTCCGTGCACCCTGATCCATTGACTATTTTTTTTACTTCGCCCGTCAATTTGACAGTTGCCATGTGTGAGCTAGGATCATTCCTTCAGCGTAGATTTCGGGTTTCTGACCAATCTGCAGTAGTGCCCATGATTTGGACGGTTTAGATTGACATTGATTTATGCCATATGTACAGTAGAAATATGCATGCACATATACTGTCATAATCTGCCAGAGCATATACTTTTATAGTTGGGTTTGCCAAATATACAAGATCATGGTAATTACCATACGTTGGAGCTCTTTTGGGGCCACCGTGACGTTTGAATTCCATCTAACCCGTTCATTAGATGGAGCCTCTAAAGTGAGATCAAATCCTAGCCGGACACATAACTTGAGTAGACCAAGCCAAAGGGATCAATGAATGTGGTATATTTGGGAGTGTGACACCTACCGTAGAAACTTCCAGATGGAATGCTGGGCTCCATCGTATTGTTTGTATCCATCCAACCCATTCATCAAGTGACAGTCACCAGGATGAAGTGAAAGACAGACGCAGATCATTCCAAAACCCAGGTGGGCCAATCCAAGTAAATATAGAGGTTTTAAGGGTGATTGTACATTGCTCTTCGTGATGTGGCCCACCTGAGTTTTGGATCAGAATGATTCTTGGGATGTACGTTGAAGATGGACGGATGAAAGTTTGGATTCCATAAAGGCATCACTGGTGGGGCCCACGCAGCTTCAAGGTATGGTGAAATGGTGATTACACAGGGGGAATTATTTGATACTCTAACTAAGGGTGCTGGTTGATAAGCATGCACTAAAAAATTGGATAAGTGAGAAGTCAAATTGAACCGTTCAAATTGCGGACCCAATTTAAATAAATTATCCTTCCAACATAAGATCGTTTGAATAATCCTAATGTCTGATTACTGGTTGTTTGTTTGCTGAATAAGGACCGTTGGATTTTTATTTTTTTTTAATTTTTATTTTTCAACCGTCAACTAAATTTCCAACAATCGGCTACTTAGATAGTAGAAACGGTATAATCCTTTTGGTTTACCGTCCATTTAAATTGGGGCCCACAAGATTTTGATGTGACTGAATATTAGTACTTTTTCCCTTTGAATAAGAGGTCAATACCCTCTCATTTTTCCTAAACGATGCACTTTAGTCGTGTAAAAGGTGGGCCACACCATAAAGATTAGCTAGGGCCAAAATCAGTCTGTTCAACTCATCATGCAAGCACACTGCCGAAATCAACGACAACTGATGGTCTGATTAGCGCATAGGTGTGGCCCACTTAATGAGTGGACGGTCATGATTTTCATATACATCTATCCAGACCATCCAATGGAACACATTGTGGACAGCTTCAAAATTACGATGGTGAAACCATCCTAACCATCCAATTGGTGACTATCTAATGGACGGTTAAGATCAAAGTAGTGAGTGGTCAAAACTTAATTTGCAAATTTATTTATTTATTTAATTTTAAAGGCCACTTTTCATTTGTAAATTGAACGGTCTGGATTGCCGTAGTACAACTATTCCATGTGCAGAACAGTCACTATTTCTTCTAAAATACTGCCGAACTGTCACAGGAGTCTGCCCCTGTGGTCCATGTTACCACACCCACGTCTGTATGGGGTATAAACGAGGTCTCAGGTCCAACCAGTTGGACCACAAGTTCAAATCCATGCGATAAATATTTTCCACACTTTCATATCTGTTGACATCCAACCCGTCCAATAGATTGTACCCATTACATGGAGCACTTCACGTAAAAATCAGCCGCATCCAGTCAATAGGTGGACCACACTTGTACCTTGTCATTTATCAGCAGCAAGACATTATTCTCTATGGTGTGGTCCATTTACTGAGTGGATGTGGTTGATATTTGCATAAGCGAGCATCATGGTGGGCCCAACCTATTGGAATGGTTGCATTGCGGATGCAGATGATGGATTGGAAGTTATCTACTGGATGGTCGGTAACTAATGGTACAACCGGTTGGATTTGAGATTTCTCGGTATAAACAGGCCTTTTAATGATACTGGATTTTGTCGTCAATGAACTGATACTTAATAAGTTAATATTAGCGTAGGTTATTAATTATTAGAGGGAAATACGATTATTTGAAAGGTGTGGTGGACAGTCAGAACAAGTAGCAGAGGAGGGAATGCTACATTAGTGGAATTTTAAGGCCTCAGATCCTGCCACAGATCCTTCTGGCCCACTACAACATGCCCCATTAATACTCTTTAGGAGAGTTGTTTTGATACTCGGGTAGAGTGTCATGGTTGATACACATGCATTTGTAACTTGTATGGGTGGCGTATATCAACTCAAATTAAACCGTCCCAATGGTGGGACCTAATGCAGATAGGCCACCATCCGAAATTCAAATTGATTCAACGGTACTAACCTCTGATTAACTAATTGGTATTCGCTTGTTCAATTCAGACCATTGACTAACTCTTATTGTGATGGTCCATTAAATGTTGATAGATCAAATCAGTGATTTTTTTTTTAAGTTTTTGAGCCACCTTAATTGGGACCCACCACTATTTGGATCATTCAATTTAAGTAACCTACATACCAAGTGCTTAGACTCTGAGTGCCTGTGTATCAAACATCTCAGTCTACCAGAGTATCGAAGTTTTTCTCTACTTACATATATGAAGATATCAATTTCAAATAAATCATATTTATACTTAGAAATGCCCCAGTGCTCTCAGAGCACTTACAAGTTATAGTGCTCCTAGTTTCATATGTTCATTTGGATGGTCCAAATAATCGATCTGAACTGTCCATTAAGTTTAAAGCAGAATTAATAGGCTAGTTTACGAAAATTACACTGATCGGATGGTCCAATCCATCTTTGATTTGGCCTTATTTTCTTTAGCCATCCTTTTACCAAGCCATGGATGAGATGGTTATGATTTCCACACAGAGGCTTTTCTTTAGAATCATAGGCAATCTAGGATAGTCCCTAACAAATAGATGAATTAAATTCTTGCTTAGACCTATTTTTATGTAAGTGATCCTGACCGTCCATATTTAGGGCCGTTGTTCAAATGGTTAATATATGTTATACTGTGTGATGATTTCATAGTAGCCCATGAAATGTGCACCGGGACTAATGAACAGTCTAGATCAATGGATTGGACCACCTAAGTGTCCCAATGTGACTAGTAGCACAATAACTAATAGTGCTCTGAGAGTACTGGAGCATTTTTCTTTATATGTATTTATGTATTTCTTTTATTTTGTTCTTTTGGCCATTTCAAGACTGTCTGCTTTGTGGTGCACATAGGGTTTGGTGTCCTCCCTATATATTTTTATTTATTCCTAGTCACTTGCTTGTCTATTGAATTGGGTCTTACAATGAAAAAGTAAGACAAAAGCATTTGGAATTTGGGATTTATATAACTATCTTATATCCTTTTCTTGTTGTTGCTGGAAATGGATACAGAGGCCCCATGTGCACACATGTCTTTATTGTACACGTGGCACATGTATATGATGATCCAAACCATTCATTATGTGGTCTCAACTTCTGATTGGGATTCTAACCAAAAATTGCCTTGATTGGCAAATCCAAGCCGTAGAACCCATTTGAAGATTTTCTGTCTGTGAAACAGTCAGGATAGACAAATAAGTGTGATTTTGGTCAGTGGCCCATTTGCAATGAGACCCAACTGGACCTTCCTGACAGGTGGCATGTGCAAGCCCATGGGAGACAGTATCTTTTCCCATACAAAAACAGTGATTGGAGAGAGAACCCTTGAATTCCTTGTAACAAGTTCTAAAAGGGGTTGGACTCTTTCTATTCTTTATCTTCTCCCATCCTTCTATGTACTCTTGACTTGGTTTTGTTCCCACATGCCATGAGGCACATGACATCATAGTCTCCTCTTATATATATATAGGAAGAAGAGTTATTTTATTTAGATGGGATACTCTAATATTTCATACACATGCACTCTGTAAATATATATTTTCCACATATTTACTCCAATCCTATCCGTTCAAATCATTGGTCCTAATTGTATTCCCATATTCAGATTGATTGGACAATCCTCACCCAACAGAAATGGTCACTTTTTATTGAATTTGGATTGTTGGTGTTTTTTCTTCTTTCAACCGTTTATTTAATGGCCTTCAATGGAGCAGTTATGTTAGATGTAGGACCCATCTATATTGAGTTCTGCTATTTGAATGGTTTGGATTGGTTTACATATATGCCATATGTGCAGTGCCTATCTGCGTGTATATGTACGTCTGCCATATACTTGATTTTTTCTTCAAAATTGGATTTTTTGGCCCTTCTTCCGTTCCTTCTTTTTGACTAATGTTGTATTTTTATTAAGAGTCTGTCGCTTGCATGTGCTAGAACTTGCATACACGCACGCGGACACATGCGTATGCACGTGCGCGTGCACGTTGTAGCTTTCAGGTGTGATCTTTGAATGGTTTAAGATATTTCCATGGTATTTTTCAAAGGGGAGTATTTTTATACTCTGGAGCACTCACTAGTCATACACGTGGGCAAATGTAACTTAAAGAAATATGGAAATCCTGTGACCCAATTCAGATAGGTCAAGGTCCAAAAATCAGATTAATGATCTTAACCTCTGATTAATAGGAAATAGATTTGGACAATAAAAATTTCATCTCAACCATCCATTGCATGTCCAGCTGTGCTCAGTTAGGACATCAGCTCAGCCTAATTTTGATTGGGTCCCAATAACTAAGGTGGGGCCACAATTTAGGCAGTTCAATTCAAGTTAGTTACGTGCCGCGTGTAATTACAGTGCACAGTGCACAAGATTATTAGCCATCATATTCTGCCAAGAGTATGGAAGTTCTGTTTTTCTTCTATAATTGAAAGTATAATCCATTATATATATATATATATATATATATATATATATATATAAAACATGCACCCACACTCCACACACGCCCAAGCACGGACACCCACTGGATTTTCAATGGCGTTGAGTACGGTCACCCATGACCTTGTGTTGAAACTCTTGTTAGTTTACCACTATGTATGAATAAGGAAGGACCCATGGTCCATGGATCTCATGAGCCAATATCAAGAGAGTCAGGATCGCCCCTTAAGCACAAATAAGAATTTTCCGTTTATTGTCTATTGTTTGTTGTTTGTCTTGTTTGGGATATTATAGGAGGCTGCATTTAATGCAGTATTTCTTTATAGATCACATTTAATGCAGCAGTACTGACAATGTCAGTGATAGCATAGACCAATCCCAACCCATAATAAAAAAAGGGCCCAGGACAAGCATTGGATCCAAATTCATTCAAAGAACATTAATAATCTCATTATCTTGCAAACAAACGAAAAAATTGCCATAACAATGTTTGACGAGGCTGGATAGACTATAAAGCTTTGTAGGTTAAGCGATGTATAGAGCTCGCCATGATGTGTGCATGGCATCCAATTCATCCATCATGTGAACCCTCTAATGTTCTTTAATCTCCTTAAAGATCAGGCCGATTCAAAACTCAGGTGACTCACATTGTTTAAAAAATCAAGCCTAAAACATCTAAAATCATGTGATGTCCTACTTAGTTTTGGAATGATCAGGTCCTATCTTTTGAATGGATTGGATGGCATACAAAAAGTCCAGTACTACATGTAGACACCCCACCCCAAGTTGATAAGTTGATTGAGTTCAGCAAGGAACCTCCACACAAGCGAGGGAGGTGGCTTGCTCAAGAAAGAGTTCTAAATGTAGACTGGCAACAACGTGGTTGCAGCCGGTCACGTGGCACTCCTCTTCGAGCTAGCATCTCTGGAGGATGTGGAGCCCCCCTTTTTTAGAATTTAAGTGTGTGGCTGATGTGTATTTCCCTCCTTGCCCATTTCCTTAACCAAATTTACCTTTTTACCACTTCATCCAACTTATGAGATGATGTCATATGACAATCCTCAATCCTAGCCCTTCAACCACCTTTTACTCTTTAACTTTACAGGAATTACAATAAAACTAAATTTGGAGACTATAAATAACCTCATCCCCTTCCCATTTCAAGCATCATAAATTATTTAAGAAGCATCTCATAAGTCATCAAAGAATCATCAAGTAGTGTAGGAAGGTATCCAATCCCACTTCAAATTCACTTCATCTTTTAGAAATTTAGCCATCTAGTCATCACATCCCCCATCGAGAGGAGTGAGAGTGAGAGAAAAGAGTCCAACCCTAGTTTAACCTAGTCTATCTAGAACCTGAGTCTCCTAAGCACCTTAAGTCATAATCTGAGCCACTTGATCTTATCTTAGCGACATTACCATTCATCCAATCTAACCATTCAAGTTTCAATCAATTGCATCTATATCAAACTCATTTCTAACCTCACAGAGTCAATAATTACGACTCTATCAAGCAATAGATACTGAGCATCACTTTTATTATGCTAGTTGTCGCATCACCGGCTCTTAATACAACTAACTTTCTTAGCCCTGAATGTACTTTTACTATTGAACCAACATCACTAGCCCACTATTTAACCAACTGGTGGTAAAGTCAATCCAACTTATTGTATCTGCAATACAAAGAGGCTGGAGTAATTTGTCATGCATAGACATATGACAACTAAAATAGAGTATAACCTTCATATAAGCATATTGTAACATTATCATGTTATCACATGTTCCCTAATACATGAAAGGTTGGCCAATTTATCAATTAGTGATTAGAATTCAATATAATCAATAGATATTTGGTAAGTAAATATGGAGGAAAAATGTCCAAGTTCATTATCAAGTATCTTGATCGACGGATTCAACAATGGGCTTCATAGGTGCATAAGTTTGGCCATTAAATACATTTGTTGATAGTAAAACAACACAGTTCATCACATAAACTTAGTCTCATATGAATACCAATCCCAAATATCCAAATCTAGCCTCCAATGAGAATAGAATATAGCCTAAGAATCTCATTGATCCAACAATCATCTTTTGAATTCAAACCATTAACAATTTTCTTTCTAACCATTTATTTGATGGCTACCAATTAGATCATTAAAACATGTAATATGTTTAATTCTATACATCTTGTCTTAAAGATCTACATGTCAATATAAAACATGTGCATATTGATCCATAACATTCAACATATAGTTTCTTTAGTGCAAATCTTCAATTTTATGTCAACTCATTTATCAAATACATATTAACTAAACTTGGATTATATGCATTAAGTGGTTTATGCATCCGAGTGCACCCCCACAATTTTAGATTTAGCCTTGATAGATATATTTAAGGCCCACCTGATAAATTTATTCATTACCAAAAATTAAGAAAAATTTTTCATAGGAACTATCATATGAATTGAATGGATCTAACAGGTGTTCTAGGTTGGCACATGATCAGATGGAAATAACATTTCCTCTGCCTTTTTGAGCAGGTAATATTGTCTAGAAAGTATTGTGAACGATGTCAAAAGTGAACGTAACTTGTCTCATAAATTAGGCATGTGCACTCGTCACCCTATCAACAACTTTATGCTTAAGATTAATAATATGAACCGTTTATAGAAAAGTAACGATAAGTGTGTCAAACAGTTAAGTGATATGTGTCGACGGTCCGTCTATTATTGGACCCAATATTCTATATTACTTTCTATATAATAAAATGTAAGTCAGAATTAACATTGAATTAAGGCATATTCACTACTAGTCCACTTGAGAAACTTAAGTTATCATTTACTTCATGATAAGTGAAACTCCAGAGAGACAAACATTCATATAATGCGAGTTATCAAGTACTTAATATTCAGAAAAGTAGCACACATGCAAAATCTAGACCTTTCATGTATTTAGCTCGCAAAAGGTAATATTTTAAAAATATACCAGCCCAATCATCCCACATGAGCTAATATAACATCTGTATGGATCTATAACTTTTTGAGTACATAACCTCCACAGTTTCAAATTTTCATAAATGGGATCTTTTCCACATATTTACAATTTTTGAGTATGTACGTATCAAGAGTCATACATTGTTTAATATTTTATAATATAATAGGAAGAATATATTTTGTACATGTGACACATGGATATAAGATTCAAATATATCAACCATCAATCCACATAGAATAGATCAAAGGCCATAAGATACATGCAATGATACAAAAGAAATAATGTATGTTATCTATAGATACACAGTGATAAGTGGGCCCATGGTTTGATGGACTTGACCATTGATCTGATCAAGTTCAATATAGTATACTCATTTATTCCTTGTGTGCACACTCATTATCGTAAAGGTCATTCATACCAATGGTTGGTCCACGTTATAACTTTTTTTTTATGTCACTATAAATACAAAAAAGAACACACTAATAAACTACTCATGTTACAAACATGTGTGCAGTAACGCCTTAGTGTATAACCGTGCATTCTACTGCATTTCTAAATATTAACATTAATATAAATATTCATTCCATGCACATCAATCACACAAAAATCAACTCCTTAACATGCACTTAATCAAAATGATATGTTATATTTATTCTATCACCAACAATATAGTAGGTCCCATTTTTTCACGATTCAGACCATGCACTCTTGTGCCACCCACCATTAGTCGCCATCAAATATTTTCCCAAGATCTTCCATCTAAAGTAAACAATAAACCATCCACTTGCAGTTCATAA
Organism: Magnolia officinalis; assembly: GCA_021015155.1. Taxonomy (NCBI): domain Eukaryota; kingdom Viridiplantae; phylum Streptophyta; class Magnoliopsida; order Magnoliales; family Magnoliaceae; genus Magnolia; species Magnolia officinalis. Next base: position 10,501,809 of record JAJHSJ010000012.1, on the reverse strand, counting down.
GTTGGACATGTAAGATTGTCCAATAGAAAATTATTTTGGTGACACACATTATACATGGTTCGGCACATTACCCGAATAGTATTGATCATCAAAATTGGGCCCAGATTAGATTATCCAAATACATATAGCATATAGAATTATATATTGCATGTGTATGAAATACGGTACTCTGTTAAAGTATTAAAAGGTTACCTAGGAGAGACAAATTCAGGAGAGAATAAACCCACAAGCAATTATGATAGATGATTCTAACTATTCACTTCATTCCCACTGAACAAGTGGTTAGATTATCGGTTCATTATTACTTCTTCTTATTTTTCTCATTTACACCCCTTTGAACTTGAGCCATTTCCACTTATTTATTTATTTATTTAATGGGATTGCCAAAAAATTCTCATTATTGGGTCATTCAGGTCCCTCCATATTTGGCGATTTTGTTCCCATGCGAGGTCCATCAAATCAGTGGACTAAATCAATGGTCATAGGAATGTCGTTTACTCTCATGCAACATGTCAAGTTCAGATATAGTGGTTATAACCACCAGATGCTCCTTGTTAGAACCCTTCTTAAGGGTTGCACTAATTTGAAAATGATGTGAATGCACATAATTAACAACTACATTTTCCAATACCAAGAATTCTATTTCTGGCACGTACGTGACCGATTTAATCCTTCATCCGGTTAACTATATAATGAATATTACCCATTCGCATGTGAGCAACTAGCATACTTATGGGATAGTGACTACACCATCGACTTATCGGCCCATTTTGGAAGATACTTTGGAAGATTGCATTCTCAAGTTTCTTTCACATTTTTCTTTCCAAAGTTTTTTTTTAACCATGCATGGTGGTATACAAAGAAGAATTCCTAATATGGTTGGAATCCGAACACAAAATCTCATTTTGAAATGCATTTTGAGTTGATCTTCATTGTACAGGGATATTGAGATCAATGTATATCCTACTCAGTATGGTACAATAGTTTGATTTATTTTCATGTGAAGGTTACTTTTGGCTCAAGCTATAAGAAAATAAATTACAAATTTTGAGATCTAAAAAGAAAGGCTCATTAATGTCATATCATGATTTTGAGAAAATATACTAAATGCAGGCTTTCTTATGAGTGAACAGGGCCTGACATTATCCAAGAGGTAGGCACTATAGATTTCTTGGATTTTACATGTGTGTGATAGAATGACATGTGTTTGAGATATAAAGACGATATGTAGATCATAGCTCTAGTATCCAAGATGGCCTTAGCCCGACCCATCTGACAACTTGAGGATCATACTCTGTGCTAACGGAGTTACAATGAACCAGCCAATTATCCAGGAATCCGGGCCTCTCATACATTTGATCGTAGTCTAACCATTCTTATTTATAGATATCAAGATCTAAAGTACTCTAACCATTCTCAATCGGTGCATATGTTCATTTTGTACGTGTGGTCCAAAGAACTTACATAACAAGTATCTATAAGATCTTGACCATTATGTGGGATATGATAACTCTAGATTATATGAGTCATGGCTCACAAATCGAGTTGGTGTGGTTTCATTTTGGGCTATTCCAACCAAATAGATGCAACCGTAATTCTTAAATAGTTTTTCAAACATATTCGATTTCAAGATTGTTGGGATATGGAGTTTGAAAAAGTATTTAAATAAAATAAAATTAAAATTAAAATGAGAAAATAGAAAACTTATTGGCTTATAAAAGTCGAGGCGTGACGTGAGTCACTCGGCTTGAAATTGAATTTGCTCCCCTTGGACAGCGTCCCAAGTGCAATAGGTTTCTAGAGCAATCAACCTCCAGGATACAACGACTATGATCCAGTAGCAGCAGTGCACTCACTGTACACTTAAACCACTTTGTAGTCTTAACCCAAACTAGAAAACACTTAAACCATAGTTTTAACATAAAACAAACTTTTTCTTACTTTTTAAAAACAAATTAGTTGTGAAAACACCCTTAAGGGTGTGGAGACACCCTTTCAAAAAGGGTGTGATTATTGAGTTTAAACCCAATTGGTGCGACCCTTATGCTTCAAAAGAAACAACTTTTCAAAACAAAATATGAAAGGATGAACCTTTCAGACTTAAGTGAAAAAGACACATCCATAAGACACCTATGGCCAAGTCATAGCCCATCTCAATGAATATTTTGAAACACTAAATTATTTTTAAATAATTTAAAATACAACACCGTAACATTCTCTTAATCCAAAAAAGCCCTTAAGAGAAACAACCCATGGAAAGCGAGTCAATCCCCCACCCGGAATCCACTGTCCATTCTAACGCAACATTTAGGAAGTTGTAATGGTGGTCCATCCCGATCCAACGGTTCCCGTGAGGTAATTGAGTGTTTGATTGGCCTGATTTTCATATTCGTACAATAACATTCTGGGAGGGGTGCATCACAGTGGGCCCCACACAAAGCATTGTAGGTTGGGCTCAACCTACAAAGATTTGGAGTGGAAATCCCAGTCTGTCATTATAGACGTGAACAGGAGCATCTCATTCGTACATCATTTTAGTGGGCCCACCAGGCACAAAGGACATTGCTATAAGGCAATTGAATATTGACCATTGACCCTTTTTTTCTTTTTTTGAACTGTCGATTTCGTGTCCTTAAGAAGAGACGGTTGGAGTCAAAAGAAGTAGAAAAGTAGAGAAGAATAATGACAAAGGGGCATGCGATGCTTGATAGGTAGGCCCACATAAATCGTAAACGTGGACTACTAATCTCAAATGAAGCCGCCTAAATAGTGAAACCCACTCTAAAATAAGTCCAATCCCAAAATCAGATTGGTTGAGCAGACCTACCCTCTGTTTCGTTGACATTTGTTTGCTGAACTAGAACCGTTGATATGTTTAAATTCAAGCATTTTGAAGACCGTTGAATAAATGTCCTCCAATCTGATAGTTCTATAATCAAACATCTGTAATTTTTTGTTTCTAATACGCCTAAATTGGAACCCATAATTTGGACTGTTCAATTTAGTGGTACGCCATTTGTACAATTTCTCAGTGCCTGCGTATCATCCATCACACTACCAGAGTATCAAAGTTCTCCTCCATGAAGAATGATGCAGTGGTCTCAGAGATCTAAAGTTACGGTGCTCCTAATTACAGTACAACATATACGACTGTGTCAAGAACATTATCTGAACTGTCCAATCACAAGTTCGATAGGATACCATGCAAAAATCACACTGAAATGGATGATCAAAATTCATCCGTAAGTAGGACCTTATTTATTTTTTATAGCCGTCCAATGTCCAAGCCATGAATAGGATGGTTAAGCTTGGCTGATAAATGTGGTTCATCAGAACTCCGAGCCTCAACAAATGAATACTTCAAAATTGATCGGATAAATTATCTTGACCATCCATTTGATATGATATTAATTGGATGGTTAAAATCATCCGATCAGTGTCATTTTTGATCGGATAAATTATCTTGACCATCCATTTGATAGGATATTAATTGGATGGTTAAAATCATCCGATCAGTGTCATTTTTTATGGCCGCCATGAAATAGGGTAATTTTTTACTATAGACTCGACCTACCACCCACCTTTTTTTTATTTGACCTGAACAAAACCTATTTTATCAAATTAGACCTCTACCCATACTGGCAAACCAACAAAGATGAAAATATCCCTACTTTTTTTAGCTACTTTATCCTAAAATCATGTGTATTTTTGTTCAAAACCCTCTTACTGTACCTAAAAATCTACTTTGATAACATAAGTTTTCGGGCGTCCAAAACAAAAAAAAAAAAAGCATAAGAGGGAAGAGTCTCCGGTGCTAATTTTTTTCCATGGAATACATACATGAACCATAACCAAGAGTTCAAATTGACCATCCAAGTGTCCCGATGCAACCAGGAGTACCATATGACTTGCAATTGTCCTATAGCACCATTCTCAAAGTGATATGAAATCATGAACGCAGGAGAGGTGGTCTGATAGTCCGCGGCATACCAAAGCGATTTAGTACTCCTCTAGCTCGCCCATGTATAAGAACGATGGGAGAGGTGGATCCCACCGTGCTTTTATCACAGAGGAGAAAAGATGGTTATTACAAGGTATTCTAGCAACTCGATCTCTAGATAGATTAAAAAGTGGAATAGTCAAAGTTTTACGGTTGAGATCATCAGAAAGGAGATTCAATGGCCTATATCCATTACGGAGCTTTTGCTTCCTCAAGTGCCCGCATTCATCCACATGGCCCATCTGGCAGACCATGAAATATGAATAGTCCACCGACTACCTGCTTTTGGAGTTCGTTTTGCCTTTAAGGATCCAGCCTGTCGCCTCCCCGAGGACCCACATGCTGAAACGGTACAATGATTTCAACCGTCCATATTCTCGTTATCATCAAGCTACATTGATGATCTTATAACCTTTCTTCTGAGTGAAGAGCAATTGAAAGTTTCGTTTCTTTATATTTCATTTAGAGACTGTGACGGTCACAATCATCCACGGCTCAAATTTCTTATGATGCCCCTTATTGCATACTGTCCATAAAATGGACGGTTCAAATCAACTGGGCACAGCATGTTGGTCCCAATGGGGGCAACACACTCCAGATCCTGAACACACGCACATGCAAGATAAGAGGCCCTGGTGAAGTGGGCCCACCACCGGTTTAAAATGAACGATTAAAAATGGCACATGCTCGTTTATCCTTCCATAGAATCCAGCAGTTGACAGTCTTACTCGCCTCATTTCTGTATATGGTCACATTGATGGTGGGGCCAACCTGATGAGCGGCTCGGATAATGCACACTTTCACCTTGGCCCCACATGTACAAAGAGCAAACAGTAAGATGGTGAGAGTGCGAGTTACAAACCTCTTGTATTGTACGATCACTGGGAAATGAGGGAATCCAATACATAGGTCAGATTATCAAAGTGACACAAATATAGAAACAGTGGGGAGCGATCACATATTAATTACCATAGGCTGGAGTTGTGAGGGTCTAACCGCTCATATGTATGTCTAAGCCACACTGCATCTGGTGCATCCCAATCATCCAGATCGAAAACTCAGGTGGGACACCACAGGGGGCAATGTACAGTCACACCCAAAACCTATATATTCAGTTCTTGTGGCCCACCTAAATTTTGGAATGGCCTAAGCTTCAGTGTCCCTATATCCTGATGGGCCGAACCTGACAACTAGTGCAGTCAACAGGCTGGGCCTAGGGTTGGCTTCATCCCTAATTTTGAACTGCTTGGGCCAGGCAAAATCAAAATCTTGACTAGGCCTGGCCCAAGCCAGACCCATAGACAGACCTACTGACTAGAGCTGTACACGAGTCGAACCGGGTCGAGCTTGGCACAGCTCGACTCGGCTCGGCCACTAGCCGACCCCGGCTTGAACTCAGCTCACCTCGGTCCTCAAGCCTAACTGGCCAGCTCGACTCGGTTCGGTCAGCAGCTCGGCCAGTTCGAGCCTGTGCAGCATTTTCTCAAACATATGGAGTGCACCTTCAATTTCTCACAATATACAAAACAGCAGCAGCAGTTTACTGGTGTTTCATCAAACACTCAGTAGGCAGCATCAAAATCAAGATACAAGGGTAGCTTTATCATGTAATGTTTTTTTGTAGTGATTTATTTCATACCTATACCTTCCTCGCCACCAGCCGATCCCGCGGAGAATGTATGCACCCAAAACAACACTTCGTCGAGTCATTTCATCAAACACTTGGTGAGCAACATCAATATCAAAATAACCGAGTCACCGAACTGGTTCGATCCGAGTTTGATTTGAGATTGGACAAGCTCGAACTTGGCTTAAAAAAATTTCGAGCTCCAAAAATCAGCTCGACTCGGCTCAAACTCGGTTTCAAACCGAGTCGAATCAAACTTTTTCGAGTCGAATCAAGTGAGTTAACCGAGCTAACTCCGTTCGTGTACAGCTCTATTACTGACCACTGGGTTGGATGACATACACATAACAAACTGGACCCCACATTCCATCTGGAAGTTTCTAAGGTAAGAATCCTTTCACCAATGTCCTCCATTGTTCCCTTTGGTATGGCCCACCTGGAGTAATGGGTCAGGCTGGATTTGGGGATAGCCTATCATATGAGGAGCATCAAATGGATGGGTTGGATGGCACTCACACCATGGAAGACCCCACAGCTCCAACGTATGGTAAGTGATCATTCCCCTGAAACAGTTTCCTTACAAATCGAATCTGCGTATGAAGCGTGCATCAATTGGCCAACGAAAGAAATCCAATACTATAAAAACTGTAAAAAAAAAAAAATGATGAGATACGTTACTGCAACTATCAATTAATATTTTACACAACATGCTTTCGGCCTCCAGTGACAAGACAAAAATAATGGGACCCATGGCCAGGGCTGGGACCCCCTCATTTGGACAACCAACCATCAATTTAGGTCCCATAGATATGTCTGTGGACCGGAGCATTGAAAGTCTTAACTACTTCCAACCATGGCTTCTCTATGACCAACAGAGAATTTTCGCATAGATGTCCCACAAATAGAACAGGATCGTCAAAAGAACTAAAATGGAAATTCTTATTACCATTGAGTTTGGGCTCTTGATCCAAATCCTTCCGCTTTCGCTTTGATATTGCCTTCTTCGGGGAACTCATGGGCTTCTTTGATTGTGAATCCAAACCATTGGGCAAGTCTTCATCCTTATCTACTGGCATCCCAAAGTTGATCAAGCACATTGCCCTACATGCACAAATCAAATCATGGACTGAACTAACATAACTCGAGCTACAGAGATATTAGGTTTTCGGACAAGTCAAGCTCATGGTTCAGCAAACCAGACCATTGATTTGATGGTCCCAAAAGGATGGGGCCCTCCCCAAAAACCTCGGTAAAACCATCATACACAACTCACTTAAGACAAGGATGTCCTTGTCCAACTCACTTAGAACCATCATACACGGCTCACTTAAGACATGGACCTCATTTGGGCAAGCCATGGTGCAAAAAATGACACCAACTGGATGATCCTAACCCTTTGAAATTACACACATACAAATAATGCCATACTAAAATTTTAATATTTTAACCCGCACGGGGTTTGGACGAATGGCTAGCATTGTGGGTCTACTCCCTGCAAACGCTAGTTCGATTCCCGTCTACAGGATTACCCGATGCACGTGGTTTGCGGATGATTGTGTGCATCCGCAGGGACTAGTCTCACCTTAAAATGGGGCGGGGACACCCTAACATCATCATCATCATCATCATCATCATATATATATATATATATATATATATATATATATACACGGAAACGCTCACCTGCGAACCAGTTCGTACGTACTACGTACGAACTTTTTTGATAACTCATCATATCTGATGAGTCTAGAAAATCTGAACGGTCCACATGAAGAAGAACCTCATGAAACCCACTTGTACGAAATTGTACTTTGATCCAAAATTTTGGTGGGCCATGAAAAATGCAAACAGTTTCTTCCCTTGATTTGAATTTCTCTTTTCTATGGCCCACCAGATTCTTAAATCAGGGTGAAAATTTACCACACGATATTTCATGGTATTCCGCATCTTATGGACCGTTCGGATTCGACACCCATGACACGTGTGAAAAGGTGCGCACGTGCGTAGGCGCGTAGGTGAGCATGCCTCTATATATATATATATATATATATATTATATATATATATATAATGTAATTTACTAGTAAATGCAAGTTTTATTTTATTAAAACTTAATAAACCAAGTAATTTGATATAGCAAAATAATAGCCGTAATGGACCAAATAAATGTCGTTATAATAACATTATACAGTATGTTATTGACCATAACAGTGCTTATATTGCAGGCCTTATTGCAATCAGTTGACATCAAAATGGGTGCCCTGGCCATTATTATGCCACTATAAAGCTATTACAGCAACCATGCCTTGAGCCGACAATATGCGCCATATAGTTGGTTTTTCAGTTTGCACAAATCATCCATGGTTTGTTGATCTAGACCATTGGTCTGTCAGAACCCACTGTGGATGGACCATGCCAAAAAGATCTCAATAGGTCAATTTTAAGTCCGGAACTTTTTGAAATTTTGTAACCAGCATATAGCCATTCAATATTAGAAATGCAGAAACAGCCTGCGCTCAACTAAGAAAAGCCCAAGGTTTGTGGTTAGGATATTACAATCTGGGAGTTTTTTGGGAAAACAAACCATCACACAATGACGCCCAACAGACCAATGCTCAGGATCATGAAACCATGGAACTGTGCATACCTTCAACTAAAAGATCATATAGTTCCTCAGCGACAAATCCCCACATCGTGTAGCACAGTTCACAAACTTCCAAAAGAACTGAATAATAAACTCATTGAAGGAAAGCATGCAATACCTGGCACTATAGACAATAACAGAAGTCGAACTTTGAGATGGTGGAAAGGAGAGACCAATAACCTCCCCAGGGAATTCCTGAAATCTTCTAGGCAAAACAAAAGTGTGTTGCCTTGACCATTCACCTAATTCTTTGGCCTCCACATCAAACACATAGACCTGGTTTGAAGACGTTGTGATGACAAGCACATTGCTATTTCTGGGAGGAAAACCCCCAGCTGTAACTGAAGACCCATCCAATCTAGATATAAACCAGTGCTGCCTGCAAATCAGAAACCTTAACCATGTTAAAAAAATGTGTAAACTATCCAGTAATGCTTAATAACAGAAAGATGACATGTGACTCAAAGTGTGCGTGTGTGTGGGTGGGTGGGCAGGTGGGGGGTAAAAAAAAGGAAAAAGGAAAAAAGCAAGACAATATATAAAGGTGTGTTTGGATGTGCCCCAACACAAAGCAGAATGGATGGATAAACTGTTGGGCTAAACATTTGAAGCAAGGCATGTGATTTTTCCTTCTTTTCCACCGCAAGCCATTATCCACTTGTGTTTCAGATCCTGCCTGAAACAGATTCATTTGGAGGAAAGTATCCCACTTGCCTCGCCTTTTCTAGGGCCTCATCCAAACATCTCCTAAATATGAAGAAATTACACATAAAAGCAACAAACTTGTGTAAGAATAGATCTCTATGTATGTACAGATCTCTGTAGCAAGAAAGAGAGAAATCGAATGGCTCAACGTAATTATGTTCTTTGATATAATCACATACCATGAAAATCAGTAATGATAACATTGTGGTATAACTTAGGGCCTGATGATGTGCTTCTAGCAAAGGAAAAAATGATTCATCATAAACATCTCTGGAATTTTTTGCTGATAATTCCTTATACAAAAGTGATTCCCAATAAAAATGTTTGGTGGGTAGTGACTTACACAAGTGATCAGTGGTACAATATCAGAGCTATCCAAAATGTTCATTGTACAGACCGATCCAAATCTCAGGGTTACCATAATGGGCAATAACGTGAAATCATGCCTAACATCTCTAAGTTCACATGCTGTGGCCCACACGAGTTTTGGATCAGGTTGATTTCTGGAGTTTCACGCCTCACACTTCTGACGAGTTGTGTTATATGCAAGGTATTCATATAACGGTAACAGCCAGCCTTGTGGCCATTATGGACAGGCTGTAACGGCCCTGTATCGGCCCGTTTACAGGCCGCTTTTCAGAATGGGTGTTACGACCCCACATCACGTAACCGTTATGCAACAGTCATAACGTAACCATTTTTTAATACCATGGTTGTACGGCTATCCATCATGGACCGAAATCCTCTATGAAATCTGTTGTAGACAGTAAGGGAAAACACCATGGGGCCCACCGTATTTTATGCATGGCATACTACTGAATTTAATTAAACTGGTCAAATTATGCATTCCATTTTAGATGTACCGTGAACCAAAAATTACATTTATTTGATTATTGGTTACTGGATTGGCAGACATTTATTGGATGGTTTAAAGTGAAAAATATCCCGCGGTCCCATTTCAACAAACAAGTGTCTGTGAATTAGATGCTGGGATTGATTAAACAATCTGATTTTGGGATTGTTCTCTAGTGACAATGTGTTCCCCAATTTTGCCAGTTTACTTTTGAGTTCATGTAAGCCACATGTACCATTTCAGAGTGGCGGTGTATCAAGCGTCATATGCTACCAGAGTATCAAATAAACCTGACGTTTTGGCCAATCAAATTCGAGAAATCCAAATAACAATACACATGCATTATTTTTGCGTGGGAATTGAACATGTGTCAACGACCAAGAGAACAACAGGTGCCAGAGATTCGCTCCATTCATGAGGCAAGAGTACAACATGAACATGCCATGGACCAAAAATAATGTTGATCTGCTGATCAGCCAGATTAAGACTTGTATAACAAAAATGGGCCACTAGAAAAAAAAAAAAAAAAAAAAAAAAAAAAAAAAAAAAAAAAAAAAAAAATGTCCAACAATCTAGATTCAAAGCACACATGTAGCTCACTTGATGAGTGTCCTACATGATGAATGGCCCGGATATCTGACATGCTTGCTATACACACAGATCCGACACATATCTGCCCCTTTCAAATGATGTCCACCCATTAGCGCAACAATGCTCCTGGAAACATGGGTTGGGGTTGGGTTTGTCTTTTTATAGCACTGTTGCACCTCCTTGTTAGTGGTTTTCCATATTTGCTCCCCCTCTTTCTTAATAAAAGATACATTTATCAACCATAAATAAATAAATAAATATCCCCAAGTCATTTCCATAAATAGCACTCTTTCCATAATTGATTTTTAATAAGTGATTAATTAGTTACCCTAACCAAACACATTTAACTCGTGTAAAATCGATTTTGGTAATTAGAGGCACCCAAAAAATGTTTAGGAAAAAAACACTGAGGCCCTTTGATGCAGGGAGATGTGATGACCTAACCATGGATGCATGTATAATCGGTTTGAGGAGACTCAAATGATAAAATTAATCAACTAACTGTTATCAATCACGTCTATTAATCAAATCTCAACACAGATGAAATCGTTCCGTCAAGATCATGCCCATTAGCATAAAATCACGTAAACAGTATAATAAAAAATAAAAAAAAAAAAAAAAAAGGTGGGCCTAGTGATATGAGGATATCCCTAATCTAGCATAAGTCAGTCCACAGTTAAGTTTAGATCCGATTCTTCGGACTAGCCATCCCTCTTTTCCGTTCAAACCAAAAAGGAATATCCAGAAAGGAACGAAAGAGATCAAGAAGAGATGGGTTCAAGATGAAAGAAAGTACGAATTCTAGCGCATCAAAGAAAAGAAGACGGTTGATTCTTACATTTTCCTGCACCTCGAAGATCTAGAAAGAATGAAAATCTAAAACTATGGTGAAATCCTCAACACCCAAGGGTCAATCCTAAAACCTTAATCTCTTTGGTAAAAGAGGAAGAAAACATACGAATTCCCATTCATTCATTAAATAAAATTGAGTTTCTCACAGTGTATACATATGCCACGAAAAAATAAAAAGTGCATTAAAACCCTTGAAAACAAGAAAAAGAACAAAAAGACGGGAAAAAAAAAACAGAAAGTACATTAAAGCTCCTGAAAACAAGAAAAAGAACAAAAAAGACGCCTAAAACTAAAACACCCACGCAACAAGGTGTGAAATCCGCCCCATGGGCCTGCGGTCAGGGTAAAGTCATGTCACTCCTGCACTCGTAACACGTCAGAAAATCAGTCTGATGGACCCGGCGTCCATCCACATCAACTCCTCCACTTTGGTACTCTGTCGGCGACGCCTCCTCCTCTAGTATACTCTAAAGGGTGTACCACTGATGTTCGCATCACCCTTAAGGTATATTCCGACAAAATCAAAATCTTGCAAGAAGTCTCCCTTCTACCAAATATAACAAGGAGAAACTTTTGGTTCCATGCTAAGAAGTTACCTGATGCAAGACAATTAACCACTTGCTTTAAAAGCTCGAATTGATAGAACATGGCAAATCAATCTCTTTATATCATAGCACAGGCCCCACATCCCATGGGTTAGAACCTCAGCCGAACCCACTTCACATGAGTTCCACTTCACACGAGCCATAGGCCTCATACAGGTGGGGCCCACCTCACACGAGTCACCTGCCTCACACGGGCTGCCCACCCCGAGTGTGCCCCTACATCCCACGAGCCACCCCACTCGAGCCCAGTGTGAAAATATAAATGCATTAATCACCCCCAGTGAGGAGTCTCAAACACAAGACATCCCGCTCTGAAACCAATTTGATGGAGGACAATTAACCACTTGCTCTAAAAGCTCGAACTGATGGAGCATGGCGAATCAATCCATTTATCTCATAGCCCAAGCCCAACATCCCATGGGTTAGGACCTCAGCCGAACCCCGTTGTGGGCCCCACATCACATGGGTACCGCTTCACACGAGCCGCGCACCCTGAATGTGCCCCTGCATCCAACAGGCCACCCCACTCAAGCCCGGTATGAAAATGCCCCTGCATTATTACCACCTTGCTATATTTAGCAGAAATGAGATTTCATCCCCAACCATTCATTGCCAACACGTCATGACAAGTGGTCTCATAATCTGAAAATACATTATGGAACCTACTGTAACTTAATATAATTTATACACAATAGCATATTGTCTGCATTAATTCAATGACAGTTAACAAAACATATGGGCAGTCAAAATGACAATTTATGAAAATAACTGTGACTCAGCTCACATAAAGATTTGTTGGGATCGTAGATGAACGTAGAGAAAGGCCCGGTTTGGTTGCTACTTACAAATGAGTTCCATCTCATTTTAGTTTACAGTAATTATGTATTGGAGAATTTTGTAAGGATTAAAAATAATCTTGATAACAAAAGTTAGATAAACTATGAACCAAACGGGGCTTAAAGTGTTACCAAGGACCAAATCAAGGTTGGCAAACACGGGACTTGGACTTGATGCAGTCCACCCGTAAAATTTGATTCGGGTGAGTAAACACAATGACTTGAGCAAGTCATGTTTTGCAATTGTTTTGTAAAATTGCGTGCCATTGTTCCACTAAAGAGAGTAGTAAATAAAGTTCCCATTTTGGGGAGTTGGCTGCTCCAATGATAATTCACCACCAATTTAAAATGGTGGGGGGACTCTTCCACCAACATATGGCAAAATTGTATGACAGACAAAAAGATCCAAATTAATGACCTATTTGTAGATGGAGCACAATCCAAACATCGCATAGAACAGATGACAACAACGATCTGATTTTTTTTCCCTTGCAATTTGGACCACTCACTGTTTTACATATAACCATCCACTTGATACCCATCAATAGGATGGTTAAGAATGTTTGATTACTATGATTTTCGGGATGTGCTCTATCCAAAATGCACCCTACTATTTTGATGGTCTGGATGGCCTACATGAGTGCCATGTGTGAGGCAAGTCACCACCATTTTCAAAATGGTAGTAAACTGTCGTAGCAGTCTATCCATCGGAGAAGGGATTTGCACCAGGAAGAGTGCAATGTTGATATGATGCAGGTACTGAGAAATTGAATACATGGCACACACTAAATTAAATTAAACTGTCCAACATGTGGACCCAACGTAGATAGTTTATCGACTGATGATCAGATTGAGTGATTGCTCATAACCTTTTGATTGATGACATGTTTTCTTGAATTCAGACCATCGAATTTTCATTGAAGCTATTCCACCAATCGGCAAATTAGGAATTTAAATCAGCGTAAATCCATGTATCCAGTCCATCTAAATTGGACCCCAGAATTTGAATGGTTAAGTTTGGGCTTCTTATGTGCCAGGCATACATTTTCAGTTTGTATATCTACTATCATACCCTACTAGATTATCAACATTTCTCTCTTTTCTAGGGTTGAATGTGAACCATAGAAGCAGCAAAATGGCAATCTGTAGCATCACAGCCGACCTCAACAGAAGAAGCGAGGAGAAGAAGATGGAAGGAAGGAGGAGGAAGTAAGAAGAAGATGGGTACATGATTCGGCCAAGTTAATGGACTCGTCCAAGCCACAAGAAATTTGGGCAGACCACATCCCCCCAAATTCGGAAGTTAACCCCTTAGTAGGTTTCCATATAGCATGGGTTAGAAGGTAGGAGGAGAAAGAAGAAGATGGGTATATTATTCACCCGAGTTAATGAACTCCTCCGGGCCACAAGAAATTTGGGTCATTGAGTTGTCCTAGGATTCCATACTAAGGCTCAATCCAAAGTCATAGTGTCTACCAATTTTGCCATATTCCCCTTCTGAGGCTGAAATCTCATTGTGAACCCCCCCCCCCCCCCAGTCTGCCTCATTCACACAGATGAGTCCCAAGTTGACTCACCGAGTTGCCATCCTTGGACCAAATTGTCCAAGATCAATGGATACTTTTGAAATTGTTTCTATATAATTCATCACCGTTTTTTTTTTCCGAATGATATATAATCCATTATCATTACTAGAAGAATAAAAGGAATGCGCCTCTTTTGTGGACCAAATAGTAAATAACAGGATATTAGAGTAAGAATTTTTTTTTTTTTTTTTAAAGGTAATGTCAATAAAGAACAATGAAGCAGAGCTGAATATCATACCATAATCCATTACCATTACTAGAAGCATAAAAGGTATGCACCTCTTTTGTGGACCAAATGTTAAATAACTGGATATTAGAATTAGAAATAATTATTAAAAAAAAAAAAAAAGTAACATCAGTAAAGGACAAAGAAGCAGCGCTGAATTTCATACCTCCGTATTTCCAGATTGAAAATATAGATGTCTCCAAAGCAGTTTATAGCTGCTAACCACTGCCCATCTGAACTAGTAAACATTCTTGTTATGGGAGGTTCGCTAGGTGGTGAATCCATGTCATCATCCTTCCGGCAAGGTATGAAAGTGTGCAAAAGTTCTGCAGTTTCCACATCTACAACCTGTTACACCAGAGAAGAAAATTAGAAAATGCAAATGAGCCCTCAAACTACACAGGTAGAGAAAATTTCTCAGGTCAATCAAAATGGATTAGAATCCAGTTTGCTTCTAGTGCCATCTAGTTACGGTGTCATCCCTGCAATACCGTTGACTGGTCCACTATGTTGAATAATCTGGAGTGCCCAACTAGCGGACCACTTGGTTAATCCAGAGACTGAACATCACAATCAGTTGAAGTTCATAACCATTTGATCCATCATCAACTTGTGCATGGTCATGGAAAGTTTAGAACAAAGGCCCACGAATTAGTGCACAAAATTCATTGAAATGGTTAGATATAAAATAATATCATCCCCTTCATATGATCCCACTATGTATATCAAAATACATATAGATACATTGACTTTCTATTTCAGATATTCACTTATCTATTTTAAAACAAAAACAACTATACGATATACATGCATTTATCCATATATCATGTATCTGCCTGCATAACAATAACAGCTTTTTTATTTGTGCTCGAAGGAAGCCACATGCCGTACCACACCCTATTCCACTAAAAGATATTTGCATTATAATCCAAGTCCAAGTGTTAAAGAAAAATGATGAGATTTGATCCCATCGGATCAAAACAGTTCATCCGCCGGAACCATATCACATCCCAGATCTGATGAAAAAGGATGAATTGAGACAGAGAATGGATCAAATCCTTAACCCATTTATGGAACCAATTCTGATCCTAATATCCTAAAATTTTGATATTCTATATAAGACAAAACTCCATAAGTTGCAGAATTGTGTTTCCAGGAATGTTTTACTAATCTGTCAACAACAAAAAAAAGGAACGTTTTACCATTTTCTTTCCATTTGATTTGAATCTGTCTCAAATTTGAATTTTGAGTAGAAAATTCTCTTTATTACCCTATTCATACAGCCAAAAAAGCCGACCCATTCAAATTTTATAATCGGCCTATCTATGAGATTGGTTGGTCAAGATTGATAGCCCGACCCATTCAAATTCTCTTTATCTCTCTTTTCTTGTCCCAAATCAGTGATAACCCGCCTCGATAAACTGAGAAGAGATTTCTTGTGGCAAGGGGGTTCCCTTTCCATGAAGTTTCCTCTTCTGAATTGGAAAGAAGTGTGTGCCCCCACTCTGAGGATGGGGCTAGCATTAGACATCGGGACCTGGTCAATGAGGCCTTCCTTGGTAAATGGATTTGGAGGTTTGCCCTTGAAATTTCTACCCTTTAGAGATCCGTCATTGCAGCTAAATATGGGATTAACTATGGAGGCTGGAAACCTAAGTCCTCTTCTTTGTATAGAGCATCTTTCCTTTGGAGAGGAATTGCAAAGCTTGCCCCGAAAGTCTTCTCTGAGCTTTCGTTTGCTTTGGACAAAGGAAATCGTATAAGATTTTGGGAAGATCCTTGGTGTAGCCCTACCCCCCTTAATTCCTTACTCCTTTCCTTAGCTCGTTTAAGCTTTGTTAAAGATATTTCAGTGGAGGTTTTCTTCTCTGGGGATGCTAGAACTGATGTTTGGGCTCCCCCCTCTGCAGGAATCGCTCTGATGAAGAACTTTCAGAATTTACTTATCTCCTCTCTCGGTTGCAGGGTCTTTCCCCTTCTCATGCCGAGGACTCCCTATCCTGAAATCTCTCAAGATCTGGCAGTTTCATAGTGAAATCCTTTTGTCTCCAGCTCGCTTCTCTCAAACCAGCAGGAGCGGACAGTCACACAGGGATGGTTTGGTCCTACGGTGCCCCCCCTCAAGGCAGCAGCCTTTGCCTGGCTTCTTGGCAAGAACCATTTCTTCACTGTAGACAATTTGAAGAAGAGGGGTATGATCTTGCCAAACATGTGTAGCCTCTGCCTCCAGGATGAAGAATCTGTCGATCATCTTTTCATCCATTGCTGCTTTTCTGCGAAGATTTAGCTGGCACCACGTGCTGCAAAAGGCTGGGATGTCTTGGGTGATGCCAAAAGATATTGAAGGCCTCTTTCGATCCTAGAACGTTGCTGATGGTGGTCTTCTGGGCAGGAAGAAATTCTGTATCCTTTTCTTCGCTTCTCTGTGGTCAATCTGGCTCAAAAGGAATGGTCGTTGCTTCTGGAACCTTGGTGTCTCTTCCTCCGGAGTTTTCAGTAAGGGTCTTATGCCTCTTCAGGGATTGTGCTTCTTAAGTCTTTAGGTTTCTTTTGGGGTAGCCAGCTTTGGGGTAAACAGTTGTGGAGTTGGGGCTTGTAATTTAGCTTCTCTGTTGTTCCTTTTCTCTTCTCTTGCCCTTTCGTTCTCTCATTTTCCTAGCTGTTTCTTTTGTTCCTTTTGTTTCCCTTTCCCTGTTCTGTTTTATCCTGATTTAATAAACTTTCAAAACTAAGATCGATAGCACAATTACCAATATTAAGTGAAAGGGTTGGTCCAACACCAGCCGAATCAAAATAAACCAAAAGACATGTAACAAGGACACTGGATTTTTAAGGTTCCATGCCATGTCAAATAGTTAATAGCAGTGTTTTAAATAGCAGTAGCGTGATGCGTAGCGCTCAGCCCTCTATAGCGTGTAGCGTAAATACATAGTGTGTAGCGTAAGCTACACGATACTTCTATTTTTTAATTTAAAAGTAGAACAAATATAATAAATAATGAAAAAAAAAAAAATTTATAAAAATGCCTAAAAGATGATTCATTTTATCAATTCTAGGCATGTTCAAAAAAGTTATTAATTATCATTTATCAAAAGCCAATCCACATATATAAGCCAAATCAAATAATTATCACATCAACAACTTTCTAAGCAAACCACTTTAATTAATATGTCTAATTGAAACCACAAGTCACAATTATGAAAAGAAATAAAAATCTCATAGGTTAAAAGTATCAAGTATAATATAAGTGTCACATTCCTCAACATTAAAAATAAAGAAAATGTGGAAAAAAATAATAATAAAAAAATAAAATAGTTAAAAAATACATTGTAGCTTACGCTACGGACGCTACGCGCTACGTAGCTGTAGCGTACGCTACAGGGGATTTACGCTATTTGGGACGCTACGTAGCGCTACGACTACGCTACGCTACGTAGTGTACGCTACGGGCGCTATTTGAAACACTGATTAATAGAAAGGGATGTCCAACACTCTTGACAAGTTTTTTTTTCTTTTGAGATTTTGTATGCATCTGTTGGTGAGCCAGCCCTCATTACTTGGGATAAGGTTTAGATGATGATCTGTTCATGAATCGAGCCCCTAGAAGTAACCGTTTCTGACCTCATATCTGCATCCAGCATGGACTTGTTGGTGTCCAGCTTACATAGATCTAAAATGCTAGTGATGATCCCAGTCAAGCATAGAAAATTTTCAAACTTGCCTGGATGGGAGCATATTGGAGTTTCAGCCGGCGAATCCAGCAAAGGTACTGAAAATCAGTTTTGGAGTGGGACTAGCCGGAGACCAAAGCATACAACTTGCAAATTGCCTGATTTTTTAGCCAAAACCAATTACTCACACAATGACTTGTCCCTGTAAAACTTCACCCGTGGTGTGGGTTGGGGTGGGGATGTTTTAGTGACTTCTAATTCATTGAACCCAGCAACACTCGCACAAAAAACCTAAGCAAATGCAAAATAGATTGAGAAGCTTACATATATCTTTCTGTCGTGGCCAGCTATCATCAAGCAAGAGGAATCAGAACTGAAAACCATAGCATGGGCAAATGGTAGCCTCCGAGGGAGTTCCCTTTTGGTGACAGCCCACCTGCTCTTTCCAGCTTCACATCTCAACTCAAACAGACTGGGTTTCACATGATCTGAGTAAGCAAACAACACTCCAGTACTAGAAATGGTGCTGCAAATGATCTTTCGAGATGCCTTACTCTTAACTCTAGCAAGCAATCTTGTTGTTGCTGTCCTCTTAGAATCCATATCAAGAGCAGCGTCATACTGTAAACGAACTGGAAAGACATCTAACGAGCTGGAGCACTGAACTAGAATCAAAGAAGACCCATCTACGGCTGTATTACACACCAACTGTGTAGGTGGTCTCTGAGGTGCAGGGCAGATATCATGTGGAGCAAATTTGGTGAATTCTTTGGCAGAATAAGCAAAGAGCTTCGTGTCATCACCAGCTGAAATAAGCATGGGCACTCCCAGATGGGCCCACTTATGATAACTGAAATCGATGGGTTTCTGGCGTTGACGTGGTCTTGACTTTTCATTAGGTAATGGGTCTGTCAAAAAAGAGAATAAAATTGAGAAACACAAATTATTTTAAGACAACTCTGCAAATGATTAAGGTAACATGGAGATCCTGAATTGTAAAATCACAGTTCGTCCAGACAAACCTTCTCTGCTGATAGGCACTGCCACTGTCAAGGCCCTGACATCATGGGTGTGAGCTCTAACGTAGCCAACGTAGACCCATTTTTTTGTTACTTCTGCAGAAGACATGTCCACGCCAGATTCAAGCGCATCACTAGAGAGCTTATAGAGGACAATCTGCAAACAAGAACAACATGCCAAAATGAGTGATTGCAAATATGTAATGTGATCATCACATTACAAGTACCTACTATTCGCGAAAAAAAAAAAAAAGGCAGCCCATAACGGCATGTTGAATGTGGTTTAAGCTAATTTTGCATCAAGTGGAATGATGATTGACTGAAAAGGCCATTGTTCTTAATTTTATTGTCAGCTGCACTCTAATCTGCCTGCAGCCATTTCGAGCCAGTTAGGCGGTCTTTCTCCATTGTGTGAGCTACTACATGGGGTGTCTACACTTTCTAAACAAATGCCAGATTGAAAAGGCAAGTTGGTGCTGTTTAAGTACCACCAGGTGTGCGTCTGAACTCTTTCCTGACTAGGCCTTAGAGGTGCAACTTTAAATTGTTGAAAAAAATATTAAAACTTTTTTTTCTGAAAGGCAGCACAGATTATTCAAAGAACAAAGGATCACAAGAGGGGCCTCGATTGGTTGATAGTGGGTGATCCTTTCATACTCCATCACAAGGTACTCTAACAGCCCAATCATTAGTGCCGTTACGAATTAAAGATCTACTCGCTCCTAAACCGACAATAAGCCTTTTAATCTCCCAAAAGCAATAATCAAATATCTGCAGCTCCCATTGATGTCCCTGATATCCAGGCATGGACTCTGCATGTGTTTCCTTCAATGATAATTTTTCCATAGGGAACCGGATTGACTGAAGACTTCAATAATTTCACAACTCTTTTCTGTCTCTCCTGTCATTGAATGACAAAAGATACAGGTGCAGGAGTGGGAAGCATCTGTTTCAAGAAGGTTGGCAATTATAAACAGCTAGGGAGCGAGCAGGAGTTCAACGCGCAATTTGAAGCAGAAGCGCCACCTGGTTAGGAGGATCATGCAACTACTCATTCATTCAGCCAGAAGACTATTTACCCATATAATTTTTTGTCCATAGATTTCGTCTGAACTGATTTTTCCTGTCTGCACTGTAATCGCTTGCCCCATTTAGACTTGGTCTGGGCACACCTGACCTGACAAAGTTCAGTAGTCTCTTCCTATCTTTTCAGAGTCGTGGAAAGTAGTTAGTACCAGAAACTCTGACTTCACAAAAAGTAAGCTTTCATAGTTGGAAAATGACTAAGGAGAAAAAATAGAACTACGACTGCCCCCGAAAACCCAAAAACAAAAACAAAAAAAAAAAAAAAAAAAAAAAAAAAAAAAAAAAAAAAAAATCCAAATGTTAAATTTGCTTTCACATAAAAGGTATGCATAAAAAAGTGTCCACTCAATTTTTTACATAATACATGCTCCTCATTCTGCCAAGGGGCAGAAAGATTACTTTATACAGAAAATATCCACTGTCATTGTCCAATCCATCAAAGGTCTTACATCAAATATTTTGTATGTAGATTTAATGGTGTATGCTCTTCCCTTGACAATATAGATAATTCTTGGTGATTAAAAAAAAGTTAATAAATAAACTGGTTTGATTTGCTAACAGTCCTAACATACAAATTCATCTTCATGTGCTACAACACTCTAAATCATGCTGAATGCATCAATTGATCAGGCTAAGGTGTTTCAAGGCAGTTTCGGGTCTTAAAAGTTAATCTTGGTAAAAGCTTCATGATGAGTGAGGAGGCAAGTGGGGGAAGTGATTAAGAGACCGGCAGAGTGGATGAGGTGCAAAGTGATTAATCTCCTACCCTCTTATTTAGGCCTTCCTTTGGGAGGCAATCCAAAAGCAGCAGCTTTCAACGATCCAGTCATATAGAGGACCCAAAAGAAGTTAGCTTGCCGGAAAAGGAAATGCCTATCCCTTGGGGGTATGGTTATGCCTGTCAAACTGGTACAGTTAAACCTTCCACTCTACTTTCTCTCTTCAGTATACCATCTAAGGTGAGGAAGAAAGTAAAGTAGCTGTGGAGAAGAAAATGGACATTGCTTATTAGCTGTTGGGGGAGATATGGGGAGGAGCCAAACACTTTGTAATCAAATACTATCAAAAGCAAGATGTGGCTTGTGAGAGGGGCTTCTTTCCAGTGGTGGTCCCAAGAGGGAAGGACCAGAGGTGTGAAAAGCAATAACTTTCACTAGACCAAGATGGGGGACGCAATAATGTTGCTGGCAGGATTGCGGACATTATGTTCGAAGGTACAGCATTCAGTTGGTATGGGCAACAGAGTTTTTTTTTTTTTTTTTTAGAGGAATGGGCAACAAAGTTCATTTTTGGGAGGACCAATGGTTGGGGATCCTCTAATGATGTAATTCCCTTTGTTATTCTTAAGCTCCCGTTTGAAAGGGGCCTGGAGAAAGATTCCTATGAGTTCATCAGGGGTCCAAGTGGTGTGGAATATTTCATTAGGTCGGAATCTCAAGGACAGTAATATGTTGCTTCAACGAATTGTTAAGTTTCCAACATTTGGAACCATGCATCCAATGATTTTTTTTTTTTGGTTCAAAGCCCGTTTCCCAGTATTTCGTTAGGGGAGATGGGGGTCCCCTCATGGACCAGAGTTTGGGGGAACTCAACTGCTGTCATGGAAGCTTTTTGCTTGGTTGGACATGGCTAACAAAATTCTTACAATGGATAATTTCAATAAGAGCATTTCTACCTTGCTGCATCTTGTGCTGGGAGGACGCAAAATCAATCAACCATTTTTTTCTTTTTTTGACATTGCTTGTCAATGTGGTGTGGAATCTCTTCTTTCAACTTTTTGGCCTTCATTGGTAGAGCTAGGCATCGAGTCGAGTCGGACCGAGTTAGAGCTGACCCGACTCAATCTGGCTTTGAAATAGGCCTGACCCGAACTCGACTCGGTAACGAGTCCAGCATGCCTGAACCGATCCGAGTCCGGGTCTAGCCTAGACTAATCCGGACCGAGTCCGACCCGGTCAAAAGTACCGAGTCGGTTCGAGTTGGCACTGATTCGGATCGAGAGATAAGGGAAGGAGGAAGAGGAGAAGAGAGAGAGATAGGAAGGTGGTGATGGTGGTGGGGGTGGCTGCTTGGTTTGGAAAAGGAGGGAGAGAGGGAGTGGAGGGGAGAGAGAGGAGGAGGGTGGTGATCATTGTGGGTGGTTGTTGGGCTTGGAAGAGGAGGAGGATGAAGGAGGGAAAGAGAGAGTTTGGGATCGGGTCTGGGTTGGGGTCGGGTGTGGCGTATAGGATTAAAGATGATTAAAAACTAGGGTTTTTATATATATATATATATATTATATATATATATATATATCTATATATATATATATATATATATATATCTATATATATATATATATATATACCCGAATTAGAGTCGAGTCGAGTCTGACCGGATCGGGTTTTGGGTCCAGTTACTGGGTAACTCGAACTCGACTCGGTTTGAGTTCAGGTAGGGCGAATCCTACTCGGTTTGGCCTGACTTACCCATTCGGTTCGGTTCAAGTCGGGTCTAAACGAGTCAGACGAGTCGAGTCATCCCGTGCCCAACTCTATTCATTGGGTGACTCTCAGGATGATGATGGGTCTCATTAAAGGGGGGTGGGCCATTTTCGACTAAAGGGAATATCCTTTTGGAAAAGACCGCCATTCATCATCATGTGGGAAATTTGGAAAGAATGAAATGGGAGAATTTTCAAGGGCAAAATCACTACCATGGACTTGATAAAGAGAAGTATGCCGCATCTACGGTCGATTGGGCGATGTGAGGCCTGATTGTCATGGGAAGTGGATTGTGTCCTACCTTCGCCCCTGTCTAGCCATGAACGGGCCGATTCGTGTTTATCCACGCTGCCCATCCCTTTTCTCATATCATTTTAAGGTATGAGCCCAAAAATGAGGCAGATCCAAAGCTCAAGTGGACCACACCACAGATGACTCTTACATTTAATGCAACCCAAGCTTACTATTTGGTGCAGTCCACTTGAGCGTTGGATCTGCCTCATTTTTGGACTCATACCTTAAAATGGTCTGAGAGAAGGGGTGGACGGCGTGGATAAACAGATACATCATAGTGGGCCCCCACACAGATCTGCCCGTTCATGGCTAGAGACGAGCGGGCTAGGACGCAATCCGCCTCCATTTTCACGGGGTGTCAAGGCACAAAATAACTGATAATTGGTCAAGATTTTGTGGGTAGTATTCTAGGAGTGTTGCTCCTCTTTGTAGCATTTTTTTATTTTGTTGGGTTGTGGGGCTCATGTATCTTTGATCTTGTTTTGGGGCAAATTTTGGTTCTTCTCACTCCTTAGGTGATGAGTGTCACTCACTCCACGAGAGTCAGTCTTCATGCCCTTATTTCTCTTTAATAAATTTGTGGTTATCTTGCAAGAAAAAAAGTTCCATCGTATATGACTAATCACAATTATGCGATACAGTCGTATCGGCCGATACGTTATGGTAACGGCCGACACCATTATGCGATACGAGGTAGAAACAGCCCCCCCCCCCCCCCCCCCAATTATGTGACCGTAACAACTGTTATGGGGCCGTAACGGGCCTAAAGAAAATAACAAAAAAAAAAAAAAAAAAAAAAAAAAAACATAACTTTTTTTTCTTTCTTTTCTTCTTGTTCTCAAACTGCGGACCATTCTTTCTTCTTCTTCTTCTTCTTCTATCTCTCTCCTCTCTCTCTCTCTCTCTCTCTCTATCTCTCTCTCTCTCTCTCTTATTTCCCTCTTTTCTTTTCGGTTTCCCTCTCTCTCTTCTTTTTCATTTCGGTATCAAAAACGGAATGGAGCCACGCACTTTAAATTTGTTTTTTAATGTGTTCTGCGGTGCACGCTGAACAGTGCACTTGCATTGTTTTGTTACATGGGCCCGCCTTAATATATGTGTAGTATATCCATGTCGTCCACTATAATGTTTATTTTCCATCGAACCTGTTGATAAGGTCACATAAACTTTGACCTTGATGAAGTGATAACACAAATAGTAGCTTGATCAAAAAAAAAAAATGTCTTAAGAAATTTTTAATGGTGGGAATTAAATCCTTATTTTGTGGTTCACCTAAGATTTGGATCAGCCTCATTTTTTGGACCAAGCCCTAAAATAAGTTGGCAAAAAGGATGGCCCACATGGATATACAACAAATGTATTGAGGTGGGCCCCACTTTTAAAGGAATACTCACTAGTGGTCCACCGAAGATTTAGATCTACCTGAATTTTTGGGCCATGCCTTAAAATGAGTTGGCAAAACAGATTGATGGCATTGATATACAAATACGTCGAGGTGGCCCGCCTGGCCCACTAGTGGTCCACCTGAGATCTGGATTTACCTTTTTTTTTCCAATTGTTTTTTGAAATAAGACCATTTGATATTTTTCATTTTTCACTGTCGAATAAATGTCCACCAATCCATTAGTGGGATAAGTGCCAATAGATTGCATTAATTTGAGGTTAGTTTGGAGCATCAAATGGTCCCCGAACCAGCCCCGAATCGACAACACTATTTACCTCAATTTAATTTTAATTTTTTAAAAGATTTATGGGGGAAAATGATATCAAATTGTTAGGTATATGAATTACATAATAGGATACAAGTCCCTAAGCTCTATATATTGAAATAAAATGCATGTGAGTCACAAAGTATGCAATGCACTAGTACTATAAATAAAAGGAAAACTTGAAAATATAAGATGTTTTGATATTACATTCATTATAATAAATTTATATAGATATTATATAGTTAGAAAACTAAATATAAAAGGTTTGCAATTAATTTCAGGTTGTTTGGTTCATAAATTCATCAGACAGTCCGATACAACTTCTCACCAAAGAGTGGACCGTTACACCACCATAAACATGTTCCAATTTATAAATGAATACATATTTGGAATGCTTAGAATATTCCGGATTTAATCCATAATTTTTCATATTTTTTTGGGGAAAAAAATTGCATCTGGGCCCCGAGAAAGCAAGGATCATATTCCAATCCGCATCAACTAACTTCCCACCTATACCCCCCTTGGCATTAGGGCCACTGAAATGCCCAAGGGGTAGCAGTCCCACGAGAAATCACATCTTTGCCTTGAATAACGTTATTCCAGTTGTTATATACATCTTCCATGGCAGTCGCCAAAAAGCTTTATGTTGAGGGACCATAAGCACAGAGAGTCGAGGATAAGCACATAGATACGAGGATTATATCGGCTAAATTCAACAATGAGCTACTCACCATGGAAGATTCTCCCATTGCATTCAAGCTAAATTTTCCAACACAGTGATAGTGGCAGGATTTTCTACAGAATCTTTCTCCCAGCCTTGAAAGGATAACTGCCTCACCTATCAAGGATTTCCAGCATTGTCCTTCGCATGGGCCAGCAAATTGCAAATGCATTGAAAAACCCATACAATAGAGAGAAAGAGAGAGTACATATGATGCACAAGCAGATGATCTGCCTCTTTCTTACACATAATGCATCTGTTGGGGATCTGCACCTCTCTTCTTGAGCTGATCGACTGTAAGGATTTTCCTTTTAGCAGCTAGCCACAAAAAAGATGACACCTAGGTGCGAGCAGGCGTGCGCCAAATGCAAGAAGGAAAATGGATATAGGGGGCCCTATGGATTACCTGGAAGAATGACTAGACAAATGAACTTTCCTGATTGAATCCACCTCTAAATTTTGGAATGGAAATGGTTGTTTAAAGGTTTGGCTGATTCAATGAGCTGAAGCAGATTGGTTAGATGAATGATTTCCTCACCCTCGAGATTCCTCCTGAAAGCAAGGTTCCCAAACAATGCTACCACCCATTTGTCCTTCCCCCCCCCCCCCCCCACCCCCCCCCCCCCAAAAAAAAACAACAACAACAACTAAATCCAATCAAAACCACACCCCATTTCTTATTTATATCCCCCATCTTGCAAATTAGTGAGAGGCTAACCAGAACTCGGAAGGTCCACGAGTTCATTTTGGCTAACAAACCTCATGAAACCATGCCTCCTGGCAGCTCTTCTAGAACCACCTTGTTTCTCTTCAGAGAACCTAACAGTGTTGAAGTCGCCTCCCTATGCACCAGGGGTTGTTCCATCTCTATCCAACCACCCTTAGCTCGTCCTAGAACTCGTGCTTAAGACCTCTATCCTTTGGGCCATAGATGGTCGAGATGGTCCAGGCACAGTGACTGGAATTGTCCCTCAAATTCATGGTCACTTAGAATTTGCCTGTGTTAACACCAATGAGGATAAAATGATCACGTGGTCTCAAACCGTTAGAATACCCTCTACCGAGATTGTCGCCGGAAGTGCCTCCCAACTAGCATTACCATGACCCTAGATATCGCAAACGAGAGTAACATCAAGCATCTCTTTCTTGGACTCTTGAATCAAGATCATATTAGCCCTATGAAGTCTAACCATGTTTCTAACAATTACAAGTCTTTTGGCCGAAATAACCCCCTAACATAACAAGAAATACTCTTCATTGACGCTTGTTTTTGCTCTCCACTCTTGTTGACCTCCTGGCTTTATTGATGCTAAAACTGCTTCCAACTCCTCCTGCGCTTGCTTCTTCCCTATATTGCATGAGCCCTTTCTTCTTGTCAAACCCTCCTTTCCATCGGTTTGAAATAGATAACCCGATCTTCTCTTGAGTCTCGTCCCTTCATAAGATACCCCGATCTGATCAGCCACCTCCACAGCTTTGTAAGCCCAAAATGTACACGGAGACACTTTCCCCTCTTCCCCCAATGAGCCTGAACAGTATCCTTTCCATTCAATTGAATCCTCTCTTCTGAAGATCAGCTTCCTTCAGCTGACTTTTTAGCTTTACTCCACAGCACAGATCTTATGGGTGTGTAGTTGCGCCAAAGGGGGAACCTGGATCATGACTTCACGGGGGATTGGACTACTATGACAATCTTAGTATCCCCAACATTACCCGAAGCCATATCACCTAAGGATGCATCTAATCACTTCAACAGCTATTGTGCCATGGAGACAAGAATGTTCCCATGGTTCTTAATATCGACATCGGTGGGCGTACAGGCCCAGCCAAAAACCGATACAATAGGGCATCACATATCAGCATCAGCCCCATATCGACCCGTATCAAATCATTTCAGACAGATATTTTTAGCCCAAAAAAATTATTAGGAAAATTACGAAAATATGAGATATCCATGAATCTATCATTTTTTATGTTTCGAAGATGTATTCAATAGTGTACCAGACCATTCTTTAGCAAAAGTGTTGTATGTCGAGGTTACCTACTATAAGTTGTGATGTTGATATATGTCATAAATTTATGTGATATATTATTAATATGATTATCTGTCAACTATTGGACTATCAAATTCAAATGATTCAAAATAAAGACATCCGACTAATCATGTGAACTCACAAAACAACTAACATTCAATTAAAAAAATAAATAAATAAATACAATAATAAAATCCAACTTTATAAAAAAATTTTAAAAAACAACAAAAAAGTACAAGAAATGGTTAAAAAACAAAAAGAGATGAAAATGAATGTATTCATCTACCAGGTCATCCATATATCCATTTCCTCAAATTGATTTTTGGAAAAAAAAAAAAAAAAAAGTACAAAAAACTATGAAATTGGCAACAATAAATAAATAAATAAAACAAAATTACAGCTCATTTTTAAGGAGTAACAGAATTTTATTAAAGGCCCGCTGGCAGAAACCAATGGGGAAAGAACATAAATCTATGTTTAAACAACAATCATTTTTCATTTCCCCAATTTGACTTTTGAAAAAAAATCGAAAATAGCCAAAAACGGGCGAAAATATGTTAAAAATAAAATTACAACATAAAATGTAAAGCGACGTTCAAAGAACTTAGATCTATGTTTAAACATCAGAAATATATCATTCCCTCAAAGACATTTTGGAAAAAGAAAAAGAAAGATTTTTTTAAATGCCTAAAAAGGCCAAATTTTGCCCTAAAATACAAAAATAAGTTAAAATCCAGCAGCAATGGTAGATCTATGTTAACATATAAATAAATAAATAAATAAAACCATAGATTTACCTAGATCATGGTGTACCAAATAGTCACGTAATGGCAGCACATAATGATAACCGTGTTAAGTGTTACTCATTACAGGGCCAAACGGTTGTAACAGCCTTTATGGAAAAATAGCTTGTAATGGCTTTGAAACGACTTGTAACGAGGCCGAAATAGATTTTTGTTCAAAAATAAAAAAGACCGTAACACCATTACGCCCATAGCATAACAGTAACGATTGTGGTCGTAACAACCACCGTTATTGTCATGGAAGATCCTAACTTATTTTAAAAAATAAAAATTTTGGAAGTGCCCAAAAATTGGCTTGAAAATATTAATAAAAATGTTGTATTTTTTTTAAGGTTGAGAATTTATTGAAGGGAGCCAGGGGCAACCCGGAAAAACAAAAA
Organism: Magnolia officinalis; assembly: GCA_021015155.1. Lineage (NCBI taxonomy): Eukaryota > Viridiplantae > Streptophyta > Magnoliopsida > Magnoliales > Magnoliaceae > Magnolia > Magnolia officinalis. The sequence goes on along the minus strand of JAJHSJ010000012.1, from coordinate 10,473,086 downwards.
TAATAATAATAATAATAAACACAAAAAAGCCAAAAGGAACCTTCAAAGCAGCCAAAACAAACCAAAAACAAGAAAAACAGAAAAAGAAAGAAACAAAACGAAAATCAAAACGAAAAAACTAGGCCACCATACAACTCAAGGTAGGCAAAAACCCATAGCGCTAGGGACTGTCAACCCATTACAAGCCGAAATGGAATGGAGAGCGCTACAATCCACCAGGCTAGAACTCAATCGAAAGCATCCTAATGCAGGGGCATGAGATGGCCTAACCATAGATGCATGTATAATCAGGTTGAAGATATTCAAATAATAAAATTAATCAACTAATGTTATCAATCACGTCAATTAAGCAAATCTCAACACAGATAAAATCATTCTGGCAGACTCGTGCACCTTAGCATAAAATCACGTAAACGGTAAAAATGGAAGACCTGAGGATATAATGATATCCCTGATCTAGCATAAGTCAATCTACAGTCAAGTTTGGATCCGATTTTCCTGACTAGTCATCCTTCTTTTCCGTTCAAACGAAAAATGAATATCCAAAAAAGAACGAAAGAGATGAAGAAGAGATGAGTTCAAAATGAAAAAGAGTACAAATTCTAGGGCATCAAAGAAAAGAAGACAGTTGATTCTTACCTTTTCATGCACCTTGAAGATCTAGAAAGAATGAAAATCTAAAACCGGGGTGGAATCCTCAACACCCAAGGGTCAAACCTGAAACCCTAATCTCTTTGCTAAAAGAGGAAGAAAACATACAAATTCTCATTCATTCACTAAATAAAATAGGGTTTCTCACAGTGTATGTATAAGCCATGAAAAAACAAAAAGTGCACTAAAACCCCTGAAAACAAGGAAAAGAACAAAAAGACGAAAGAAAAAAAAAAAAAAAAACAGAAAGTACACTAAAGCCCCTGAAAACAAGGAATAAAACAAAAGAATGCCTAAAACTAAAACACACGCGCAACAAGGTGTGAAATCCGCCCCATGGGCCTGCACTCAAGATGCGATCATATTGCTCATGCACTCGTAGCACGTTAGAAAATGGGTCTAATGGACCCAGCGTCCATCCACATCAACTCCTTCGATCCGGTACTCTGTCACCGACACCTCCTCCTCTGGTACACTCTAAAGGGTGCACCATTGACGTCCGCATCACATCCCGCAAAGCAGTAGTCAGCACCCTAAAGGAAGAGGAGGATTGATTGCGGAAACAAAGATGACTTGATTTTGATCTCTCCAGATGGCCCAAAGGGTCACCAAACCGACAAGATGCCAAAGGAGCTCGAGCGAGTCACCACTATTCATGTTGTGCCAAGCAAAAAACAGACCAAAGATCTCGTTAGGCATGACCCAAGAGATCCCAATCTTGGCCAAAATGGAAGACCAAATATCTGAGGCAAACGAATAATGGGGGAAGAGGTGATTGATGGTCTCAGCTTCACTCCAAAAAAGGAGGCAAATATGGGGAAGGACCATGCCCCTCTTTTGCAGATTGTCAATCATTAAAATTCTCCCTCTAGCTAGGAGTCAAGCAAAAGCAACAACTTTCAGCAGGCCTTCATAAGACCAATCGAACAAAGGAAAGGGTGTAGTTTAAGAGAAGGAGAAAGTAAGTCACACATCTATGAAATTTGTAGATCTGTAGTACTAAAAAATTCTTCATGCATCATTACAACAATTAGTTTTAAAAAGTTTTTATAATAATAAAATTTATATTAAAAAAAAAAAAAACTCTGAAATTTTCAAAAAAATACCGACATAAATCCCAAAAAAAATGTCGATTTAACTTTAAGGGTTGCTGCCCCAACACTGTAGCTTCCCTGCTGGCGGTTTGGCAGGGTCACAAAATTGGCAAAGTTTATTCCAAAATCTGGAGAATGTCGATTATTGTTATTTGGTGGGTCGTCTGGATGGAGAGGAATGACAGAGTCTTTAATGACAAGCACAATACGCCTATCGTTGTGGGTTCCTATGCTAAAAAGTTGCTGGTGGAATGGGTGTCAATTATTTTGGGTTTAAAAGACTTTAGTCTTCTTTTCTTAGGTTTTTAGTTCTGCCTTGTGGCTGCCTTCTCAGCAGTCTTTTTGTTCTCTCCCTTTCTTTTAATGAATTTCTCTTCGTTACTTTTTTTTTTTTTTAAATCCCAAAAAAAAAATGCAAAAATCTCCAAATCAATCATGATTTTGATCGATTTGGGATTAAGGCTCTAATTTGACAAGATTATAGCAGGAATTTTTTTATTTTATAAAAAAATAATAATAATAAATAAAAACAGTTTTTTCACTTTTCTTATTTTCCCAAAATCAAGCACTCAGCCTTCAATCATTTGATTTGATGCAAACTAACTTATTTTGATCTTCAAAACAACTGCAGTCAGAAATGGGCTTAACAATCCTTGACATAAAGAAATTCAAAAGGAGAAGCAAGAAAGGGGGAAATGTGAAAAATGGGAAACGGCTGGGTCTTTTTTTAAGCTCGTATTAGTCTGAGTGAAGTACTGCTGCCGATACAGGCCATATAGGACCAATATGGTATCTTTTTTTTTTAGATGGGCTCATATAAACCCGCATTTCGTATTGTACCATGCTTATATGGAGATGATACAGCCGTATCGGCCGATACTTTACCGATATTCAACTCAATGAGTGCTCTATGCCCTCCAGGCAGGTTCGACCTCCATGGACCCAGTAATAAGCTTTAGCCCTCACACAATAATCCCCCAAACAGGCTTAGAATCAACTGGAAAACCCTCTTAATGGGAGGATTTATCTCGACAGTAGATGGACTTTTGAGAAAAAATGAACCACCTACTTAACAGCCTCCATGTAGCTCGATGAACGTACACACTAGCATTTGACGGATTGTCTTCTGCACAAGGTGTTCTGTAACGGTAACGGTGGCCGTAACGGCCACCACCATTACCTTTACGATACGGGTCGTAACGGCTGTTATGGCTCCCATAACGGCCATTACGGTCTCTTTTTTTATTGAAAAAAAAATCCTGAAAACCTGTATTTGCCACGTAATGTTGATTAAAAAGTATGGAAAACATGTATCTGCCCCATAACAGACAATTACGGGGCTGTTATGGCCTTTATAGGGGACGTAACATGCCATTAACGGCAATTACAGGTCATTTTTTTCCATAACAACGGCTGTTATGGCTTTTTTTTTTTTTTTTTTTTGGGGGGGGGGGGGGGGGGGAAGATTACTGAATATATTAAAGGAAGAAAAGGGGGGGAAAGAACAAGAGGAAACATAGACAAGGGCGAATGAGGGTTGCCGAGCAGGCAAAACTAGCCATTACACCCCAAGAAAGAAAATCTACTTGATTAAAGCCTATAACATAGATCACCCATTCAATCAGCAGACGCTTGGCTTTACTGGCGATAGTCGCAGCGGGATGAGAGACATCCCTAAAATACCTGTTGTTTCTTTCTTCCCAGACCGACCACCAGATAGCTATGATTGCCATGCGCCAGACCCTCGTCCTCTTCTTACCCAAACTGACCCCATGCCAGGCTTTGATGAGGAGGGTGACCGAGCCAAGGAAACACCACTTCAAATTGAAGTACTTGAGAAAATTTGCCCAAATTTCATAAATAAACGGGCAGGAGAGGAAGAGGTGATCGATGTTTTCTTCGTTCTTCATACAACATAAGCAGATGTTGATGATATTCATTCCCCTTTTTTCTCAAATTGTCCACCGTGAGGATTCTTTTAGACCCCACTAGCCAGGCGAAGACGGTATACTTGTGCGGGACGGAGTATTTCCAAAACTTGAACGGAGGTTGTGCCTAAAAGGATATCGAGCCTTGGTCCAGTTGATAATAAAAGGATTTGACAGAGAAAGTGTTGGATTTATCCGCCTTCCATATTAACTTGTCCAGGCTCAAGGAATCTGGCTTGCTCGAATTAATGCGTTGAAGAAGACCCGCAAGCTCATATATCTCCCAGTCTTGAAGGTTCTTCCTACAATCGATGATCCAGTCGATCTTGTTGTCCTGAATTGAGTAGCAATTAGCTACAAAGGAGTTGGGGTTGGAGGACAAGCGATGAATATTCGGGAAATCAACTTTTAAGGGGGCTACACCCACCCAAATGTCTTCCCAAAATTGAATTTTGGCCCCATTTCCAAGGCTGAAGCCGATGCCTGGGAGGACTGCCTTCTTAACGGAAATAATCCCCTTCCAAAGGGGAGAGGCCCTATATCAAGAAGAGTCGTTTGACCACCAACCTCCGATCAATCTTCCGTATTTTCCTTTGATGAGCATGTTCCACAAGCTGTCATCCTCCAAATCCACTTACCAAGGAGGGATATGTTCATCCTCTTCAGATCTTTAATGCCTACACCACAATCTGTCCGCTGGCATACTTGAGACCATTTAACCAGATAGAATTTGTTGGAGTCTTCCTTTCCGTTCCAAAGAAAATTACGCCTGAGTTTATCGAGCCTGGATAGAACCGCTGCTGGGCATTTTAGGAGAGACATGAAATGTGTCGGAAGATTGGAGAGGGCTGCCTTGATGAGAGTGATGCGGCCTCCCAACGATAGGTATCTGCACTTCCATCTGGCCAGATATTTTTCGAATTTGTTGATGACCTTATCCCAGATGGATATAGGAGGCAAACCCAGACATAACGGAAGCCCAACGAAAGAGGCTGGCAGGGAAACGAGGGAACACCCAAACGAGAGAGCAAAAGAACTGACCTCTTCATCCTTTAGATTAACATCAAACATTTTGGATTTGGACAGAATAATTTTTAGACCCGAGACTGCCTCAAAACATCTGATCGTGATGCGAATATTAGCAACTTTAACCGGATCCGCGTCGCTGAAGATGAGAGTGTCATCTGCGAATTGAATATGGGAGACTGGGGTTGCCAGGCCTCTCATTTTGATGCCACTAAAAATGCCAGCTGATTGACCTGCCTGGATCATGCTGGAGAGAGCTTCTCCAACGATAAAAAATAGAAATGGGGACAAAGGGTCTCCCTGTCGGATGCCTCTGGAACTCTTGAAGTGACCTTTAGGGGTGTCGTTGAGGAGGATAGAGAAATGGGCCGACCCTAAACACTCACCAATCCATCTACACCATTTGTCAGGGAATCCCAAACGCTTCATCATGTATTGGAGGAATTTCCAGTCGACATGGTCGTATGCCTTTTCGATATCGAGCTTGCAGCAGATAGATTTGCAGTCGTCTTTAAAAGTGGAATGCAGACATTTGTTCGCTATCAGCGCACAGTCTATGATCTGTCTGCCCAGAATGAAAGCATGTTGACGGCTATTATGACTATTACAACCTCGTAACGCGTAACGATTGCCACCATTACCTTTACGTAACGGCCTTTACGACCCACCATGCTGCATGACTACCAATCAACTCCTATTGGCTTTAAATCCCTCCAAATCATCTACCAAGTTGTCTTTAAGATCTTCCTGGCAATGTGGCGTAAAAGTAGCTACATCTATCCTCAATAGCAGTGTTTCCTTTTGGATGATACATGTCTTGCAACATGCTTGACCTGCCTACAATAATAGTCAACAAAAAGTTGGCCCGAGCATTAGCTTCCCGACAGCAGCTTCAGCAATCAGTTCGAACTCATTTTTGAAATTCACAAAATCTTGCCTCTGCTTTGAGCTTGACTAAAACATCCCCCACTGATGTGTGTTTGCAAACCTATCGTTCATCCTTTGCACCACTAATTTGACCCTAAGACTAAGAGATCCTCTTTTTGGCAAGATGTAAACCCGTCTATGTCATCATTTTCCTCTCCTCTCTACGCACACGGTTGGTGCCAATGTTTGAGAGAATAGGGAAAGCCTTTTCATCTATCTTCAAAATACGGGATTCAAATTCATCTTCCAGTTGGAATAGACCTTGACTCTGGCATAGTCCACCCTCTCCGCCCATACTGCCACCAACACCGTTTTCATTGGGGTTTTTTGTTGGTGGCATTGCTTCAAAATCAACAAAAACAATATCTCCTACTACGTTTCCACGGCTCTACCCCTGAAAGGCTCCCTGCCAACAGCAAGAATAGCACCCTTATAGCTCCCTGGCACCTACACACCTGCTCGATGTCAGATTCCCTAAGAAGATGCTTTAAGCTTTTTGGAATCAATGATTACTACCTCCACGACTTTAAAGCCTCCCAATTGGCCCTCGAGCGGGAGAAGCTAGATTGGGGTTTCCCAGTGGCTGTGCATATCGTAAGCCAAATCAACCCAAATTCACTCCATTGAGGTAAAAAGGAGCCATTGATTTTGATGGCGGAATCTTTTGGTATAAAAGCATCCAACACCTTAACATATTATTGAAATTTCAAGAGAACATCTCCCTCCTTCATTTCGAAAGGAACATTTCACAGAAAAGGGTTTTTAACCCTCTCTTTCATCCCTACTTCATTCTTTTTTCCTGTGGACTTCCAGACTACATCTCTCTGCGGCATTCCTTCTAAACTCACGCAACCAGCTGGTTTGATTTAGTATTTTACAGCAATTTTAAGCTTGGAAAATCACTTAGCTATCTAAACTCAGTTTCTATGCATCAAAACTATGCCCTACTTCAATCGGTGTTCCACATCAAACTACCAACAGCCCAATTAATCCAACCCTTTCCCATCACCCTATCCAACCCTCAGTCAACTCAATAGCACCTTAAACCTAAATTCAACAGCCATTCCAACCAGTCTATTCATCTGCACTCAACCAGTAACTCCCATCTTAAATCTTCATCAATCCCCTATCTAGGCTACTCCCTATATAGATTTGATGTCAACAAACACTATGGATTCATGATGGAATCTATTTAGAACATGTACGGTACACAGAAGGATCCTTGAGATGACATCAATGAAAAAGATAGTAATGACAATTTCATGTCCAAGAAGGTGATACTGAAATAGTCAAAATTGGGCTATTTCCAGTGAAGAATATCGAAACCCACTGTTTCTTTTTGACATGTTCCTTTGGAGAAATGAACCTGGATAGTGTGGTGGATGGTCATTCCCATGGAAGTACCATAAAATCCCTTGTAGAGGTATCATGATGCTGAGAGTGGTAATCTCACAATCATAACATGCCCAAAGGCAGGAAAGAAATAGGTTTGTTAACCAATCCTACAGGCAACTCTGTACATGCACACATACATGCCAACAACGTTGGGCCATCAAAGCAAGCTGCTCACCAGGCGGCCCATCCATGTAAATGTCCTGGCCCAGAAAAGAGGGTGGTACACTTGTCATATAAGCCCCACGTGTACAAAAAAGTGAACGGCAATAGAAAAGGTGACAACAGTCCATATTCATCAAAGACATGGGGACTATTGATGAGTGACTGTCGTGACTTTCTGGCCAGATCATCTAGTCAGTGGGCCCACCTGATGAATTGCACATGTTTGCACTAGCACCTGCATGTGGGTGTGCATGTGGAATAAGAAAAACCACTTTCCTAAAGGCATATAAGATGTTATTGACATTGGTAACAAACATCACTTTAAACCTAATCTGTAGTCAAACTATTGAGTGTAGATTTGTATGCTAATATGACACCAGCCAAACAAACTATTTTATTTGTGTGCACTAATTATTGTATCAAATGAAGCTTAATAACAAATGAGGTGACTTGTACTCTAAAACTAACCAAATACCTGTCCATCGGAACCAGCTGAAAACACCCTATTATTGCTAGGAACTGTTGCCAAAGAATTGACATCACCCTTATGGTAAGAATGCGCCTGGAGAAGCGTTCCATGGTGACTGTCCCAGAACTGAACGCTGCCAGTGCTATCTCCACTCACCAGGGTCCCACACCTGAAAAAGTTAGAAATTAAAGATTCAACAAGTGCTATGGAAAGTTATAACAAGGATAACCCTAAATAAATCCATCATTATCATCATCATCTAAGCCTTATCCCAACTAACAGGGGTCGGCTACATGAATCTTGTTCTGGCATCTGCTATATTATACAAGGAACGCCCTAGCATAAGCTCGAAATGTCATATTGTCAAGATTCATTTAAAGAGAGAGAGAGAGAGACAGAGAGAGAGAGAGAGAGAGAGAAAGAGAGAGAGAGCAGATCCACGTGCCAATTAGTAAGAATGCAATTCCTTTATTACCTTAGAACAAGTAACGACCAAACACAAACTTCTGGCCCACTACCCAAGCCTCCAAGCCCAACTGTGATCCTGTAAACCTCATGAGCCAATTGAGCATCCCAGCATCTTATAAATCTGCAGAAGTCCAAATGGCAAAGATAAGGCCATGAAGTTAGTGAAACTACTTCACACATGAATACAACAATCAAATCTAATGCACGATGGGTTGCATGTCATACAATGATGTGTAGCTTCTCTCCAATGTTAACATGACTATGCATGGTATGACCCAGACACTTTATCCAGTGTATACCATGAAGAACGCCACACCAACTAAATAAACCTAAGCATCCAATCAATTATTTTGAAAGAAGACCTATATAAGGGAGAGAAGACTTAGATGGTTTGGCCATGGATGGTTTAACTAAGGATCCGGTCCTTGATAGAGTGGTATGGCAGAACAGGATTCGTGTAGCCGATCCCAATTAGTTGGTATAAGGCTTAGATGATGATGATGATGACCCAGTCAATTTATTTGCACATAAAGTATGGACCATATCCACTTCTGCTTCAACCATCCATTTGTGCACCACTAGTCAAAGTATCAAACAGTTAGGAGCTAGGACTATACAAACGGTGGGATTTTGGGCCTTGCTCCATTGATCCACCAGATGAACTTTTGAGATCAGAGTACGCATGATCACATGTGCCGATGTACATTAGACTCTTAGAGATGAGTATGACGTGCAGCTCTCGCATCATACAATAAACTGCGTCAACAAAACAATGCCTAAGAAAGACGAACACAACCCATATTTTTACTAGTAGTAATATCAATGCAAGGATGCCCAGGGATTAACACTTATTGCAGCCAGAGAAATATCACCCATATACATTGCCAATATAACTCAATTGAACATACCCATCGCTAGTTCCGGAAAATATTAGCTTCGCGTCGAGACTCCAGGCAACACTTAAAACACGGCCTGCAAATGAATACACAACCAAACATCTTATTTCCTTTTTCCTTAATGGGACTTGCTACCCGTACAAAAAACAGAAGAGATGTCATAAGACATATGCTGGCACAGTACAGTTATCCATAAGTACCTGCACAGCCACTATAAAAGGTGGCACACACACCTCAATCCACACCATCCCAACTCTGAATTGTGGGCCCACCATATAGGAGGAGATACAAAGTCCGATTGATTGAGCAAGCCAAACTTCTGATAATGGATACTCGTTGAATTCAGACCATTGGCATTCTAACCATATATTAGACAGCCGCCGATTGGACAGTTAGGATCGTCCAACCAATTTGATTCTTTGGTTATGAACTATCTACAGCATGGCCAGCAATGTGGAATATTTGGATTAGCGTGTATGACGGTACTTGTGTATGGATCTACATACTCATCCAGATAGTATCAAACAGTCCAAAAAAATATATGATATGATTATATCTCACCGCTGACTCTCGGCAACGATCTACTGTAACTCAGTCCATCCGAATCAGAAACAGCATATATACGTATACATCCATCATCACAACCAAGCGCCATACGCCGACTCTCGCCATGATGTGCTAAAGCATTAAGTTCAACTCCATCATCGTCGTCGTCATCGTCGTCATCATCGTCATCATCAACACCATCATTATCATAATCAGCTTTATCGTTCGCAAACCCATTACTGACGACCTTTGAATCGTCAAAAGGCTCAATCGCCATCTGCCAGATAGACACCCCAATCGAATCCAATACCACCTGCAAAAACAAAAAACAAAACAAAATTGCAAAAACTGCTACTGCGAAAAGTGCAAAATCAAAAGAAATAAAATGCAGATACCTTCTGCTTCAGCAAGAAAAGATCCCATTCCGAAACTGACCCGTCGATGCTGGAAGAAAACAAACGGCCAGTCGGAGCCGTGGATTTCGAGTTCGGGCGGCACCAGACGAGAGAAGATACTATGGAGTCGGGGTTTCCTTGGATAGTCTGCGGGACATGAATTCGCATAGTAACACCTCAAGGGGGGAAAAACAGAAAATAAGAAATATACAGAATTTATTTATTTTTTAATTACCAGCTGGCAGTGCCAGCCGACGGAGCCGGGAGAGACGAGCCAGATCTCCAGCGAGCCGTCTTCTCGTGCCGCGGCGACCTGGGAGGCGTCGATGCTGGTGGCGAGGGCTACGACCGGAGAGGGTTTCCATTCCACAGTGGCGTTTCTGTAAATTTGGAGGGTTTCCATGGGCGAAGTGTTATTTTGGCGGAGAGAGAGGGGGGGAGAGGTGGGGTTTTAGGGCGCCGACGGTTGGGAGGGTTTGGGTTTTAGGGCGAATGAGAAAGAGAGAGAACGGTGACGATGGAGAGTTGAAAATGAGGCGGGAATCGAGATGGAGGTCGTGGCATCGATTCGCTACGGCTCGAGCTTCTTTAACAGTGAGGCCCACTTGCTGAGATGGTCCGATGGTTAGATGTGTCAATGGGCCAGTTTAAAACAGTGAACTTCTTTCACAGCAGCTGCACTGCTGTGGGGCCCACCATGATTTATGTATTTTATCCACTCCGTCCATCCATTTTATCATGTAATGTTAGGGCTTGAACGAGAAAATGAAGAATATCCACAGCTCTAAGTAGGCCACATTATAAGAAACAGTGTGAATTGAATGTCTATCAATTTAAAAAATCTCCATGGCCACATAAGTTTAAGATAATCTGATATTTTTTTTTTTTTTCTTTTCCATCATCTATATCTCTGTGATTTTATAAACACGTTGGATGACAAATAAACATCACTGTGAGCCTACGAAGGTTTAAACAGTAAAAATCGTTACTCCCACTGTTACGTTTAGTGGGGTCCACTTAATGTGCTAGATCCATACTGTCCATCTATATCTCTGTGATTTTTAATTTATTTTTAGAAAAGCTTTTAGCACTGTGAGAGGGACGCCCACCGTAACATGGTAGGTAAAATCAACTCCAATCATCGGATGTGTGATTTTACATTATAGCTATGGTAAAATAATCAGAATAACTCATTATCCAGGTGGGCCACACCAAAGAAAAAAGTTGGGAGAGAGATGTCAACCCTCGATATTTACAATGCCCACAATAATGATTGTATAAAAACCACTTCAGCCATTAAATATTGCACCAAAACATAGGCCCAGTGCCCAAACATTAAGCCCATCAATTATTTAGGTAACATGAAGGGAAATAGTTTGGAAGATGAGTATTGTCCAATACATGTTTACTAATCGTGTGGTCCACCTAAAACACAAATGGGATTGATTTTTGGACCCTAGGCCTGACATGGGGTGACACACATGGTCTTCGGGGTGGATTTCAGGTGAACCATGGTGGGGCCACCCACAGCTGCCAATCCCAAGCGATGCAATTTTATTTTAAAATATTTAGGGTTTCTTCTCACATTTTAACCTCTTACTCAACTAAGGCTCTCATGTCTCTAGGTCACTTTCCCACATCTAACTCATTCCTTGTCTCTCTCCTTGCGCACCAACCGACTATACCCAGACCGTCCTTGCAATGGTTTGGTCTCTCTCTCAACTGCAAGGCCCTCCAAATGAATGGATCCAAGATCACAAGCAAAACATGTTGGTGGTAGTGTGGGCCCACCAAAACATGTCTTTATTTTAAAAATCTCTTTGGGCTCCAGCTCAGGCTCAGGCCGGATTCAGCTTAGCCTTTCGTAAACAATTCGGGCTGGGCTCAGACTGAACTATTTTAGCCCATCACTAGCCCGAGCTAGGTTTGAGCTTAGGTTGAACAAAGTGGTTTGGGCTTGGACATAACTTGGCCCACCCCTAACCTGGACCGTTGACATCACAATCCGCACTTTGAGACATGGATTGTGTAGTAACTCACCACAATTTAGCTTAGTGAGTAAAGTCTGTGGGCTCATGGTAATGTATGAGGCATACATCCATTTTCCTAGCTTATGTTGGAACATGAAGCCAATTTTGAAGCATGTCCAAAGCTTGAGTGGACCACACCACAAGAGTAGTGGGAATCAAATGCCTATCACTAAAAACTTCATGCTATATTCGTGTTTTCGCTTCATCCGTGTTTATGTAACCTCATGAACAGGTATATTACAAATTAACATCGGTGTGGGACCTAAGAAGGTTTCAATGGTGGACATCATTATCTACACACTTTTTCTTTGGTGTGGTCCACTCGAGCTTTGGATGTGTTTCAATATTAGGTTCATGCCCTAAAATGAGCTGGAAAAATAGATGGATGCCGGGGATAATGATACGTACATCACGGTGGGCTCCATAGAGTTTTATATAGTGTAGTGAATTACTACACAAACATTTTTTACACACACCAACACACTCGCACCACATGGGCACTTGATCCATGGTCTCAATGTTGAAACTCCTGTGAGTCTGCCAATCACCTTAACCTTTGATTTTCAAGGTTCAGATGCAAGCCGTTAAAACTTCTTTTTATTGTTTCAAATTCATATGAGAAAGTGGTGGTCACAATCATCCCATGGGCATAAGTTTCTTTCTTGTAGTGTCTCTTATATTCAGCAAATGAATGGATAAGATTGGGTAGTGATGGGCATGACTCTTTTTTTTACACACCCACACATACCACATGAGTACTTGAACTCATCACCTCTGGGTTGTTGGATTGGGTGGGCTAGTTGGGTGAGTTGACTAGATCATTGGACTAGATAGGCTAATCGGGTGAGTTGACTTAGCAAGTTGATCGGGTGAGTTGACTCAAGGTTACAGGGTTTTAGGTTCCCAGGGTTTTAAGATTAGGCTGACTTAGTTAAATTTAAGATTTGACATTAGGATTCTTAGGGTTTAGGCTTATAGGGTTAGGGTTTATGATTGTAGTTTTAGTTGACTATCCATCAGTTCAAACTTAATCAGCTTATCAACTTAGGGTGGGGTGTCTACATTGAGGAAGACAGAGTAACTCTTGATAAAAATCACACAAGCTTGAATCCAACGGACATGTTTATAAAGGTGGTTCATACAGAGAAGTTCAAGTTATGAGCAACTTCTCTAGGCTTTATGAAGGCTTGACAAAGGCAGAGTGTGTACGAGAAGCGATAGTGATGGTAAGGCTATGATGGAGGCAATTAGAGATGGAGCTTGGAACTGTGATTTATGATAATCGAAGACATGATGGAGATTATTATCAAATGTCTTAAATTTATTTGTAACTAGGTCTATCGATGACATTGACAGACCACTCGTTCCCATTGAGATTTTTTTTTTTTCCTTTACTTGCTGGATAATTTTTGGGTATAAATCGATCTGATCAAAGGCAGCTTTGATCCTATTAATGGGTCATCAATAACGCTCGATATGATTGAAGGTCCCATCAACCGACTTGCGCAGTTTTGCGAGATTGAGGTTCTATTTCCTAGTTCATTTTTTATCATTTTTAATAGGTTGTAATTGAGGATTATGGTATTGAAAACATGCTTAAGGCTTTTGGTGAGCAAAGCGATTTCAAAGGTAGGGTTTTTGTGGTATTCGGTGTGTATTCTCGAATCAGTAAACTTGTACATATCATGTAACATTGATTATCATAGTGGATTCGTTGTTACTTTGTGTTGTGTTTTTTATCATAAGAATTTTTCTACATAAAACATTGTGTTTTCTATGTGCTTGGTTTGTTTGATCTCTCATTATTTGATCATAACTCGGGGTTGCTTCTACGCACCCCCCCAATAGGATGGTCCATATCAAAGTTGGGCTTCACATGATGGGCAGTGGATATTGAAGTTGGGCCCCACATGATGAACAATAACATTGATGGTGGACCTCATTGATGAATGGCGCACATTAAAGGTCGGGCTATAATGATGAATGACCCACATCCAAAGTAGGCCCCATGTGATAGACAACCCACATCAAAGTTGGGGCCCACACAATGAATGGTCCTTGCTGAAGGTTGGCCCCACATGATGGATGGTGGATATGGGGGTGATTGAACAAACTTAAAGAATAATTACTTACAATATTGAATGCCAAACACACATTTCTACTTTTTGGTTGATAAGGGCGTGTTTGGACAAGCCCATCCCATGGGATTGGATTGTATTAGGGTGGATGGCAAGCAATGATGGCTGTGTTAGTGGATTGCTGTCAATCCCATGGGATTGCTATATATAGGGAATTCACCACCGAGTATGTGTGGCTCGCCTGGCCAATCCCGGGATTGCTCCGTCTAACCAAACATGTCCCAAGCAAATAGACGGGATTAAGAGGGATTGGGTGGATTTCAAGGTAATGATGGTGATGCAAATGGATTGCTGGCAATCCCATGGGACTGCTATATCCAACTTCTGCCTGTTTGGCACGCCCGGCCAAATCCCGGGATTGCTCCTTCCAATCCATCATAATACAACCTAATCCCATCCACCCTGCCCTGTCGAACAGGCCCTAAGTATGTTGGTGTCACTAAACATATTTATTGACTGAATAAGTATAAACCAATATAAGGTACTTATGGCATAAGTAGCTTCTTATTCATAGTAACTGCGAATTTAAATGCCCCTAAACATACTTATTTGCAAAATAAATAGAAACCAATATAAGCTATTTGAAGCATAACTAGCTCATGTGAAGTAACTTACAATCCAAGCACCCATGAGGCCCATTGGGATGATAAATTACTTCAGATAAATTACTTATGCCGCAAAGTACTTTACATAAGTTATTTATGCCACGAATAACTTACTTGATTTTACTTAGTTAATAGATAAGCATATTTGGTATTTATGTCATTGAAATACTAGTCAGATAATGCTAACTGTGGGGATTACCCTGATGTATGTCCATAAATGAACCAGATTCAAATATCAGGTGCACCGTACTACATAAAACAGTGATGATTCATCGCCCACCATTAAAACTTAATGGGGGCACACCGTAATGTTTATTTGCCATCCAACCTGTAGATACGGTCACATATACCGAGATGAAAGTAAAACAAAACTATAAAGCTGATCCAAAACTTTTGTGCCCTCGATAACTTTTTAATTGTGGGTGTTTAATCACCATATTTCTGTGGTGTGGTCCACCTGTGAATTGGATATGCTTCGTTTTTGGGCTCACGCCCTAAATTGAACCGGAATAATGGATGGACGGCATGGATACATAATAAATATATCAAGGTTGATCCAGTTTCACCGGTAACCGGGCACATTGTTATCCCCGACCAAACCTAATCTGCTCTCTCCTCACGCTGGACCGGTTTGAAGGTGAAGCCAAGGCCACCTACCTAGGGCTCACCGTGATGTTTCTTAGCAATCCACTCCGTTCATTCATTTTACCCGATCTACTTAAGAGGTGGGCCCAAAATCGAGGCGGATTTAAAACTTAAGTGAGCCACGTGTTATGAAACACTAGGAAGGGCAATGCCTACCATTAAAACCTTGGCCACACCCAATCGTGCAGATAGGGCCCACCATGACGCATGTTGAGAATCCACCAGATCCATCCATTATTCAAGCTCATGTTAACGGGCGGGATCAAAAATGAGGCGGATCCAAATCTTAAATGGGCCACATTGAAGGAAACAATGGAGATCGAACAACCACCATTGAAATCTTTCCAAGGCCTACCGTGCTGATTACATGCCATCCAAACCGGTCATAAGGTCATTCCCACACTATAGGATCATATGAAGAAATTGGTGGACGGTGTATATTTCAAAAATTCAATGTGGGCCCAATGACTATTTCAACAGTGGAGGTTCAATGCCACTGTTTCAAAAAGTATGGCGCACTTGAGTGTTGGACATGGTATATTTTTCAAAAACATCACGGTGGTATATTCCAAAAATTTCAGCTCCTCCATTCTAATGGTTGGTGGGGGTTTAACAACACTGTTTCAAGCTGTGTGTTCCACTTGAGTACTTGAGTTTTGGATCTTCATTATGATTAAGCCCACCAATGAGCCAGAAAAATCGGGGGACAGGGTTAACTTTTCATAAACATCACTGTGGGCCACACGACAACTAGTGCGGTTTCAACAGAGGGCATTCAATACCACTTCGTGTGGCCCACATAAGTGTTGTATCTACCTTATATTTAAGTCCACCCCTTAAAATGAGCCAAATAAAATGATTGACAAGGTGGATTTCTAGAGGGTGAGTTCCCAGCATGGCACAAATAGAGAGCCCATACATCTATCGCGTGGAGGATTCATCAATGGTGGAGCTCATTTGCATGGGCCCCATTTGGTTTGGTGATAGAGGCCACTAATCCGATGGGCTGATCATCCCGAACCATAGGCCCCATCAGCATTCTTCATGAACGACAGCCTACATTTGCATCGACTTGTGGCTGAGGCCACTCCATTTTATCCCTTGGATCTTTCTATCATCGGAGCAGTTCCCCTTTTTACTTGGACAGGCTTCGCACCCCTGCATCACTGCTACTATTTGGGGCCCACCTCTTTCCTAGCATTGGGTGGCTCGTGTGTCGGATGTCCAGGCCTTTCATCAGTTATGTAAAACCGTGAACATGCCCCACGATGGATCAGGCAAATCATACCCATATGAGGATGGCCCAGATCGCTGGCATGCAAGATGTTAATCACCATGGCCCATCCAGCCCCTGGTCTAAAGAGGAATTACATGATACATGGTTCAGTAATCCAGACCATTGACCTTTCGAACCCCAACAAGGATGGCCTACTCCCAGAATACCCCCACGATATGCCAGTCTCAACCCTTCAGTCCAAATCCTAGATATAGGTGGTCAGGAAGTAAATCTAACAGCCCACATTCAACAGGAAAAAAAGGAACAGAAATCCTAACATAGATTACCAGGTACTTCAAATCTGGGAATTTTGGCGGCATGTTCCATCGCCTGACCAATGGTTCGATCACCAAGCAATGGATCCCACAGGCCATATCATGGTCTGACTTTCAGGCTGGCCCAATAACAGATGGGACACACGCCTACTCTCAGGGCCAGCGCAGGCTCAATCAGGCCAGTATATATTTGTGATGGATTGAACTTGAACCTTATTTTAAGGATCACGGTTAAATTTCCAGCCTGACCAACAAAAAGATCAGGTTCAATCTAGCCCTGGCCCAGCCCACTCATGGCAGCATTAGTCTATGATGATTTGAGTTTATTGCATGGGTGATGACAATCACTTACATTACAACATTGCAATCTCACTGTAATACAAATACAACAAAAGCCCACCGAAGAACGACACCCTTCCGAGCTCGAGTTGTAGGGCCCTTTTTAAAATACAGTTTGTATGATATTCACAGGTCACTTACTCAAGTAAGCGCTTGTGCTTGCACCATGCAATTGCGATGACATACAGAAATATACTCCCCGTGGCCCCGCCACCAACGGTCCACAGGAACTCAGGCATGCCAGACTTTTCCTTGTCAAACAGATCAACATTGATGTTCATGCCGAATAGACCAGCCACAACGACAAAGGCACTCACCACAAGGGTCGCGGTAGTCAACATCACTCCCATCTGAAGGAGATGGTTCTGTTTGTCATCCAGCATGATGTTGATGTAATCCTCTGTGTCGTCAACATACTCCCTCAGCTTCAAGGACCACCAAGAAAGCAAAATCTATGAGTGAGAGCTAGGATAGAAGGAAATCTGGACTGTAATGAAACTAGAGCAGTGATGCTTTTGCCAATCTGGGGTATTGCATTTCTTGGCTATGCTATCCGAGATGTTGTTGTCCATCCTTCATTAAGGCCATTGCTAATACAAGAAAGGAATTGACACTTTCACCCGCAGCCGTTGATTTGCTTCCACCTATTTTCCATTTAGGAACTGAATGGTACATTCGGATCATTTAAATTCCTAAAATAGAAAATGGGCACAAGCAAATCGACAGGGATGGGTATAAATAATGGTGGACACACAAATGACAGGTTTTACCGTAGAGTCAGGAGAGCTGCTAATGGGACATGATTTTGCGCAAATGAATTTACATGGGGGCACATGGCAAACCCATACGAGATCTGGAACACTCATCTGGCAGGTCACTCCATATATGAGCCGTGGCAAAAGAGTCACGCTGGTTGGACAATCCTAACCGCTCAATTGAGATAGGGCCCAAATCTGGGCAGCAGTCAGTTCTTTCCTTGAGCACTTATGATGCTCCAGCAGGCCTGGACAGTTTTGGCCACGGCCCAGATATTGAGAGTACAGCAATTAGCATTCCTCAAGATAAAATTCCTAGCTGGCAAATACTTACATTAATGAGTCCCATCAATCGTGTGTATAGAGCTTCTTTAGTTCAAATGACAAAAAAATCAATGCAGTACCAACATGTGGGACAAAATGCAAAACCAGAAAAACATATGAAACTAGCAGTCTTCAGATGAAAAAAAAAAAAACACTGATTGCCCATGTCAGAAGAACATTTGCACCATTTCTAAATTCGAGTGAGATTTTCACTGCTTCCAAATAATAAAAGAGAGTCATGGATATGGTGCCCGCGTGATTAGAAAATACTTGCAGGTAGACAGTTGTAGAAAGTGAGGTCTGCTAATCCCACGTGAGTAGATCCCAGCCCCTTCTGCACAATGCAACACATGCCAACATGGCACACTAACACCAAGCATTTATGCGCTCTGGCCCAAGAATAAGGTTGGTGCAGTCTTCAGGTGGGCCATGTTATGCAAAACAAATGGAGGGGCCCATATTCCAAGTTCTTTTTTTTAGCCATCCAAAAGTTTCATACATTGGCTAACCCCTTATTAGCAGAGCAGCTATTTTTGGGCCAGGGTAGGAGCCTACCTAATGAAGACCTAACATGTAAAGAACTCGTGTCATCTTGGCACATGTAGTGATCTGTAGAGCAGCTTAGATCAACGCATATGTGAAACAAGCAAGCCTCATCAGAACCAAGGAATGAGCTTAAGAAAAATAAGGCACTAAAGCTGTAACGTCGAGGGGTGTACCGTGGATAGCTTATTCAATGTACCATCTATCTGCACAAAGTAAGCCTCCAAAAGCATTTCAAGCTCCTCCACATCAAGCTGTTTGCTGCCACTGTGCGTGCTACTAGTATGGGTTCGCCCATCTCCACTGAGCATGTTGGATGACGCCAACAAGTGCTCCTGGTTATCAATATTTTGAAGATCACCTTCATAATTGTTCGGTACATCATTCGCTTCTGAAGAGATTTCAGCAGGAATCCTGAAAATCATGCAGAAAAATTTGTCTGAAAGGTACTTGAAAAGTGCATAGAAATTGTAATCAATCTACTTAGCCAAGAAGCAATGACAGTTTTCAAAGGGACATCTGCATCCACTACACAACAACAGCCGACGGAGATGGGAGTTCTTGTTACCCACATTCAGTTTGCAGAAAGCACCTTGCTTTTAGTAAGAACCGCACTAGTGTACCTCAGGCTAAGTATGTACTGGGGTTACTTCTGCAAACTGAGAACCACGTGGGTGGAACTTTCATGAGATCCACCCAGTCACCATCACGTACATTGCCTCTTGTTAATCATTGAACCCAAAAATAACGATAATCCAAAGTTCAGGTATGCACAACATAGGAAGTTGGGATGGAACATAGTATTAAAAAATAGATATGTAACAGCCGTTACATAACAGTAATGGTGGGAGCTTTTTCGTGATACAGGGCTGTAATGCATGTTCTGCTAAAAAACGAGAGCCCTTAACGGCCCAGTAATGGCCGTAATGGTCCATTAAATTTCTTCCTTCAATTTTTTTACTGTTACAGGGCTGCAAGGGCCATTACAGTCCATATCATAACGGCCATAAGGCTGACCGTTACAGCAACCCTTACCATTATTGAAAACCTTGGGATGGAATGCTCACCATACTCCCATGGTGTTTGTACGCCATCCAATCCATTCATTGGATGTGCCTCCCCAGGATGTAATAATTAGCAAAAAATCACAGTATTCCAAAACTCAGGATGGCCATACCACGTCAAAATAGAGGTTTTAGTTATAATTTTTATGGGGTGGTCCACATGAGTGTTGCATAAGATGATTTTTAGATCAAGGCCAAACAAGGGGTGGGGTGCATTTCAAGCATGTTAAGTCATTTCTCCTGTGTTAGAGAAAGCAAACTCAGCAGGTACTTAGCATGAGGTACACAAGCATTTTCCTCTTCATAATGGTGCTGTTTGTGGAGCTTGAAACCTCTGACATATTCTACTTTTGTTTCGAGGTGGTCTCCAGTTCAAGAGTTAACCTCTCCAACTGTACTTTGACAGTTCAGGATTTAAACCCCCCATTTATCAACTTCATACCCAGGGTCAGTGGGTGTTGCGAGGCAGGTTTACCCTAAAGCACCAAAGCATCCCCCTCTTCGTAGGCAGGCTAACCCTTGCCTATGGAATGGGGTGATTGATAGGTTTAACAGAAAGCAGGCTACTTGGAATGGTAGGCTGCTTTTCCTGGACAACAGAATCACCCTCATAAAAGTGATGCTTGCTATATTTTGCCTATGGAAACCTTATGTATTTTGGAATGGTAGTCTGCCTATCTTTGTTTTGTCTTTATTAAGATGCCTAGTCAAAGTGGTGACGGCTTTGGAATCTATTCAAAAGTGGTGTCCATGGAAACCTCGTGAAGAAGCTTGCAAACTTCACCTGGGTGCTTGGACCAAGGTATACAAGCTGATTCGGTGTGGCTGGGCTTGGCTTCTGCAAAATTAGAACTTGCAACTTAGGCCTTTTGGGGAAATGGTGGTGGAGATTGGCGATAGGCCAAATCTCCTTGTTTAGAAACATTTTTGGAGCTAATTACAGTGTGCCAGTCAATGGCTGTGACATCAAAGAGGGTTCCACATACTGCTGGATCTTCAATTTGGAGAACAATATCAATGACCCAGTTCTACTCTATTGATCATCATAATCATCTAGGAATTTCCCAATTAATTGGGGTCAGCTATATGAATCCTGTTCCGCACTTCCACGCTATCAAGAGCCATACCTTCAGTATAGGTCATCAAGTCTTTTCTTACTACATCCACGTCCCTTTGGGCCTTTTCCTTACCCTTTTAGAGACTTCAACTCGAGTCAATAATGAGGCCAAGGCCTGCTCTTGGGAAGATAACTGGTATTCCAAGGTCCCCTTATGAGAGATATATGGAGATATATACTCGACTGCTTGACAATAAGGGAGCACCTGTGGACAAAATATTTCCACTGCAGGGTGGTAAGGTGGTTGGTCTCCTTCCGCCGGAATCTGAAAGATGTCGTGATCAACAGCCTCTAGCACTTACTGACCTGGAAAGAAAGTGTATATGTATCCCTCAAAACTCCACGGAAAGAAGAATCTAGCACCTTTAACCCTCTGTTTTTTTTTTGGTCAGCTCACTGTCCCATTATCTGACTGGATATGACAAAGAGCAGTTCAGGTTGTTTTCTGGCATCTGGTCTTCCACTACTCTTACGAAGGTTACACATTTGTCGGGACAGCCTGCCAGGATAAAATTCTTACTATTGACCTCCTAAAACAACAGATGGATGCTGCTTCCTAATTGTTATGCCAATGAAGGAAAAATAAACTACTTGCTTATCCATTTGTGGGCTACACTGATTATTGTGGAACGGTTTGGGTTTTCCCTGGCTTAACTGAAGGCTGGCCATCATCCAGTGCAATCTAAAGTCTTGATGTAGGCCCACGGCCCATCTAGGCCCATTGTAGGACCTGCTAATAGCAAAGGCCCATAGCCCACTGTAGGCCTAACATGTGCTGATTTTTGGGCTGATTATTTACAGATTTGGAGATTATAATTTACTCTCTTCTTTCTTTTCTTTTTTTTCCTCTTTTTTTTTTTTTTTTATTGGGGGGTTTGGGGTTAATTTAAAGATGTGAGGAGGGTGTAATTGATATGATTGAAGATATGGGCTAGATTTAGAGATTGGAAAACAATAATTCTAGGTGGTCTAATCTAATTGAGTCTTGTTGACGGTCATCTTTAGCTTTCTTCTTTCTTTTGTTTTTGTTGTTATCATGTCTGGGGCTGATGGCCTTGTATTGAAATAGTGATGAGAATGTCATTCTCAGACAAGCTTGTTTGTTTGGCTTGCTTTAATGAAATTTGTCATCATTCAAAAAAAAAAAAAAGAAGAAGAAAGAAAGAAAGAAAAAGAAAAGAGTACCTGTCATCATCCGTATCAGAGCGAAGAATGCCATCATCCATGCCATCTCTGTCATTTAGAGAAGAAAGAGATGATGACCCATCGAGGCGTTGCTGCAACAGCTTCTCTGTTAAATACATCTCAGCCATATCATCATCATCATCTAGAAGGTGCTCAAGCTCATCCCGGACCTGCAAATTATAGTTGTCAATCATTTATGACAGACGACCTGAAAGCATGAAAAGGAAATAAAAAGATGGTAGATCCTCTATTGGAAGGAAACAGGAAATATCCACCCATCCATTCCCAAGTTCTTTTCAACTCACTAAAAATTTCTCAAGTCAAAGCCACATGCCCAAATCAATTTTCTGCATTTTCCAACAAGCTTGTCGAAAGACTATATCCAACATTTACAAATCTATCATTTCAGTACGCAGCTCATGTTTCAAAACCCATCCACACACCATGAAAGCAGTTTGCGCCATTTAAATTAGCAAAACTCAATTTGGAGCCAGAACAGCTGCTTCGAGACTTCTACTCACCTTTAGTAGAAGAAATGACAACCAGATTCACAAATTTACATGATAAATGCAATTGGCTGAGAGATCAGCCCCGGAGACAGAAAAGAAAATTTGAAAGAGAAAAAAATCCAAATCAGCACATCACTGTTTCTGGTGTCCTAATTTTTTTTTTAAAGTTTCGGTTTTGGGATGGTGAATAGCCAAACAAGCATACATCTCTATATCAAGGGTGCGTTTGGTTGTACCAAATATCATGAGATATCCATGTGCTATCATACTACTATTAAAGCCAAAAGATAGAAAAAGAACACAAACCTTTTGAACACGTCCACTTATAGCAACCAGCCGGCTTTTTATCTGACGGACACGCTCCAAATTCAGAGTGCTAATCTTTGTAGTCAGCTTATCTAGTGCTGGGTGTGCTTCTTGCTCCAATGTTCTGGCCTGACTCAAGATTTTTTTTTAAAAAAAAAAAAAAAATTAATTAATTTTTTTTAAAAAAAGTAGTACAATAATACTACAACCAAAAGTCCTCCACGATATGCAAATACCATCAACTTCCTACCAGATGAAAGACAGCATTTTAAGCTGTTTAAAAAGGCAGTTAAAATAAGCATACATTAAGATAACTGTAAAGCTTCTAAGATGAAAAAAAGGTTTATCCCCAATATAACATATTGATAAAAAGAATATATCAAAGCAACACACAAGAAGCCTTCCTGGTGAAATAGTGGTACAAAGATAAAGTTCAAGTTCCCTGATTGATTGATTAAAACATCATGATGCTAAGCCTAACACATGCATCAATAAAGCAGTGATGAAGTCTATGAACTTCCTACCAATATTTGTTTTATCCATAAACTGTAATTGGGCAAGAAGATCAGGATAGTGAGACTAGGAGAAATGATCTTTTTTTTTTTGGAAGGTTATAAGTGAATTGAGTTGACTCATATTCTATTGGCTCACAATAAAACATTTAATCCTAAAACATGAAGCACGGACCATGAGTTGAGGCATATTCAATTTATGTATAGAAAAAGAAGCAGAAGTGCAAAACTGTTGTAGCTGGATGCAATTGAAATCTATCTACTGCTAGGTTTAATAGGAAAAAAAAAAAAAAAAAAACCTTGGTTTCTGTTCAATTATCAAAGTTAAATAAGGTTCAACCCATGACAGAACTTTGAACTCCACAAAACTCTAATTCTAGTCTAAATAGAAAAAGCCAATACAACTAGAATTCCCCAATCCTAGAGACTCCTATGATATAAACCCTTAAACAAAATCAATTAAGTAACTGATGTGAATCATAATTGACTCTTGAAATAAATCAATAAAATTCTAAATAAGATTAGACCATATTAAACAATTAAATCCAAGTCCTACTTTGATAGACCCAATGAAACCATCAACCATGTTCCTAACCTTGTTGCTTAAATTAAACCCATAAAAATAATGTCCAAACAAGCTCATTTTTGTCACTGGAACCTAATTCTAATTGAGTAAATGTCAGAGGATTGGTGTTGTGAGAATATTATTAACCCTGAACCCAAAGTTTTTAACTGTTAAATTGTGACTGCATCATTGTATTTCTATATGTACATGAGTTGCTTTCATTAAGTACGAGGATGAAGTAAATTAAACCCATAAAAATAATGTCCAAACAAGCTCATTTTTGTCACTGGAACCTAATTCTAATTGAGTAAATGTCAGAGGATTGGTGTTGTGAGAATATTATTAACCCTGAACCCAAAGTTTTTAACTGTTAAATTGTGACTGCATCATTGTATTTCTATATGTACATGAGTTCCTTTCATTAAGTACGAGGATGAAATAGATGAGGTAGGAAGCTTGCTAGGATTTTACTAAATTTCATGGAACAACTTGAAAACTAGACTGCCACCCATTCAGAATATTAAGATGCCCAAAGGGCCACCAGTTAGAAATATCAGAAGTTCTTCAGACCAACATGGGGCCTGGTCCTGTGAGCATATTTCAGATATGAATTAAACAATTTATGTGAATATTGGTTCGAATCTATTTTATGGAAACTGCAAACAGTAGCTAGCGGCTGAGGCATGCCTCCTTTACAAATTGTCACAAATTCACGTAACTTCTGCTTATGCATCATTGATGGTAGGTTTGAAGCCACTGCAGTATCTTAGAAAGATGCCTGCTATGGTTCATTTCAATGGAAAAAACTTGTCCAATAATTCCCCTGATACTTTTTTTTTTCTTCCCATTATACAGGCAAAAACTATTTCCATCTTGATTCTTGATTGTAAATGCCACTCAAGTTTTTTCAGATATGATCAGGACTTGTAGACCCCTTTGCACAACTGGGAAAGATGTAAAGAATCATTTATGTCATCTTATTACTCGTGACATGAGCCTCACCAACCAGGATGGATGTGGATTGCATAGTGACACTGCCAGTAGTGACTCACTACTAGATGGTGCTCTGTGGGCCCCACCATGACGTATGTATTTTATCCCTGCCATCCATCCATTTTTCCAGTTCATTTTAGGGCATGAGCCCAAAAAATGAGGCAGATTCAAATCTCAGGTGGACCACACCACAGGAAACAGTGGTGATTGAATGCCTACCATTAAAACTTCTTGGGGCCCACAAAAGTTTTGGATCAAGCTGACATTAGTGTTTTCCCTTCATCCAAGTCTGTGTGACCTAATCAATAGGTTGGAACTGTTGGATGGCAAATAAACATTACAGTGGGCCCTAGGAAGTTTTTAATGGTGGGTCAATCACCACTGTTTTCCTCTGGTGTGGTCCACCTGAGATTTGGATCTACCTCATTTGTGGAATCATGCCCTAAAATAATAATTAAAAATGTATGGACGGCGTGGATAAAACACACATTATTTTGTGGCCCACAGAGCACCATCCAGTAGCGAGGTCACTACTGACAGTGTTAGTATGCAATCTGTGTCCAACCAGGATATACAAATGACCAAAGTTGGGGGCAATAAAAAGGAAAAAAATAAAAGAAAAGCAGAAGCTTTCACAATTCGGAAACATAAATGATCCAGAAATGACAAAACAGACGACAAAGAATCAATTTTTTATCTTCCACTGCTAACAAAGAATCAATTTTGTACCCCCACCCCCCAACAAAAAAGAAGAAAAAAAGAAAGAAGAAGAAGCATAGTGTAACGACATTTAACAAAGTCATGCAAGCTGAACATCATACTAGGTGTGTGTCTTTTGCACCCCATAATAAGGGGTGCAAACACTGCATGAAAAGTTTAGACGATGTCATCCCCTACGTGTCATCAATGCACACCCAAGCCTTCTCCAATGAAACTGATTTCGTTACATCTAGAATTACTAATCATGAAATTTCTTTACACCCCATTTCAGGGACCGATTGATAGGAAATAATACACCCCTATTGATAGCAATAATACAGAAAACCAAATCCTTCCTATTGGTAGGGATTTTACCTCATTGTCTAAGCAACTGCAAGCAGCTTCAAGGCATGCTTCCAATGCGATAAATTCAAATGGAAGTACCCTTGGTCCATTCTCGAAACCAGGTTTACCATCAGCCTTATTCTTCTCATCTGTCTCTTGGTACCTTGGAAAATCCCCGGAATAATTGAGATTATCAGAACGGCGAGGACTGACCATACTAGACCGTGGCTCCTCTGAATCATATGCGTTCACCCAGTCTGCATCCCCACCATTGATCATACCTTCCTAAACAATAAATACAGCAACAGAAAGGAAACAATCAAACAAAAGATCATTTGTACAACAAATGAATAATAGATAATTCATGTATCCATGCTGCAAACCTCTCCTTCTTAAAAAATAAAAATAAATTTGAATGGTACTGCAATCCCCTAAAAAAAGTGCAAGAAGAGAGTGCAATTAAGAGAAGAAATGAAAACCATCAAATTAAAGAAAGTCTAATCCTTTTTTTTTAGACCCAAGGGTTATCCAATCCCTTTTGAATAAAATGAACAGATAGGTTCCCCTCTCTTTTTCCCAAGGTTTGGTATCCAATTCCTCTGAATAGCATGAGCGTACAGGTTACTGCTTAACCTCAAAATGAGGGGATTTTGAGTAAAGCTTCCATAGCACTGAACAGGCTCTGCAAATCGAAATTCGAATAAGGCCGACCTGACAAGTCCCACCCAACCAGTTCAAAACCCCTGGGTGAGCCCATCTTAGCCCCAGCCTCCACCATAATTTTGAGTATTGCATTGTTCAGCTGGCATGAGTCCATTTGCATTTCCACTGTACAAGTGGAGTCATAGTTCAAGGATCCTAACCATCTAAATGTCGGCCCCAACACCATAGGCAGACAACAGTCAAACAGTCACATTGACGGGATGATTAATTTAATTTAATGGACTTATCCCTGTTAAGTGCAGGCCATTGCTAATTTTTGTTTTTTACTATATGTTTGCAATCTACTGACTATCCAGGTTTGATGGAACCATGGTCCAACAATCCCAACCAAGGTTTCAAGTATCACTCGAAACTGGCACATGTAGCCCGATAGGTACCAGTATTGCCCATGAACGATACAGGTGTATTGGCTCCTTGTTGGCCCAAAACAGCCTGATACAAGGCGATACGTAATGGTAGTGGTGGCAAATGATATGTTACATAACACACATACTTCAAACATTGATCTCAACCATCATAGTGGGTCTCACCTTGAATAGTTGACAGTCACACTGATGAATAGTCCTAAACATCCTATACCAGTAGATTTCTGCCTGTTAATTGTGAGCCCTTGCCTTCTTTGTTTTAACCATGGGGATAGTTGTCGCCGGAATTTGGTGAATAGATGTGATTAGTCATCTAGGTGCGCCCACCGATGGACCTGCAAAGAAATAGGAAGATGTACAAACGGGGGTGCCGATGACGGTTGTGGACCCTCCGATGCCTCAGTTAGGCTGGTAGACTTGGATCAAGGGCTTGAATTTGGGTTTTTAGCTTACCCCTCTCATTTAGGGTAGTTGTATTTATAGGGTCCTTGGGCGGTTCCAAAATCATCGTATTTCCATGGAATACGTTGGATACGTCAGGAGGTCCCTATTTGGATGGAAAACTACTCCCGAAAATGTCGTCGAGCCTACCTCGGTCGGCATGATCTTCGACCGGGAAGGATCAACCCGAATCCTTCTTTTCTGGATCAGGGGCGAGATTCCCTCCTGATTTCTCGTTATGCTCTTGGCGGTGGTCGACTCGGTTAACTCGGGATGTTGAGGAGCTTAGGGCTTGAGCTCCTTGCCTTGTGGGTCTTTTGCTTGTATTTGTAGATGTTCCTGGTGGGATGACTCTTCCCCTACCGAGCTGTGTTTGGACAGCTCAGCTCGGGGGCTCATCTCTTCATCGGGAGAGCTGCTTGTTCTATCTTCGAGCTCTATGCTTTAATAGCTCGAGCCAGAAACTTGTCCTGGTCCTCTGGTCACCTCGGCTTCGAGGCTCTTTGATGGGGACATCCCGCGCACGTTGTCCACACGTGCACGCACACCACCCCCTACACTCGTACGCTAGAAGAATGAGGGCCCCACCGTCGATCTGGATCGATAACGACGTCCAGGGAGGGCATCCTAGCTAGAAGACAAAGTTTTGATTCAAAAGAGTAGGCCCGTTAGTTAAGAAAAACTCATCATGGGATCTCATGATTGTGGCCCACTAGTCGGATTGATTTCATATTTTAGGTTTTGCTTATTGTTATTATTTAGAACATCATGAACGCTTTAGATTTCTTTGTTTGATTTTTATTTTAGTTTACTTCATTGTCAAGTACTACGTTGCGCACATGGCGCGGGTTTTGGGATATAGGGTTTTCCCATAAATAGGCACCCCTTGTATCTCTTTTGATTCATTAAAGATTAATAAAAATTCTTGTTTTCCTACTCTCTGAGTTGTGAAGCCTAATTGGGTGCGAAACCCTCCCTTCATCAAAGGGTTAACTACTGTGGTGCGAAGCCACATCTATCCTGATTCGCCCCCATTCATCGTCATCTCTACTACCCATCTTCTACCATCCCTTCTTCTCATCTCACCCCATCATTTACACTTCGAATCAATCATCTATTGCAGTAATTCTCCTCCCCACAGCAGAATTTCAGAATCTAACCCTACAGGAGGGCTGAAACTTCGGCGGAGCACCACGCACAAACCGTACATCGAATTGATCTGAGATTTGGGGGTTTTGGAATCCATCCCTAGCCGACTAGGGCCAAGGTGGCCTTTTTCTGAATAGTGGGCCCCACACACGTGCGGCCGAGATCACACGCACGTGCGTCTGGGCCATTGTTGTTGTCCACACATGCGGTACTTCTCTGGTTCGTCTCTCTCCTCTCTTTCACTCCGCTTCCACCCAAAATCCCTACACCTAACCCTATATTACTCAAATCTCCAATTTTATGCCCCTTTTCTTACCCTAGGGTTCCCCGAATTGGAATTTCTGAATCCCTTGGGTTAGGAACTAATTACTATGCATGTGTGGATGATTATTTCTTATCTTTGAGTATCGTTTGGTTCATAATTTTTATTGATCCAACCCTATCATGTGTAGGCCTGGACCCACATAGATTCCCCTTAATTGAATGTTTGGACTTTCATGTGGGAAATGGAATTTGTGTAATTATTTCTGAACTAACGTGATCTTAAGCCTGAAATCTCGCATATCATATTTAATTTTCATGTCCTACATCAAATTTGGTATCAAAGCTTAGGGTTCTTATAGGGGAATACATTACTTGTTTAGGGTCAGTTTGTTTGAGTCCTTCATGCATCCAGTCCATCACATGTAGCTTTTAGGAGTCCATAGTCCCTTATTTTGTCAACTATATTGCTAGATTTTAGTAACACTGCATAGTTCCCTCATATAGAGTCTCATAGGATCATTTAGTCCTATTTAGTTACATATAGTCGTCCTAGAAAGTCTTTAGGTGGAGTTAGCAAGTGTACGCCCACACGTACGGGTCATAGTTTTGGCTAGCACCTTATACTAAACATGGAACAATTGCTAGAGTCACTAAACAAGCTATCCCTGCAGATCGAGTCTTGGGGTAAGCACTTAGAACAAGACATAGATCAACGCCTTGACCACATAGAGGCCTCCCTCAGGACAAACCCCACCATTAGGGAAGATGGTCAATCTCAGGCAGCTGGCCAGAAGGATAAACCAATGAATGGAGGTGGCCAAGGAATCGGTCATGGGCGTGCACCTGTACCCCCACCCTATGAGGGACATCAAGACCATTATTTTGAGGGGTACAACATGTGCGGCCTCGTGGCTAGAGAGAGTGCACCAGACGCTAGTGTAGAGTTACCTATTGAGGCCATTCCGGTAGTGAATGAGTTTTGTGATGTCGTTCCTAATGATCTACCGGATGAATCTCCCCCTAGGAGGGATATAGAGCATACCAGAACATGAGACACCGTAATACCTATAGCCGAGTTTGCGTTTAATAGTTCTGTCGATAGGTCTACAAGTCTCAGTCCTTATGAAGTTGTTACTAGTTATAAACCTAGGAAACTTATTGATCTTATCCCTATGTCACTATCTCATAGGTCGTCAGAGCCTGCAAAGTCTTTTGCGCATCACATTCATTCATGGCATCAAGAAATTAGGTAGAAGATCATGACTAGTAATGAACATTACTTACTTTCTGCAGATCAACATAAATGTTTCAAAGGAATTCAACGTAAGGGACTCAGTGATGATCCACATCAGGCCAGAACAGTACCCTCAGGGAGTTGTTCGAAAATTACACGCGTATGATGCTGAACCATTCAAAATTATAAAATGAACCGGTCTGAATGCATATGTGGCAAATCTTCCACCCACCACGGAAATTAGTTCTACATTCAATGTGGAGAATCTAATTGCATTTCAAGGGGCTATTGATGCATTATCCAGCCTTTCGCTTAACCATCCTAATTCCCCAGACCTTTCGCTTGATCCACGGCCCCCTCCAGACTCATTTTCCCAACCTCTACGTACCATTCCTACCCATCCCGACCCATTTTCCCAGCCTCTACCTCCCATACCTACCCGTCCTGACCCATTTTTTCAGCCTCTACCTCCTATACCTACCCGTCCCGACCCATTTTCTCAGCCTTTACCTCCCATACCTACTCGTCCTGACCATTCTTCCAGCCTCTACCTACCATACCTATCCTTCACACACCCAGAGAAGAAATAAAGAATATCCTGGACATTAGATAGTTTCAACGTCAGACGGTGGGTTTCAGAAGTTCTTGGTCAAGTTGAAGTCACGTCCAGCTTCAACCAATACGTGGCTCACTGAGGAGCTTAAGAGACTTGATCCTTACATCTCGGAGCGGCTCAGGAGTTTTATTTCGTCAGTGACAAAATCTTCGCAGCCGGGGAGAATTGATGGGGACATCCCGCGCACGTCGTCCACACGTGCACACACACCACCCTCAACGCTCGTACGCCAGAAGGAGGGCCCCACCGTCGATCTGGATCGATAACAACGTCTAGGGAGGGCCTCTTAGCTAGAAGACGAAGTTTTGATTCAAAAGAGTGGGCCCTTTAGTCAAGAAAAGCCTATCATGAGATCTCATGATCGTGGGACACTAGTCGGATTGATTTCATATTTTAGGTTTCGCTTATTGTTATTATTTAGAACATCGTGAACGTTTTAGATTTCTTTGTTTGGTTTTTATTTTAGTTTACTTCATTGCCAAGTAATAGGTTGCACACATGGGGCGAGTTTTAGGGTATAGGGTTTTCCTGTAAATAGGCATCCCTTGTAGCTCTTTTGATTCATTGAATATTAATAAAAATTCTGCATTTTCCTACTCTCTGAGTTGTGAAGCCTAATTGGGTGTGAAGTCTTCCCTTCATCGAAAGATTAACTACCGTGGTGCGAAGCCATATCTATCCCGATTCACCCTCATCCATCGCCATCTCTACTACCCATCTTCTACCATCCATTCTTCTCATCTCACCCCATCATCTACACTTCGAATCAATCATCTATTGCAGCAATTCTCCTCCCCGTAGCAAAATTTCAGAATCCGGCCCTACAGGAGAGCTAAAACTTCAATAGAGCGCCACGCACAAACCGTACATCGGATCGAGCTGAGATTTGGGGGTTTTGGAGTCCATCCCTGGCCGACCAAGGCCAAGGTGGCCTTTTTCTGAATAGTAGGCCCCACACACATGCGGCCGGGATCACATACACGTGCGTCTGGGCCATTGTTGTTGTCTATGCGTGCGGTACTTTTTTGGTTCGTCGCTCTCCTTTCTTTCACTCCGCTTCCACCCAAAATCCCTAAACCTAACCCTAAATTACTCAAATCTCCAATTTTATGCCCCTTTTCTTACCCTAGGTTCCCTGAATTGGAATTTCTGAATCCCTTGGGTTAGGGACTGATTACTATGCATGTGTGGATGATTATTTCTTATCTTCGAGTATCGTTTGATTCATAATTTTTATTGATCTAGCCCTATCATGTGTAGGCTTGGACCCGCATAGATTCCCCTTAATTGAATGTTTGGACTTTCATGTGGGATATGGAATTTGTGTAATTGTTACTTATGTTATATTTATAAAAATTTTAACAAAACAATTTACAAGTTACATTAAGAGAGAATTAATTGTTAAAAACTCCAAACATAAAGAGAAAGATGAGTAAGAGAGAGAGAGAGAGAGAGAGAGAGAGAGAGGGGGGGGGGGGGGGGGGGGGGGGGGAATAAAAAAGAGATTTTAAGCTTTAGAGTAGAGAATAGTAAAAATGGAGGGGATCTGAGTGCCTATTTATAGGCAAAAGTGACTGAAATTGTAAACAAATAAAATAAAGTCACGTTGGGCAATATGAGATTGCATATGCATTATGCAATCGCATACTCGCATATGTTATCGCATATTCATCGCATAATAAAGTATGCCATGGCATACTTGCTAGGATCGCATATGCCATCATGGCATATGCGATCTCTTCACATATATGCGCATATGTGATCGCATTTGACAACATTACTCATGCGCATATGCAATCATATAATTGCATATGCAGTCACACAACCCCTTGAACTTTATCTGAAAAATAAAACTTTATCTGAAAAATAAAGGGAAAATGGAAATTTTATATTAAAAATTTATGAAAAAATACTATAAGTGCAGGGAATTGTTTTTATTATTTTATAACCAATTTCATCAAAATTTTGTTATATTTATTACATCTCTTAGACTATGAGACTATAACAAATCAACTAATAAGTACTCAAATGAATACATATGCTAAAAAATGTATTAGAGTATTAGAGTGAGAGAGAACAAGAGAGTTAAGAGAAATCGAGAGAATATGTTTTAAAGAAGAGAGTGAGAGAGAGTAAGCAAGTAAGCAAGAGTTAAGAGATTGTATATTTGTATCAGAGTGAGAGCGAAAGAGTAAGAATAACAGAGCAATAGAACAAGAAAACAGAGGGAGTGGGAGTGCTCATTTACAGGCAAAAAGGGAGATAAATGGAAGAAAAAAAAAAGCGATGGCATAATCGCATAATCATGGCTTCTGTAGTCACATGCGACCATATAAAGCCCAACGGTCCAAAAACCGCATATGCCACTATGAAACATGCGGTCTATCCTCCCAAAATGACATATGCACACGCGTATGACAACATTGAGACCAATGGTCATTTTGCATTTTTAACCATCCAATAAATGTCGATCAATCCAATAGTTAAATAATGAAATAAGCATAATTTTTTGTTCATGATATGTCTAAACTAATTGGTATAAGGCTTAGATGATAATGATATGTCTAAACTAGGAACCATAAATTGGGCTATTTAATTTGGCTTAATTGCATGATACACATGTAATTTCCAACTAAATTTGAAGTGCTTATGAATCATCCATCAGACTCTTCAAAAGTATCAAAGTATTTCTCTTAAACCATCTATAGGCAGGGCACCAATTGGACAGTTAGGATTGTCCAATCACTGTGATTTCTGGACTACTGCCAATCCATTGTTGTCCAGCACCTGAGTGCACCCATCACTGGAAAATTGTATTTTTGTTTCAACCATCTGTTTGCAGGACACAGCTCTGGCAGTTAGGATTGACCAGTCACTGCGTGACTAGACACTCTTAACCATCCAATTTTAGGCTCTTCTTTCACAATTTTCCAATCAACAGATGGAACAGCTAGGATCATCTGACCAAACTGATTCTCAGGAACTAAACACAATTCAAGGTGCAGCCTACTGAAAAGATGGTCCAAATTGATTATCAGACCTTTCTTTGTTACAGACAATCACAACCGTCCACTTATTCTTTTCACCAAACATTGTTTGGATGGATGGATCCTCCAATCCATCTAAATTTTATGCTGTGACCACATAAAGTGCCCTGTGGAACGATCGGACGGTCCAGACTGCCTACTTGTAAAAACTAACCACAAACCCTAACATCAAAGTTTTTTTTTTTTTGAATTTGTTTATTCTTTAATTTTTTTTTTAATCTCCCCATCATTAAAATAAGAAAAACGTAGAATTTTAAAAGTTAAAAAAGAAAACCTGATTTTTGGTAGTGGCGTGGTGGAGACGCACGAGGCGCCGCTGCAGCTCGTCGACGAACGGAGTAACCGTCGGCTCCTTGGAATTCAGCAGCAGAACCTCCTGAGCTGTGATGATTGCCTTGATATGCTCGAGGTTGATGACGATGGCCTTCTCTCGGCCGAGGACGGTGGAAGGGTACGAGAGCAAGGGATCTAGGATTCTAAGGTCGCGTGCCGGAAGACCTGTCCGGCGCATGATAGCGTGCTTCCCTACTTCAACGACCTGCGCCTGGCCCGTCACGTCGAGGAGGAGCCATTGTCGGACCCCGAAGCCTTTCTTCCTGAGAGTGAGTCCAGGGCCGGTCCGAACCGGGTCCATGGCCTCGTCCTCGACCGGGGTCACGCCGGGCCTGGAAAGCGGTCGAGGGGCTTTTGCTCGCACCACTCGCTCTCTTTCCACTCCATAACTTACCAACCGACAGTCGTAGATGTGACGGAGATTGGGAATTTTCGGGCATTGCGTTACGTACGCGGATTCGTCTCGTGCTAGGAACGGGCAGGGGTTTTGAGTGGCTACTATGATGTATGGGTTTTATCCACACCGTCTATCCATTTCCCCGTGTCATTTTAAAGTGACTTGTTAAAAATGAGACAGATCCAACCCTCAAGTGGACCACACTACAGGAAGCAGTGGTGATAATAATGCTCACCGTTGAAACTTTCCGAAGACCCACCGTGATATTTATTTTCCATCCAAGCTATTCATAAACTCACGTAGACCTGGATGAAGGGAAACAACAAATATCAGCTCAGATCCAAAACTTCCGTGGACCCAAAGAAGTTTTCAACGGCAAGAGTTTAATCCCCATTGTGTGGTCCATCTATCTCTTATATTCGACTCAGTTGTGAATTTATATTTTAAAATGAAACAACGAAACAAATAGACGGTGTGGATAAAATCCATACATCACGGTGGCCACTGATAGACTCTCTGCCCGTTCTTAGCTGGGAACGGCGGGGGGTTGGACGCAATCCGCGTTCGTCCATGCATCACATGTTATTCGATGCCTATTGTCAGAAGCGGATAGCCTGTTGAACCCTGCCAATGCCTCGTGAGCCCGAAGATGAATTATATCCAAATCTACCGCACCTTATGAAACGTTGAACATAAAAAATTTATGAAGCCCACTTTAGTGGGTGTTTGGCGCATGGTATTGGGATGGATTAGGTTTAAAAAACATAATTATTACCTATGGTAAGGATTGTTCCCAGTTACCATGGGATAAGCTTAATTACATGTTATGCTTGTAATATGGTGGTACATTGAATGGATATACCCACCATCATTTGAACCTACTGAGAACAACACATACGTGTTATATCCAAACCATTTATCTATTTTGTAACTTCATTTTATGGCATGAGCCTAAAAATTAGGTAGATCCAAAACTTATGTGGCTTCAAAGAGGTTTTCAATGGTAAGTATTCAATCCCCATTGCTTTCTATGGTGGAGTCCACTTGAGCTTTAGATCTACTTGATTTTTTGGCCCATGCTCTAAAATGATCTCGAAAAATGGGTGGACACTGTGGATATAGCCCACACATCATAGTGGGACCTACACAACTTGCTAACATTGAGTGGAATTGGCATGGACCAATGCATTCCATCTAATCTAATTCCAAGCTTTTCCAATCTACCCAAACATTGAGTGGAATTGGCACGGGATCAAATGCAATTCCATCCCACATAATCCCATCTAACACCATTCACGAAACGCTCCCTCAGGGCATGTTTGGATGGTGGGATTAGGTGGGATGGGATTAAAAAACATGATTACTATCCATGGCAGGGATTGTCCCCTGTTGCCATGGGATAAGATTAATGTCATGCTTTGTTGGTTATACGGTAGTACATTGAATGAATATACCCACCATAATTTGAAATTACTAAGAAGAACACATGTTTTATATCTAAACCGTTCATTTGTTTTGTAACCTCATTTTATGGCATGGGCCAAAAAATGAGGTAGATCCAAAACTTATGTGGCCCTAAAGAAGTTTTCAACGGTAAGTATTCAATCCCCGTTGCTTTCTATGGTGGGGTCCACTTGAGCTTTAGATTTACTTGATCTTTTGGCCCATGCTCTAAAATAATCTCGAAAAATGGGTGGACGGTGTGGATATAGCCCACACATCATGGTGGGACCTACACAATTTGCTAACATTGAGTGAAATTGGCACGGGACCCAATGCAATTCCATCTAATCTAATTCTAAGCTTTTCCATTCTTCCCAAACATGGAGTGGAATTGGCACGGGACTAGATGAATCCCATCCCACCTAATCCCTTCTAATCCCACGGGCACCTAATCCCTTCTAATCCCACGGCCCGTGGGAGGCGTGGGAGGTGGGATTAGAAGGGATTAGGTAGGATGGGATTTAAAAACATAATTATTATCCATGACATGGATGGTCTCCTGTTGCCATGGGATAAGATTAATTCCATGCTTTATTGGTAATATGGTGGTACATTGAATGGATATACCCACCATCATTTGAAATGAATGAGAATAATACATGTGATATATCTAAACCGTTCATTTGTTTTGAAACCTCATTTTATGACATGGGCCTAAAAATGAGGTAGATCCAAAACTTATGTGGCCCCAAAGAAGTTTTCAATGGTAAGTATTCAATCCCCATTGCTTTCTATGGTGGGGTCCACTTGAGCTTCAGATTTACCTGATTTTTTGGCCCATGCTTTGAAATAATCTCGAAAAATGGGTGGACGGTGTGGATATAGCCCACACATCATGGTGGGACCTACACAACTTGCTAAAATTGAGTGAAATTGGCACATAACCCAATGCAATTACATCAATCTAATTCCATGCTTTTCCATTCTTCCCAAACATGGAGTAGAATTGGCACGGGACCGGATGATCCCCATCCCACCTAATCCCTTCTATCCCATCCCACTAATTTGCCCAAACCGGTTTAACCCACTGCCACTCCTTCCTTCTTTAATCCGGTTGGTAAGTGACACTGGCTTAGCAAAAGCAAAAACTTTTCATGGGATACCAATCCAACCAATCAAACCTTATTATTTCCAACCATGTGGTTCGCATGAGATTTGTATCTACTTTATTTATCATGATGCCCTAAAATGAGGTGGCAAAATGGATTTAAGCATGAATATAAAAAAACATACACATTACTGTGAGCCTTATAGTTTTAGAAGCCGCCCGTTGTTATTTGGAAGTGGATTGCCCTGTATTTAGAGCTGGGCATTCTAGATTCGATCCGGTGGATCCGATCTGATCAGACCCGATCCGACCCGATTCGAACAGAACCGATGGTCTAGATCGGTCAGGATCGGGTAGCCCCACCCAGATCCGAAACATTTTCGGGTCGGGTACGGATAACGCCTGTTCCGAACCGACCCGATCCGTAATCCGATCCGATTGGATCCAATTCGGACCGATCCGATTCGAACCGTATTTATTAGGTTATATATATATATATATATGTGTGTGGTGTGTGTGGTGTGTGTGTGTGTGTGTGTGGTGTTGTGTGTTTTACTATTAGTTTTACCCGACCCATTTTTTTACCCTAGCCTAACTGCACCCGAAGAAACGCTCGTCGCCGCTCCCCAAATCCTTCCTTCTCTACCCTACCTTACCCGCACCCGAAGAACCCTCTTTGCAACCTGTTTTTTACCCTACCCGCACCTAAAGAATGCTCGTCGCGCCGGATCCGGAATCTCCAAATCGTCCTGATCCCAATCTCTACCGGCTAGGTAAATCTCTCTCTCTCTCTATAACTCTCTGTAACGCCCTGAAAATCGGGGGTCGAGCATAAACTCAACTCCCGAGTTCCAGAACATCACTTATACACAAATGAATGATGATTGAATGTTAACTGTATTCGTGCATTGAACATGAGTGAGATTAAGCCAAAACAGCATATCATACTCCAGAGACAGTTAAATTTGCAAGCGGAAGACTGTGATAGATAGATAAAATATATAAACTATGATGAGTCTCCAGAGTGTGATAACATTACCAGGTTAAGTAATTACAAGTACAGTTCTAAAATATACCAAATGTGAGGAAGTGTAATGTCTCCTATCCCAAGTACCGTAGCCCCATCAATACTATACCAGGTCCTCATAGACCTGTCAGAGATTACATGTAGGAGAACTCCTCCTCACCATCATAGTAGTAGTTCGGCTCTGCTTCATAAGCATCGCCATCACCTGAAACTCAACAAATCTGGTTGGTGTTGCAAACACCGTCCCGTAACGTGAAAGTGAGTGATCAACTCAGTGGAACAATAAAGCATAGGTTAACATGTTATCAATTCAGTCAAGCAGTAATGATAAAAGCAGTACAACCAACAATTTTTAACTACTCTTATCTAATGCAAGTATGAATGACATGATGTATGCCCTTGCCAAACCACCCTCATGCGACATCATCTTACGTTCGCGAATGCGTCCATCCCTCAGTGCTCCACATCTACCAGCACATGCAGTGCGATGATGAGCAGATTATACCGAGTAATTATTAGTTCATTTCAAACAGCAGTATTGGGAAACTAAGTACCTCCCTTGTATCATTCCCAAACACGATCCATCATAGGGTCGTCAATCCTAGTTAATCTCATACGGTATTATGGTTCGAGAGGCATCGCGAAGGCATCGCAAGGGCTCGTCACCCGTCAGCACGGATACAGATCTCACCGTATGCGGCTCAATTGCTGACCGTCAGCTCGAGTACAGGTCTCACCGTACTCGCTCAATCGCTGGCCGTCAGCTCGAATACAGGTCTCACCGTACTCGGCTTAACTCATACTCTAGTTGCTGTGAAGGGCTCGTCGCCAATCACAGACCTTGGAGTATACTCGAAGACACTACAGAGGACTCGTCGCCCGTCAGCACGAGTACAGGTCTCACCGTACTTGGCTCTCGCCGTAAGTGTCGACAGCTCGAATACAGTGTCCCATACCACCGTATTCGGCTCACGAGTTTGGTTGCTCAATGGTCACTACGAGGAGGCACGTGGCCCCAGCATAGGCCGACAGCTCGACCACGGTGTCCCATACCACCATGCCCGGTTCATGAGTCTTAGCGGATCGAGGTACCATGGTTAAAAGGGATTTCACTGGTAAGTTTGGTACCCTAGGTTCAAACAATAGCGTCCAAACATGGTGAACATACATTAGACAGATCGGGTTACTTGACGATCTCGGCTAGCTCGAGCGCACAACAAGTTGAACGACATGAAGTGCATAAGCACTTCGCGTGGCCAACCACTATCACCAACCGAAGTATGACTCGGATTCGTCGAACACATCTCACATGGCAAATGAATCACAGCCACGAATTCAATTCTGGTACCGAATGTCTGGACTACAATCATAGCCCCAATCGCATTAAATTGCAAATAGTTAAAGCAGTAATGAATCAAGATTTAAATCATACAACCAAAGTCTGATATTATCCGTTTTGGGCTGTCAGGGCTGTTGCACGCACTCGTTGCTCCACTCCCCCATCACCCATGACGGATCATACAACATAAATATGAATTTAAACATATGCATTACATAGAAAAAATCGTAAAGCAGTTGAGCATGTTATGAAGCACAACACAAGCATGAGTTTGTACATGTTCAATTCCTAATCACACAACTATCCAAGGAGATCATACGCATAGTTAAAAGAGGTTGAGAATCATATCTCACACCCTTATACATTACAATTTGCTAACTACTACTCATTCAGACATTTCAAGAAACACTTAAACAAACATACATCAACATACATGACATATGTCAATCACATAGGCATTAGGCCAAATCCTTTCACTAGGGAGTTGCCCCATCATAACACGCGTACACCCACGACGGATAGTCATGGCAAGCAGGAATCCAAGTTCCATATTCATTCAGTTCCTTCCACAAACACTTGGGCCACACATTTTAGCATATATAGTGTATATTGGCCGGGCGTGACTTAGGGCAAATCCTTTCGTCAAAGGGGTATCGCCAATACAACAATCATGAATCCATGACAATTAGTCATGGCAAGCACGAATGAGAATTCTATACAATACTCATTCAGTCATTTTCACAAACCTTAGAATACACTATTACAACATACATGTGTATGTTAGCAAAACATGTATTAGGGCTATCCTTTAGCCAAGCGAGTATTTTCTCCATGTATAATATATTACTATAATAAATAATCATATAAATACATCTCCAAAATTTATACGTATACAGTATTTTCTAGAATACGCATTTCAACATACATAGTGTATATAAGTAAAACATGTATTTAGGCGAATCCTTTTGCCAATAAGTATTTTATTATCCATATATCGTATATCCATATAACAAATAAACATGTCAAACACATTTCCAAAAAAATATACGTATACCGTACTTTCTACAAATACCCTAGAGTATGTAGAATTCCATATTTTTCATCTTTAATCGAAACGGAAAACTGACAGCACTTTGTACATGTGCAATTGCATGCAGATCATGAATCTATCATTATCTGACATTGAAAGCGTTGAAAACCATAACTTATACACCTAAAGTCCGCACCTTTTGTCGTAGAATCGTAACGGAGTTGATAGGTTTGTTAAGCTTCCGTATTTGGCAGTTTGGTAACCTATAGAAACGAAATAGGTTAGCTATTTCATAACCTACAACCACCCAAGCCCCAAATCAGATTAGGGTTAGGGTTCCTTCCTACAAATGACGCCGGAAACGCCGGGAAAGCGATGAGAATCAGGCGGTGGAGCCTGAATAGTGGCAGGAAAGAGTGGCAGGGAGATTCTCCCACTGCTCCCACACTTTCACTCTCTTTTCTCTCTCTTTTTTCTCTCTCAATCTCAAATTCGTATGGCTGCCATGAGAGACGGTTTAAGGTCCTTATATAGCCTAAAAATTCACCGAAATAGACTTATGTTCAAAGTATACTTACATTATAACCAAATCGGCATTGTTTCAGCTCAAAAGAGGGTTTCTGGCGGGCCTCCTTGAGCCAAAGGTCGGACTTAAGCTCACTAATGCTGGATCTACATTCTATTAAGTTTTCGTTTCAGTAGGATTTTCAGATCACGCATGGCGGACCGGTTTCAGTTCAACGGTCAACGGATCTCGATCGGAGATTCCGAGTACATGTAAATGTGTATGAAATTTCTCCTGATCCGAGGATGTAATTTGGTCTGATTCTGATGGTCTGGTTGCTTAATACTGATCCGCAAGCGAGAGGTGCCAGATTACTATTCAAGATATTTTAATTTTGAAATTATTTCACATTTCTCACACTCTTCACTCTCACTCCGAGCTCAAGCGAATAGCGCTGGGACATTATTTGGATTTGATTTCCGAGATGGTTGTCAAGCCCAGTGAGGCGGTCCTAGTTCCTTAACTTCGTGTTAATCGGACTTCCGACGTACGGTCCAGATCCGATACGGTTTCGAGATGCTCCGAGAGCAGCCGGGTAATGAGATTGATCCTAGATTTTAGGGTAACCTAGCGTCAATGATTCTACAAGTTTTGGGTCTTGCAGATCGTATTTAAAGCGATTGGTGTTAATTTCACAGGTACTCTAGTTTAACACTAGCTAATTCTAGCCTAATTTCTAAAGGATTTAGTCCTGTATGATTTCTGTCTGAGGTGGTACCTGGCCTTTGCAGTTTGTATATAAAGTGATCCAAGTTATACTACTTAGCTAGTTTAGGATAGTGTCTAGATGAAAGTGCTTAGAAAAATTGAAAGAACAAGGTAGTGAAGGGTGATTTGTGAAGGAAATGGGTTCAGAAGCGACTTTAGACTGTGGGGTTCAGTTCTGACGAATTAATAAGGTGTTAGGAGCAACCCATTGCCTAAGGACATCTAATCCCAGGTTGGCAAAAATCCGGGATGTTACACTCTCTCTTTCACTCTCTTTATCTCTCTCTGCAACTGTCTCTCTCTCTAATCGGGCGCGGATTAGCTACTGACAGGTTGAGTAGCGAGAGTCGCTACTACTGAAGTGACATCACTAAGTTTCATGAGCCCCACCATGATGTATGTTTTGTATCCACGCCGTCCATCCATTTGGAGAGATCATTTTAGGGTAAGATCCAAAGAATGAGTTAAATCCAAAGCTCCAGTGGACCCCAACAGAAAACAGTGGGGCAGTGATGCCCACCATTAAAAACTTCTAAAAGCCACAAGAGTTTTAGATCAGCCTGATATTTGTGTTTTCCCTTCTTTAATGTCTTTTTTAACTTCTGAACAGGTTGGATTTCAAATAAACATTGTGGTGGGCCGTAGGATAGTTTCAATGGTGGGAATCACTCTCCCCACTGTTTTATGTGGTGGGGTCCACTACAAATTTTTATCTGCTTCATTCTTTGGTTCATATTCTAAAATGATATCTCAAAATGGGTGGACGGTGTGGATACAACACATACATCATAGTGGGGCCCACAGAACTTGGTGACGTCTTTCAGTAATATATTTGCCACAATTAAGAGGAATTTCTTTCAGTAGTATATTTGCCACAATTAAGAAAGATGTTTCAACTCATTCATTACGGCCACAACACACATGCAAGTAATTTGGACTGTCCAAATCATAGGTCAGGTTGTGGATGGACCACAACTTTAGTTTTTACTGAGTGGATAATCATGGCCGTGTAGTTAGAGTTTATAAAAACTAACAGTTAAAAAAGAAAATGGTCAACGATCCATATGCAACACAATGGACGAAACACACGGTTAAGATGATTTTTTGTGGCTATGATCCATCCTCATCATTTTTGGTGGCCATGATTACTTGCATGTGTGTTGTGGCTGTAATGAATGAGTTGAAACATCTTTCTTAATTGTGGCAAACATCTTTCAGTAGCGTAATCCGCGTCCCAACCGATCATCCAACTCGGAGCTCGAGGAGCGTTAGTGCTCATCTTCGCACGACGCGTACCAAGAGCTACTATAGCCGGTGTCAGCTAAGCAGCAGTAGCACTGTACTTGAAGCTTCTTCAGGAAGATATACGACTTGAAGCTTCTTCAGGAAGCTATAAGCTGGTGTGAGCTTGTGTGGGCCCTGCCTTGAATTTTTTGGTTTATCCACACCGTCCATCAGTTTTTCCATATCATTTTAGGGGTTGATACTAAATTTTAAGTATATCTAATAATTAAGTCGACTGCACCATAGGAAACAATGAGAATAATGATTTCTCACTGTTGAAAAAGATGAACGAACCGAACCTTGCCCAATCCGATTCGACTCGGGTTTCCTGACCGAGTCGAACTCGGATCAGTTCAAGTCAGCAGAGTTCTGGTCAGTTTCGAGTCCGATGACCCAAATCCGGTACCGGATCGGATCAAGTTCGGGTCAGGCCCTGCAAATTTCGAACAGAGTCGAGTTGGACCCAATCTGATTCGATTCGGTCCGATGCCCAGCTCTACCTGTATTCCACGGGGGCCATACATATGTCGGGTAATAAATCTACTGTGTCCATCAATTTCGAAATGGCACAATAGGACATGATTCTAAAAATCAGGTAGATCCAAAACTTATGTGGATCACACCACACGAAACAATGGGGTTTTAATGCTTATGGGTGACAAAGTTTTATACCAGGATGATATTTGTTACTAAAGTTTATTTGAGTCATAATAATTCATATGGACTTGAGTTTTTAATTTGCCTGATTTTTAGGGAGTGTTTGGATCATAAGTTACTTAAGCTACTTATGCATCAAGTAGTTTACTAATGTAGAGCAGGTCGCGAACACTTTCATGTCCAAGATGGACCAGAGAAGGCCTAATCGGAGGCGGAAGTCATCAAGACCGTCCGAACCTTAAAACAAGCATATCTCGCAAATCAAAATGAGTTACTCGATGTACCATATATGATTTTGGGGTAGGACGAGCTATTTTATTTCCGTTTTTACCATTTTTAATAAGTTTTGGTTTGATTGTAACTTTTCATCGGTTGGGCTTTAGGTTGTGTCCAACATGAAAAGTGTTTATAAAAATTAGGAGAATAACGTGGTTAAGCCACATAGGACGCTTATAGTAGGTTACGAATTTTAGAGAGTTTTAGTTTTAGTTTAATTCCGAAACTTCTTCCAAGGCTTGGTATCCCTATTTAAAGTGTTGTAGACTTGTTTATTTCAATCAATCAATCAATTTATGAATTTTCATGAATATCATTTATATTTTCTTGCTTTTTCCTTGTGGATTTGAGAAGTCTTTGTGAGAAGTCCAGAGAAGCTTGTGATCGACCTCATCACGTTCATCCCTCCGTCACTTATTTTGGTTTCTACTTGTTAAGTTGAAGTGCTTAATTTTAATAAAAAAAGTTACTTATAATTGATCTTAAACCAAACTTATCTCAAATAAGTTACTTATCTACAATTGTAAGTAGAAAAAGTAACTTACCTAATGGTATCCAAATGGGGCCTTAAAATCCTGTCCTATTGTGGTCTTTCAAAACATATGGATGGAGTGAATTTCTCATGAACATCTTTGTAGGCTCCACATAACCTCGGTTACAATTATATCTTTG
Organism: Magnolia officinalis; assembly: GCA_021015155.1. NCBI lineage: Eukaryota > Viridiplantae > Streptophyta > Magnoliopsida > Magnoliales > Magnoliaceae > Magnolia > Magnolia officinalis. Next base: position 10,428,226 of record JAJHSJ010000012.1, on the reverse strand, counting down.
TACCTGTGGTCACAGGCAATTTGCTTTCGAACAGAGACATGGGAGTTACATGATTACTCAAAAATGGATGATTGTTGAGAAATCCTCTTATGGTGGTTAAATTAAAAATTCACATGTTTTGTTCACTCCCCAAGTATAGGGTTGTGATGTAGTAATAAACTCGGTAAGACCGAGGTCGAATCCACAGGGACTGAAACCTGTACGTAATCTGAAACTAATTAGAACTAGAACTAGCCTAAGATGAAATCTAAATCGCTTGTAACTTTGAGGAATAATGTTGAAGTAATTAACTAAACTTAGGATAACTCAGAGGAAGAAACTAGGGATTCAGAGGATCCACTTGTAGAGATCAGAGAGATTTTATGCCTGTATCAAAAGCTCAACTGAACGTCCTTTGATACGGTTTTCAAGAAATGAAAGGTATATGAATTAGAATGGATTCCATCACCAGACCATGCCTAGGAGACAAAGTAAACAACAGAATTAAACTAATTACCAACCAATCAATAATGCATGAAGGTTAGGAAGGGTATCGACATCCAACCATGCCCAGGAGACAATGGTGAACAACAGGGCTTCCTGACGTCATAAACATAAAGAGGAAAAGAAATACTCAAAGCCACCGCAGATCTATTGTAATTTTAGTCACAATAAACCATTGAAAACTAAAAACATTCCCTTAATAAAATTAAATCAAAATCCATTCAGTTTAAACAAAAGGCACAAACATAGACTCATCCCGTCACGCTACAGGCTTCACCTCTTAGCCCTAACTAAGAGGTTTAGCTCAACATGATGGAGCTAGACATCTTAAACAAAAGAAAAAAAATAAAAATAATAAAAATAAAAGAAAAGAGAACAATCTACTCCCTGGTGCTCTACGTCGAAGCCCAAGCCTCCACAGCTGCCTCCACGTCCAGATCTGAATCCCCCTCCTCTGAAATTTCTTCTTTTTTTATAGGCAAGGGAGGTTGCTGTGTTTCCTTGCTGGAGTCGGTTGATGCAGTCGGTCAGTGAAGCTCTCCTTAAGCAGCAACGTGCGTGACTTTCTTTACGCAGCCAAGAAAGCGGGTGGAAAAGCTTCCACCGTCCTTACATATTTTTTTAAATGATGACGTCCCTGGGGGCATTTTTGGGTGAGCGTCACGATGGACGGTTTGGATCTTCCATCCGATCCAAGATAGTGGCCCACAGCTGCCAGAAAATATCGGATTTTCCGGACATAACACAGGCCTGCGTATTTGTTACGCAGTGACGCTGGTTGGGCTCATTGGAGCTGTCTTTTGCGAAATCCACCCCATCCAATGTGTTTTTCTCGAAAAACCAGTCAAGAATGGCTGGTTTGTACTCGCATTAACGCGGCCCATGGGATCTTTTACTCCACCGTCCATTCTTCCATTTGAACAACAAAAATCAGATCCTCGCTGTTTCTTGAAAAATTTCCACCTAGGCCTTAGTCTTGATCAACGTCCAGATATGTTGGATGGTCTGGATCATGCTCCCGGATCATCGTGACGGCCCACCAACTTAGTTCGCAGCTCCCTGTTCCGGATTTCGGAGCAAAAATCGAAATAGAAGGCTCTGTTTCTTTGGATGGGAGTTGGTGGGGTCCACGTACTTGCTATCTTGGAAATCCACTCCGCTCATCAGGTTCTGCTTCAAAAACCTACCATCAATGGTCGGTTTTTAATTGATTTCTTTGCGGCCCACAGATTCTTCCTTCAGCCGTCCATATTGCATTCAACGGTCAGGATCTTCCGATCGATTGCATAAGGTAAAAATTGCGCCTAGGTGAGGTTAGCACTCATATCCTGAGACCATTGAACGGTTCGGATCATCGAGGAAGAGGGTGTGTGGGGCCCACAACGCAGCTCAGCGTCCGCACCTTGCGGACGCTGTGCGTTCGCTAACAGGCTCGGGTCAGCGCTCGCTGACGGGTGCCCTGGATCCTGTGCACCTTTAGTGCACTTGTGAATGGTGCACAAACACGGCTGGTGGGGTCCACAAGAGATGCATGTGAGGTATCAGCTCCGCCCATCTCTTTTATCATATTATTTTAGGCGTTGAATCCAAAATTGAGGCAAACCCAGAGATCATGTGGGCCCCAAATCAAAATTTCATGAGCTGATCTATCCGTTGAGCCACTTCTGTAAGGGTCCAATGGCTGATTTTTGACATGTACGGTTAATTAATGGCCCTCAAGACATATATAAAGTCTTAACCTAAACGGATGGTGGAAACCCTGTGATCTCGCATTCTGGCTGGCTTTCAGGCGACTTGAGCTTCAATTTCTCGCTTTTCTCGGATATCTGACGTGTATATCCATTGATCTTGGTCCCCTGGAGTCCGTCCCTTGCTCTGGTGAATTTGGAGCGTCAAATCCACGCTTTTAGTATCCCATTCAGTCATATGATCGTAAATTCACCCTGCAGCACAAACACGATTAACCGAGCCATTAAACGGTATCATACTCATAAATTTGAGTAATAATTGGGGTCTGATATGCAATATTTGACCCTCAACATATTTTTTGAAAATTCAAAACCAAATTGTTCCTCCTCTAAATTTCTTTTTAAATTTGTGATGTATTGGTAATGGGTAATTTCTTATTAGTAATACGCTAATTAATTGGTTTGTTTAATTGTACAAGTATTGCCCTGCAGTCATATCATGCTTTGGTGATGCAATTGTTAAGCAAATTCGATGAGGTCAAGTTAAAACATAAAACTCGAGAAAACAATATTGATGCAAATGAAATGTCACAATTATTGTTAGGATTTCAAATCATCATAGAATTTGAAGGAAGAATAATAGTTATTCAAAAAAGATCGTTGCCTTTGGTCTTTTAACGGGAATTGGCTAATGAAATTTGTCAAGTCGACACAAGCAATGATGATCGAAGAACTCTAATCATAAGACGAACAAAAAGTCGAGCAAGACATTAAGAGGACGCTTGTAAATTATGTATTAATCGATGATGAACTATATCGAAAAGAGACCAATGGAGTATTGTTGCGATGTGTGAGTTAAAAAAGAATCTATGTTGGCTATGGGTGAAGTGCATGAAGGAATTTGCGGAGCACACTAAGTCGGAAGGAAATGAAGCGTACACTTCGATGTTATGGGTATTTTCAGCTAAGCATGTAAGCCGATTATAACCAATATGCTAAAAGGTATGAAGCATGTAAAAAACATGGGTTGATATAACATGTGTCTGCGAATGAATTACATCCTATTGTCAAACCTTGGCCATTCTGAGGATGGACTATTGATTTGATAAGAAAAATTTATCCTCCTTTGTCTAAAGGACATAACTTAATTATTGTGGCCACTGATTACTTTTCCAAGTGAGTATAAGCAAAACCTATGTTGGAAATCGATCATCAAGAGATTATTGAGTTCATCGAGACTCATATAATTCATTGATTTGAGATTCCTAAGTTGATGATTATGGACTAAGGGGCAACTTTTTCGTCCAAGAAAGTCAAAGTGACAGATGATCGATATTGAATTAAACCATTGCATTCACCGCCTTATTATACTCAGGCTAACGGTCGGGCTGAAGATAGTAATAAAGTTATTTAAAATATTTTACGCAAGATGATCAATGAAAATCTAAAAGAATGACATATTAACCTATCTGAAGCTCTTTGGACTTATCGCAACTCGTTTCGAACATGCATAGGGATGAGTCCATTTGGACTTGCATATGGATATGATGTTGTTTTACATTTGGAGGTGATTATGACATCATTACGGGTAGCCCATCAGGCTAACTTGACGTTGGCCGAGTTCACAAAAGTTATGTTGGTTAAGCTCGAGGACTTAGTTGAAATACGGCTAAAGGCCTTAAATTTCATTATGTCAAATAAGGCTAGGGTTGCTCGAGCATACAATAAGAGTGTGTGTGTGTGTGTGTGTGTGTGTGTGTGTGTGTGTGTGTGTGTGTGTGTGTGTGTATAACTCTCAAGTCCAACTGGTTGGACCACGGGTTGTAGGTCCACTCAGCTGATAACTTCTAACCAGTTAAGAACATGTGACATCAAACCCCTTGAATAGGTTGGCCCAACCATGAGGATTGCCTGGTTAAAAAATCAGGCCCATCTGCTCACTGGGTAGACCACAACATGGAAAACAATTTCCAGCCATTGATAAATAGTAAATTACAAGTGCTTGCCATTTGGCTGGTTTTTTGCCGAAGGCCATTCTTATGATAGGGCCAAATGGTTTTTACTGAAGGCGATTCTTATGATAGGGCCGACCTATTAGATGGGTTGGATGTTGCACACATATCACAAGTAAAAAAGTTATTTGATGGATGAACTATAAGTTGTAATCCAACTAATTGGACTTGAGAGCTGCTATATATATGGAATTTTGACCATATTAGTCTAGTGGTATTGTGAAGTGCCACAAAATTTTGTTCTCTCAACTATATTCTTTAATTGGCCTTTGTGTTACTTTTTGAAAATTAGTGGATGAAAGTACTCCTGCTTTGGAACTTGGTCCCTCATGGAGGTTTTTTTTATTATTTTCAAACATGTTTTCAAGGGAACCACCACGACCACCCCATTCAACTGCATTTTTCAGTGTATGTTCACTACCATCAACTTCTGTAGTGTATGGGCACCGCCAATCATTTCTAAGGCCCTACAAAAGTGTTATTTTTATTCAGATGACCACATTTCTTAAATATAGAAGCCACTAATATGTGAAAGATATTTTAATTGAATTTTTTATTTTATTTTTTATAGGATAGTATTTTCTTAGAGATGAAAACCACTTTTGATTGTGGATAGAGATGGACGGCCATGATTGTTGTTGTCGTGGGGAGAAGTGATTGTTAGAAGGGATTTAACGCTAGATGATGATGGTTATGATTGTCATATGGAAGACAATGAATAAGATAAAATTTGAATTTTGTAATGTATTATTTTGGTTGAAGTGGTTGTCATATGTTAAGGGTCTGGGTTATCTATGTTAAGGGTCTAGATCTAAGTTATCATGTGTTAAGAGTCTAGGTTGTCATGTGTTAAAAATCTAGGTTATCATATGTTAAAGGTTTGAGTCGTGGTTGTCATGTGTTAAGGGTTTATGTTATCATATATTATGGGCTTGGGTCATAGTTGTCATGTATCAAAGGTATATGTCGTCATGTGTTATGAGTCGAGCTTGTCATGTGTGAAGGGTCGAGATTGAATTGTCATGTGTGAAGGGTTGAGATTGACACACGGCAACCTAAATCCTTAACACATGACAACCTCGACCTTGAAAAAGCAATGACTATGGTACCAATCGCTACAGAGTAAAACTCTCTTTTGTTACATATCTAATTTGTAGCCTTTGGTCCATTTTTTGTATTGAATGCAAGACAACCTTGATATTTAACGCATGACAATGTCAACCCTAACAACCTTGACCCTTAACACATGACAACCTTGACCCTTAACACATTAGCCCTAGGAGGAAGCAAGCTAAAGGCTTAAACGGACTACACCACAAGAAACAATGGTGATTGAACTCCTACCGTTGAAAACTTCTTAAATGAACTACACCACAAGAAAACTTCTAAGGGTGTTTGTACATCGTCTATGGGATCCATCATCACATATGTGTGGAATCCACTCAATCCATTAACTTCAAAATTTCATTAAAGGCCATGGTTCGAAGCATGATCAACATCCGTTAGTCACATTGATCACATCACCAAAAAGTAGTTTGTATCGAACGGATACCATTATCAGTTATCGGGTTTTGTGGGCCACATAAAAATCATGTCAGGAAGAAGTTAGCATCTTCCCATATAAATAGAAGGCTACAAAGAAAATGAACGAATTTGATATAAGTTACAGTAGATCCAATAATCAATCCTATCGACGTCATTTACTTGAGATTAAATACTACATGACTTCTTCACTCAAAATCCATATAACTTTTGATCCAAAGATGTGCAATTTCGTCTGAAAATGTTTTTAAAACCTATAAGATGACTTGTGTGTGTGTGTGTGTGTGTGTGTGTGTGTGTGTGGTGTGTGTGTGTGTGTGTGTGTGTGTGTGTATATATATAGGGAAAAGGTACTATGTGCTCGGCCTCACGATAAGCTCCCGTGAGGTCGAGCTGTGTGGACCCCACCGTGATGCGTTTCGACCATCAACACCATGCATTTGATGGGTCCCCTTTAAATTATGGGATACCCCAAAAATCAGCCATACATGGAACTCAGGTGGGCCATACCATCTAAAATTATGTGAAGACACCGTTAAAACATATAAAAGCACTTAGTGGGGCCCACCTGAGTTTTGCATGCGCCTGAAACTTGGTCTGAACCCTCATTCAAGTGAGACACACATAATGGATGGGCTGGATTTGCAAACTACATGTCAGTGGGCCCTCAAAAATGGTTATGAATGTTTTAATGGTGCACGGCCCTCTCCACTTTTGTATGTGGTGTGGGCCCCACAAGTCACGGATTGACTTGATTTTTGAGACCTAGATACACGATGGAATGATGCATCTAACTGATGGGGTAGATGTTCGAAACGCATCACGGTGGGGCCCACACAGCTCGACCTCATGGGACGTTAAAATCAGCTCGAGCGCATAGTCCCCCCCCCCCCCCCCCCCCCCCCCCCACACACACACACACACACACACACATATATATAAAGAGAGAGAGAGAGAGTCCTACTCAGTTGCGCACCTAGGTGAGTACCTGTGCACACCTTTGCACGTATGTCATGGGCACAACCAATTGATCCCCGTGATGCGGAACCCCATGAAAACTTCAGGCCCTAACTTTAGGCTTGATTCAAAACTCTGGTGGGCCATAGAAAAGAGAGAAGCAAATCAAGAGAGGAAACTGTTTTCTTTCTCCATAGCCTACCAAAGTTTTCGATCAGGCTGAAAGTTGGGCCCAAAAGTTTCATGGGATGCCGTATCACGTGGACAGATCGAATTTTGTACCTATAACACGTATACAACGATTGCGCAGAGGTGCGGGTGAGCATTTCACTATAAATATATATCTCATCTAAGCCACTGTCCAAGATACCGTTGGAAATTTGTCTTTACTATCACAGCCAAGTGAAAACGATCAGGCGTTCATTCCATGCATTATATTTATTTAATCATCCAAGTCTCTCCTCTTACGATGGTAAGGTTGGAAGATAGCTTAAATATTTGCTAGCAGATTGCGTGGTGTCAAGACTCTGTGGGCCCACCGTGACGTGTCAGGACTGTATCCACAGTCAACCCTTTGACCTTCTCCCAGTCCCACAAAACTCCATCCAACCATCTTTCATCCCTTAGGAATCCCTGTCCCAACCCCAATCCGTACCCATTCCACTCTGTTTTTGTTTTTTCCTTGATGGTCCATTTCAGTTACATAATTGATTAATACAGGCAATCGATAGGAAGAGATTAAACCGTAGCCAAAAAATATAGTCGCTCTAGTGACCTCTACCACTCTCATGTGGCATTGAGATTTTTTTTTTTAACCATTCTTCAATTTAAATATAAAACATAAGCTATAGTAATATCAGAAATACAAGGAAATACGCTTACTTTAAAAAGCCTGTTTGATTTGCTGAAATTTCTTGTAAATAGATGGAAATGGGTAGTAATGTACAGCGTCTCAAATGTGTCTTGGCATGGAAGACGTCCATACCTATTGGCAAAACACCTTAGGTCCTTCCATGTCCATTCATTTTGCTAGATCTGGTGTAGTCCACTTGAGCTTTGGATCTGCCTCAGTTTTTTTTTTTTTTTTTTTTTTTTTGGTTCATGCCCTAAAATAATCTGACAAAATGAATGGACGGCGTAAATAAACACATACATCATAGTGGGGCCCACACTTTAGGTTTGGAAAACACACCACAGAGGTTGAGTTTTGCCGGTTTTCGAGTCAAAATTTCCCCTTCTTGCCAAGCAGCAAAAACATCTCATTATTATGATTTTTATCACCGTTTACCAATAATTACACCCAACCAAACAGGTGATACATCTAAAAATAACCATTTTTATTTTTATTTTTATTTTTACTTTCATTTCATAGTTAAATATGGGGTAAAACCCTCCCACCTCAATATTGAAACAGACCATAGAAATTACTTCCAAGTAGCAGTTAATTGGGTATTTACAGGAGAAATAAAACCATTTTGGTAATTACTTGAGCCTCTTTAATAGGTTAGGTTGGTGCACAATCTCAATTTCAATTTGCTAAGGGTAAACTAATTTAACAGGGGTGACAAAAATGGAAGGAGATTTGGCTTTTAGTAGTAGCATAGATAAGAATGGCTTTCCCAGAACACAAACACTACAGATAGAATCTCTTTTACAGGAAATCCATATCTTAGAACAGAATCACAACTCCTACTAAGATTCCAGGGAGCCAAACGCCCCCTAAATTGAATGGGTCAAATTTAGAATACATTCTCACTCAGAAATCCAGGAAAAAGCGTCACAGCCCTCTAATTTTGGTCATTTGAAAAGACGAATTACCTAATGTGGATCATGGTTGATAGAAGAATGATAGCTCAAACCGTGTTTGGATGATGGGGCTACCATTGGTAGAGGTGGATGGTTTGGATGATGGGGCTACCATCAGATCATTATCAAATAAGTGGACATTTGGCCAGCGAAGGGCGACCCAAACACACACACCACAGAGGCAAACACTGGTTGGTAATATGTGTTTTCCCCTTTCTGAAAGACAAATGGATATTTATTAAGAAAAGAAAACGAATAAGATAAAAGACAAGCAGAAAGAGAAACTGACGAGTGACCCTCTCGTTACTCCCTCTTTTGCCAGAAAATCGACAACCTCACTTGCACACCCAAAACATTTGGAAAGACGACTCTCCCTCCACGAACAAGATCTTTACTCTTGGAGAAAAATGCAAATTTCCAATGCCCTGGATCTGCTGATAGAGCATATTCGTAGGTGTTGGGTAACTCAACTTCAATCATCACAACCCCAAGGAGTGAGAGAATATGCAACTCTTCCCACCCCACCACTAGAAGTGAGGGAACTGAAGAATTTGGAAGAGTAACTACCACTTAGGGGGTGTTTGGATTGTAAGTTTCTTAAGATAAGCTACTTATGCCACAAATAGCTTATCTTAGTTTCTACTTATTAAGAATATAAGTATGTTTGGTAAACAACATACTTATCAGCTTCTCCTCTAATGCCTCTCTTCAGCAACTTATGAAAAGTAGAAAAGCTCAAAAAATTAACTGAAATGATTACATACTTTTAACTAAAAAAGTATCTTATAACTAATCATAAACCAAACTTATCTGAAATAAATCACTTATCTACTGCTGTAAGTAGATAAAGTAACTTATTTGGTGGTATCCAAATGGGCCCTTAGCATTGTTCCATATTTGCCGATTGCTCTCCAAACAGTCACCGTTCCTTTTAGGAGCGAATGTCGAGATCAACCCACATCTAACACCACAAATTCAATGGCATCAACATTCCTCCATAAAGCATGTAACTACTCTCCAGAGCACCACCATTTGCTAAAAAGCATCTAACTTCTCTAAGTTTATGCACCAATGTATCCCTTCTTTGGCTTTTACCTTTTGGACATCCTTCCAATTCATCAAGCAGAGAAATTACAAGCCATGTTAACCTTCTCACAAAAATCCTTTTGAACGCACTGTACTTTCTTAGTACAGCTCGCTGAAATCTCAAAGAAGAGGAAGTGCACCAAAAGATTCACAAAGCAGACTTTTCTTCTTCCTCTTTTTTTTTTTTTTGGTAAACATTCAAGTAGAAAGGCACCAGCTTTTCTCCATCCTTCCAATAATGGATCTCAAAAATAAGTTAACATTGTGTTTTCCTCCTAAAAGCAACCTGAAAGAGTCAAATGGGTGGTGCAGAACATCTCAAGACGGTGCTACCCCCACAATGGTGTTTTTACCTACATTCACCTTTTCTTCCAAATACAAATGCTGCTTTAAAACAATAAAGAACACTCACCTTTTCTTCCAAATACAAATGCTGCTTTAAAACAATAAAGAACACGGTTAATATTCCTTTGTTTGGCTCAAAGCTGCATCAAACAAGCATAATAGGAGGAAGAAAATGCAATTCTGTCACCCACTGTCAATCCTTTTGAGCATGTTAGAGTAAGATTAGTACTTTTATCTCCAGAGTATCTCCTAGATTAGATTACATAGCTAGTTGTGTACTAAGATTTGATAAGATACATTCTCTCTAGCATATATATGGATCATTATCAATGAATACTATACACTCAAAAAGTTTTCTCAATGTAGCCCTAAATCTAAAATGCTATCAGAGCCTTAATCTGGGCAGTTGATCCACCACCATTTTTTTCCTGACCTGCACGATTTCTTTATTCATCTCCATCACCGATTGCAGATCATTCTATCCGCAGTCAAAATCACAGCTCAGAACCTAGGTGCACCTGCCAGAATTGCAGCCTCTCCATCAGCCACACCACATCTCAGATTTGAAATGTCGAATTTGGGCTCATGCCTTGCTACAACCCAGTGTATCAGCATCAACATCTGGAGGCCTGTCTCCCATCTGGATCTAAAGCCATCAGCTTCATCTCTGTTTTGTGCAAGAAAAACCATTTTGACCGTGGCACAATCATCTTCTCTGGGGCTGGCTGTAAAACCCATCTACTACACATTCTCTCTAGCATATATATGGATCATTATCAATGAATACTATACACTCGAAAAGTTTTCTCAATGTAGCCCTAAATCTAAAATGCTATCAGAGCCTTAATCTGGGCTGTTGATCCACCACCATTTTTTTCCTGACCTGCACGATTTCTTTATTCATCTCCATCACCGATTGCAGATCATTCTATCCGCAGTCAAAATCACAGCTCAGAACCTAGGTGCACCTGCCAGAATTGCAGCCTCTCCATCAGCTACACCACATCTCAGTTCTGAAATGTCAAATTTGGGCTCATGCCTTGCTACAACCCACTGTATCAGCATCAACATCTGGAGGCCTGTCTCCCATCTGGATCTAAAGCCGTCAGCTTCATCTCCGTTTTGTGCAAGAAAAACCATTTTGACCGTGGCACAATCATCTTCTCTGGGGCTGGCTGTAAAACCCATCTACTACCATTCTTCCCGCATTTGCATCTTCCCACCTGTCCATCGCCAGATCTGTCGTTTCCCCTTGCAGCATCCATCTCCAGCAACTGCTCCTTCCATGAACCTCGCATCACCCACCGTCTCCTCTGTCAGCGACAACCCATCTGATATGTTTTCAGCCATCTGATTCCTTCGATAATTTGACCATTCCCACAACTGGGGATCAAGCTATGGAGATGGCCTTCAGATCCAACATCATCATCTCTAATCCTGCACCTATCTCCTGTCATTTATCAATCATCCCCAATCTGTGCCTACAGTCATCTCATAACTCTGACTAATGATCTAATCTTCGCCGGCCTCCATTCCAGCCCATCTCAGCACCAACACATGACCTCAAATCTGGCGCACACCCATCATCTCTTCCATCTCCGCACCACCATGTTGCACTGCTGCCTGCCAGGCAACGTTTGCTGTTCTGCTTCTGCTTCAATTAGCGATCCATTGCTGCCCAACTAGCAACCTATTGCTGTTGTCCCTGCGCCCATCAGAATCCAACCACCCATCACTGCAACTAAGATCCACCATCTCAGCTCCTTGCTTCATTCTGAATGCATCCAACCCTGCCGGATCTAATCTGTCCCTGCAACCACAGCCTATCTCTGCTGCAACTCTTGGGCCAATCAGCACAAACACCCATCTCTTTGCCTGAAACCCAATCCTGAATTATCCAACTTCAGCCGCCCAAATTCCCCATTGTTGCATCCCGATTGGGCATCCATGAAACCAGAAATGGTCTCCTCATCTCCTCACTGGACCTGCTGTCAACTGCCGCTGCATCTTGAGCTCCATCCCTACAATCTATCCTCATCACCAAGATCTCCGGACTCATGCCTACATGTACAACTGTGCATAACTTATTGCTGATTCTCCGGATGGACAAACTCTCTCTTCATAAAAGTAAAAAAGGAGGAACCCTTCTTCATATCTTAGTGCTTTGTGAGTTTAGCTAATTTGGGCACACCTTACCCATCCAAACCACAATCAAGCCCTACAACTATGTACTTATGATCTTAAATCTCGGTTGTCATTTTCATCATCATTGCTACCTGAGATCTGTCAATGCCACTTACGGCATACAATTCTACTGACATCATCGTCATTTCTACCATTATCATAACTATTTAACATAATGCTCAATCCAACTTGATATGGAGGACTTCTGCAAACAGTTGAGCATTTCTTTTCCCTTCATCACTTTTTCTTATTAGATCATTGTTCTCCATTAAGAGTATAGTTCACTCACATATCGTACACTATTGCACTTGCCTTCACAAGCCATTGTGAGTCCTCCCCTCTCAATCATTGTGAGTATAGTATACTTACCTCACGTGCAGTGTTGCATGTGTGTATTTGAAATGATTTTCATGTAAATGTTGTTTGGTAGCTTGATGGTTGTCGAGTTTGAATGGCCTACTACTGGAAGAGAATTCAACAGATGACAAAAGCTTAATCTACCGACGAGCAGCATTTGAATTGAAGGTCTCCTGTATCTAAACAGGTTGTGTGTGGGGGAGTGATAGTACATGCTGATTATCGTCTTCTTTTTCTTATATGTTCCAAGCTAAGCATGATTGATATCCATGCTCCACCTTAAGGGGGGAGTGCTACAGTATAAGATACATATGTACATCCAAACATATACAATTGCATATACTATAGATAGCTACATGGATGGATTCATGTATATCTGTTAAGGTCTCCCACAGATCTCCTATAAATATCTACAGAGTTCCCATGCCTTCTACATATTCCTGCCATTTTCAATAAAATAAAAAGATCACAGTTTCTACAATGTTGTCTCTTGTGGAATAACAGAGAAGCATAGATCTAAAGCCCGCCATGCATATGAGGAAGCTTACAATCTCGGCTACTAAGGAACCGTAACATGTTCCAAGAAATCAACATACATAACAACGATTAGTTGGTCATGCATTTTCAAAGAGAACGAATATTCACACCCACCTTTTTCATATGGATGCATTTTCCATCTCTAATATTACTAGGAGCAAAAAAGGGTGCAATCAATCAAATAGGATGGGTATAAATATCACTTTCTTTTCAAAAGTCAAAACATCCAAAAATCATTACGGTATGGCATCATAGTCATGGTGTGCCGTAACAACCATTTACGAGGCCATAAAGATCGTTACGTAAAGGTAACAATGGCAACAGTTACATGTTGCAGCGTTATAAAGGTGTAACGGCTATTATGGAAAAATAACCCGTAAAAGCCATTACCGCCCCCGTAACGGTCTATTACGCCCCCTGTAAAGGCCATAATAGCCCCATTACAGTCCATGACACGGTGGATACAGGTTTTTCAGTTTTTTTTTTTTTTTTTTTTCAATAAAAAAAATAAAAAAAAAAAAAACCATAAAAGCTGTTCTGAAATGGGCACCTAAGAAATGGGCCGTTACAACCCTTATTGTACAAGTAACGGTGGTGGCTGTTACGGCCACCGTTACCGTTACGGAATACCTTGACCACAGTAACTTCACATTTCTTTCCAATATGATAAATACTCGAATACCAAAAAAGAATAAGAAAAAAAGCATTGTTTACAAGCAAAGCAAATTGGGTCTCAGACTGGTTGATCCGCCTAGGAAGACATCATCTACATGCCAACAGAACATTCTAATATTGTCTAAGTCTACCCATCCAGCCATAGCATCCCTGCATTTGACATTCAAAATACAATATTTCCAAGATTTATTGAGTAATTATTAAGTACATCTACCGCATTTCACAAATCACAATTCAAAAACCAAGAATTGGAAATGCTTCTGTAACAAAGCAGGTTCAAATACAGAATTTCTTCCCTTAAACAGAACACACAAGTTACATATTATTAGCCATACAACTTCCACAACCAAACAGATAGGTGGAGCAGATGTACACATGAATGTGGGAGATACCAGGCCTTCTGTGTTGAATTTCAAAATCCTTCTAGAATATGAACACAACGCTGTCGTGGACTCTAGACTTCTGGTTCTGCGCGACGCATTCAGAAATCCACATCAGGTTCCTGATCTCCTGCTCCCTCAATCTCATGTATGCAAAGAAGACCGCGTAATGGAACTGAATTTCAAAGAAAACCTCCATCAGACAGTGACACAACCATGAACAATATAACATAAAGGATGGATCTAAGACAAATTTCGCAATTTGGGGAAAATCCATCAGGAAAATCAGGGAAGTAAAAAAAAAAAAAAAAATCAAGTCATTGTCATGTGTTTTTGCTTTTTATTTTCTTCTACTAGTGAATACTCGCAAATAATGCAGCAAGGGTACAACAGCTTTAGAAACAGTGGTGTGTTGATATGTGGACACAGACATGTGCCTAACTAAAACTCTTAGACATGAGTCAGTGTCTTAAACTTTTTTATAAATTACATTAAATCATCAGAACACACCATTCAATTTAATTATTTGCATTTGAATTCATATATTGACATGACAGTGAATTAGGTTTCTAGAAGTCTGTGTGAATGTGGCCAACACCCCATATCTATGCCTGACAACCCACATCTCTCTCCCAAATCAGACTTCTAGAAGTTCATGTGACTGTGGCCAACACCCCGTACCTATGTCCGACATTGGTGTCCAAGTTACCGTGCTCACAATAATCTAAGCATTATTCATGAATAATTCGTGAATCGCAAATAACTCGAGAATTATAAGTGAAAATGTCTTTTTCTAAAAGTAGCATGAAAATTTCACAAAATTTAGAGAACTTTGTAAATAAGGCATGGACCAAAATCGAGTCAATAGTTTGATGCCTATACTCCCAGGTACAGGCAAACATTGACAGAAGTTTAGAGACCATTTAGGATCAATGAATGGGGCTGCAACTTGGGTCAGGCACAACCTGAATGGCCTAACCCAAATTTAACTTGGGTTTGGTTCAGTTGGATTTTCATAACCCAATTTAAAAGGCCAGGTTTGGGTTGCATCAAAGCCAACCTGAACATGCATACTCAGCCCCATCCAACTTTTTTTTGAAAGATGAAGCACTATTATTAGGGCCAAGGGCCAAAATGAGAAGAAAACAACAACAAGAAAACCAAAACAAAACAGCGCTAACCTTAGCGAGCCCACTCCCTAATATACAAAGCAACCCTACCACACACCCCAAGTGGGGAACCCCTAAGATTATGAAAACACCAATTATTCCTCTCCAGCCAGATCGACCAAAGCACAACCAACACCACAATCCTCCATCTGGAAGTTCCCATCAGAACCGAACACCCCCCAATTATGATGTCAGGCTCAAAGCAGCATATCTACCGGAGGAGGCATCACCCAAAACACTAGCAGATTGGAGAATGCCCAACCAGACCACCCTAGAGAAAGAAACAATGGATAAAAAAGTGATCCACTGACTTCTCAGCATTTAGGCAAAGGGGACAGGCATTCAAAATGATGAGAGCTCTTTTTTGGAGGTTGTCATGGTCAGGATTCAATTCCTGCCAGCGAGCCACACGAAAACCGCAACTTTATGAGGCACAATGTAGAACCAGAGTCTAGCCGTGATGGAGATCATCATATCAATGGACTGGATCAAGGAGTGTGGACAAGGTACATCATTTGATGAGGTCAGCTAGGTTTGCATTAGACTGAAATCAGAAATTAGGATTGGACTGAGTCATGTTTAGGTTGGGGAATAGGAAAATGGTCGAGCTCGGGTAGATGAGGTCATGCTGAAAATCACCTCAGGTTGGGCTCAGGTTAACATATACACTCTTTTTTGTGTCTGGTTTGGGTTGACCCCAACCCAGCCAATCTGACCCGAGTTGCATACCTACCAAATTAGAAGAAGAAGAAGAAAACTTCTGTCTTCTTAAAATGAGAGCTTGACAATGAATGAAGGGTACCATCTTAAATTAAAAGTCATATATAATTATTATGCTCAAAATATCATAGCAAGCGTTCAATAATTGCCATGACATGCAATGAAGCACTATGCTTGGTTACTATCTCAGGTTGCTACTTCCAATCACAATGTTGATAGATTCAGCGACTTCATGTCAGACATCTATACCTGCTGTTCGAATGCCAAGCAGAGCCTTTTCACCTCTTCTTCATAGAACGCTTTGTCTAGCATTTGGCTCTCTCCATAAGATATTTTTGCAAAAATAGATTGATATGGGGGATATTTCTCCATGACAGAACGAACCTACAATAGCCATCAGAAAGAGCTATTATGCCATGCACAACAACATACACAATCTGTAAAGTGGTTAAAATATCATCATTAAGCTGAAAAGGCTAATCCAAGAAAAAGAAACAAAACAAAATAAGAAAACCATAACCTACTAAGCCTATGATAGATTCAAAATATGTGTGAGAAGAAGAGAATATATCCACAATAGAGCTTCCTGTACCGATGATTAGGCTGTCAAAACTGTGGTCACAGGTTAAACCCCATGTTTCTTACCATCATCATGTATATCATAATGCTTTCTTCTTCTGCTTTTCTTTTTTTTTTCTTTTCTTTTTTTTTTTTTTCAAATGGCTGCATAAGATAATGCATATCCCTGATTTGTCTAAACTTGCAAGGTACAATCCAGTGTTTCAAATAGTGCTTGCATTGTACGTTATGTAGCGTAGAGTAGCTAAATAGTGTAAATCCAGCGTACGCTGCAGGGGTCGTAGCATGTAGCGTATGCTACAGTGTATTTTTATTTTTATTTTTTTTTGAAGAGTGATGAGACAATTTTTTTTAAAAAAAAAATTAGTTTTGTTTGCTAAAAATAGTGTAGAACTCGTATTATAATAAATAAATAAATAAAAGCTTCAAAATGTAATGTCAAAACCAAACTTTTCTTTGTTTACTTTCACTTAAAATGGTGACATTATTTTGTTGAAGTTGCTAGAATGCTATTGACATTTGCAGAAAGCACCGGCAATCAATCCAGGGGGAAAGGTAAAGCTTCCCAAACCTATCATTCAATCGGGAACAAGAGAGCATGGTGAAAATTTTTCAATAGGCTTAGATTCACTGAAAATACATCCTGATGTTAAATTGAGTTGGATCACAAATATAGCCACCATTCTCATCTAGCAAAATGATGGGAAAGCCAATGGACTTTGGCAATATTGGTGAAAGTATCCTAGACTATCAGCTTCCAGCAAAATAATGTCCTAATTAACCTTGTTTTGCCTTAGCCTGAAGTTCTACAATTTAAAAGGTACAGGCGTAAATACTGATTTCAAAAAAGTTGTGGATGCATCCAAAAGTGTATCTTGAACTTCTCTGCCTTTAAATCAAATTAACAACAGATTGACAACTAACAGAATGTGCATAAATGCAATAGCGAGTAAAAGACCTCTCTGTTCTAGCTTGATACAAGACCACAACAGTTTGCAGATGATTTCAGCAAAGATTGAAATTCCTCTAGAATAAACAGATATCATGGAACCATGATAAGATCTCAACAGCCTCTCAAAATTTCATGCAATTTCTACAGAAAATTACCTGATCAATGTCCTCACAAACAGCAAGTTCCTCATGACCATATGGATACCTGTGAAGCATAAACACACCATCTATCAGCTAATGCAGGACACCTAGTTGAGTAATTTCAAGACAAAATGCTGGAGAAAGGTCACTTGAAAAGCTTACAGTAAACCAAAACTCGAATAAAGCTTTCGGCGGTCATCTCGTGTAAGCTCAGTCCCAATACTGCATGAAATAAACAAGATAAAAGCTAACTTGATAATGTATCTAGAAGGAATCTTACGCCACACAAGTTTGGCAGCAGAGCTAGGCAGCGCTGCAAATTCACTGAGCAGTGCTAGAATGCCAGAACAATATTAAAAACCAACTGAAGGAGCCATAGTTCCCACAGAAACTCACCTGTTTATTGTAATATTGACAGCCCTTCTATCAGCTTCAAAGGCTAGAAGATCAGACATAATTTCTGCAGTAGCTCCACCTAGTTTCTATACAACAACATTATTTTAGTTCCAGAAAAAAAAAAAAAAAAAGCAACATAAATGTGGACATGTGAAGGACAAGAGCAAGAGAGAAGTAGAGAGAGAGAGAGAGAGATAGAGAGAGCTCCCAGGTAAACATCAGTACCATACCTTACAAAACTGATAGAAGTCCTCGAGGTATGCCTTGTAAAGTGTATTCCTCATTATTTCAATATTCATGTCATCCAAGTCCTACAGAAAGTGAAATCAGGAATAATCAGGAAAACATTCAAACTATAAGAAACTATTCCTAATTCCAGAACAAAAGTATCATAGTGAAACCTCAAAAACAAATAAAAGAGGTGCAGCTGTGCATTTCATTCATTTCTCCCCAAAGGGCACTTCTACTGATTCTTTCAGTTTAATTTGAACTGCATCATTTTGCGTTAAAAGCCAAGAGATCCCGAAACTTATCATCGGAGAAAGAAGAGTTGTTGTTTAAGAAAGATAAGAATGTTATTTTTGGCTTATCCCTTTTTTGTAACTCAAAAGCACTTGTACAGGGAGCCATCTTCAGACATAACTTTAGAGTGAAGGGAGGACAGCCTAACCCAGTACCTCAGATGTAATGCATTCAGAGAAATATGGAGCCAACGGCGTATCAACAAGCACCAATCTGTAAAGCTCGCGCATGTTCTGAGCGACTGCTAAGGTAGCAATGCTGAAGAAGAAAAGGCAGAAGCTAAACACATTTGGGAACAGAAGCATCAAATGCAAGACGGAGCCAAAGAAAATCTACCTGTCAAACATTCCCAAAGGATGGCATTTCTCTAACAGTTCCTGAACATCTCTCTCATGCAAGGTACCAGTAACAATAAGAACGACATTGTCAATCATGTGACCATACCTGAAAAAAGAACAGACAGTTTGGGGTTTGTCTACTACGGGCATAATCGAAGTTCAGATGTGACCACTTCATACATATAGTCTTCTAGATTTGGATTACCAAGATTAAGCAGAAAAAGTCAACACATGGAATATTGTCAAGATAAGCCAAAAGTGATACATACGTGATGTACTCTAGGAAGGTTGACAAGGGTTCAGTGGCTTGGCACAACATGTGTTTATACTCGTCGACAAGTTTAAGCGTGCATTTCTCCACAATTGTAGTTGTATGCAACGGCGAAGGCTCTGCATGCGGTTAGAACTCCATCGTCAGCCAATTAGATAAATAACCAAAGTATAAATGCGGTAAACACAAGAAAGAAGTTTAATAACATCCATCGACATGGATGCCTGTCTTGCCAGATGGAGTTTGTTGCTTTCAAGATTGAATTTCAGATACAACTTAATCAATAAGCAAGAGACTAGTGCAGTTTTCAGACGAGTGACTTAGCACATAGATTGAATACTTGATCAATTATTCTATTTAGCAGGTAGTACAAGTAATTTTCCTTTCACAACATTAGTAAGGCACTTGGCTTTCAAGATTTCTAACGGTGGGCTCTATTGTAGGTGAGGTTTTGCAGATTCATCAAGACACCAGGAATTGGGATGATATTAGATCGGCAAGATTGCTCATTAGAGTCAACAAATCAAGGGTTATTCCGAAGTTGGTGAAAGATCTCATGGGGCAAAGTTCTACAGAAATCGGCATCGTCTGTCTGGCAGAGGAAAACAACAGTGATCCCACTACAGTTCATAATCAATCCCTACACAGTTCTACTGGTGGGGATGAAAGCGTTCCGATTCAGGAGTCCCACAGACCACAATTACTACGGACCCTAACATGCATCGAGCAGGAGCAAGCATGCGACCCTCCGTTCGTTGAACACATGGCAGCGAATCCCAAAGGTCTGACACCCGATCTCTCCAACCCCTATCGAAATGATGAGATACACGATATCCCCTATGCAAACATGAGATTATCCTCAATTTCTCGTGAGATCTCGGAAACACTACTCATCAATCTTGGGCGGATCGCCTGTATCTCCTCGTGTCCCGTCCTGAGTCAGTCTTGCATGACTCGAGGAATACCCGAATCCCAGCAACCCATGCGACGATCTATCTCGATCCTTCCTTGGGCGCTGTTCCCAGTAACAGTAACACGTGGCCAGATCCGATCACTCTATTTGAAAGGGTGATGATCGAAGAGTCTTCAAACCTTCATCATTCATACAACAAAAGTCTACTGACAGAAGATCCTTTTCAAAAAGAAATCATGGCTTATGACATGTGTAATCATAGGCCTCTCCTTTTTGAGCCAAGGCAGAAATGCTAGTATGGGTTCAGACATCATACAAGAAATACTCCTTTCCCCCACAGCAAGGCAAGAAACCCAAACCCCCTTCAAAGTAAAGGAAGTGGCCTCTCTCTTAGCAACCAAAGAAGCTATAGAGGAGGCCTTTGAATCTCCTCACTCAGTGGATTCTAACTCAGACTTTGTGGAAGATAAGATAGAAGTCCCTTCCCGGTAACAGTGACACGTGGCCAGATCCAATCACTCCACTTGAAAGGGCGACGATCGAAGAGTCTTCAAACCTTCATCATTCATACGACAAAAGTCTGCTGACAGAAGATCTTTTTCAAAAAGAAATCATGGCTTATGACAAGTGTAATCGTAAGCCTCTCTCCTTTTTGAGCCAGGGCAGAAATGCTACAATGGGTTTGGGCATCGTACAAGAAATCCTCCTTCCCCCCACAGCAAGGCAAGCAACCCAAACCCCCTTCAAAGTAAAGGAAATGGCCTCTCTTAGCAACAGAAGATGCTCTGGATGCAGCCTTCAAATCTCCTCACTCAATGGATTCTAACTCATACTTTGTGGAAGATGAGATAGAAGTCCCTACTGAACTTTCACCCCCCTCAAAATTTGAGACTCTGGTGCAATATGGTCGAACTAAGCTCCCCCACTTAGGTGAAATGATAACCTCCTCCCTTGCTCTCTACGCTATTGAGGTCTTTTCTTCTCCCCCTTCCTCTCTTATTTCCAATTGATTTGTCAGTTCCGATTTGCTTTTCCAGGAAAATGGTGCGGACTAGTCCGATCAGCAGATATACTTGCTAGCCATTGTTCCTATCCAAGGAGACCTGCCCTTTCATGGAAGGGAGAAACCAGTCACGATCTCAACGAATTTTGAGGAATCTTTGGAGATTTCTCCCCTCAGAACAACTTTTTGGGCCCAATACTTGTATGTTGAACCAGGGGAATTTTCCTTCTCCCATGTGATGCTCTAAAAGCTCGAACTGTTAGAGCATGGCGAATCAATCCCTTTATCTCATAGCCTAGGCCTCACATCTCATGAGTTAGGACCTCGGCCGAAACCCCCCTCGTGGGCCCCAAATCACATAGGTACCACCTCACATGGGCCGCCTGCCTCGAGTGTGCCCCTACATCCCACAGGCAACCCCGCTCGAGCCCGGTATGAAAATGCCCATGCATTACCATGATTCCGGGGGAACTTGTGGAGGGTTTGACCGAGACCATTAAAAAGAAATAGTGGGTTAGGGAGGCTGTTGGTCATGTCGAAAGACTACTTGGAGTAGTCTTTCGCAATCGAGATGAAGATTACATGGGCCTGTTCAAACTGGTAGCAAAAAGAGAAGCAAGAGTGACAGTTGATGGCACTGCTCATCTCACTCGTTTGAAATCTCTGCAAGTGAATAGGGAACTCCTAAATCTAGGGATGGCCTCTCTGGGGTCAGCAGAAGCCATCCCCAGAGAACATAGAAAAGGCGAGAGGCTATTAAAGTGATCCAATGAAGATCTCGTCGTGGAACTTCAGGGGGTTGGGATGCCCCCAAAAATGATCCCAAGTGAAGGAAATGTGTAAACAATCAAAGGCTAACCTTATTGTTTTGCAGGAGACCAAATTGCAGTATGTCGACAGAGGAATAGTTAATTCCTTATGGCGCGAAAGAGGTAAGGAATGGCTAAACCTCGACACTCTATAGGATCAATTGGAGGTATTTTGGTTACGTGGGACACTTCCTTCCATTCGTAAGAAGATTTGTGGATAGGCCAGTTTTCCATCAATATCATCTTCCGCAAATCTAGCTCGGGCTTCCGCTGGATTTTTTCTGGCATTTATGGCCCCTCTAGATAATCCCCCCAAGCTTTGTTCTGGAGGAACTCTCCTCTATTTTAGACAAATGGAACCTTCCTTGGGTGGTTGGAGGAGACTTTAATGTCATTCGTTTCTCCTATGAACGTTCCAATGGTGCAAGGATTTCTTCCCATATGAGGATTGATTAGCTTAGTAAACATGAACTGTTGGATCTCCCATTGGGGGGGTGTTTAATTTCACCTGGACCAATGGTCGTAACCCTCCTGTTATGTCCCACTTAGATAGGTTTTTGTTCTCAACTTCTTGGATCCAACAGTTCACCTTTACTCATCAGAGGGGTCTTCCCAGACCTATCTCCAATCATTGTCCGATTTTATTGGAGAAACAAATTAAACTGGGTTCCTAAACCATTCAGGTTCAAGATGGCATGGCTGGAGGCAAAAGAATTTAAGGAATTGGTAGGCAAATGGTGGAAGTTGTTTGATGTCGGCGGGCGCCCTGGCTTCGTTCTATTCAAGAAATTCCAAATGCTCAAGGCTAAACTTAGAGTTTGGCATTGTGAAATCTTCGGCCTAAGAGAAGCAGAAATGGTTTCTCTGCTTAAATCGATTCAAGAGCTTGATATCAAAGAAGCGACCCTTCTAATGGAAGATGAGTATAATACTAGAATTAATTTATCCATCGATTACTACGCGCGGCTTAAGGAGGAAGAGATAAAATGGCGCCAACGCTCTAGGGTATTATGGTTAAAGGAGGAAGACCATAATACTAGTTTTTTTCACAATTATGGGAATGCCCGAATGCAGAAAAATTCTATCTTCCCTTTTTGTCAATGATACTTTGGTATCTGATAAAAAGACCATATTTGATTCTATTGTTGAATATTATTCTAAGTTATTTTCAACTGAGGATGTGAATCGTCCCAAAGTTGATAATTTGAATTTCAAGATCATTTCAGAGGAAGAAGTCACGCAGATCGATAAACCTATCAATATTGAAGAAATAAAAAATGCGGTTCTGGGTCTTGGGGGAGATTTTCCAAATCTTTTGGGACTTGATCAAAATCGATCTCCAAGCTTTTATGATGCAATTTTCTACCCACAACCATTTATCGACGAAAATGGGTAGTACTTCCTTGCGCTCATTCTTAAAATCGAAGGAGTGCAAAATGTTAAAGACTTCTACCCCCATTAGTCTGATTAGTGCTCCCTATAAGATCATATCTAAAATCCTTGCTGAAAGACTCAGAACTATTATTTCTAAAGTTGAATCGTCCTTCCAATTTGCTTTTGTAGAAAATAGACAGATTATGGACTGTGTGTTGATAGCTAACGAGTATTTGGATTCTTGCAACATGGATAACAAGTCGGGAATTATTTGTAAATTAGACCTTGAGAAAGCCTCTGATAATGTTGATTGGTCTTTCCTTGATTACCTCCTCAAAAGAATGGGATTTGGATCCAATTGGAGAGCCTGGATTAGAGTTTGCACTTGTTCTCCCAAATACTTTGTCTTGATCAACGGGTCCCCTTCGGATACTTCAAAGCTTCTAGAGGTCTCCGACAGGGCGACCCTCTCTCCCCTTTCCTCTTTGCCATAGTTTTAAAAGTTCTTTGCAGCATGCTTACCAGGGGTCGGGAGATGGGCCAGTATAGGGGCTTTTCCATTAGAAACTTCCTCTATGTTATTTCTCATCTTCAGTTTGCCGACAATACTTTCATTTTTTTGCAAGGCAGATGAAACCATGATTACTTTCTTGAGCATGACCATTTGTTGGTTCCAGGTTGTTTCTGGCTTGAAGGTAAACCTCTTCAAATTTGAGCTTTTTGGTATTAACCTTAACCCAGAGGTTTTGTCAAGGTCTTGCTAACCTGTTTGGATGTAAAGCAGGTCACCTCCCTGCTATTTACTTGGGACTTCCTCTTTGTGTTGGAAAACCTCCCATAGCTTTTTGGGAGAAAATTGTTGAAAGGATGGAAAGAAAGTTGTCAACGTGGAAATGTAATGTCCTTTCCCTGGGGGGGAAGACTCAGCTTGATAAAGGCCTCTCTCCAACCTCCCCATATACTATCTGTCTTTATTTCACTGACCTAAATCCATCCTTAGGAGAGTTGATTACCTGCGTCGGAACTTTTTGTGGCAAGGAAACAATCACTCTAGAAAATTTCATCTCCTCAATAGGAAGGAAGTTTGTACCCCATATGATGGAGGAGCGGATATTAGAAAATTAGAGTCGGTTAATAAGGCTCTCCTAGGGAAATGTATTTGGCAGTTTGGAACAGAATTAGAAAGTCTATGGCGTCATATTGTGGCTGCCAAGTATGGTACCTATCCTCAAGGATGGAGAACCAAGGACTCCTCCCTTTACAAAGCCTCCTTCATTTGGAAAAATATAACTAAGTTGGGACCCATTGTGTTTGATAGGATATCTTTTATTTTGGGGAATGGCCAAAGAATCAAATTCTAGCTTGACGATTGGTGTGGCTCTCCCAATCTAGCAAAAGGATTTCCTTCTGTGTTTTTGATTGCCACAAATCCTTATACCTCTATTGAGAATTGTTTTTTTTTTTTTTCCTAATGAAGATGGTGGAATGTGGCTCCCCCATCTTAGAAGAAATCTTTTAGACAACAAATTAGAAGAGTTTATTGCTCTTTTATCCCGTTTGTAGGAGATCTCTCCCAAGCCTCTGGCGGAAAATGCCTTATACTAGACTTTGTCTTCCTCTGGGATCTTCTCTGTCAAATCGTTCTACCGATTCCTAGCATCTCCTCAAGAACAGATTTGTTGCAGCCATACGGGAGTTATCTAGAAGTATGTTGTCCCGCCTAAAGTTTCAACCTTCGGATGGCTTCTAAGAAGGAATCGAGTCCTAACAATCAACAATCTGTAGAAAAAAGGAATGATCCTTCCTAATGTGTGCCTTCTATGCCTTAAAAACGAGGAAAGTGTGACCATCTTTTCATCCACTACCCTTTTTCTACTGATGTTTGGCGAGGAGTCCTCAGACTCGCCGGAATTTCCCGAGTTATGCCTAGCTCAGTCGATTCTCTCTTCCTTATGTAGCACGAAGACTCGAGAGGGGTTGTTGGAAAAAGGAAATGGAGATCCCTTCTTCTCGTGGTTTGCTGGTCTATATGGGCGGAACGTAATAACTATTGCTTCAGGAATAGAAGTGTTTCTTCGGTGGGAATCTTCTCCAAAGTCCTTGTTCTCTTTAGGGATTGGGCTCCCTAGAGCTTTTCGGGGTCCCTGCGCCAGACGTGGGTTTGGTTCTTTGTATTTTATTTTTCTTCCTTCTAGCTTCTACCTAGGTTTCTCTGTTTTTTCTTTGATTCTTTTTCTCTTTTTCTATGTATAGTTTTTGTTTTTGTTTTTTTTTTTTTTTTTTTTTTTTTGGGTCTTTCCCTCTCCCTTGTAGTCCCTTTTTCCCTTTTCTTTCAAAAAAAAACTCGGCTTTTAGCTTGATCAAGTAGGTGTTGTGTGGTTGGAAAACCATCACACTGGCAGTTTCTATAGCATGCAAGTGCCTCCGGGCATTTATAATGTTATTTAAACTGGTGAGAGGAAGTTTCTCCACCAAACTGATTCGTTGATACACCCGTATCATGCCTTAGTCTTTGCTCAATCACTTTCTTCCTAAGTTTTATGGTATGTCTCATAAGTTTAATCACACATTAGTTAGTGCAACTCTAAATGACCCCTTTATTCTTATCAATAGGTACAACAGTTCATTTGTCTGACATTTTCTTTGATCTTACAATCTTGTTGAACAACTTGGTCAACCAAAATAACCCAGTCCCATACACTTCCAAGCTTCTATTGGTATACCCTCTAATATGAGGGCCTTTCCTGTTTTCATCTTTCTGAAAGCTTCTTTTTTTTTTTAGAGAGAGATAATGCAATTTCATTAAAGAAGGAGCGAAAAGAAAACTACAGGAGAAAAACAAGAACAAAAAAAAACTAAAAAAAAACAAAAAAAAACTTAAAAAAACAAAAAACAAAAAACAAAAAAAAAAAAAGCGGGAAAAACTAAAAAAAGGCTACGTTGAGCTGGCGAAACCATTAAGCAACAAGGAAAATAGAGTCCGCTTCCCTTAAGGAGGTGTCATACGTGGCCCATTCGATCACCAAGTTGAGAGCTTTGAAGGCCACTTTCTCCACGGAGGAGGAAGAGCTACGGAAACATCTATCATTTCTTTCCAGGCATACTAACCACCACATGGCGAGGGTGGCCATTCTCCAAATTTGAGTTTTTGGCTTCCCTAAACTGACACCGTGTCAAGCTTTAAGCAGCAAATCTACTGATCCAGGGATGCACCAATGGATGTTGAATCTTCTGGTGAAATCTGTCCAAATGGAATTTTTAAAAAAAGGGCAGTGGAGAAGGAGATGGTCGACCGATTCCGCTTCCTTTATGCAGCATAGACAGATGTTGGGCAGCACCATCCCTCTTTTCCTCAGGTTGTCTACAGTCAGAATTCTCTTGTTGGCAATCTTGAGGACTTGTCCGATTTCCAGATAATTTTATCCTCGGCGCTGGGGTTAGGACTTGCCCTGTAGACGCATTCCAGCAAATTGGAATAGTCGAGGACCTCCCAGTCTTCGAGATGTCTCCCACAGCAGATGTCCCAAGCCAGCTTCCCTTCTATGAAGGAGAAGCAGTCAGCCACCACGATGTCTGTGTTGGGGGCCAATCTGAAAATAGAGGGGAACATGTCTTTGAGGGGGCTGTCACCTACCCAAATATCCTTCCAGTCTGATTTTGTTGCCCTTTCCAAGCTCAAAACCAACCTCTCTGAGAACCTCTTTTTGATGGCGAATGATGTTCTTCCAAATAATCGAAGCCTTGTACTTAGACGACGGATTCGTCCACCAGCCCCCGTGCGATCTACCATATTTGCACTTGATTATTGAACTCCGACTACCGTCTTCCGATCCTAACCTTTAGATCGATTTCCCGAGCATGGCCCTGTTCATGCGGCTGAGCTCCTTGATGCTTACTCCACCCTCTTGATAATACTTGCATACTTTCTTCCAATTCATGAGATGAAATCTCTTGGAATTCTCTTTGTCGTGCCATAGGAAATCACGTCTCAGCTTGTCAATGGCTGATAGAACTGAGGTAAGGCATTTGAATAGAGACATGAAATAAACCGGCAGATTTGAGAGGGCGGATTTGATAAGAGTCAGGCGACCACCGAGCGATAGAAAGCGGCATTGCCACTTGGCCAGATATTTTTCGAATCTGAGGATTACCTTATTCCAGGCTGATTTAGGAGGCGCACCTAGCCCTAGCGGCAGTCCCACATGTTGTCGGGAAGTAGTCTGCGTAGCACTCGAACCGGGCAGCAAAGGCCTAGATTTCTTCAGCGGCCAGGTTCACCCTAAATATCTTGGACTTAGCCATGTTAATTCTCAGGCCCGAGACCACCTCGAAGCAGCGGATGGTCGTGCGGAGGTTGTCCATTTTGCTGGGAGCGGCCTTAGAGAAGATGAGGATGTCATCCGCAAACTAAACATTCGAGATCTGATCGGGCTTTCCTTCAATGTTGATGCCAAAGAGGATACCTTCTGCCTGCCCTTTGTGAAGCATCCTAGACAGCGCCTCGGCAACAATGAGAAAAAGAAACGGGGAGAGAGGATCCCCCTGCCTGATACCCCTGTGACTCTTGAAAAATCCTTTTGGCGAGCCATTGATAAGGATAGAGAAGAAGGGAGATGGAACGCACTCAGCGATCCATCTACACCTGTCGCCGAAGCCCATCTGCTTTAGCATGTACAGAAGGAACTCCCAATCGACTTGATCATACGCTTTCTTGACATCCAAACTGCAGAATATGCTTTTCGAGCCGAATCGAGAAGAGGAGTGGAGGCACTCATTGGCTATCAGAGCACAATCAGTGATCTGTCTGCCCGGGACGAACGCGCATTGATTTGGAGAGATCACTGATCCGATCGCTTTCTTTAGGCGGGACACGAGAACCTTCGCCAGGATTTTGTAAGGGCCTCCAATCAGACTGATAAGGCGGAAATTGTTGAAGGAAGCAGCACCCGCTACCTTGGTAATAAGAGCAATGAACAAGGACCCAATATCTATGGACAACCTGCTTCTCTCGTGGAATTCAACCAAGAAATTCAAAACGTCTATTTTAATGGTCTCCCAGAAATGTTGAAAAAAGCGAATCGGGAAGCCACCGGGACCGAAGGCCTTGTCCCCTTGGAGCGAGTTGATAGCAGCTTTTGACTTCTTCTTCGGAGAACGGCAATTCCAGAGAACTCGCCTCAGAAGGGGATAACATGCTCACCTAAGGTTGTCGAGACGAGGTCTGGCTCACAATCCCCCATTTAACAGAGCACCAAAATATGAAACAACCACTGATTCAATCACAAATTGGTCTTCCGTGCGGAATCCACCAATGATAATACTGGTAATTTTGTTAGCGCTAGCGTGGAGGCAAGCTAAGCTATGGAGAATTTTCGTGTTTTTGTCGCCTTCTTTTATCCATTTCGCACGAGACTTCTGCCTCCAGGAAATTTCATTTTCACGAACTCTAGCTGATAGGCTCTGAATGAGCTGAATTCTTCTAGCAAGGCATTCCCGAGACATCGGGATCTCTTCGGCATTTAAATCGATCTCCTGAATTTCAGATAGAATTGCTTCAGCTTCACCTTCTCTGGCGTTCCATACAGCAGTCTTCCACTGCCTTAGATTAATTTGAGAGCCCTGAGTTTTGAGCTGAGCGAGTGGCCAGCAAATCCTTTATCCTGGAAGCCTTTCCACCAGTCGTAAACCATGGAGTGAAAGCCCGAGATTTCAAGCCAGGAGATATCAAACTTGAACGGTTTAGGGTCCCAGTTGAGTTCCTCTCTAAAGAGGAGAATTGGCCTATGGTCGGAAGTAGTTCGCGGGAGAACGCTCTGAGAGGAATGAGGGAAAAGATCCATCCACTCGAGCGTGAGTAAGAACCGATCCAGTCTTGATCAAGAAGGATTGAGTCGACCACTGGTCCAAGTAAACCCAGCCCCGCAGGGGAAGGTCCATTAGAACGTTGTCGTCGATCCACCCAGAAAAAGCTTTCATCGCTGGGGGCACTCTAGATCCAGGGGATTTTTTGTCTGCAAATCTAACCGTGTTGAAATCTCCAGCAAAGCAACAAGGGCCTGAGAATCCGTCTTGCAGCCGACAGCTCGTCCCAAAAATTACTTCTATCCGCTTCTGTTGTGGGTCCGTAAACGGAACAGATGAGGATGGGGGATCCCGAAGAAGTCTTTCAGGACCACAAATAATGAATATCTCACTGACCAGCTCTGCTGGAAATCCCACCGCGCTGCACTCCAAGCAATCAGGATGCCCCCAGATGAACCAACTGCATCTAAAGAGACCCATTTTGCATTCTTCTCCTTCCAAATGGATCGCATCAGACGATCGTCGAAAGACTACACCTTAGTCTCCTTCGAGCAAATGATTTGAGGATTGCATCTCCCGCAGCAATCCTTTATGAGATGCCTCTTCTGCTTCGACCCGACGCCCCTAATGTTCCATGAAAGGATCTTCATGGGACCACTGACCTGCCCCGAGTAGCTTGACGCCCTGCTTCAAGAATCATGGAAGCCAAGGAACCCGAGAACGATTCAAGCCTCTAGAGTTCTCTGGAGCTGCATGATTTTGAACGCCGCTTTCTTGGGGGTCTGGAAGGCAAGATGGGTCCGCCCCGAGACTCCACGCAATGAAATAAAGGGATGAAATCCTCCGGGCAGTCCCTAAAAGATATGCCTAATGACCTGCCCATGCAACCCATCACGTCCCTGATCCACAACTCAGCCCTGCTTGTTTCGTCTAGCATCTTTGAGTCTGTTGCTTCTCCTGGGGCTCCTGAAGATCCGTCTCTGATCTGGAGGGGTTCCGCCACAATTACTTCCACCCCCGGGTTGTCTTGAAAAAGAGTAAGGAGGTTATGGTCCGACCATTCTGAATTGACGGAGGGGTGGGGCGACGATTGGGTTAGGGATAGGGACTGGGTTTCCGAGAAGGCTTCGCCTACCGAGCTCCCTTCAGGATCGAAAGGAACCAGGAGGTTGTCCATCTGAGGAGGGGACTGGTGTTGGGTGTAGGTATAAAGGGTCGGACGAGCGGGTAGAGAAGGTGAGCGACTCTGATGGAAAGGGTGTGGGATGATGTTCAGGTCAAGAGGATGAATGGGAGAGGTTTCAGGTTGAATACGAATCGACCACTGCTGAGCTGGGAGGTCAAGGCACGTATGGGTGTGGCACGGCTCTCTCTGAACTTTGGTGCAGGGCCCTCCTTCGGATGGGAATGGAGATCCAACGCCTCTCCTGCCATTAGATTAGGGTCGGTTGATGGCCCAGTAGGATCGGTAGTAAGAGGGGCAGCGATAACACCATCTGTCGCCCGATCGAACGACTGATCAGGTTCGGAAACCGGCTCGGGAGCGAGCCATGTGCTAACCTGGTCCGAGCGCCTTGAGAGCCCGACGTGTGGCTGACATGCAAGGGCGGGAACCGAGGCGGCAAGGCGCTTGGGTTTGGAGAGGTGACGTGTCACCCTCTCTGCATGCCAGCACTCATGGGGTGCGGCTCGAGAAGAACGCTGCAGCGAATGGAAAATCTCCACGTGGCCTACTCGTCGCCGCTAGATACATAGAGCACTCGGGATTGGGGACGTCGTCTGCTGCATTTGGGACGCGTGTCGAGAGGCCGATAAAAGACTCGAGATTCAAACCTCGACAGGCGATGGATTGGGCACGTGTCGCCCAAGGAAGGGATAGCGTGGCGTGCGGAGAAAGAGAGTCTGCCTGGGGGTGGGAGGATACGTTCCATGGTCCACGGAAGTGCCGAGTCCACGCGCCATCTTCCAACGTCGAATCTGGATTTGTCGTTGCCGGAGTTTCACACGATCGCCATAGCTCGCCCCATCTCGGAGCTGCATTGTCAGGGGCTTCCACGTGTAAAGGCAGTGGGATGATCCTGCTGTCTGCAAGCACCGAAATCTAATGGGGGAGCACCTTCGATTTTTGTTTTCTGATTTTTAACCTCAAAACGGCCATCTCTTCTCCATTGTTGGTCTTTGGGTCAATTTCTATAAAGGATCCAAGTAAAGAAGCCACCGAAATGAAGAACTCTTCCGACCAGAGCTCGAGGGGGATTCCCCATACTAGAACCCAAACTTCTTTCGTCCCAAACAGGGAGAACTCGTCCCAGCGCAAAGTTAAGGAGATCGGTCCATCCTTGAAAACCGCCTCGGCAATGATCAGAATGTCAAGGTTCACTCCTTGTTTACCTTTGATCCATAGCTCATTGAAACCTATGGGTTTGATAGAGTACATATTGGGTTGGATTCTGCTGCACTCGTCGATCCAACATTTGGCCTAGGGAATGGTTGTTCCTTCTTTGGTAATCAAAACGATAGTCTTTTAGCTCGTTCTTCGATTTGAGTAGCGTTTCTTGGTCAATGGATATCGCGAATGACGCGTCCAGAGAGGTGGATGTTTTGGATCCGACTGGTTGCTCTTTTTTGGGTCGTTCCTTCTTCTTTCTGACTCTGCTCTGCTTTGCCGGGACTTATGGGAGGAGGAGAGCATCTCTAAATGAGCGGGCCTCCGACCGCGTGGGAAGATTTGCATCTGTACCAGGAGAAGAGGAGGTTTTCTTCTGCTTCTCCGGCTGGTACGTTGTGGTGGCTGATTTGGGATGGACAAAATATCGAATCGGGCCATATTTTGCCCTCTGAACCAACATCTTTTTGCCCCCAAAGCTTTCTCCATTTAGCATGGAGATCGCTTCATAGATCTCTTCTTCGGAACTCATTCTAATCAGGGCGAAGCCTCTGAGTTGCCCGGTGCTTCGATCTCTTGGCATTACTACATCCATGACTAGCCCTGCTCGGCCAAAAACACAGGATATGCTGATCGGAAGCCATCCCTCCGGATAGCCTCTTGCGTAGAGTGTGGGGTAGGATTCCAAGGATCTGGAAAATCTACGAACACTGGCCTTTTCTTTACCCTTTTTCCCTACTACCTCTGTCCATGAGGACTGGTCTTCTCAATCAGTTGCTTTTGAAGACGTTTCCAGTTGCATTTCCAATGGGTCGTCGGTCGTCGTCTTCATCGTTGTTCATCACTGTTCATCGCCAGTCAACATAGGGTTTGTTGTTACAACAACGTTTGTAATTCTTCCTCTAAGGATCTCCATAGACAGATATCCTAGTCCTACATAAGTATCTATGGTCTCTAACATCATTTGAGTTTGTGGTTCCTCATATTCATATGCTCTCAGAGTGGTTATCATTTAACAAGTTCTAAAAATGGCTTCTTCACCTTTCATTGATCTAATTTTCCTTTACTAATACTCTTTAGTTATCGCTCTTAAAGCATCTAATGGGATCTAGGCCTCTATCATTCCTCCCTCATTTTTACAAGTTTGAAGACATTTTTATCACCTTCTCTTGCCTACAAAGATTATCATAAGCGTTAAGTTTAGCCTCACTTACTACTTTCTTAGCAATCTTTTAGCCATTTCTATATTGTTCAAATTTTTTATCGTTTCTAGCCCCTCACCAAGCTTTAAAACATTTACATTTCTTGTGAATAATTTTTTGTACATCATTATTCCACCACCAAGTTTCTTTATATGTTTGGCCTTTTTCCTCTAGATACTCCTAAAACATCTTTTGCCATTTTCCTAATGGACTCAACTATCTCATTCCACGTAAAATTTACTCTTCCTTGAAATTCCATTTCCTTCTTCCATCAATTTATTTCTAAATAACATTGTTTCATCTCCTTTTAAATTCCACCACCTAGTTTTTGGACACCTATTAATTTCACTCTCTTTCATCTCTTAATGTAAACATCCATAAATCATAATCATTAACCTATGTTGCAAAATTAGACTCAATTTGGGTATAACCCTGTAATCCTTATATATTAAGGTTCTATTTTCCTAAGTAGGGAAAAATTTATTTGGCTTGTATATGATCCACTTTTGAAAGTTATTAAATGTTTATTTCTCTTTGGGATGAAGACCAAATGCCCCCTTCGTATAGTTTCTAGGACCAACTGCCTCTTCATATTACTTTTCTTCTAGCCCTCTCACCAAATCTACTAAGTAATCCCATGTACCCCCGGCTGTTAAGGTAAATAGCAAAGCAACGTTATTATTGTGATTTATTCCAACCACACCTAGTAACACTTCTTTTAGGCCGTGCGTAAAACATACAAACTCCATTGGGTCCACTATTTTGTATATGTGAAAGCCACTCCATCCATCACATAAGGACCCCTTATATACACCATACATACAAAATATCAGCCCATAAAAAATCCAGATGGACCAAATCAATGGAAACATGTAAATTGTGCCTAAAACCTTTAAAGTTCACCGTGGTGTGGCCTGCCTGAGTTTTGGATCTACATGATTGAATTGGACTAGGAAAATACTTTATCTAGAAGGTTTGGTTAGAATCAGCATTGGAGCTAGGATTCACAGATGCCAAATGGATTGGCTTTTCAATAAGGAAATCATCTAGGGCTGTATCGGCGTATTGTTCAAAGAGATCTAATCCAAACCATCCAAATCGTATCGTCATCTAATACTTATCTCTTTTTTTTAAATAAAATAAAATTAGCCGAAAGGACGATCTCTGGAACTAGTACTAGTACGAAATAGGTGCAGATAGCAGATCGGAAAGAGAAATATGATTCCATGAAACCCTAGCAGGAGAAATGCAGAGACGTGGATGGGAAGAACAGACCGTTCTGGAGGTAAGGGCCGTAGTCGGTGGCGGAGAGATGCATCTTGATGTCGTCAAGGGTCTCGCACTGGCAGAGATTGTTGTAGTCTGCTGCGGTTAGGAGCCCAGATCTGTGCCCTCTCACGATCGCCTCCAAGTATCCGCCATGGATGTTGAATGTCATAGCTTCGAATCCGTACATCTTCGCTCTCTCTCTCTCTCCTCTCTCGGATTCGAAGAGCAGATCTGTTGGAGAATTCTCAAAGAAAGGAGCCTTCCGAACAGGGCTTGCCCACCTGGTAAAATGCACGAGCGTTTCACGTGAGATGCATTTCAAGGGAGGTCCAGAGACCAGTGAAGAGAGCCGCCGGGACTGTGGGGTCCACATTGATGTATTTGTTGTACATCCACGCCGTCCATCCGTTTTTCTATCTCATTTTAAGGTATTATCCCAAAAATGAAGCATATCCCATATCAAGTGGACCACACTACACGAAACAGCGGCGGTTGAATGCCCACCATTAAAAACTTCTTGTGGGCCTGTTTTCCCTTCATTAAAACCTGTGTGACCTTATCAACGGGTTAGATGGAAATTAAAAATTACGGTAAGCCCTAAGAAGTTTTTAATGGTGGGCGTTCAATCACCACTGTCTAATGTGATGTGGTCCGCCTGAGATTTGGATATGATTTATTTTTTGGTTCATGCTTAAAATGAGGTCGAAAAACGGATGGAGGGCTTGGATATACATCTATTCATCAAGTAGTGCACAACGAGGACTTGCCATACACTAAAAATTATGGCCATTGAATTTGGACCGTTGGACATTTCCAATCACAGGTTTTTATCACATACATTTGGCCAGCCTGATCAGTGGGCCGACGTTATTTTTGGTCCATGGCATGTAAGAAATGTACCTTGATGAATGACCCGTATCTGTAACACGTGCCGTCCACCCCTAATCTCTCAAACGTCATGTGGACCATTTTGCTGGCAATTGATTAGATCGTTTGAATAATCCGATTAAATGGATTCTCGCGAGATATGGTTAATCACTGCAGAAGGCTAGAAGACAGATAGTAGTATAAATCAATGGCCACACCATTTTCAAATTAATATTTCCTACTCCTTAATCCAATGTTCATAAATGCTGGATAAAAGTTGTTGGAATTTATACATAATAAAATTATTTCTGTAAAATATGGTACCCGGAAAATCAAGATGATTTGAACTACGGACAGGTTGAAGTACGTCTAAGACGCTGTCCATAAAGCGTTATTTGTCCCTGCTCAAAAAGATTGAGTATGCTGATAGGTTACAGGTAAACCACTCCTAAGATACACGAGTCTGGTGTAGGTCTGTGTTCAACAAACACGAAGGCCACAAATGGAACTCTTTTACACACTATTTGAGAGAAGTATAATAAAATAAAATTTTCAAAAGAGAAAAAATAATATAATATAATTTGTGATTTATACTACAGCACTGGTCGGTTCTTCAGCAACTGGTTCAGTTAAACCGTTTTAGACTACACTGTTGATCTGTTCTTCAAGCAATGGTTCTGATCAATCTTTGTTATATTGCTGATATTTTAGTTTGGAAGAAAGGAGATGCTTTGATTTGTATTGGTATTAGTAGAGTGTGGTGAGATTGTTTGAAAACCCATCCAAGCTTTGTTTATATAGGTTGTGGTGGCTGGATGTTATAGTCCAGGGAAATAAATCCCATGATCATTTTCTAGCTGTTGGAAAAAACTAGCCGTTTTATGGTTGTTTTTCTTGCCGTTGTGCATGGGTCATTAAACTGCTGCATGTTGACTGTTGTGAGACAGCAGTTAGCCGTTTTCTAACTATTGAGCTAGTCATGCAGCAGTTACAGCCGAACCCTGCACTAATGGCGCAACTGTTACAGATTTGTTGTAACAACTTTTTTTCAGTTCTCTATATATACTGGAGGACCTCTTTCTCAGACCTCTAGTCTCTCTTCTAACCAGTCACTCACCTTAGCCATTTAGTCGCAGTCCTCTAGTCTCTCTTCCAACCAGCCACTCACCGTAGTCATCTAGTCACACCACAACTCGCACACGTCTCGCGAATGGAGCGACCCTCTTGCGACACGATGCGCACGTGCGAAGTGCAAAGTACGCCACTAACGCCTCTACAACCACACTGCCTCACATTCCCACGCCCTCGCACCGAGACTGAGCCCGAGCCCAAGCCCGATCTCGCACGGCACTAGAACACACAAGTTCCATTCTCCTTTGGACCATGTGTTTAAGTATTATAATACTCCACACCCTCATATAAACCACAATAAGTTCTTCTCTTTTTCCAATGTGCGACTATTTCCAAAACCATGAAAAGGGTGTTTTTTCAACACATTTGATATTTTATATATATTATTTTTAATTTAAAATATATTTAAAAAATTAATATTTTATAACAATCCCCCACTGATTTTTACAAAATATATTTTCTCAATAAAACATTTCTGCCAGAATAATCAGCTTATATGCATAAAGAAAGATATCTTTCGATTTTAATATTCTCTTAGTATAAGTATCTCAAAACTCTATTGAAATGATTGGTAACCGTATTGTTGAACTAATTATTCCTAGATAATAGAGTCGGAGAAACCACACACATATTTGCCGTGTATTTGTTAAAGTTCCTGCAATCTTGCTCAGCACAATTAATGCCCATGTGCTTATCCTATTTCATGAACGATCCTAAGAAAAACTTCTAACTCTCATGAGAGACGGCACCATCTCTATGTTCATATAGGTGAAATCCTTATAGTGTCTTTGTTACTATAAGACACTTGTCATTTAAACTGAATTTCATCAAGAGTTCTAAGACTTAACCATCTTTCGTAACACTAAACGTTTATCTATTATGGATGAAGTTTTATAATTTAGTGCTGAAAACTTTCCACATATTAGTGACTTATTATTATCTATTAAACCCAAAATTAGAGTTTTTTTGACTTTGGGTTAGGTTACCATCACTGGTGGAACTTTTGTTGAAGAGTTTCAATCCCATCATTCTAGATGTAGCCTTTACTACATCTCTTAGTAGAGGTTTAGTGAAAGGGTTTGCCATGCTATTGCTTGATTTCACATAGGAAATAATAATGATTCCATCTCGAATCAATTGTCTGACATAATCATATCGAAGACTGATATGTCTATACTTACCACGATATGTGTCGCTATAGGCTCTAGCTAATATGGTTTTACCATCACAATGTAGTGACACAGTCGATATAGGCTTTACATAAAAAAAGATTTATAATAGAATATCCCTTAACTACTCAGTCTCTTTGCCTGTTGCAGTCAGGGTTATGAATTCAGACTTCATAGTCAAGTGCGTTATGCGAGTCTGTTTCTTAGATCTTCAAGATACAGTTGCACCTTCTGGGGTGAATACCCACCTTATAGTAGACTTGTTGTCCCTGCACTCAATTTTCAACTCGCATCAGTATATCCTTTCAATACAGCAGGAAATTCTGAATAAAATAGTCTCAAATCCTTGATTGCTTTTGAATAATCAAGGACTCTACTAATTGCATTTCATGATCTCCTTTGAACCGTTCGTACAACTTAATTGGAGATCGAGGAGCGTCAGCGCTCGTCTTCGCCCAACATGTACCCACGGCAGCTATGTTGGTGATGCATGGTACAACAGCCAATCCACTTTGGAAACGGATGGACTACTCCCCCTGACACCACCAATGGTTGGTGGTCAATGCTATGTGGGCCCCACCATGATGTATGTGTTTCATCCATGCTTTCCATCTATTTTTACATATCATTTTACCGTATGAGTCCAAAAATGAGGTATATAAAATTTTAATTGAGCCACATTATAGGAAATAGTGTTGAATGAGGGTTGACTATTAAAAACATTTCGGGGGCATAAAAGTTTTGGATCGACTGGTCTTTGTTTTTTCTCTCCATCTGGGTCTGTATGACCTGATCAACAGACTGGATGTCAAATAAACAGCATAGTAGGCCTTAGGAGGATTTTAATGGTGGATTTCTATTCACTATTGTTTTCATATGGTGTAATCCACGTGAGATTTATATTCCTCTCATTTTTGGAATCAACGCATAAAATGATATGTAAAAATGGATGAACGGAATGGATGAAACAAATACATCATGGTGGGGCCCACTGAGCACCGACCATCAGCCAGGGAGCTGGTGGCAGGGGGAGTAGCCAATCCGTTTCAATCCGCTTCCTGTTCCTGCAAGCCTTCCGCATGAAGTTCCTGCACAAGAATGCTAGGTGGGGCTCACAGTGATGTTTGTGAGAAATCCACTCCGCCCATCCGTTTTGAAAGATCATTTTAGGATATATGACCAAACATTAGGTGGATCCAAAACTCAAATAGGCTGCACGAGAGGAAACAGTGGGGATTCAGTGACCACCGCTGAAATATTTTTATGGCTACAATAGTAATGTATCAGGATAAATTTTTTCGTGTTTTAACGTCATCCCAGTGGGAGTAACCTCATAAACGGTTTGGATGGCATATAAACGTCAAGGTGGTGACCAGGAAGGTTTCAACGGTAAGAAACTCTTTCCCCAGTTTTCACTCTCGTATGGCCCACCTGAGTTTTGGATCCAACTCATTTTCGGTCACATGTCCTAAAATAACCTATCAAAACGGATGGACGGGGTGGATTTCTAACAAAGATCACTGTGGACCCCACCTGGCATCCCAGCGCAGGAACTTCCTGCCAAAGGCATTGGCAGGAAATCCGCTTAGTAGGGTTTGTACACTCTTTCTGCTGATACCAGGGCTTCAGAAGCATCAACCATGGCCGTCGGGTT
Organism: Magnolia officinalis; assembly: GCA_021015155.1. NCBI lineage: Eukaryota > Viridiplantae > Streptophyta > Magnoliopsida > Magnoliales > Magnoliaceae > Magnolia > Magnolia officinalis. The sequence goes on along the minus strand of JAJHSJ010000012.1, from coordinate 10,389,508 downwards.
AGGGTCTTTCCTCTCTCTGTCTCTCTCTCTCTCCATCCCTATCTATGTTCTGCATCAATCAGATCAAGCGTACTTGTTATGCCCAATCTAGCCAGATCAGACAGGTGTGCTCCTTTCCCAACCATTCTACTGTTACCTTTTTTGATATTCATACCATATCTTAAAATTTGTTTCAATTCATTTCTTATTTTCAGATCCGCGGCAAAATGAGAGAGATAATGGTCAATCAAGCTGCCTCTTGTGACCTAAAGGAACTAGTACAGAATTTCATTCCTGAGGTCATTGGGAAAGATATTGAGAAAGCAACCTCAAGTATCTACCCACTCCAGAATGTATTTATCCGTAAAGTGAAGATCTTGAAGCCCCCAAAATTCGATCTTGGGAAGCTCATGGAGGTAGACATGCATTTTTGCACCCCTACCAACACCCAACTTTCTTTATCTGGGAAGTTCCAGAGTTTTAAACCATTCGAAGAGTTATATATTTATGACACAGGGGAGGACGTGAGTGTCGAGCACCGTCTTCCTCAAGAGGATAACTATTCCGAATCCACGGAACTTCTCTGGACTCCTCACAGAGACTTCTTGAATCCACGAGAAAAGAGAGCAGAAAATAGAAATAAATTCTAAATAAAATTCGAAATAGATCAATGAATAAATGATAAAAATGAGTTCACAACCCTTTAAATAAGGGTACTAAGCAATGGGAAAGAAATCAGAATCAAACTACAAATAGGACTCCTAGAATTCGCGACTTACTATAAATAGTAAGCTTACTATTTATGACGGTTGTGATGTCTACTAGGCGCAAGGTTTTCCGGCCAAAAATAGTAAGTGTCCTATTTGGCTTCACCAACCCTTTCTCCTAATTATTCTAAGCTCTTTTCACGTGGGCGTGACTCCTAAAGCCCGACGGATGAAGAGTTATAAGCAAACTAAAACTTACTATTTATAGTAAAACGAAATTGAAACAGGGAAACAACCGTCAAATCAGGGGTTTCTTCTGCAATTCCGAGCGTCGCAACCCGACGTAGCAGGGTTGGTTGGCTAAAGTTAGCTCGTTCTACCCCAAAATCATATATTTTTTCGTCGGCTAACTCATCCCGGATTGCGAGATACGCCTGATTTAAGGTCTGATGGTCCAGATCACTTCTGTCGCCGACCGGGCCTTTTCTGATCCATCTTTGCCATGTAATTGTCCGCGACCTGCTCTACATCAGTCTCCTCCACTTCAAATAACTCGTCCACGAGTTATCATTATGCGCTGGTTCATGATACTCAGTCAGGTCCACGACATTGAAAGTTCGTGAGATCGCCATATCATTTGGAAGATCAACAACATAAGCATTGTCATTGATCTTTCGGATGATTAGTACCGGTCCAATCTTTTTATTCTTCAACTTGTTGTACGTTCCGGTCGGAAATCTTTCTTTGCGCAGATGGACCATTTACTTGGTCGCCCACCTCGAACACTTTCTCTGTCGCCGATGCTTGTCCGCCTGCTCCCTGTACTTTTCGTTCGAGCCTGTGGCTGTTGCTGTTCTGTACCCCCGCATGAATGCCCATGATTTTGTCTGCCAAATGTTTTTGCTGGCAATGCTCATGCCTGGGAGCTTGGGCATGAGGGGACCGTCAAGAGATACGGAGTTTCACTGTCGATGTACGTCCTCGTCTGCTAATAACCTGGAACGGGGAGTTACGGTGTCCCGGTCAGGGTTCACCAGATGTTGAATGCAAACTCCGCTTGAGACAAGGCCCAAATCCCGCTGCTTCGGTTTTTTCTCCTGAAATACATCGATGGGTTTTCCCAATGTGGCGATTCACAACCTCAGTTTGACCGGCAGTCTGTGGGTAGTACGCGCTGCTGAACTGAAGCCAGTTGTACGTATCGAATCGAGTCCACAAAGTCCGCCAAAAGTGGCTTATGAACTTCGTGTCACGGTCGGAAGTAATAGTCTTGGGAACCCCGTTTAGCCGCACAATTTCACTGATTTATCCTGTATGAGAATAGATCGCCACGTGTGTGTTGCATCGAGAGTCTTCTTGCATGGAATAAAGTGCGCCATCTTGGAAAAACGATATACTACCACGAACATCGAATCCATGCCGCGTTTTGTTCGTGGGAGACCAGCACAAAGTCCATAGATAATCCTCCCAAGGGCCGTCAGGCAATGGTGTAACGGGTGTAAAGGCCCGTATTATGAGATTGGCCCCTTGGAAGTCTGACAAATATAACAGTTTGGACTGCCTTTCCCACATCACGTACCAATTGCGGCCCAGTAATACCGTTCTTCTCCACAAGATCTCGTGTCTTGTCTCGCCCAAGGTGTCCACTGAGGCCACCTCCATGTAGCTCTTGGATTATCTGTTCCCTTAGAGCGAACTCTTTGCGATACATAGTCGATTTTTCTTAAAAAGGAACCCGTCTTGTATATGTAAGTCACCGGGGTGTGACCTTCCTGACATCTAACCCTGGCGTCCTTGAAGTCGTCGTCGTCGGCATATATGTCTTTGAGGCGATCGAACCCGACAACTTCATTGCTCATAGTGACTAACAAAGTTGCCGGCGACCTCAGCTCATCTGCTACTTTGTTCTGTTTTCCATGACTTATGTTTCTTTACATGACTGTTCCTGAACTTCCGCTTTGCGCCGTCCTGCCTTCCATTTAGACAGGAGACACGGTTAATGTTAGCTTGAGACTATTAATAAAACTTGAGGGCTGATGGTCCTTGTAAAGTATGAATTCCCGTTGAATCAAATAATGTTGCCAGTGCGCAGTGCCTGGACCACCGCGTAGAACTCGATCTCATATGTAGACCAATTATTGCGTGCATCACTAAGTTTCTCATTGTAAAAGGCTACCGACCTACCTTCTTAAACAAAACTGAACTCCCCCAATCCCGACATTGAGGCGTCACATTCGACTTCAAACAATTTTTGTGTTCCCTCTAGTTTTTTAACCTTGACTGTCTCCCAGAACCCCTCTTCTGGTGTCTGTTATAATCTGCGCTTGTTTCGGCCCCAGCCCTTCACTTTCGTTCAGTTTGTCCGTAACCGGGCTGAAACTGCCCTCTCTTTCATGCAATCTGTGATCGGTGACACAATGCTACTGAAATTTTTCACGAACCGACGATAGAATGTCGCTAGTCCATGGAGCTTCGTACTTCGTGAATATTTTTTGGGAACCGGCCATTCTCGTGATTATCTCATTATCTTCACCTTTTTCCTCATCTACTCGAATGCCCGTGGATGTAACCACAAACCCAGAAACAATAGGCTATCAGTCATGAAGCTATACTTTTTAAAATTGAGTACAATTTATTTTCAGTGAGCACTTGAAGGACCTTCTTGAGGTGCTCCATATGGGTGGTTTCGTCTTCACTGTATATCAAAATATCATCAAAATAAATCACAACGAACCGCCCAATGAAAGGTTTCAGAACTTGGTTCATCAACCTCATGAATGTGCTAGGTGCATTAGAAAGACCGAAAGGCATGACCATCCATTCGTACAATCCTTCCTTGGTCTTGAAGGCTGTTTTTCACCATCATCCCGGCCGTATTCGAATCTGATGGTAGCCGCTCCTTAAGTCTAATTTAGAGAATATTTTTGCGCCCTCTAGCATATCCAACATATCATCTAACCGTGGTATAGGAAACTTGTATTTTATGGTGATCTTGTTGATGGCCCGGCTGTCGACACACATGCGCCAACTCCCATCTTTCTTTGGAGTTAGCAGAGCTGGTACAACACATGGGCTCATGCTTTCTCGAATAAGACCCTTACGGATCAGTTCATCCGCTTGTCCCTGTAGAATCTCGCACTCATTCGGGCTCATTCGATAATGAGGACGATTAGGTAAACTGAACCCAGGGACAAGGTCGATATGGTGTTGGATATCTCGCATAGGGGGTACCCATCGGGAAGGTCCTCGGGCCAGATTTCTTGGAATTCATGTAACAAGGGCCTTAGTCTTTCAGGGATGATGGTAGGCTCGAGTTCTTCCCCTTTTACAATTAATGCATAAGTCTGTCATATTTCTTTGGATTCTTCCATGAAGTCCAATATGATTAAGAGAAAACGACCCTCCACTTTAGAAGTTTCAGGTGGTCCTTCTGGATCCATAAGGGGCCAATATGGTCTTCCGGCCGTCCTTGACGAAGATATATATGTTATCTCGCCCTTTATGAATGGCGTCACGGTCAGATTGCCAGGGTCGACCGAGTAGTATGTGACATGCTTCCATATCAACCACATCGCATACTACTTTATCCTTATAATGTTTACCAATTGAAAAAATATGGTGCACCGTTTAGTTACCTTTGTTTCACTGACTTTCTTGATCCAACCGATTGTATATGGAGAGGGATGACGCTCTGTTTTCAATTGCAATTTTTCCACAATGTCCTTGGAGACAATGTTCTCGCTGCTTCCACTGTCAATGATCACGTCACAAACCTTTCGATTCACTGTACACCTAGTGCGGAAGATGTTATGCCGCTGTGGATGCACTTCTTTTCTTGGCGCATATAATAGCCGCCTCACGACGAGCGACTCGCCGTGATCTTGCTGAACCCAATCTGAATCATCTACCTCGTCCTCGGCAGTATGCTCCTGTTCTTCAATATCTGGATCTTCATAAGCGTCATCAGCACTACCATCATTAATGACGAGGTTTGCCACTTTTCGTTGGGGACAAGTATTTGACAGGTGGCCGGGCTGGCCACAACGATAGCAGTTGTTGGGCCTTGGCCGAGCATAAGGGTTCGGATTGTACTTGGACCAACGGCAGTCGATACGCCCCTTTGGGTCTAGCTTGCCCGCCTCCTTGATCTCGGTTCTCAGACGTAGGAGGTTGAGTGCGTGCTCCTACGCTCTCCTTCCCTTTAGGCTGTGGAGCTCCCTGGGGTGGACCTGCCGCAGTGATCCTCGCAGTAGGATAGGCCCGTGTGTTAGAACGTTCAAGTTGCGCTTATGCCCGAGTAGCCAACTTAATCGCATCATTCATCGTCCAGACGGACTGCATCTGACCCGATCCTGGATCGCCATACGCAATCCACCGTTGAATCGGGCGACTTGCTGCGATTCAGTCTCGACCAAATCGCTGCGCGCTGCTAGGCGATAAAATTCTTCTGCGTACTCTCTCACCGACCGACTACCCTGTCGACAATTTTGGTATTGTTGGAATAATACCTGATCGTAATCGCTAGGGAGGAATCGGGCACGTAGTAGCTGCTTCATTCGCTGCCATGTGCGGATTGGTGCTTTTATCTGCCTGGTTCGTGCGAGTTGCAGTTGTTCCCACCGAGCTGAAGCTCCTCCTTTCAACTTGTAGGCCACAAGCTTGACCTTCTTTGCTTCAGGGATGTCCATATAGTCAAAAAATCGCTCAACTTCAGAAAGCCAATCGAGAAAATCCTCAATGTGTAGCTGGCCATTGAAGTTAGGAATATCAACCCGTATCTTGAAGTCTCGATCTATTCGATCTACCCGATCGCCGCCTTGCCTGGGGTGTTTGGAAGATCACGTCATCGATCTCCTCTTCACTGGAGCCCCCGTCCTCAGGGACGGCCCTTGGATGCACTGCTGGTATTATCCTGCGATCAGGGTGATTACGAGTTTCAGCAATTGGTGGTGGAGGATTACCACCAGGAACACGGAATTGCCCTAGGGTTTCTGCCAAGAGATTCGCTATGCGGTCCATGGAAGCCTGCAGCCCTTGCATGGCTTGCCGATTCTCTTGCTGCGCGCTTGCTTGGAAGTTGCCGCCGTTAAAGGAAAATTTCCTGGAGCACCGCCTATGGGATTGTTGCCCGACCCGTCGTTAGAAGCCATCGACCTGAGGAGAAACCTCGCTCTGATACCAAACTGACACAGGAGAGGATGTGAGGTTGAGCACCGTCTTCCTCAAGAGGATAACTATTCCGAATCCACGGAACTTCTCTGGACTCCTCACAGAGACTTCTCGAATCCACGAGAAAAAGAGCAGAAAATAAAAATAAATTTTAAATAAATTCGAAATAGATCAATGAATAAATGATAAAACGAGTTCACAACCCTTTAATAAGGGTACTAAGCAATGGGAAAGAAATCAGAATCAAAATACGACTAGGACTCCTAGAATTCGCGACTTACTATAAATAGACGGTCGTGATGTCTACTAGTGCGCAAGGTTTTCGGCCAAAATAGTAAGTGTCCTATTTGGCTTCACCAACCGTTCTCCTAATTATTCTAAGCTTTTTCACGTTGGGCGCAACTCCTAAAGCCCGACGGATGAAGTTTATAGCAAACTAAAACTTACAATTTATAGTAAAAATGAAATTGAAACAGGGAAACGACCGTCAAATCAGGGTTTTCTCGCAATTCCGAGCATCGCAACCCGACGTAGCTGGGTTGGTTGGCTAAAGTAGCTCGTTCTACCCCAAAAATCATATATTTTTCGTCGGCTAACTCATCCCGGATTGCGAGATATGCCTAATTTAAGGTCTGATGGTCCAGATCACTACTGTGGCCGACCGGGCCTTTTCTGATCCATCTTTGCCATGTAATTGTCCGCGACCCGCTCTACATCAATATATATATATATTATATATATATATATATATATATATATTATATATATATATATATATATATATATATAGTGTAATGCTCACACACAGCTAGTTGGACATTACATTTTCGTCCAACTAGCTGTGCATTTAATGAAAACTTTCTTCTTAATTAATGTAAATGCTTTCATTGCCTACTAATTTCATTTTAGCATAGAAAAGTGGCCACGGCTTGGGTGGGCCATCATGGTGTTAATGTAAAATCAACCCCGATCATCACGTATGTCACTCCATTTTAGAGTAAGTTCTCAAAATTTATCTCCATCCCTAGTTCAAGAGGACCACACTATTGGAATCAGTGTACATGGAAAGGTTCACCCTCCAAACAGTTTCCCCTAAGTGTGGCTCACATGAATGATATATAAATCTGATTTTTGGGACCTGGGCTTACTTTTGATATGACATCTAATGGTTGGAATAGATTTCAAAGTTTCGTCGTGATTGGCCCTGTAAAAATCAAGGGTGGATGTCTCTCTCCTAATTATTCTCATTAGTGTGGCCCATTTGAATCACTGGTTAGCTTGATTTATTGACACTAGGCCTATTACTTGATTATACATCTAATGGTCGGAGTGGATCTTACATGCATGTTACGTATATCCATTAAGAAAAAAAAGGAGTGGAAGTCCATGAGATATGTGTTTCCAAAACACTAATATTACACGTATTTTAAGGTCGGAAGTTAATGCTAGTAAGTCATAACGCTTGCGGCTGCCGATTAGCTACTGAACCTGAAGTGATGTCACACGTTTTGTGGGGCCCACCATGATGTATGTGTTGTATCCACGCCATTCATACATTTGGAGAGATCATTTTAAGGCATGAGTCAAAGAATGATGTAGATCCAAAGCTCAAGTAAACCCCACCACAGAAAACAGTGGGGAGAATGACACTCACCGTTGACACCTTCATAGGGCCCACTATGGTGTCTATTTGATATCCAACCTGTTTATAAGTTAACACGGACATGGAATAAGGGAAAACACAAATATCAGCTTGATCGAAAACTTATGTGGCCTCAAGATGTGTTTTAAGGGTAGGCATTCAATCCCCACTATTTTCTGTGGTGGGATCCATTTGAGCTTTGGATCTGCCTAGTTCTTTGTTTAATGTCATAAAGTGATCTTTCCAAATGAATGGACGGTGTGGATGCAACACATTCATCATGGTGGGGCCTACAGAACGTGACATCACTTAAGTAGCGAGATTCGCTAAGTTCCGTAGCTAATTGTCAATGCTGGCGGAGAAGGGAAACGGATTGACTACTCCCTTGCCAGCCAGTGGTCGGTGCTCTGTGGGCCATACCATGATGTATGTGTTTCATCCATGCCGTATGTCTATTTTTCTAGATTATTTTATGGTATAATACCAAAAATGAGGTATATCCCAATCTCAAGTGGACCACATTATAGGAAACAGTGATGAATTAACATTGAGCATTAAAAAATTTTGGGGGCCATAAAAGTTTTGGATCAAGATGATATTTGTTTTTTCCCTTCATCTGGGTCTGAATGAGCTAATCAACAGATTGGATGTCAAATAAACAGTACAATGGACCTTAGGAGGATTTAAATGGTGGATATCCAATGACTATTGTTTTCCTGTGGTGTGGTCCACCTCTCTCATTTTTGGTATAAAGCCCTAAAATGACCGGTAAGAACGGATGAACGGAATGGATGAAACACATACATAATGGTGGGGCCCAGAGAGCACCGACCCGTGGCTAAACGAGAGAACGTTAAATAAGGAAAAGAGGTTAAATGAGGAGAGAGAAAAGAGGAGACCGAGTGTTTAAAAAGAAAATAATGGGGGCACTATAGAAGCTATACACATATAATATATTTTGGTGATGCACCACATATCTTGCAAATCCGGTCTGTTAATTGGGTAGGGTCCATTATAAGAATATGAGAAAAAATATTTTTTTTTATCAATAGTCTAATATCATCTATAAGAAAAGTGAACTATTAGAAGTCTACTCCAACAATCCAGATTCAAGTTACATGTGTAAATCTAGTGGTGATGAAAATTTACTAAATTTTAGTACATAAAATTTCATTAGCATGCTCTATTTAATAAACGGGTTGGATCTATGACACATAATTCCCAACATACTTATGTAAATCAGTGTCACATATCTTCACATGTGGTGTATTACATGTAAATGAAAATAGGAATTTTGACATTTAATGCACAGCCAGTTGGACCAATTTAAATGGTCCAACTAGTTGTGTGTGAGCATTTCTCATATATATATAAGGTTCTATATGGTCGAACTCATGGGAACTCCCCATGAGGTCGAGCTGTGTGGGCCCCACCATGATGTATGTCGAACATCTACCTCATCAGTCAGATGCACCATTCCATAGTGGGCCCAGGGCTTAAAAATCAAGTCAATCCGTGACTTGTGTGGGCCACACCACATACAAAAGTTGAGAGGGGTTACCCTCCATTAAAACATTCATAATCATTTTTTGAGGATGAGGGGTCAGACCAAGTTTCAGACGCATCCAAATTTCAGGTGGGCCCCAACTAAGTGCTTTTATATGTTTAAGGCATGTCTTCACATGATTTTAGATGGTATGGCCCACTTGAGTTCCGTATACGACTGATTTTTGGGATATCCTATAATTTTGAGGGGACCCATCAAATGCACGGTGTTGATGTTCGACACACATCATGGTGTTGCTAAGGCTTAAAAATCAAGTCAATCCGTGACTTGTGTGAGCCACACCACATACAAAAGTTGAGAGGGGTTCCCCTCCATTAAAACATTCATAATCATTTGTTGGGCCCACCGAGATGTGGTTCACAAATCCAGCCCATCCATTATGTGTGTCCCACTTGGATGAGGGGTCAGACCAAGTTTCAGACGCATCCAAATTTCAGGTGGCCCCACCAAGTGCTTTTATATGTTTTAGGCATGTCTTCACATGATTTTAGATGGTATGGCCCACCTGAGTTCCGTATACGGCTGATTTTTGGGATATCCCATAATTTCAAGGGGATCCATCAAATGCACGGTGTTGACGTTCGACATACATCATGGTGGGGCCCACACAGCTCGACCTCATGTGAAGTTCTCATGAGCTCGACTGCATAGAACCTTTTCCCATATATTATATATATATATATATATATATATAATATATATATATAGTGCCAGATTCATCCATTTTGTGAATAGCTAAGACTCTAAGGGGGCGTTTGGCGCGTGGTATTAGATGGGACTAGGCGGGATGGAATTGCATTTGGTCCCGTGCCAATTCCACCCAACATTTGGGGATAATGGGAAAAGTTGGAATTAGATTAGATGGAATTGCATTTGGTTGGCACTGTAGCTATTTTGCTTCCCTCGTGCTACTTTGAAAAAATTGAAAAATCATGTTGATGTTAGGAAGTTGCGTAGGTCCCACCATGATGTGTGGACTATATCCACGCTGTCCACCCATTTTTTGAGATCATTTTAGAACATGGGCCCAAAAATCATTTAGATCCAAAGCTAAAGTGGACCCCACCACAGAAAGCAGTGGGGATTGAAAGCTTACCATTAAAAACTTCTTTGGGGCCACATAAGTTTTAGGTGAAGTTGATATTTGTGTTTTCCCTTCATCCATGTCTTTTTAACCTTATGAATAGATTCGATGGCAAATAAACATCACAATGGACCCTAGGAAAATTTCAACGGTGGGCATCATTGTTCCCAGTGCTTTCTGCGTTGTGGTCCATGTAAGGTCTGGATCTGCCTCATTTTTAGGCCTGTGCCATAAAATGAGGTTGCAAAATAGATGAATGGTGTAGATATAACACATATATGTTATTCTCAATGGTTCCGAATGATGATGGGTATATCTATTCAATGGACAACAAACCAAAGGGCGAATGCCACTGTGACATAAACATTGCATGGAGTTATGCTTGTCCCATTGTATCCCATAGTAATAGGGGACAATTTCTGTCATATGTAATAATTACATTTTTTTTAATACCATCCCACCTAATCTCATCCAATACAACCGGCCAAACACCCCCTAATATTCCTTGGAAGCCCATGTGGGTGCAAGTGCACGTTGAATTTGGACCACTGGTCCTTAACTTTTCTCCTAGCCAAGTGTTTTTCTTGTACATTTGTGGCCTTTCCACCTGATGCATGTGTTCCTAGAGAAAACCCTCAACCCCCCTTTTTATGGATCTCTGCAACATCTCTTATACCTGATTATCATGAACTTGCCCAATTTTGGACTGGTATGATCTTGGATGGGGCATGTGCATGACATTGGCATGTGTTCCTAAAGAAAACCCTTGCCCCCCTTGAGTGTATCTTTGCAGCCTCTCCTAACCTGGTTATCATTAGTGTTTGTTGTATCTGTATCGTTACATGTATTGATATCATCGATACCTGAAAATATATTGTTGATTGAGAGAAATGTTTGGGAAATATGGGGAAAATGGTGGAATTTCTCAATGAAACTTTAGGAGGTGCTAAAACACACATATTTGCATATTTAGGAATCAAATAATTGTAAAAAAGGAAGACGCATACATACTAAGTTTTCCTTTAATGGGGACCTAAAAGCATGTAACGCTGACTCATGGAAACATAGAGTAAAATATTGGAATTTTTCAATGATACTTTGGAAGATGCTAAAATATACATATTTACATATTTATAATCAAATAATAGCTAAAAAGTTGCAAATTTGCATATTTAAAAAGTTGCAAATTTGCATATTTAGGAAACAAATAATAAGTTTCCATTTAATGGGTGCCTAAAAACTTGTATTGTTGATAGGGAAACATGAGGAAAATGGTGGATCCATCCATGCATGCACATACAAACAATGCATGATCCATCCAACCATCCATGCATGCTTTACATACATACAATGAAAAATACATATATACACAAATACATGATCCATCCATCCATTCATGCATGCATTCATAGACACATCTATACATACATCCATCCATCCAACCATCCTTTCATCCATCCATCCATGCATACAGATATACACACATACATCCCCGATCCATTCATCCATCCACGCATGCATACATATACAAACTTGCATTTCATCATACAACCATGAACCCATACAAAAAATTTGAAATGGAATTTCTTTTAATAAACAAAATTTCGACAATATCGATATATACACAAATACATGAATATCCATCCATCCATTCATGCATGCATTCATAGACACATGTATACATCCATCCATCCATGCATGCATACACACATACATCCTTGATCCATTCATCCATCCATGCATGCATACATATACAAACTCGCATTTCGTCATACAACCATGAACCCATAAAAAGAATTTTGAAATGGAATTTCTTTTAATAAACAAAATTTTGGCAATATTGATACATTGGCGATATTATCAAAATATCACCGATATATTGGTGATACAAGTGGCACTTGGAATTCTCATAGTCGAAAACATTGGTGATATCGACATAGGTGATATTGAAACATTGGCGAACACTTAGCGACATATCACTGACACCTGAAATTTCTAATACTACTAGTGTTATTGGTATTGCCAAGCTGGCAGGTCCACTGATACCTGAAATTTCTAATACTACTAGTGCTTTTGCAGGTCCACGGCGATTACTCGGAGGATGTGGGGGTGAAGGTGGATAGACCGGATGAAGAAACTACGATGGAAGGGGAAACAGAAGTAGTTGGAGCCTGATTGAGTTGTTATTGTCTCGAGTTCTCTCGTGACATCAGTTTTGGTATGTGCCTCATCAGTTTTGGTAATTTTAGATGTTCACAGTTTTAGTATGCCTAACCATGTTTTATTTATTTAAATATGGGATTATTGTAGACCTTATGTGGGTTTGTTTTGTCTTGCTTGGGTTGGGCCTTAGTGCAGCTTGACAGTGCTGTCGTACAACCTTGATTGCTTGCTAAATGAACATGGATTTTGTCATGTGAATGAATGATTCTTGCAATTAATTTTGTAGATGAATGTGGACCATTGAATTGAAAATTTTAATGGCTCACACTCAACTAAATCACTCTTGTTGAAACACTTCTTCCATTCTTTCCCCTCTCCCACTTAACCGCCAAGAGACTGCACTTGGAACCGTCTCTTCTCCTCCTTGCCCCACCATTTCATTTTGTCTGTGGATCTAATGCTGTCATAGTCCATTGGATCCTTGAGGTCATGTTTGGAACTATGGATTCCATGCCACACCGTGGAAAAAAGGAAAAGGGTTTTCCTTTGATGTGACAAATTTGTCTTTTGTTTGAATACCAAAGAAAGAGGTTTGTTTGAATCCATCCCGATGTATTGCAATATGATACGTGGTTATCTCAGCCACTGAAATTGGATTCTTTCCAGTGACTCAAACCAATTATATGATGGGGCTTCCCATAGATGGGAGTGCCCTAAACATCTCCAAGGTTTAATATTTCAAGGCTTTGATCATACAGATGGTGACTGTCAACTTTTAAATCAAATGGTCCAAATTTCAAACAGTGAAACACTTGAATTTCAGACATTTTATTTGTTGTTTATCCACCATAAATACACATTGGTGAGACACATCGAATAACCGTTTACATCATTGGAAGATGATCCAGATTCAAAGGCCAAAGTCCCGATGTGTCAATTGCAATATGTTGGTACGTATTTGAGGACACCTTGCAAAGACAATGTGGATTCTACCAAACAATCATTACACTTTTCCATAATTTAGATTTTTGACACAAGGTGAGTGTCGTGAGAGAAATATGAGAATTCCACTTGCTACCTAAACAAGGATTCAAAATTGAAATCCCTGTTTTGTTAATTCTGGTGGAAATTATCAATGGATAATTGTTGTTTCTTCTTTCCTTTCTATTGCCTTGGATCTGCTTACCCTCCGAGTGAAACAGTGTCAGGCTGGGCTCGGGCATAGCCTGGCCCTTTGCCACCCTACTTACAGAATCTTGGATCTGAGGGATGGGAAATACAGGGATACTGTCCAAGCAGCATTTCGGGTGTAGGCTTTCATGCCATATGCTATGGGCTGCATACATCACTGACATTGTGTGCTGCATGTAGCCTGCATCATTCCTCACATGTCATTAAAAATGATCCTCACCATAGATTGAGTTAGTTGAAAATGAGCCATTACAAATTTTATTTTAATTGCCCTTATTCATGGAAGCAGATTGCGTCCCGACCCTGGATGATAATCCATCCGGGGTGGGCTCTTTGGGGCCCACCGTGATGCATGGGTTTTATCCATGCAGTCCATCCGTTTTGGCAGATCATTTTAGGGTATGAACCCCAAAACGAGGCAGATTCAAGGCTCAACTAGACCATACAGTTGGAATTGAATGCCCACCATTAAATACTTATTGGGAGCCACAAAAGTTTTGGAATTATGGCAAATAAACATCAAGGTAGCTCCTAGGAAGGTTTCCATTGGGGGTGTCATTAGCACCACTGCTTCCTATGGCATGGTCCACACTCTGTTAAGCCTGACCATCCCATTTCGCCTGTAAAACTTGGATGGCTTAGCATTTATTTTCATTCATCCATTTCATAGCCAAAAGTTAAATGGTCAGCATCATGTAATGTAGTCAATACTGATTTGGAATTTGCTCCATCCATTGTGGGTCCCATTTTTTGGAAGGTCTAGATTTACAAACATTTGTGTTGACTACTTCGATAAATGAGTTGTTGTTCACCCTGCTTGATAGTGTCCCTCTCTGCATTTACAAAGCCACTTTACACATTCACATGCACACACACCTCATTACAAATTCGGAACTGTCCAAGTGGCAAGCCTTATTTAAAGGTGAGCCATATTCAAAAACCTTGAATAGATGATCCTCACTGTCTAATTGGTGCCATCAAATGGATGATCAATGACGCAACTCAACAAGCACACAGACATTTTCCAATTTATCTAATTTTGTATTTGTGCTCTCCATATTGTTTGGTTTGAAGTTATTGTATATCATATGTACCACCAAAGTGTATTGGTCATTGAAAGGTAAACATCCTATCACTAATGTGGATTGGAATCGCTATTCTGACTTAGCCACTAGTGGGCCAATCAAGAATAGCCCATACCCAAAAAACACTTACAACAATCTTGACTGTTGTATCAAACCAAGTAATATGTATTGTCTTGCTGTTATAGGTGCCTCTTGTAAGAACTTTATTGCAAATGAAAGCCAAATGGAAGATAACAATTATATATACTAGATAAAGAATAAGAGCTATGGAGCTTTTTGTATACAATAAAGAATAGAAATTTCGTACATTGCATGTTATGGAAACTATGTATAGATGTATAAATATTGCACCTGTCTTGCTTCCACCACTTTAAATTGCAGGTGTTATCAATATTTTCTGGCACATTATAGTGTCATTAGATTCTATGAAAGGGCACTCCAATAGCTCAAATCTGTCTGAATTTGTTGCCTTGGAAAAACCATACGACGTAGTCCAACTCTGTAGAAACTTAGGAGCTATAGGCAATATCAATTTTGTACACCCATGTCGGAAAGAATCTGCATAAAAAGCAAGTAGAACAATGTGAGCAAGTCTCCATAATTGCCATGGTATTTCATTGTTTGTATCGAAATAATCTCAGACATTGCCCACATGAGCAAGCATATGAAGGAACTACACCTTGATCCATAGCTCAAGTGGTCGACTGAGTGAAAGATACCTCGTTTCAACAGTGAGGTCTTGGTATCGCTTCCTAGTGGGGGTGGCTAACAGTGAAGTGTGAACTGACCGTGGGTGTACTAACAAGCTAACTAAAAAAAGAAGAAGCATATGAAGGAACCATGAAGGATATTGAATCCTCTTTGTGGCATTCAAGCAATATCTAGGCTGTTCAGCAAGTGGGAACGCCATATATGACCCCATGGCTTAAAATTTGGCTCGGTTTGTCCGTAAAGTGGGCCACATGTATATTAATAGAAATGGACTGTTAAACTAACTTGACCAGATATCCACATTCAACGTATACATGTGTCCTACCTGGTGCGGAATAGAGTGATATCGGACATGAAATTCACAGACTTGCTATACTCACAATTGTGTCAATATCCTCAACTTTTTCCTCAAACACGCAGATGGATAGGTAAAACTATGTTATCTCTTATGCCTCTAATCAATGGGTTGAATGAAAATTATTCACACAAGTGAAAACATATCAACACACAATATCTAGCTGTATATCTATATCTACTGAAAATCTTACCTTTTGTAAATTGTTCATGAGAAGACGTGCCATTCCTCGTCGGCGCAACATAACACGTGTAGCCAATAGAGGCACTTCTGCTACCTTGTCACCATGGACCCTAGAATAGAAATGTGCCAAAAGTAGAATAATGTTTTGTTATACAACACATACAAGAGTGAAAAAAAGAAGGAAAAGGTTCAAATACTGGTTACCAAGGTACCTGAACGTTGCCACGGATATCGGTCTCTTCCCTTTGTCCAAGATTATGGTATAGAAACCTCGATAGTTCTGATAGGGCAGCTTCGATCTGCATTAAGGAAAGAGGCTCTTCAGTTTATCATGGATAGAAGCGACACTGAGCAACATTGAAAACCCATGAGCTTCTTAATCTTCAAAAGATTCTATTTAGTTGCAAGTAGTGGAAGTTAAATGTTTCAAATCTTGAATTTAAGAAAATGTACTCTTCAGTTTTATTTTATTTTTTAAATGTTGGAATGCAACAATGGTAGTAGACTCATTGAGGTCAATATGCTAATGATTAAAACCAAGGTATATGCTTTGTTGACAGTGCCCTCACATTAACAGCCTGGATCACCGAATAACTAGCCCCATGTGCAAACGAGTACCGGGACTTGGTGATTCCTCAACCTCAAAGACGCATCGTGCTATATGGCTAACAATATAATAGGACTACAACGACAATATATATTTTTATTATTGAAAGCAGGAAAGTAGGTCTTACTCTTTACTGAAAACAATATCTTTGATAAGGCTCGTCTTGGTAACCGGATGGACAATGCGGCGATAACAACTGCTCAGTACAGCATGTGCACCCACAAGCTTGTGCTCAGTCATTGCTTCAATATAGGAGGATGTGTGAAGATCTTGCCCATCCTTTTCATTTGACCTCAAAATAGTCCACGATAGATCCCCTATGTCCGTTGGATTTGATTTTCCAAGAAAATTTTGGAGATGGAGGTATATCTGTATCACAATAAGTACATTAGCAGAAATTAACATTATCATATCTGAAAAAAATAAAAAATAGCACAAGAACGAGAATTATTATGCTAGAATTGACCACTCTTAAGGAAATCCATGGAGGAGAAAGAATTTCAATGAGAGACACATGACAATCTTTCTTAAATTAGTAACGGGATAAATATAGAGAAAGTTTCTTGGATTTCAAAAAATGCTTATAATCACAAATATGTTGAATTCAAACACATGATTTGACTTGAAAATTCAATGATTCTGATTTCTTTCTAATATAAAGAGATGAGTGTACAAGATACAAGCCACCCATTAGGCAGGCCCGCTGTTCGAATTCCTTGACATGGGCGGCACACGTTATAGACTTTAATGCCTTGACATGCACCACTTACGTACAATGAATGTGGATCATATGTCAGTTTTTAACTGTCTAGGATATAGGTGACATCTCAAAATCCACCAAACAACTATGTAGTTGAAAAAGAAGGATAATAAAAGGTATAAATATTCAATGACACATTTATAACAAAAATATTTCATGTATCAGTAAAATTCTTGTAAATGTGTAAAGCAAGAACTTCATAAAACACAAATCACATAATAGCACTAATTATGGCTGCATATGGATGGATTATTGAAATGAATTGAAATAATAAATTCAATAAATGAATATGATTGGATTGGAGTTATTTTCATATTCTTACTTTTAAAAAAGAAGTGGCAATTACATTAGTTTCAAATGGTAATGAAATTAACTCAATTTCGAGTGAATTGAACATTTGCAGTTCAATTCAGTTGTGCATCCAAACACACTGTAAGTGAAACATTAATTAGAAAAAGCATATATTTCTACTTCTCATAGAGAAATTTTGAAGTACCTCCGCACATTTTTCCTTGCAAAACCAATTTCCCTTCGGACGACTTTCTAGCCCTTCAACTCCTCTTTCTCTTAGACAACCCACATGATCTAAAGAAAATTAAAGAAAATGTTAGTTTTGGAGACTTCAATTTTCCATTCAACACATATAGGAAAAAAGAAGATGAGAGAAGAACCCACATCTACGTTCGCATTGATCACAATACACAATTGTTCGCTCCACAAATTGATTGCCATCATTATTATATTCACCCCTGCCGCATGATCCACATACACAAGATGGGCAGAACCATACACTTCCAGAAAAACCCTACATGAGCACCAACATAAAGTTAAACATGAGAAAAAAAAAACCATAATTTTCTCTATTCTCAGTATTAATATATGAATTAAGGCTGTGGTTGGATTAAAAAATAAAAAGAAATTATGAAAATTTAGTCCAATAAAGAGAAAAAAAAAATCATAACAACATTTTCTAGTGTTCACAATGAGGAATTAGCATTCAAATTATAAGCATTTCCTTCCAAATCCACCCGTAAAGAAATAAAATTACAATTTGGAATCTAACCCATCAATACAAATATTAAGGTGATTATGATTCAGCCATTTCCTCTATACATGACTAATTTATTTCAATTCAATTCAATAGTGCAAATAGAATTAAGATTTGGGGGATCAAGCCAACTATTTGAACTTAATTGCCAAACTGTATTGGAAATAGAATTATATCATAAGATTTCATGAGTTTGAGATCATACCTTCAAACCAATGCAGCTTAAGTGAAACATGCGCAGGCATTCACCTTCACACACTAGCAATCCAACCCCTTGGTGGAGACAAATGTGGCATATTCCATTTCCTCTGCAACATGAGGTGTTACTCTTCATTTCTTCTGCAATTGTGACTCTGCAATCCTTTTTGTCAACCTTCGTTTGCTGAATTAAGGGGTGGGCCTGATTCCTCTCCATATGCTCATGCAGATACCCTGTGAAGCCTTCAACACTCATATCACTCTCCATTTTCTGAATTATGGGGTGGGCCTGATCCCTCCCTATATGCTCATGCAGATACCCTGTGAGGTCTTCAACTCTCATATCACTCTCCATTTTCTGAATTATGGGGTGTGGATTTTGTTCAAAGCCTTTAACTTTATCACCATTTTTTATTTGTGCCTGACACTGCAGCAGTGACCTTCCATCTTCCAAGAAGATATTGGCGGTAGGCCGATGACTACGGCTGCCTGCATGGACCTCAAACTTGGAAACACAATACACATTTTTGCAACACGAACATCTGATTCCTTCTGGCATGACCCACCCTTCTGCCATAACACGGTTGTCCTTTTTATTCCAGTAACGTGCTTTCTCCCCCAACGACAGCACGTTATTGTCTATCAGAGAAGACAGGTTGATTGAAGGAGTGTGTCTAATCTGTCGTTTATCTCCTTCCAACTTGAGAGGTTCAACCAAGTAGCTTGATGGCTGATCTTGTCTATCCTTCTCCACGGAAGAAGCACCGGAAGACGAAGGCAAGTTGTTGCATTCAGGTTCTCCACATTCCGGGCGTTTGCCAATCAATCCCTGGAGTTCGATCATCAATTGATCAACTCGATCTTTATCTATGATGTGTTCAATCATCCATTTATCATATTCATCATCATCAAGAAAAGAATCCATCTTCCTGAAAATATAAAAATCGCGTTATGTAAATTACATGAAAGCAAATGCATTCATGTTTAATTGATACAACAGGAAATGAATTAAGCATGAAACTATCAGATGTTCTGGGTTAGATTGTAATTAGCACCACTCATCAGTTGGCGCCGCTGAAGAAGCACCGGTAGATGAAGGCGAGTTGTTGCAGTCAAGCTTTCTTTTCTTTAATTCTGGTTCTCGACATTCCATTACAGGTTGCTGGGGTTTGCCAATCAATCCCTGGAGTTCAAGTTCCAACTGGTCAACTCGATCTTTATCTATGATGTGTTCAATCATCCATTGATCAAATTCATCGTTATCAAGAAAAGAATCCATCTTCCTGAAAATATAAAAATCATGTTATGTAAATTATATGAAAACAAATGCATTCATGTTTAATTGATACAACAGGAAAGGAATTAAGCATGACACTATCAGATGTTTTGGGTTAGATTGTAATTAGCACCACTCATCAGTGGGCCCCATGCAGCAAATGCTGTCCCATCATCATCTAAGCCCTAACCTAACTAATGGGGGATAAATGGAATTCCCATTGTCCCATGTTCATCATCAACTAAGTCTTACCAGTAACCTTGATCCAGTTAATTTGCTAAGCTGCACTATTATACACTTGTGGGTCCCATGGTTCAATGGTTAGATTGTCCATCTGACGGGTCCAATCCATGATCAAAAGGGGCATGACAGTCCACATTACGCATTGAATCTGAATGGTTGTTGTAGTTATTTTTATAGCAATGATCAAAGCATCATGATCTTCCTTTCTACAAGATTTCTGGTAAATTGTCCAACCATGGAGGGCCCATCATAATAAACCGTCTGGATCACCAATTCATGAGCCTGAGATGTATGGAATTGTGGGTCTCATGATAGTATGATTCCTCCTAATGCAGAATCATGGTTCAGTGGTTAAGGCTATCAATCTGATATTCTCCACCATGAATGCATCACAACCTCAAAATCGCATGGATAGAACAATCCAGACAATTCGATCTGTAGCATGCAAATAGACGGCTATGAAAGAAATACAGCAAGTGAATATAAAGAAGGTGAAAGTGTAGACAGCTAGGATATTCCAAACAGCGATACTATTTTTGGGCAGTCCCAACTACAGGGGGGCCTAGCAGATTAGCGATCTAGATCAATAGTTCCTATACCCCATTTGTACGGCCTGGTAACATAGGTAGAGGTGGGCACGGAAGGACTCAATCTGGCTAACTCGACTTGGTCCAAACTGTTCAATCTCACTCGACCAAAGCCTACTCGAACCCGAACTGAATGTTAGCTGATCGGAATCGAGTAGGCCTTGCCCAATCCACTTAAATTGAGTCGAGTTTGAGTTGCCTAGTAACTTGACCTAAACTTACCCTAAACTTATCTGGTTAGACTCAACTTGATCCGCCAAACCTAACTCAACTGCCGAGTTTAAGTTGCCCAGTAACTATATATTATATATATCGATCTATATATAGATATAATATATATAATTATATATATATAATATATATATATAT
Source organism: Magnolia officinalis (assembly GCA_021015155.1). Taxonomy (NCBI): domain Eukaryota; kingdom Viridiplantae; phylum Streptophyta; class Magnoliopsida; order Magnoliales; family Magnoliaceae; genus Magnolia; species Magnolia officinalis. The sequence goes on along the minus strand of JAJHSJ010000012.1, from coordinate 10,368,584 downwards.
ATATATGTGTATATATATATATATATAAACTAATTTCTATCATCTCTAACCATACCCGTCGCACCCTATCCAGACTCGATCCCCAACTCTCTCTCTCCCTCCTCATCCTCCTCACTCCCACCACCATCACCCCTCATCTCCGCTCCTCTCCACTCTCTCGGTCTCCTCCCTCTCCTCCCTCTCTCATCTCAATCCGACTCGGTGTCAACTCGACCGGACCCGGTACTTCTGACCAGATTGGACTCGGTCTGGATCAGGCCAGACAGACTCGGTATCAGTCGGGTCGAGCTCAAGTCGGGCCTATTTCAAAACTGGATCGAGTCGAGTCAGCCTAAATCGGTCCGCCTCGACTCATGCCCAGCACTAACCATAGGAGAGGACCACCAATCCTACGTCCCGGAGCTCCAAAACACAAGGGAGGTAAGAAGGAAAGATCCAACTACAAAAGGCCTAAATTTTATGCATGGAACACGTGCACAAGATCTGGGCTATTTATCTGGTTGGCCATCGTCAATTGGAGAGAATTCATACACCTTATAACCCATGAATGAGAAAGAAAAACAGAATACCTTGCGTAGAGATGCTCTACTTTTTCAGGAAGAGAGTGTAATACCTCTATTAGGTGCTCCCCCACATGATAAACGGTTTAGATATCTGACTATTGGATTAGACTGATTGAGCATACGGTGGGCCCCACTATGGATGTAATGGTAAGCTTGGACTGTAATGTATGGGGTGGAGACTTGACGGTGGTCTGTTAGTACCAACGTACAGAAACCTATGTTTTGAATGTTTTCAACGGTTGACATTTCTATTCTAACTGTTTCCTCGTCGTGTGGCCCACATGTGTATCTGCTTGATTTTTAGAGTCCCAAGTTGAGAAGCTAATGGACGGAGTAGATTTCTCACGGGCATATGTGGGTCCCACATACCTAGCTTCCGAGTACAGGAAATCTCAAATTGAGGAAAGATTCATGAACGTCCTCATGCATCCACGTAAAAAGCAACAAGAGTTTTTTTTTTTTTTTTTGTCACAAACAGAGAAAACTGATTTCAATTGAATTTAGGAGTATCTCATCTCTATTTCAACACCCGACACACACCAACGTTGCGGTGGGGCCCATCACTAACGTACGTGTAGGGCTGGCAACCGTCGATCGGTCCACTGTCCAACTGCTGGGGACAAGCCATTCGAAATCTTGATAACCAGCCCCACGATCAACGTTCGTGATGAACCGGGTCCAATCCCGCCGTGAATGAGGCCATGCGCTTTCAAGCCCTCAAGTGGGGCCCACATGCATGCAGAGACACGAGAGAGCAATACCTTGCGTTTTTCTTCTTTCTTCTTTCTTCTTCTTCTTTCGAAACAGAGACCTGTCGTTTTTCTCTCTTCTCGAGTGTTCTTGTCGAGAGAGTGGGAGA
>JAJHSJ010000012.1:10167062-10367062 GCA_021015155.1 Magnolia officinalis | reverse complement strand
GGTGGATCGTGCACACTTGCTAACATGTCACCCGTGTGCAAGATGGGGGATGCAGAATAGGTGGGCCCAACATGGCATCTGTGTACAACGGACGCGGTTTGGCTGATGACCCCAACATCAGCCAGGTAGTTGGTGTCAAAGTTCTGTGGGCCCAACCATGATGTATGTGTTTTATCCACGCCGTCCATCCATTTTTCCAGATCATTTTAGTGTGTAATCCCAAAATTGAGGCAGATCCAAACATCAGGTGGACCGTACCATAAGAAACAGTGGGGATTGAACGTTTACCGTTGAAAATTATTTGGGGCCCATAGAAGTTTTGAATCAAGCTGATATTTATGTTTTCCCTTCATCCAGGTCTGTGTGACCTTCTCAATAGGTTGGATGGCTTATAAACATTACGGTGGGCCCTAGGAATTTTTTAATGGTATGCGTTCATTCACCACTGTTTCATGTGGTGTAGTCTACCCAATATTTAGATCTACCTAAGTTTTGGGTTCAGCCCCTAAAATGACCTGGAAAAAAAGATGAATGGCGTGGATAAAATAAATACATCATGGTGGGGCCCACAGACCTTTGTCGCCAACTAGCTGGCCGGTGTTGGGATCACTAGCCAAACCGCGTCCGTGTCCAACTAACTGAATCGAGACCAAAGCCATTCATTCACGAATTAGGTGGGCCCACCACGGCGCGCTTATATATTTCATCTAACCCGTTTCATTAGGTGCGCCTAACCTGATAAAAAACTCATGCGTGCCACACCGCATGAAAGGTTTTAAGGGCAGGATATTCTTACATTGTTCTCCGTTGTGTGGCCCACCAAACTAATTTCATAGATATACGGTGAACATGATGGGGGACGCCCCTGAGAGATGGAGTGGATGTCACACACACGTTAGCTTTTTAAATAAATAAAAATAAATTTTATTGACTTCAACGTATCTATCTGTGAGTTTTGAGTCAACCAGACCCAATGATGGACCGATTCCAAAAGAGGTTTTGACCATACTAGCATAGTGTATGGTCAAATTGATCTTCCAGCTATTCCGAGGGTAAACCTTCCGGCAAGTATTGTGAAGTTTTTTAAATCAAATTGCCTTTATTCTTGGTTCTATTTAATGCTGAGAAAGTGACGTAGATGGGAGGCTTTTTCGGCGTGGGCAAGGCGTAAATCGTGGAGCCCATCATTGATGTATGTGTATAATACATGTCACCCATCCTTTTTGCCGTGTCATTTTAGGGCTAGGGCCCAAACATTAGCCTGATCCAAAGCTTGTGCGAGCCACGTAATAGAAAATAATGGTGACAATGACACTCACTGTTGAAATTTTTTAAGCTCACTGTGATGTTTGTTAGAAGTTGACATTGCCTAAGTTAGAACTTTCTGGGCCCACAATGAGCTGATTGACAAGGTGGACGGAACAGATCACCCTATTTTGAGCTTTAACTTCTATTATTTAAAAATAATCAAATTATTAATTACATCGACCTGACAACTACGACCCTTACCACATTACAACCACGACCCTTACCATGTTATATGGGTATGGGTCATGATTGTTATATTATATGGGTCGTGGTTGTAATATGATACGGGTCGGGGTTGTTATGTTATATGGGTCGTGATCGTCATGTTATACGGGTCGTGGTTGTTATGGTGTATGAGTTGTGGTTGTCATGTGACGCGTGGAGTTTGTAATTGTAACATAATAAAGGTCGATGTTGTCATGTTATAAGGAATGTGAGTCTTGTCGTGATTTATGTGTTGAATTCATCCGCCTATTGAATTTAGATTTTAATTTAATGTCATGGGCTAAGAAATGAATTACAACAAAAATTTTTATGGCCCCCAACTGGTTTTCAATGATAGGTTTTCAATTTCATTATTTTCTACGGTGTGATCTACATTAGCCTTTGATATGCTCTTTTTTAGCCTCGTTCCTTAAAATGATCTTTCGAATTGAATGGATGACGTGGATAAAATTTATACATCACAGTGTGCCCAATAAAACCATCCATCTCTATGTGCCACACCATAAGAGGTTTTAAATCAGCAAGGATAATCTTACATTGTTCCCCGTTGTGTGGCCCACCAAGCTAATTTCATAGATATACAAACATGACGGGGGATGCCCCTGAGAGATGACGTGGATGTCACCCACACGTCAGCTTTATAAATAAATAAAAATAAAATTTCTTGACTTCAACATATCTATCTATGAGTTTTGAGTCAACCCGACTCAATGATGGACCGATTCCAAAATGGGGTCCTATTTTAAACTATGATTTAAAAAGTTTGAGTCCAACACGATATCCATGTTATACAAAATTTTAGTGTTGAAAACCCAGTTCAATTACATCGGGTCCAATCCGGGTTTAGTAATCCAACCGTTGATATGTATCATTTGGGTTTCTAATTTTTACAAGTCAAGCCTCATTGTTTACTAATCCAACCGTTGATACTATGGGCCATGAAAGTACAAAGTTTCCCAAATGATAAATTCTTAAATATTTGGATCGAGGAAACGCCAATTTGACATAGCAAATCTGACGTGGATGGCATATGGACCACGCCACAATCAGTATTAAACTACCCAAATGGACCATTGAATAGATGACCCAAAAAGAATGAGTTAATTTAGAAATTCAGCAATGGATCTCATTCCACCCACAAAAGGCCAATTATTCTATATTTATGATTATCTTGATTTTGGGGATGTTTTGGCACCAACCATCTACGGTGCAGATTAGTCGTCCGTCGTCTCAACCTTTTCACAGTGAACAGTGGGCTCCACTTGTACAAATTGAAAGCCCAGATGAGCCATTGGAAATCAGGGGCTTTCAATCCATTGGTCGAGATTCAAATCCAAACCCATATCTAATTATTGGGTTGGATCAAATGAATTCAGGTTGACTCTATACATTTCCTCCCCTAATCTCAGCCGTGTATGTGCCTTTAAATGTCATCACATGGCATGTGTGTAAAACATCTAAGCAGTCAATCTGGTGGTCCCCGCAAAGTAAGTGCTATATATCTAAAATCAGGCTAGCCTAGCCGTCAAGTTAGGGACAGTGAAGCCAGATGGCTTACAAACCATGTTTCCTAGCAGTCCAGTTGTCTTGTCTACTGTGGTCCATTGGATAAACGGATTGGCTTGATTTTTGAGCCAGGGCATCTTTACACTAAATTATATCTAATGGAGGGCATGGATGTTCCACACGTGTTCTATATATGTTCATACATGTGAAGCGTGTACACGTGTGATAGGTTAGCAAACATCTTGTTATATATTATTACGTTGAATTGCCCAATGAGTAAAACCATTCATTTAATCATTTAAAGAATTGCAAGCAGGGCAAGTTCTACGAATTTAAATGACATCATCTAGTGAGGAATATCATATACAGCCCCAGCATACAATGGGTATTTTTCTGCCAACATTTTATAGGTAGTAGAAATCCGAGCCATGCAAAAGGTGGGAACAGTTTTTAAGATCTCCTGCTGCAAAAATCAGGCCGATTCAACCATTGGTGAGGCCACGCCCATATATTGTTTAGATCACTGTCCGTCCATTGAATTTGACGGTGTGATTCATCTGATGTGTGGATCAACTTTTTTTTCTTGGTTCTGTGATCTTCGTGATGGGTCCTACATTCTGAACGGTTCAGATTTCCTACACATGTGACATGTTGGTGAGTAAAGTGGAGCAGCGTGGTATTGATGGGGGCTGTATCATGTATGTGATCATCCTTCCTTGTAGAAAGCACCAAGTTGTGTATAGATTCAACCATTGAGTCATTGACCGAGCCGAGATTTGGTGTGGTGTAAGGTACCCACCAGTTGTACCGGTACAGGTAATATGTGAGATCCATGTGATGTATGAAAGCCATCTAACCCGTCCATCAGATTCGTGCCTCATGTTACCCTTATTCCTTAAAAATCAACTGAATAGAACACTCAGGTAGGCCACATCACAAGGAACAAGATGGGAGGGAACTCCCACCCCTTGATTTAAACTGGGACCCACATTAGTTGCAAAACAGCCTGATTTTGTGCCCAACCATTCATCCAGCCAGATTAAGGATCTGAATGGCCTGGAATTTGGATAAAATACACGGTGGGCCCTTATTCAAATCAATGGTAGGCGTCCACTCTCAAATGTTCCTGTGGTGTGACCCAATTGAGTTTTGGAGTAGGCTGATTTTCAGCTAACTATAGTGAGATAAGGTCACATATCTGATGGACGGATTGGATTTCATGAATACATGACATGGCCCCCCACTTATGTCCAGTAGCGGTACCACCGGAGCACGCCCCATTTAGCGTATGCAATTTTTTAAACCTAACAATTACTTTTTCAATCGTTAGCCTAACCAAAATTTAAAGAATAGGGGGCTGAATGTATGGGAACCTTACCATACACATAATTGCATTTGTACTCGTTTACATCCACATCACCTATCTGGACCATCCATTAGGTCCAATCCGCCCTTCCTAGGCAGCCTTGAAAAAATCAAATGTTTGGATAATCCAAACTATCTAAACAAGGACTTGCAAGAACTGATGGACAAACATATCCATTAAGATAGGTCCAGTGGCTGGATGTTTAGGACCATTCGATTGATTGGTTTCTGCAGAGTAACGAAAGAAGATTAGAATATGTCCAATGGATGGACCAGATAGACAATGCGAATGATGGCAAATCCAAATACAACTATGTGCATGGTAAGGTTTCCATACACATATCCCACTAAGTCATTTCTTAATATTAAACATATCACACTAAGGTCTCATCTTGACCGTTGACTTAGTTTCTGTTTATTGACCATTTATGTTTAGGAACTACTAGGGTGCCCTAGTGGTTATAGCCTAACTATTGAAAGATTGAGGTCATGGGTACAATCATGACAAATCCACCAAAATGTAGGGCTGTAAATGGATCGGGTCCAGCCCATGATCTAGTGGACCTGGGTCAATATAAGCAAGATCCACAATTGGGATCCGTTGGTTTGGATTGATATCCATCTTTGGATACAATTGAATAATTGATTGGATGTGGCTGAACTGAGTCCCCAACCTGTATCTGAGTCATCTGAACCGTTTATAATGCCACAAAAATAAGATCTGTCAATTGATGGAATCGACGGGTGATCTTATTTGGACATGGGTTTGGACCAGCATTTGAGGGACGTTGGATCCGGCCTAGGTCCAAAATCTTGTGATAAGTAGATTAGAACTGGAATGGAACTGGAACCACACTGATTCAACCCAAATCCAACCCATTTACAGCCTACCAAAATGCCTTTGATACAACTTCTCTTGTAAAGTTAGCTGGGTCATCCATCTAAAAGAAAAAGTTAAAAAAGCTTTTTGCTTCATTATGGGTGGTCCAACCGCACTTCCTAAGCTGTGGCCTTAATTAGGGTAAGCTGTATTGGAGTTAAATAACAGTACACAATCAAAGCAAGCAAAGTAAAAGCAAAAAAAAAGAAGAAGAAAATAAGTCAAATCAAAACCTAAAAGCTAAAGAGGAAAATAAGTACTGAAAGGCTCTGAAATTTTTGTAATTGTGTAATGTAGTTACTTCCATGAACGACGCAAAGGATGGACATGATGGGATCGAGTACAGTCTTCCCCGTGGGATAACTACGGAACTACTCTCGACTCCTCATAGAGGTACCTCGAATCCATGAGGAAATTAAGAAAATAAAAATAATTTTAAAAATTCTAACAAATTAATTGATGCTAAAAAAATGAGTTTACAACCTTTTAAATAGTAACATGAACCTTACGAAGAAGTTTTGGAATTAAATTATAACGCAGGGATGAACGTGATGAGGATAACTACTCCGAATCCATGGAGCTTCTCTGAATTTCTCACAGAGACTTCTCGAATCCACGAGGAACAAATCAGAAAATAGAAGTAAATTCTAAGAAATTCGAAATTGATTAATTGATAACTAAAAACGAGTTCACAACCCTTTAAATAGGGGTACCAAGTAATGGGAAAGAAATCAGAATCAAACTACAACTAAAACTCCTAGAAATCGCTACTTACTATAAATAGTAAACTTAGTATTTATAGACGGTCGTGATGTCTACTAGTACCCAAGGTTTTCGGCCAAAAATAGTAAGTGTCCTATTTGGCTTCACCAAACCGTTCTCCTAATTATTCTAAGCTCTTTTCACGTTGGGCGCAACTCCTAAAGCCCGACGGATGAAGAGTTATAATCAAACTAAAACTTACTATTTATAGTAAAAATGAAATTAAAACAGGGAAACGACCGTCGATCCAAGGGTTTCTCGCAATTTCGGGCATCACAACCCGGCATAGCCGGGTTGGTTGGCTAAAGTAGCTCGTTCTACCCCATAATCATATATTTTACGTCAGGTAACTCATTCCAGATTGCGCCCGATCTAAGGTCTGACGGTCTGGATCACTTCTGTCGGCGACCGGGCCTTTTCTGATCCATCTTGGCCATGAAATTGTCCGCGACCTACTCTACATCAAATTATAACTAAAACTCCTAAAAATCCTAACTATAAATAGTAAACTTATTATTTATAGACGGTCATTATTCCTACTAGACATCATAGTTTTTGACCAAAAATGGTAAGTATCCTATTTGGCTCAACCATGCTATTCTCTTAATTATTCTAAGTAATCTTCACATTGGAAACTCATAAAGCCCAACAGATGAAGAGAATCTCACAAATTCAACGTGGGTGGTTAAAGTAGTTTCTCATGCTTCAAAATCATATATGGCACGTCGGATAACTTATTCGGTTTGTGAGATGTTTCCGTTTTAAGGTTCTAACGGTCCTCCAATCCAGCCTTTTTCGGTCCATCTTGGCCATGAAATTGTACACGGCCCGCTCTACATCAATGAGTCAGTAATACATAATTTTTTTCTTCACTGAAATAATAAAAATTAAGAATCTGAAATTGAGATTTTTCCTATTGTATGCCACACTTTTAAGCTACCTACCTTATTACGCTCGTCCAAACTTACCTTACCAAACTAATCCCCTACTGTAAGCGCACTTTTAACGGACGAAAATACCCCTGCCTCTTCTCTATCAGAAACACATCCATCTACTTCTTCAACTCCATCTTCCCCTCCTCTAATTCTTTCTTTTCCTTCTTCAATACCTCATACTTCATCATCAATTCTACCTTCTCCCTCAATAACGTTTTCCTCTCCATCTTGAAAAGTTTGCGGCGAATTCCAATTGAAAGTGCCCGACTTATAAGTGAATTTCAACAAGTTTGCGGTCTGTTTCACTCATTTATCAGTCAATTTCATGAAGTTGACGGTCAATTTCCGCAAGTTCTCAGTAAAAAAGATGTCAATTTCAAACAGTTATCGGTCATTTTGATGAATTCCAAGTCAAATCAACCAACTTATAGGTGAAATTCAACAAGTTTGCGGCCAATTTCATTCAGTTATCGGTCAATTTTCTGAGTTATATGTTGCATTTTGGCCCGAGAACGTCGTGAAATTAACCGCGAAGTGAGTGAAGTTAACCGTGAACTGAATGAAATTGACCATGAACTAATTAAAATTGACCGCGAACTAAGTTAAATTGACCGCGAACTGATTATGTTTGACCGCGGACTAAGTGAAATTGATCGAAATTGATCGGGACTATGTGAAATTGACCGATAATTGCTTGAACATAACATCTTAAACTGAGTTAAATTGACCGCAAACATCGTGGAATTGACCGGGAACTGAGTTAATTGACCGCGAACATCGTAAAATTCACCGTGTACAACGTGAAATTGACTGCAAACTTAGTGAAATTGACCGCGAACTAACTTAAGTTAGGAAAATTGACCGAACTAAGTTAAATTGATCGCGAACTAAGTTAAATTAACCGATAAGTGAGTGACATTGACCGAGAACTCGATTAAGCAATTATCGGTTAATTTTTCGAGTTATATGTTGCATTTTGGCCTGAGAACGTCGTGAAATTGACCGCGAACTGATTGTGTTTGACTGCGGACTAAGTGAAATTAATTGGGGACTAAGTGAAATTGATTAAAATTGATCGGGACTATGTGAAATTGACCAATAACTGCTTGAACTTAACATCTTAAACTGAGTTAAATTGACCGTAAACATTGTGGAATTGACCGGGAACTGAGTTAAATTGACTGCGAACATCATAAAATTCACCGCGTACGTCATGAAATTGACCGCAAACTTAGTGAAATTGACCGCAAACTAGATTAAGTTAGGGAAATTGACCAATAAGTGAGTGACATTTATCGGTCAATTTCACACAGTTATCGATCAATTTCAAGTGGTTATCGGTCAATTTCACACAGTTCTCGGTCAAGATGTCAGTTTCAAGCAGTCATCGGTCAATTTAACTCAGTTCGCGATCAATTTAACTCAGTTCGCGGTCATTTTAACTTAGTTCGTGATCATTTTAACTTAGTTCGCGGTCATTTCCATTCACTTCGCGATCAATTTAACTTAGTTTACGGTCAATTTAACTCATTTCGTGGTCATTAAAACTTAGTTTGTTGTCAATTTAACTCAGTGGGTCCTCGGTCTATTTTACTCGGTCTTCGTTCAGTTTCACATCGGTTTTCGTTCTTTGTTTAAAAAAGCCTAAATGTGGGCCATTTGAGCATTTAATTTGCCTCATTTATCGAGACATGTCATACTATAAAATATTTATAAAAAAAATAACTAGATTGTGTACGATGCGGATATATCATATAAAATACGGTGGGGTCCACATAATGAAGTCAAAGATTTGAAATATACCTGCCATTCGAAGCTTTTTTTGATAGGGAGAGACCATTTTCGTCCTATCTTGGGTTAACAAAAGTTGAAAATGACTTGTGTGGCGAGTGTATTTTCGACCAAAGAAAAATATACCAAAAATGGTGGTTTTACTATTAGGGTAGACAATTACAAAGGAGATATAAGAAAGCAGAAAATGAGAGTTTTACTGCTAAGGTGGACAATCAAAAAGGGAGGAGAAATAATATGAAAATTGGAATTTTTCTACTAGGGTGGAAGATCAGGAAGAGAAAAGAAGAATTAGAAAATGGAGTTTTCGAGGGAATTACAGCTTTCGAAGTTGCATTTCTGAAGAAGCAGCGGCATTTTGGTCTGGTGAGAGTGCATCCATACATATAGCAGGGGATTAGTCTGGTAAGGTAAGTTTGGAAGTGCGTAATAAGATGCATGGCTCAAAAGTGAGGTTTACAATAGAAAAAAACTCATACAAAATTTATCTCTTTTCAAGCTATTCTTCTAAAAAAGAAATAACTTAACAAAAAATCTCTAGAAATTATAAAAGTACATATTTCTACGCATGTTAGATGATAGCATAACCTAAATGTCAAAGCCTACCCAAACCAATACTTCACACATGTACAATGAAGAGGAGAGTAAACCCGTGAATAGTAAAGAAGAAATGAAGAGTGACAAAGTTTACCATTCTAAATCATCAAGATGCAACACATGCATATTCATGTGTTTCACATAGCCACCGCCTTAGTAAAAGTCCTTGAACCCAAATAGAATAGATTGAAGCGAACATCTATTTGTAATGGTAAAACCTACTAATTATTTGTGGGCATTCCCTTCATCCATAGGGAGTCATGCATGTCACAAATATGGTATTGATTAAAGGGTCATTTGTGACTTGTGTGCCACGTGTACAATTCCTTTAAAGAGTATCAACCATATGGCGGTGCTGCCGACACGGGTCCGGATAAGATGGGAAGCTGATTGCATACGGAGTAAACTCTGTGGGCCCCACTGTGTATGTATGAGTATTATCCACGCCGTTCATCTGTTCCTTCATCTCATTTTAAGGCATGAGCTTAAAATTGACGCATATCTACAGCTAGCTCTAGTGGACCACTGTTGAAACCTTCCTACGGCCGACAGTGATGCTTATTTGTCATCCAAACTGTTAAGAAGGTCACACAGACATAGATGAAGAGAAAACACAAATATAACTTAGATTTAAAACTTATACGGTGTTCTAAGAAATTTTTTAATACAAGTGTTCAATTTAGGCTGTTTCCTGTGGTGTGGTGCATTTGAACTTTAGGTTTGTTTCAATTTTGGATTCATGCCTTAAAATGAGCTGTTAGAACCGATGATGGGTGTGGATGAGATATACATCAGGATGAGCCCACAGAGTTTTCTCAATATGTATATCAGATTAGGTGTTGTATATACAGGCTGTCCATCTGTTTTTCCAACTTAATATATGTATCTGTTTAGAAAAATGAAACAGACTCCACCAAAAGAACCATTATTTGAAACTTCCTAGGATCCAAAACATGTGAGGGTCATAAAAAGTTTCTAATGTTCAATCACTACTTTTATGTGGTGTGGTCCTCCTGAGATTTTAATCTCCTTCATTTTTGGGTCCATAAATTAAAATTATCTGAATAAAACAGTTGGACGGCGTGGATATACAACACACATATCGAGGTAGGCCCATTGTCAGGAAATTACCCACTAAGCTGTTACCAGGTACTACCCCTGATCCGCGGAAGCGGATTGGCTGGTGTACCTCACGCAAGCTACATGGCTGTTGTATTCAAGTCAGCAAGTTCTTTGGTCTAATCATGAGGTATATGTTATATCCAAACCATCTACTCATTTGGCGAGCTCGTCTGGCAAAAAATTAGACAGATCTGACTATCAAGTAGACCACACTGCAAAACCCAGCGGAGGATTGGACGTCTACCATTGAAACCCTTTTTAGGGTAAAAAAAGTTTTGGATCAATATGGAAATTTTCTTTTTCTTTCAGTCATGAATTTTTGACCTTATGAATGTAAAATAAACATTATGGTGGGCCCTAAAAATTGTTTAACGGTGAAAATCATTATCTCCGGCTGCTATTTATGGTGTGTTCCAGATAATCTTTGGATGTGATTCAGTTTTTGATTAATGCTTTAAAATGATCTATAAAAATAGATGAACGGTATAAATATAATAAATACATCACCGTAGGCCATGTAGTTTTGATCTCCTTTCAACCGTTCGCACAACTCGGAACTCATCAGTGCTCGTCTTCGCACGACACGTATCTACAGCAGCTATATAGCTGATGTGAGGTACACCAGCCAATCCACTTCCCTAATCCACGCCCGCCGGCCACCACCCACATTGTACACGTGGCAGTACCTCTAATCGGAACCAGCCAAAATTTTTGAACCACTTTCGAATGTACTATAATCCAAAAATTGCATTAAAGAATGGCCGGTGTCTGAACATTTAATGGACGGTGGAAGTACAAATTCAAGAAACCATTGTCGAACTCTATGAACAAGTGATCAATCTACGTCGGTCCCACTATTTGGACGGTTGGTATAATGCCCAACCAACTATTATTGCTATATAATTATTAATCACCGTCTGTTATCTTTTTCTAATTTATTTATAGGTAAGGATGGAGGTCAGATTTCCCGTACACGTGGCACGCATCCCAAACTGATCCGTCCAAATATTCGAAGACATTTTTACTAATTTCTGTTTTTAATGTTAATTAGCTGTCCATCACTGGCGACATATTGGAATAGTATGTCCAGTATAACAGAAACTTTTGGTCATTATCTATCAGTGGGGCCCATTTCTAATTTAAGGCAGAATGCGTACGGAAACGAGCCTCCTGTGTATGTTGGCTTAGCTTCAGTGCAGTCAATCACGCGTATCCTTGTTAAAAGAAAATGTATTCGTCGGTAGTTGCAGGCTTTGCTACTCTACTAGTTGTAATTGTTTATACGCCTAAACTCAGAAATTTTATTTGCAACCTTCTAACTAATGGGTCCTCGTAAAATAGTTCTCACGATTTTTTGTGCCTGTGAACTATCATAAGCTGTGCAACTGACGTTAGGGGAGGATGTGATGAGGTTGATCACCGTCTTCCTGGATTGCAAAATACCTTGAATACACAATGAGCTTTTGAATACACGAAAATTTTTATTTTTTATTTTTAAAAAATCTATATAAAAAAAAAACACAATTTCTAAGAAGTTTTAACTCTAATCAATGAATCCTAATCAAATAAGGAAACAATTTTTCTAAAAAAAAAAAAACATAAATTTTTTCCGCCTGTTGAAGACTTGTCGAGTCGGCAATCGAAACAACGAAAAGTATCCAAAGATTTAAACTAGAAATTTTGTGATTCTCGACTTGTCAAATTGGATTTCTACCTGTTTAATTAGCAGAAATCAGCCAACAAGCAATTTTGAATAGTATTTCGAACTGTCTAAATTGATAAATTAGCCAACAAGTAATCTAAAATTTCAACGGAATTTTAACCTATCGACCACAAAGGTTGACTAGTCAAACAATGTTAAATTTTTGTCAATTTTTCCTTGGGCTTCTTCATGTTTATGTGTGTTAGGAACATACTTGATCCTTAATTATCCTACATTAGACCCCTCCACTTGAAAAAAAAAAAAACTTGTCCTCGAGTTTGGTTCATAATAGACATTCAACTTCATCGAGTTATTCAACGGACTTGGTTCATAATACGTATTCAACTTTAGGTACTGACATTTATTATCATCTTCCTTATACTTTGCAGTAGGCTTCTCTGATCTCTTATGTACATCATCATGAATAGTTGATACCCGAACTGTCATATTCTTTGCCGCAACACTCATTCCAAGTACTTTAGGCAGTGAAAACAAATCGAGTGCAAGTTTAGGAAATGGGACATACACAACTTCAAATTGAGCCTGGTCGGTAGATTGATTCTTCGTGTTGTTGAAGATAAACTCAACCTGAGAAAGACCAATCTCCTACATAAGAGACAATTCATTGGGAAATTCGTTGCACACGACCGCCTTGAACTCCTGCAACACTAGTTCTGCATCTTCTAGATTATTCGTAGACTCCTAATATGCTTCCTTTTCTACTAATGCCACAATCACTTCCGTCTCCTCTGAGTGTTCGATGAAATCTCGTTCGTTCACGAGAGGTTGTTCGTCCACTTTAAAAGCGTTGGATTGATTCTTCGTTTCCACATGGGCCACATGTACACCATTGACAAATTAGCGGCTTGTCGCGACTCCTCAACCAAGTCACCTCTCGCTGACAAACAATAGGACTTCTGAATAATCTCACACGATCGATTATCCTACCAATAATTTATAGAATTTTTGTAGCAATACCTAATCGTAGTTGCGAGGGATGAACCATGCGTGCAATAATTGCTTCATTCGCGGCCACGTACGGACTGATGCTTTCATCTGCCTCATTCGCTTAAGTTGAAGTTGCTCCCACCAAGATGAAGTTCTGCCTTTCAACTTGTACGTTACCAATTTAACCTTCTTCTCCTCATAAATTTCTATATAATCGAAGAAGCACTCGACTTCCGGCAGCCAATCAAGAAAGTCTTTGATCTGTAGTTGACCATTGAAACTAGGAAGATTGATTTTCATCCTGAATTCTCAATCTGTCCGATCTATCCAATCAATGCCTTGTTTAGGATGTTGGGAAATCATGTCGCTAGATCCCACATTCTCAGGTGCGATTCTACGATTCACCATCGACATTGCCCTATGATCGGCGCGATTACGAATTTTAGTGCCTATCGGGGGCGGATCATTGCCACAAATACGAAGTGGCCTTAGGGCCTCTGTCATGCGATCAACAGCAGCCTGCAGCCTTGCAGGACTTGCCGATACTCTCACAACGCCACCTCGAAAGTTGTCGTTGTTAAAGAATAACTCCCTCCTGGAGCACCGTCCATGGGATTGTGCTCGACCTGTCGTTAGAAGCAACCAATCCAAGTAAAAGCCTCGCTCTGATACCAATTGACGTAGGAGAGGACATGATGACTCGATCACCGTATTCCTCGATCGATAAATACCTTGAATCTACAAGGTTCTCTTGAATCCACAAGAGAAAATCTCGAATCCACGAGAAGAAGTAAAATTTCTAAGAAGTTTTAATTAATATATTATATAAAAAAATGAGTTTAAAACCTTTAAATAACCTTAAAACATCTTAAAATTGCAATCAATGAGTCCTAATCAAATAAGGAAAAAATTTCAGAAAAATACGTAAATTTTCCCCACTCATCAACATGTTGTCGACCTATTGAGTCGACATATCAAAACAACCAAAAAGTGTCGAGATTTAAACAAAAATTTATGTGATTTTCAACTTGTTGGCCCGATCTGTCAACCTATTGAACTGGATTTCGACTTATCGACAAGATCAGTCGACCTGTCTAAACTAGCATAAATCAGCCACCAAACTATCTGAAATAGTATTTTGACCTGTCGAACAATATTTCAACCTGCCTAAACTAACAGAAATTAGCCAGCAAGTAATCTGGAATTTTAGGTGGAATTTTGACCTGTCCACCACAAAGGTTGACGGTTGAAATATGCTGATTGTTTTTTCTCATTGGGCTTCTTTCGATCCATATGTGTTAGGAACGTGCTTAATTCTCGTCCTACATCACCTAATTAATAAATGGTCCGGATTCATAGCATGTCATAGATTAGCTTTCCTAACAAATGAACAGGATCTCAACCACATGTTGTCAACGGATCTCTTGACAAGTGTTCTGACCACAAAGTACACAATCACCACCCACGTAGGATATATCTATATTTATGGATACTATTCCATGGATATATCCATTTGTGTGTTTAATAGAAATCTCAATGTGATATGACCAATTAAATAATGCAATAGGTTTTGGTCCCTTCTAAGTTTAATTAAGTCCTTTGACCCAAGCCTGCTTAGTTCTCTAAATACATTGGTAAATGGTTGTAAATGAATTATGATTATTCACTCTCGTAATTTGACGATCGAATTATATACATTTGATTGTAACGATGAATTTACCTTCAACTTATTGTAGAAATAGTAATTCTATAATGTGAAAATGTAGTAATTACATTTTACTTTCTTTTTTCACGAGTGTATTTGACTCTTGAGCTATGAGCCATAATTTCTTATTAAACAAATACCTAGAAATAATAATGATGACTTATTTACCTTGCATTCCATAAGAAATTGGAATATCAAACATGCCCTTACAACAAAAGATTATATTCTTTTATTTAACAATCATTTCTTTAAGAGGGTATGATCGAATACAATGGGCTTCAAGCTTTCTTCCAAATTTATAAATATGTCAAATAATTTAAAGAAGAATCATATCCCACAAAATAAATATGTTTTTGATATAGATATGATGAAAACAAAGTTTTATATATATATATATATATAGAGAGAGAGAGAGAGAGAGAGAGAGAGAGAGAGAAGCATGTCGGTGAGGAAAATGTTTTCTTTTACCATTACCCATCAAAATTTTAAACTAATGTAGAAGTTGGGCTTTGGAGATTTCATATGGTGCTACAGTTCAAATTTTGGGCTCATATAACGTGTGATGAATCATCGGAAAAAAAGCTCTCGCGAGAATTCGTGAGAACCGGTGCGCAACTGAGCATCGGGCTATAATATAGTTTTGGAGATTTAAATATTCCAAGGATATATATAAGAGGATCTTTAATTAAAGTTGAGGGTAGTTTAGAAAGTTGCAACTGTGGCTGTCATCCACGCAAAAGCCAAATTGCTGATATATTATCAGATATATGGGGTCCGCCTTTGCTGATTTTATTGTCTTTGATTTGGAAGATTTTATGCGTTAGAAGGGCTGTTACTTTCACTCACCTACATGCAACAATTTCATATATATGATGACACTACACCTTGTCTTTCTTAGATGGCCGTCCTTTGTTTCTGCCAAGGCGCAAAAATCAGGCCGATTCAGCAATGAGGCAGGCCACACCACTGGAAAACCATTCAAATTCTATGTGGGATCCACCAGTGTGTTAATATGCCATCCAATCCACTCATCTTACTTTACACATCAGGATGAATGGATTCTTAGAAAATTGTAACATTATAATATTCATGTGGGCCAAATCATGTGAATTTAAAGGTTTTTGTCATGATTTTACATCGTTCCCTCTAGGGTGGCTCATATAAATCTTTGATTCGACAGAAATTCAGGATCAATGGTGAAAATGTGATAGTACATCCGGTGGACGGAATGGATTGGATGCGTAATTGTTCAATGTAGTGATTGTTTAGCAGAAGTCAAACCTCGACCTGCCTACACAAGTCAAGCTAGGGCAGTCGACTGCTCTTTTCCTCGGACGCGGATTGCGTCCTACCCCTGCCCGGACGGTAATCCGTCCGGGCGGGGCTCTGTGGAGCCCACCGTGATGTAACTGTTTCATCCTGCCGTTCAACAAATTTTTCAGAAAATTTTAATATGTGAACCAAAAAATGAGGCAGGTCCAAGGCTTGCGTGGACCACAAAGTGAGGATTGAACGTCCACCATTAAAAGCTTCTTGGGAGCCAGAGAAAGTTTTGGATCAAGCTGATATTTGTGTTTTCACTTCATCCACGTCTTCGTGACCTTATGAATAGGTTTTATGATAAAAAAAACATCACGTGGACCCTTAGAAAGGTTTCAACGGTGGGTGTCATATCAGTGCAGGTTCCTTTGGTGTGGTCCACTCAAGCCTTGGACCTGTCTCATTTTTTAGATCACATATTAAAATTTTCTGAAAAAATGGTTGGACGGCGGGATAAAACAGTTACATCACGGTGGGCTCCACAGAGCCCTGCCCGGACGGATTACCGTCCGGGCGGGGGTAGGACGCAATCCGCGTCCCTTTTTTGCGTGAGTTGCACGTCCCACACCATCTAATAATGACGTAAAAAAGAAAAATTCATTACCTCAGGCATGGAAACGGATCGGCTACTCATCCTACCACTAGCCATTGGCTAGTTGTCGGTGCTCTGAGGCCCCACCATGATTTGTGTGTTTCATCCATGCCGTCCACCCATTCTTACATATCATTTTATGGTATTAGCCCAAAAATAAAGTTGATCAAAATCTCAAGTAGACCGTAAAGTGTTGATTGAACGCATACCATTAAAACTTGGGGCCACAAGGAAAAGGTACAATGCGCTCGAGCCTATGATAAGCTCCTGTGAGGTCGAGCTGTGTGGACCCCACCGTAATGTGTTTCGACCATCAACACCGTGCATTTGATGGGTCCCCTTTAAATTATGGGATATCCCAAAAATCAACCGTATACAGAACTCAGATGGGCCATACCATCTAAAATTATGTGAAGACACCGTTAAAACATATAACAGCACTTGGTGAGGCCCACATGAGTTTTTAATTCGCCTGAAACTTGGTCTGAACCCTCCTTCAAGTGGGACACACATAATGGATGGGCTGGATTTGTAAAAAACATCTCGATGGGCCTTCAAAAATGGTTATGAATGTTTTAATGGTGTACGGCCCCTCTCCACTTCTGTATGTGGTGTGGCCCACAAAAGTCACGGATTGACTTGACTTTTGAGACTTAGGCCGACGATGGAATGGTGCATCTGACTGATGGGGTAGATTTTCGAAAAGCATCACTGTGGGGCCCACATAGCTCGACCTCATGGGACGGACTCGTGAGGTCGAGCGCATAGTACCTTTTCCATATATATATATATATATATATATATATATATATATATATATTCCCTTTATCCAAGTCTGTATGACCTAATCAAGAGGTTATATGTCAAATAACCATTACAGTGGGCCTTAGGAGGTTTTTAACGATGGACATTCAATCACAACTTTTTTCCATGGTGTCGTCCACCTGATATTTATATCTACCCCAATTTTGGAATAACCCTTAAAATTATTTTTCAAATGGATGGACGGCGTGGATGAAACACATACATTATGGTGGGGTCCACAGAGCACCGAACACTAGCCACCGGGCTGGTGTAAGCGTCACTAGCCAAACCGCGTCCGGATATAACAGAGCTCCTAAGCATACAAAACGTGCAAGGCGGGCCCACTTGATCTTAGGGGATTCATTGTGTGGTCCCTACCATCAATCCCATCGTGTGTGCCACGCGTGCCAATCTATTCCTGATCAAAATAGATTAGACCTGCCCAGTGATCTAGGCCTTTCATTTAGTAGGTGATGAAACCGTGGATGGGCCAGATGGCAAACATCTCATCTACTATCGATACCCACCGTCCATCAAAAGGCAAGTTAGAATAGTGGTCCATGTCCCACAAATCCAGAACCGGACGAAGAGGAAATCTAATCAGTGGAAGATATACATGAAGATGAAACGTCAAGATTACCACGTGACTGGGCCGGAAGTACCATCATTCCTATCAAAGTTCACATGGCATTATTGCTAGATGTTTTAAACTACGGCGAGGAATTGCCGAGGAAGATGATACAACTAATTTTCGACGGCCTTCCGTTTCAAGGATCGCCAGCTCTGTCACGTGTCGTTCTTATCCTTATTTTACAAAACTGCGACATTTGATCAAGTCCACAGGTTTACATGACACGTTACGTTTCGGCATTATCTTACTCGACCCAGGGCTTTGGACGGTGTACTCGGGTTTTTATCTGGAACAACTGTAGTCACCGTTAGCTAATCCAGACCGTTGGTTTGTTTATTCCCACCGTAGATGGACCACGCCCCTAGAATGATCCGAGAATAAAAGATCCTAGCCACTAATCTAGCTCACTTTTCTCATTTGAATCCAGACCGTTTCTTGTTTCTGTTTTGAACAGTCCAAAAGTAGGGAGCAGCTTTAAAGTATAGGATTTCCCAATCGAGGAGTTTCCTCGGCCAAAGTACATCCATGGCAGGCCCCGCAGATTAATGGTCCAGATCATTGAACTGTGGGCCCCACTTGTCCGAATGTAAAACTCACTCTGGTATACAGAGTCTCAGGTGAAGGATCCTCTACCTCATCAGGTAAACACCATAAGATATATTTTATAGTTAGTTTAGCACCATTTTATAAATGGTGGTGACTCATATCTCTAAAAGAACACTGCTCATGGCTATTGAATGGACGCTTGAAGTTAAAATAGCGAGTGGGGTCCAATCATCATATTTTCACCATCCACGCTTATCTCAGCTAAAACGGATTAGCTCAATCCACTCTATTATATTATATTTAAATTCAAAGAGACTAATCATATTGCTTTTATTATATTCTAAGTGTAAAAATTTGGTTATTGTCCATACAAGTTGGGTCAGCTTGTGGACGGTCTAGATTTCCATACAAGTATACCATGTGGAAATTTGAAAGAGTCACTACTATTTTTTAAATGGTGTAAAACTTACATATTAGTCTTGAGAGCAATGAAAAAGCCTCGACGGTCCGATCCACGGTTCATCCCATCCGCCCTCTCCCTGTATTTCCTGCCGTCTGCTTTGAATTGCCTGCTTCCCATCCATTTCAGTTCTACCAAACACCCCTCAATTCCCAACCCCTTTTAAAACCCAACAACACCTCTCCCCATCTTTCCATCAAAACCCAATCTCTCTCTCTCTCTCTCTCTCTCTCTGCTTTCAATTTTCTGTTTCCCATCCAACCCATTTCTACAAAACACAGCCCAATTCCCAACCCCTTTCAAAACCCAACATCATCTCTCTCTCTTTCTCTCTCTCTCTCTCTCTGGTGCAACATGAAGAGCACTACTAGCTCCTCCAACATTTTCATCCGATGCATCAAGGCTCCGATCCGAGTACTTAGCAAGGCCCGCGATTTCTACGTTGAAAGCTTGACGAATTGCGCAGGTAGGGCCCACTATGGGGGTGGTGCAAGATCTCTGCCCAAGAGCTTCAGTGTAAGTTCGTCGCGCGCGAGCGAGGACGAAGACATTCGGGCCCTCATGCGGGCCCTTTCCCAGAAATCTCAAGGCGAGACCCCGGTCGGGTCCTTCGGATCCAAGGGCTTGCCCAAGAGTTTCAGCGTCGCCATCAGTAGGATCGACGAAGATGAGCCGTGCGATTTCAAGGATGACATCAAGGTCAATTCCGACTTGCTGTATCCAAGGAGCAGGAGTTACGCTGTCACCAATAGAAGGACTGGTATGCTTTCTTAGATTGTTGCGATGAATCTATCTCTGTTCGTCGCCAATCTAAGGTGCATATGGCTGTGTTATTGGGGAATCTAGACCGTTCAAGCTACTTCCAGGGTAATCAATCAGACGGAGAAAAAAACAGGGTCTATGGTCCGTTTCAAGGGCATTAATTGGTCCGCAGGAATTCTCCAATTAGTGTTTTTATTTTTCTTTTTCGTATCTGAGACAATCTATGGTAGCGCACGCCAGATGGACGGTTCAGATTCAACAGACATGCAATCAAGCGTTTATTGGAATGGCAACGAACCAAGACCGGTTAATCGCGCAATGAACATGAGAGCCAGTGTAGAAAAGGAGGAATTTCTCTCCTTTTTTCCTTCTGTAAATGAGTTGAAAGTTTTTCATTTTCTATCGCAAGTTGTTTGCTTTCTTAGGATGCTTGTTTTTGGATAATGGAATTGAAGAAATTCTTAAAATCAACGGCTGAGATTCTCTTTCTCTTTACTTTTGGGTTTCAATTTGCAAAACAATTATTGGCGCCGTACAGGCCAGTTTTCTATTGTGACTGGTCCGTACCATTCTTCTATTCTGTCCTACTATTGATCGATCATGCCCCATCAAAGAAGAGGATCTACCTACCTATTGTCAGAATCTTTTCAGTTGAATCTGGATGGTTGATGTATATAAGGTTTTAATCATTGTGGAAGTTTTCAACCCTCCCATTAAAGAGATTCATTGGTCGTGGCTAATTACAAGAGTAATGTAAAGAAAAAGTATCATTTTTATCATTTTATCATTTTATCATAGTTCAAATTCACAAGTATTCACCATGCGGGTGGAGGAATTTAAAGTAGTTATATTTTTATTTTTTTTTCAAAAAATCTTTGTGAAAATCTCACATTCAAACAACAATATAAGTGCATTTTAGAGATGATTTGTTATCCACTCAACAAAAAAATCAATAATCAAATGCAAATGTTGTCGGGGATAAATAAAATAATTTATTATCGTTACAGTTTTTTTTTTTTTTTCATTATTATAGCTGCCTTGATAGATCCTTTTAAGGGCGTTTGGCGCGTGGTATTACATAGGATAGGTGGGATGAAGAAATTGCATTTGGAGAGTTTGGGAAGAATTTGTATTAGGTGGGGAGGAATTACATTAGGTTATACATGGGATTTCTGTGAATTTGAAAATCCAATATACATATGAGCCTCACATTGATACATGTGTACATTCATTACAGTCATCTATATATACCCTTTACATCTGACATTTTAATTATATACATGTACAAGTAACCAGCATTCATTGTGAATTTGATTTGCTAATTACAACTTTATAGTCTAGCAAAGATGATTTTGCATAATCCAATGTTTTTCCCACAATAAAAATTTTGCTCCGAGACAAGAGATTGGATGACCAAAATATTATGGTATTTCCAGACTTACTATCATTACGTGATAATGGTGTTAATTCCATCTAATACAATTCCATGCCGGTTAATCCCATGGACCAAATAGACCTTTATTGCCCGCCCAAAATGATGCTTGCGTCTTACATCCCCATTATCCATTGATTTGGCCAAATTATTTTATTATATGAGCCCAAAAATGCAGTAGATCTAAATCTCATTTAAACCACAATACAAGAAACAAAAACTTTATAACAGCCAGGAAAGTTTTGAATTAGCTAATGTTTATATTATCCTTTCATCTAGGTGTTTGTAATTAACTTTAGTATTTCTAGACTCATGCTTTAAGATGATCCAGAGAAATGGATGGACTACGTGGATATGATACATACATCATCTCGGCCGACAGTCAGGGAAGCCGCTCCCACTTTTCTTGGGTGAAAAAACCAGCGCATAATAGAATCGTGGATGCAATGCAACGTGGCATGGGTGGGTTGCTAAAACATGTCCCGCTTGTCAGGATTGAAAAACCACTTGCCTCCCTGTCCACATAGGAATTGTTTTAGTGCTGTCAGATTCTCATTTTGTAGTGGTTGGATGAACCATGGCCCACCATGATCCATTCTCAAATGAAAGTGAACCATTGGTTAATTCCCCTTTGAAACATCCTTTTCCAGGGCAGAGATGGAAAGATCAGGAGTTTCCTATTGAGCATTTTTTGGAGTATGATCCACATCGGGGCCCAACGGACAGATGATCTGGATCACCAAACCATTGGGCCCACTCGTAGAATCTGAAAATCCTGAGTATACTGCAAATGTCCTGGGAACGAGGACCATATAATTTCAATTTTCCCAACTAATCATGGCAGACTATAGCAAAAATCTTCTCTCAGGGAAAGCTATATTTCTACGTCATACGTTGGCAGGGTTATCTTTCAATCAGGATCGTCTATCTATTGGAATCTATTATGGATGGAAATTGGTTAAAGATAGGCATGGAGTGGATAATCTTACATTCTAAACAACGGTCTTTAAATCAACAGTAGTAAAGAAACCAGTTCTAGTCTACATTGTCGATTAATAGTAAAGGTACGTGACGGCTGTGATCTTCCTTCAAGTATGATTTTCAAAATAACCTCCATCCATGATGAGGCCCACTATTTAGACAGTTCAGATTGATGGGCAAGCCCGCCACTTATGATGTATAGAGATGGTACTGTCATTTTCGGAATCTTCCAGACCTACTGTATCATCTCTCCCCCTTTCAATGGGAAACGGATTGGCTGGTGGTCGGTGCTCTGTGGGCCCCACTATGATGTATGTGTTTCATCCATGCTGTCCATCTATTTTTAAAGATCATTTTATGGTACGAGACAAAAAATGAGGTATATCCCAATCTTAAGTGGACCACATTACAGGAAAAAGTGTTGACTGAGCGTCGACCATTAAAAACATTTTGGGGCTATAAAAGCTTTGGATCAAGTTGATTTTTTGTTTTTTCCCTTCATCTGGGCCTGTATGACCTAATCAACATATTGGATGTTAAATAAACAGTACAGTGGGCCTTAGGAGGATTTTATGGTGGATATCCAATCACCATTGTTTTCATGTGGTGTGCTCCACCTGAGATTAGTATACCTCTCATTTTCGATGTAAAGCCTTAAAATGATCTGTTAAAATGGATGAACGGAATGGATGAAACACATACATCATGGTGGGGTCCACAGAGCACCGACCATGATATATGTGTCCATATATTTTTATAGACCGTTTTATGGTAGGAGACAAAAAAATTAGGTATATCCCTAACAAAAAATTAGGTATATCCCTATCTCAAATGGACTACATTACAGGAAAGAGTTTTGAATGAACTTCGACAATTAAAAACTTCTTGGGCGTTATAAAAGTTTTGGATCTTTTTGTTGTTTTTTTTCTTCATTTGGGTCTGTATGACCTAATCAACGGATTGGATGTCAAATAAACGTACATTATGCCTTAGGAGGATTTTAATGGTGGATATCCAATCATTATTGTTTCCTATGGTGTGGTCCATATGATATTTAAATCCCTCTAATTTTTGGTATCAAACTCTAAAATGATCTGTAAAAATGGATGAACGTAATGGATGAAACACATACATCATGGTGGGGTCCACAGAGCACCGACCATCAGCCACCGGGCTGGTGACAGGGGGAGTACCCAGTCCGTTTCCAAATCAATGCGGGTTGAGTGGACGCCAATCGCCTGTGCCCCTGCCAACAGGAAGTTCCTGTAGGCAGAGGTTATATGGCCCACCCCAATATCCACATGACATCCACTCCGTTCATCCACTTCTGCGGATCATGTTGGTATTTAAGCAAAAAAAAAAAAAAGACAGATACAATGCGCAAATAGGACACACGAAGGGAAACAACTGAGATGAAACGCCAACTGTTCAAACCATCATGGCCCAACGTGATATTTACATGCCATCCAAAACGTTCATAAGGTTATTACCACTGGGATAAACTGAAACCCACCGTTCAAACCATCATGGCCCACCGTAACTTTTATATGCCATCCAAAACGTTCATAAGGTTATCACGATTGGGATGAGCTGAAAACACAAATATTAGCCTGATTCAGAACTTCGGTGGCCCACGAACGGTTTCAACGGTGGGCCTTCTATTCCCAATGTTTTCTGCGGCAAATCCCACTTGAGTTCTCGATCTGCCTCACGTCTGGGATCACATCTTACGTGAGCTGGCGAAACGAATGGACGGAGTGAATGTCACACAGATATTTCGGTGGACCCCACATAGCTTCCGCCCACAGGAACTTCAATATAGAGATTTTAGGTAAGAAAATGTTTCTATGCAACTATCTGTAAAATAGACCATCAGTGCAGCCCCTTTTTTCCGATCTAACCGTCCAACTGGTGTCCCCTTTTTGTTGTAACCATCCATTTTGGTTGCAACGATCATATGGTTAGGTTCCTTAGATCAACATATTCAAAGATGAAGCAGTCGTTCTATAGCACTAAGATTTGACCTTTCTCACAATAACTTATCTGAGACATCCAGGTGGACATGGAGAGACCGTTTGACTGGATACACGGTCCAGATCAATGATCAGACAGTCCATTTGTCTAATAAATCTGGTTTGCACCACAATACAATGCAAACTAATTGCACAGAAACATTTCCTAAAATATTAATAAAAAGAACGAATACATTAGAAAGCAATTGAGTACAGAAAGTGACATTTCATCACATAGATGGGTCCCACCGATCAAGTGCCACCTAATATGCAGATCGGAGCATTAAAATCCAAAATGGAGTAAAAAAGTGTATTATAAAATATAGAGCTTTTTGTTAAGCCTACACGCGTGTTCGAGGCAGGTCATGTACACGCCACACGTGCCGTCATGGCGCATTGGCACGAGAAACAATCCATTCATTAGAGGGGTATCATTGCTCTCATCCAAGAATCACGTTCGTCCAACTTGTCAGGTGGCGACATTTTAACAAATGTACGCTTGAAAAAACTTGTATGAGGTTTTCTAAACGATCGAACTGTTTCTAACATCGTGGCCCATCTGATGGATGAAGGAGATATATTTTTGGGCAAGAACATCTATAACGTCAGACCTACCTGACGGACGGCTTGGATATTGCATCTTTCCACTACACAGGTATATTTGATGGCGTGTGCATGACCTACGATGTACACGTCGTGTTGGATTAGCAAGCTCTAAAATATTAGAGTAGTGATAATGTGGAATGCTGAACTGTTTGCTGCAAAAATGGGCCCGCTCTAAAATGGTTCGATAATCTCATGGGGGCATTTGGCTTTCTTCCGTTGGGAACCAACGTTTTGGTGGGCCCCACTATGCCCACCATGATGGTTGGTGCTGGAAAAATCTTGTGGGCTCACCATGATGTATGTGTTTTATTCATATTGTCTGTCCATTTTTCTAACTCATTTTAAGGGATGAGCTAAAAAAATAAGGCATATCTAATTCTGTTGAGGACCATATTTCAGGTAAGAGTGATGATTGAATGACCACCAAAAGTTTTGGATCAAGTTGATATTTGTTTTCCTTTTATTTTTCCTTTCATCTAAATTTATGTTAGCTAATCAACATGTAAGAACGAAAATAAACATTATGGTAAGACTTAAAAAGCTTTTAATGGTGGTCATTCAACCATCACTTCTTCTTAAGTGTAGTTTACTTGAGATTCATATTTTTGTCCTATGCCCCAAAATAATTTAGAAAGATAGATAGGCATGTATGTAAAATACATACATCATGGTAGACTCGACATATATCAGAGGAAGCATGACTACTTGATATTCTGATTTATGACTGGCACTTGAAAATTATACACATGGCGTATACTTATTTAAGGGTCAGTTGGGCAGTGGGATTAGAAGGAATTAGGTGGGATGGGATTTAAAAAACACAATTATTACCCTGGCTGGGATTGTCCCCTATTGCCATGGGATAAAATTAATGCCATACTTTGTTGATAATAGGGTGGTACATTGAATAGATATTCCCACCATCATTTGAAATTCCTAAGAATAACACACGTGTTATATCTAAATTGTTCATTTGTTTTGTAACCTCATTTTATGGCATGAGCCTAAAAATGAGCTAGATACAAAACTTATGTAGCCCCAAAAGAAGTTTTCAACAGTAAGTATTCAATCCCTGTTGCTTTCTATGGTGGGGTCCACTTGAGCTTTAGATTTACTTAATTTTTTGGCCCATGCTCTAAAATAATTTTGATAAATAGGTGGATGGTGTGGATATAGCCCACACATCATGGTGGGACCTACACAACTTCCCAAACATTGAGTGAAATTGGCACGAGACCGAATGCAATTTCATTTAATGTAATTCCACGCTTTTCCATTCTTCCCAAACATGGAGTGGAATTGGCACAGGACCATATGAATCCTATCCCATCTAATCCCTTCTAATCCTTCCACCCAAACTGACCCTAAACTAATCCAACTAAATTGTTGAACCCATTGTTATTAAATCAGTCTCAAAATCAGATTAGTTGAGAAATCCTCCTCTGATTCATGAATAATTATCTATTGAACAGATATTTTTCAATTTTAACCATGAAATAAATGCCCATCCATCCGATGGTCAGTTAATCAAATAAAGCATAAATTTTTGGTCCATCGGGACCCATGACTCGCAGAGTTTAATTTAAAATGATTGCATGCCGAATATCCAATTATAAGGGACGCGGATTCCCTGCGAAAGCCTTTCCAAGGAAGTTCCTGCACATGGATGCTGGGTGAGGCCACCACCATTGTTTTTTGGAAATATACTCCGTTCATCCATTTTGCAAGATAATTTTAGGATAAGCTACAAAAAGCGAGGTGGATCCAAGACTCAAGTGGGCCAAACGAGAGGAAACAGTAGGTATTCAGTTAGAACCGTTGAAACATTCTTAGGACCATAAAGCTTTGTTTCAGGCTAAATTTTTTGTACTTTTTGGATGACATATAAACATCAAGGTGGAGCTTAGGAAGGTTTCAACTGTAGGTATTTCTTTTCCCAAATTTTCATCTCGTGTGGCCTACTTTAGTTTTGGAACCACTTCCTTTTTGGTCCATTTTCTTAAAATGAGCTCACCAAACGGCTGAAAGGAGTATATTTCTCAAATACATGGTGGTGGGCTCCACACAACATTCTTGCGCAGGAACTTCCTGACAAAGGCTTTAGCAGGAAATCAGCGTCCAATTCTAAGTAACTTATAAGTGCCTGCCTATCATTCATCGCGTCCAATTCTAAGTAACTTATAAGTGCCTGCCTATCATTCATCACACTCAACCAGAGTATCACTGTCTCTCTCGACTATCAATGTTCAAAACATTATTGCAATTCAATTCGCTTTCCCTGGAGTTAGGTGGGCAACGAGATATGCACCGCATTGTCATTAGTTTCATCATAATTATGAGATTGTCCGGTCCGTGAGCTTATTTTAGAATCATTTGATTCTCAACCTCCGGACATGCGCATCATCCTCGGACTTAAGAGATTGTACAAGCGGGCCCATTTTTCCATGACACGTAACCATGGGCCCCACTTATACGGTAGGTTAGGACTGAAGCGGATTGCCTGGTGTGCGGCGCACCACCTACATGTTGGTGTGTTAGTGTCGTCTAGTTCCGTAGGCCCACCATGATGTATCTGTTGCATCCACACGGCCCATCTATTTTGTCTGATCATTTGTAGACATCATCCTAAAAAAAAAGGCAGATTCAAAACTCAAGTGGACCATAGTAAAGAAAGCAGTGGAGATAATGATTTCCACCGTTGAAACCTTACGAGGCCCATCGGAGAGGTCACAGTGACAAGGACGAGCAAAAAGAAAACAAATATCAGATTCACCGACCTCATAAAATTTTCAATGGTAGATGTTCAATCCCCACCTTTCTATGGTGTAGTCTATTTGAGATTTTGATCTGTTTCGTTTTTGGATCAAGCCCTAAAATAATCTTGCCAAATGGATAGACGTTGTATCTCAACGTATACATCATACTAGGGCTAGGGGTGTACGTCGAGCCGAATTGAGTTGAACTAGGTTCAACCCGGCCCGATCACCTGTCAAACCCAACCCGAACCCTGCCCAGCCCGGTCACCGGGCCAACATGTCCAGCCCGAACTCGGCCCGGTCAGCAATCGGCCGAGTTCGGGCCAATTTCGGGCCTGCTCCATCTACAAAGGGACAGACGGCGTTCTCACTTCTCTGTCTCAAATGATTAGAATAAGGATATATATATATATATATATATATATATATATATATATATTATATATATATATATAGAGAGAGAGAGAGAGAGAGAGAGAGAGAGGAGAGAGAGAGAGAGAGAGAGAGATGCTCACACACAACTAGTTGGACCGTGAGTTTTGGTCCAAACTAGTTGTGCATTAAATATCAAAATTTCTATTTTCATATATATGTAATGCACCACATGTGAGGATATGTGACACTGAGTTTTACATTAATATATTGGGAATTATGCGTCATAGATCCAAGCCATTTATCAAATAGAGCACGCTAATGAAATTATATGTATCGAAAGTTAGTAAATTGTTGTCACCACTAGAACCACACATGTAACTTGAATATGGACTGTTGGAGTAGATTTCTAACAGTTTACTTTTCTTATAGATGATATCATGCTATAGATAAAAATATATATATACATATTTTTTCCCATATACTTACAATAGACCCTACGTAATTAACGGACCGAATTTGCAAGATACATTGCGCATCACCCAATTATATCATGTGTGTTCATATTCTTTAGTGATCCATTGTAAACATTCACCCTCATGTTTTCTCTCTCCTCATTTAAACTATTTTTTTCCTTATTTAATGCGCTCCATTACTTGTACGTTTGGGAAGGAGCCATGAGCAGAGTGACATGTTGAGTCGCAAATCACGTTACTAAGTTATGTGGGCCCCACCATGATATATGTGTTGTATCCATATCACACATCGATTTGTAGAGATCATTTTAAGACATGGTTCAAAAGAATGAGGCAGATCCAAAACTGAAGTGGACCCCACCATAAAAAATAGTGGGGATAGTGATGCCTACCATTGAAACCTTCCTAAGGTCCACCATGATATTTATTTGAGATCCAACCTGTTCACAATATAACATAGACATTAAAGAAGGGAAAACACAAATATCAGCTCCATCGAGAACTTTTGTGGCCCTTAGAAGTTTTTAATGATGGGTGTCACCCTCTCCACTGTTTTCTGTGGTGGGGTCCAATCCAGCTTTGGATCTGACTCATTCTTTGTCTCATGCCATAAAATAATCTCTCCAAATGGATTGACGGTGTGGATACAAAACATACATCATCGTGGGACCCTAAGAACTAGGTGACGTCAATTCAGTGCCAGTTGCAACGCTGATTTCCAGCGAAAGACTTTGGCAGGAAGTTCTTGCCCTGGGAACCCAGCCGGGGCTCACTGTGATGTTTGTGAGAAATCTTATCCGTCCATTCGTTTTTTGAGTTCAATTAAGGACATGAAGCCAAAAATGAACCGTCTCCAAGGCTCAAGTGGGTTGAAAACTTGATAATTGAACGTCCATAGTTAAAATATTTGTAGGCCATAGAAGTTTTGAATCATGCTAATATTTGTGATTTCAGCTCATCTCAGTAGGAATGAAGTTATTAACGGTATGAATGGCTTGTAAACATCACTGTCGAACCCAGGTAGGTTTTAACGGTAGGAATTTCCCTAATCACATTTTCATTTAGTACAGTCCACTTGAGCTTTGGATACGGTTCAATTTTGACATCATGTCCTGAAATGAACTAAAAAATGGATGGAAGGGCAAGATTTCTCACAAACATCACAGTGGGCACCACCTGGTCCCAGTGCAGGCCAAAGTCTCGCAGGAAATCAGCACGAATTTGCAGCCGGCACTGAAGTGACGTCACCTAGTTCTTAGGGTCCCACCATGATGTATGTTTTGTATCCACACCGTCCATCCATTTTGAGAGATTATTTTATGACATGAGCCAAAGAATGAGTGAGATCCAAAGCTGGAATGGACCCCACCACAAAAAACAGTTGAGAGGGTGACGCCCACCATTAAAAACTTCTAAGGGCCACAAAAGTTCTCGATCGAGCTGATATTTGTGTTTTCCCATCTTTAATGTCTATGTTATATTGTGAACAGGTTGGGTCTTAAATAAATATCATAGTGGACCTTAGGAAGGTTTCAACGGTAGGCGTCACTCTCCCCACTGTTTTCTGTGGTGGGGTCCACTCCAATTTTGGATGTGCCTCATTCTTTTGAACCACGTCCTAAAATGATCTCTACAAATAGATGTGTGGTATGAATACAACACATATATCATGGTGGGGCTACATAACTTAGTGACATGACATGTCAGTCCGCTCATGACACTTTCCTAAACGTACAAGGAATGGAGAACATTAAATAAGGAAAAAATAGTTTAAATGAGTTGAGATAAAAGAGGAGGGTGAATGTTTATAAAAGACCACTAAAGAATGTATACACACATGATATACTTTAGTGATGCGCAATGTATCTTGCAAATCCGGTCCGTTAATTGAGTAGGGTCCATTGTAAGTATATGAGAAAAATATATATATATTTTTATCTATAACATGATATCATCTATAAGAAAAGTGAACAGTTAGAAATCTACTTCAACAGACCATATTCAAGTTACATGTGTGGTTCTAGTGGTGACAATAATTTACTAACTTTCGGTACATAAAATTTATTAGCGTGCTCTATTTGATAAATGGCTTGAATCTATGACACATAATTCCAACATACTAATGTAAAATTCAGTGTCACATATCCGCACATGTGGTGCATTACATGTGATAAAAATAAGAATTTTGATATTTAATGCACAACTAGTTGGACCAAAACTCACAGTCCAACTAGTTGTGTGTAGGATTTCTCATATATATATATATATATATATATATATATAAACGGCCAAATTGGGCCAAGTTGAGTCGGGTTTCGGACCGAGTCGGGCCGAATCGGGACATGTTTGAACTCGGCCCGAACTAAGTTTCGGGCTGAAAAAAATGGCCCGTTCCGACCCGAACTCAGTTCTAGGTTGGGCCGAGTCGAACGAGTTAACCGGGCTAGCCTGGTTCGTGTACAGCCCCCTAAGTAGGGCCACATGACTTTGACATACGGACATAGATTTGCCGTGAAAGCTTTTCACGTAAAGTTCCTGCGCAAGGATTCAGTGTAGGCCCACTGCAATGTTTGTTATAAAGAAACTCTGTCCATCCGGTTTTCGAGCTCGTTTTAGGATAATCGACAAAAAAGTGAGAAGATTCAAAACTCATGTGGGCCACATGAGAGGAAACAGTGAGAAAGGAATGCCTACCGTTGAAACCTTTCTAGGCTCCACTACGATGTTTATATTCCATCAAAACCGTTTATAAGTTTATTTTCACTGAGATGAAGTGAAAGCATAAACTTAAACCAATACAAAACTTTTGTGGTCATATAAATGTTTCAATGATGGTCACTCAATCTTCACGGTTTCCTCTCATGTGGCCCACTTGAGTTTTGGATCATCCTCATTTTTGATCGCATGTATTCAAATGAGCTCGAAAACCGGATGGACGGAGTGTCTTTCTCACAAACATCACAGTGGGCCCCATACCGAATCATTGAACAGGAATTGGACGCAGATTTCCTGCGACAGGCTTTCGCAGGAAGTTCCTGCGCAAGGATGCTGGGTGAGACCCACCACCATGTTTTTGGGAAATATACTCCCTTCATCCGTTTTGCAAGCTAATTTTATGATAAGCAACAAAAAAAGAGATGCATCCAAAACTCAAGTGGGCCACACCAGAGGAAAATGTAGGAATTCAGTGAGAACCGTTGAAACATTCTTATGACCCTAAAAGCTTTGTTTCAGGCTAAATTTTTTGTATTTTCACATCATCCCTGTGTTAATGACCTTATAAACGGTTTGGATGGCATATAAACATCAAGGTGGAGCCCAAGAAGGTTTCAACGGTAGGTATTTCTTTCCCCAATTTTCCCTCTGGTGTGGCCCACTTGAGTCTTGGATCCACCTCATTTTTTATTGCTTGTCCTAAAATTAGCTTGCAAACCAGATGTACGGCTTATATTTTCCAAAAACATAGTGGTGGGCCCCACCCAGTATCCTTACGCAGCAACTTCCTGTGAAAGGCTTTCGCAGGAAATCCGCGTCCACAGGAACTTCCCTGCTAAAGGCTTTCCCAAGAAATCCCGTCCAGTTAGGACGCAGTTTGGCTGGTGACCGCAACGAAATCGGATTGAGTACGCTCTTATCGTACTTAATAAACTCAGTTGGGCCCACCTTAAATGTATGTGGTCTATCTACACCGTCCATCCGTTTTTCCATCTAATTTAAGGGGTTGAGCCCAAAATTGAAGCATATTGAAAGATCAAGTGGATCATACCACTGGAAAGAGTAGGGATAATGATTTCCACTGTTGAAACATTTCAAGGCCCCTCAGAAATGTTTATTTGCCATCAAACCTGTTCATGAGATCATAAAGAGATGGATGAAGGGAAAAGAAAAATATAAGCTTGATCCAAAACTTCTGTGGCCCTCAAGAAATTTTCAACTGTAGACGTACAATTCAACTCTTTCCTGTGGTGTGGTCCATTTAAACATCGGATGTGTCTCAATTTTAGGCTCAAGCCCTAAAATTCTCTGTTAAATGGATGGACGGAGCGGATAAATTATATAAATCATGGTGGACCTCAAAGAGTTAACTCAGCGTATTGAGTTACTCTTAGCGTACCGAGTTACTCACTACGCAATCCGCTTCCGACCCCAACAGCTGCCAGCTAGCTGGTGTCAGATGGATCGCTACTGACTTGACGTCACCAAGCTCTGTGGACCCCACCATGATGCATGTGTTGTATCCATACCGTCCAATTATTTGTAGAGATTATTTTATGGCATGAGAAAAAGAATGAGATAGATCTAAAGTTCAAGTGGACCCATGACAGAAAACCGTGGGATCAGTCACACCCACCGTTGAAACATTTATAGGGCCTACAATGATGTATTTTTTAGATCTAGCCTATTCATAAGTTAACATAGATATAGATGAAGTGAAAACGAAAAATATAAGCTTGATTGGAAACTTCCGTGGCCCTTAAGAAGTTTTGTACGGTGGATGTCATTGTCCCACTGTTTTCTACGTTGGGATCCACTTGAACTTTAGATTTATCTCAATCTTTTTCTCATGCCATAAAATGGTCTCAGTATGGATACAACACATGCATCATGGTAGGTACATAGAGCTTGGTGACATCACTTCAGTAGCGATTTGGCCACCGACCTTGTTGTATCTAATCCGCGCCCGTGTCAAAGGGAAGTGGATTGGCTCAATCGTGTACCACACACACCAGCTACAACTACATAGCTGGTGTACATACGTGTAGGGGTGTACACAGGTCGGTTCGGTCTGGTTCTGGGGTGAAATCGGAACTGAACCGTTCCTAACGGTTCTCGGATTTTCGGAACCGGAACTGGACCGTTAGCACCCTATAACCGAACTGGGACCGGACCGTGAAAACCGGTTCGGTTCTGGATCGGTTCCATGGTTCCAGGCTTTGTAAAATCCAGCCCAAAAACTTTGCAAAATGGACATATATTCATGTAAGCCCATTTAGCCTAAGGACAAGGCCCAAAAACCCGGCCTATTATCCATTTCTACTTGATCTCGCTCTCCTTTACCTTTTACAGTGGCTAAAACCTCACTCTATTGGGCCTTCAAATGAGACAGACCACAAGCCCTTCAACTAGGCCCATTTCCAAAAACATAACCCCATCTCTCTTCATCTTCTACATCTAGGGTTTAGAAAATGCATTTCTCTATTGGACATGCCATGGTTGCGAAGTTGAAGTCAGTGGCCTTACGCTGGAGGGAAAACCAGAGAGATGAGAGAGTCTACATTTTTAGATGTGTGTGTGTGTGTTTGAGAGAGAGAGAGAGAGAGAGAGAGAGAGAGAGAGGGCAGGGGCCTGGGCAACTGCACGACGCACGCAAACTGGCAGACGACGAGAGAGAGGGAGATGGCGAGAGAAAGAGAGATAGAGAGAGAGACGGCGAGAGGTGAGAGTGGGCAAGGGTCGCAGCCGCATGCAGATAGAGTGAGAGATGGCAAGAGAGAGAGAGACAACGAGAGAGAGAGAGATATAGTTTTTTTTTTTTTTGTTCGGGTCCACGGTTCGAATCCACTGTTCGAATCCATGGTTCGGGTCAACGGTTTGGATTGGTTCTACAAGCCCCTAAATTGAAACTGAACCGTATCCAATGGTTCTTGGATTTTTGGAACCGGAACCGATGCAGTCTAGAACCGGACCGTTGGATTGATTCCAGCCAGGTTCCACGGTTCTACCGGTTCATTGTGCACCCCTACATACGTGTTGTGCGAAGACAAGCGCCTATGCTCCCTGAGCTCCAAGTTGTACAAACGGTTCGAGGAGATCAAAGTTACATGGCCCCACAATGATGTATTTATTATATCCACACGTTCATCCATTTTTCCAGATTATTTGAGTATTAGAAAAAAAAAATGAATCATATCCAAAGTTCAAATAGACCACACGAAAAATAACAGCAATGAGGATAATGATTTTCACCGCTACAAAATTCATAGGGCCCACCATAACATTTATTTTCCATCCAATCTATTAATAAGGTTACAAATACATGGATGAAGAGGGAAAGCAAATTTCATATTGATTTGAAACTTCTATGACCCCTAAAAGGGTTTCAATGGTAGACGTTTAATCCCCCCATTTCTTTTTATAGTGCGGTTGACTTAATCTTTAGATTTGTCTTATTTTTCGTCTCAAGCCTTAAGACGAGCTCGAAAAATGGAAGGACAGTTTGGATATAACACATACCTCATGATGGGACCCACAGAACTCGCTGACATCATTACACAAGCAATATAACTGTTGCTTGGTACACTAGCCAATCCACTTCAGTGTCAGAGCTACCGGAAGCGGATTGGCTCGTGTACCACACACCAGCTATATATCTCATGTACCAACGTTAGCAAATTCTATGGGTCCCATCATAATGTATGTGATATATACAAACTGTTCATTCATTTGGCGATCTTGTCTTAGGGCTTGAGCCGAAAAATAAAATAGCGCTAAGGATAAGTGGATCATATTGCAAAAAGCAGTGGAGGATTGAACGTCTACCATTGAAACCTTTTTGGGGGTCACGGAAGTTTATGAGTAATATGAAATTTGTTTTTCCTCTTCATTCATGTATCTGTGACCTTATTAACAAATAGGATGAAAAATAAATGTTATGGTGGGTCCTACTAATTTTTTAATGATGAAAATCATTATCTTCGTTGCTATTTTTTGCTGCATGTGGTCCATTTGAGCTTTGGATATGATTTATTTTTTCTCTAATATTCTAAGATGATCTCGAAAAATGAATGAATAGTGTCGATATACTAAATACATCATTGTGAAGCTAGCCCATGTAACTTTGATCTCCTTTGAACCGATCGTACAACTTGGAGCTCGAGGAGCGTTGGCGCTCATATTCGCATGACAGTATCTACACCTGCCATATAGTTGGTGTGTGGTACACCAACCAATCCGCTTCCTCTATAGGGCTACTATGATGTATGTGTTTTATAGATGCTGTTCATCCATTTTGCCAGCATCAGCCTAAAAAGCTACCCAAGGCCCACTGTAACGTTTATTTGCCACCCAACCCGCTGAGGAGGTTACACGGGCCTAAATTGAATGAAAACACAAATATCAGACTTCATTCAAAACTTCCGTGGCCACCAAAAACTTTTAACGCCATTAAGTCGTTAATCCCCACTGTTTCCGGTGGTGTGGTCCACCTAAGATATGGATCCACCTCATTTTTGGACTGATGCTGGGAAGACGGCGTGGATAAAACATATCATTGTGGGGCCACATAGCTTTAACACTAGCTAGCTGGTTTTTCATCCGATCTTTCCAAACGTTGATTGATAGTAAACATGGGCTAAAAAATTAGGCAAATCTAAAACTCAAGCGGCCGCATGACAGGAAACAATGAGGATTGAACATTCTCATTGAAAGATCCGTGTGCCACTGACTTCTGGATTAGGCTATTATTTTTGTGCTTTCAGTTCAGTTCATCCTGGTCAGAATGATCTTATGAACGATATAGATGGCATGTAAACACCGTGAGCGGATTGGCTGGTGTACCACACACCAACTATATAGCTATGTAGGTACGTGTCGTGCGACGAGTGCTGACGCTCCTCCAGCACCTGGTTGTACGAATGGTTCAAAGGAGATTAAAGGTACACTGCCCGTAGTGATGTATTTATTATATCTATGCGTTCATCTATTTTTAGAGATCCTTTTATGCAAAAATAAAAAAAAAATAAAAAAATAAAAAAATAAAAATAAATCATATCCAAAGATTATCTGACCACACCACAAATAGCAACGAAGATAATGATTTTCACCGTTAAACATTTGTAAGGCTCACCATAGTGTTTATTTTCCATTCAATCTGTTTATAAGGTCACAAGGACCTGAATTAAGAGGAAAAACAATTTTCATATTGATCCAAAACTTCAGTGACCCTAAAAAGGGTTTCAATGGTAGACGTTCAATCCTCCACTACCTTTTGCAGTGTGGTCCAGTTGATACTTAGATCTATCTTATTTATCGTCTCAAGCCTTAAGACGAGTTCGCCAAATGGATGGACGGTTTGGATCTAACTCATACCTTATGATCAGAACCACAAAATTTGCCGCTGTAAATACAGCAGCTATATAGGTGGTGTGAGGTACACTAGCCAATCCGCTTACGTAAACACCACGGTGGACTTCAGAAAAAGTAAACATTTCTCTGCCTACTTTTTCCTGCCGTTGGGCTACTTAGAGTTTTAAGTCTACCTCATTTTTAGGCCATGTCCCAGCATGACATGGAAAAACAGCTAGACGGATGAATTTCTCACAAATATCATGGAAGGCCCACCTAGCTTCCAATCAGCAGGAAGTTGGGCCAAATGCTATTGCCCGGTACCTAAAAATCCGGTGAATCCAAGAGTCAGGTGGGCCGTACTGATGGGGTTTGAGATGCGCACCATTGAAAACCTGTTAGATGGTGTGTGGTCCATCGTGTTATATGTATGCTGTCCAACACATTCAAAAGATGTGCCCAAGACCAATGAACACACGAACAAACATCAGGCCATTCCAAAATTATAATTTTAGAAGTTTTAAACATGTTTTTACATTGTCCTCCTAAGTTTTAGATTGCTTGATTTTTTTATGCTAAGAAGATAAAAGGGACCGCACATGATATGCAAGTTGGATGTGTTACACCCATCATGAAGGTCCCCACATATTGCATTGTAGGCCGTCCATTTATTACAGACCTGTGGTGCATATGTAATAGACCGAGCGGCAGTTTAGAAAATAAAGCCACCGGTACATAAGCAATGGAGACTTTTAACACCCTAATCCATAGCTCAAGTGGTAGACTGAGTGAAAGATACCTGGTTTCAACCCTGAGGTCTTGGTATTGTTCCCTGGTGGAGGTGGCTAACACTGAAGTTTGAACAGACAGTGGGGTCTACTAACAAGCTAATTAAAAAAAAAAAAAAAAAAAGAAGCAATAGAGACTTTCAGCCTGGTTGGCCTGATTTTCGGACTAGGTAATGTATAGGTTGGTCCTACCAACGATGCATCACTTGCATTTCCTGCACATGCAACCCTAAAGTCTGTAGGCCCCCGGCTTTGATGTCTATTTTATTATATCCACTTTCATTCATTGGTTGAGCCAGGCTGTGATAGGATGTGATTTAAATTTCAATTAATCACAACACAAGAAAGAATGCCAATTAAATGCTAGTCATCAACTTTTTTGTTTTTTTTTTTTTTTTTTTTGTTTTTTTTTTGTTTGTGGGACGACAGATTTGATGGAATATAAATGTTACAGTGGAACTAGGGGTGTACACGGGTCGGGCGAGTCGAACTGGCCTCAGCTCATCCAGGCCCGTTCAACAGCCACACCAGGTCCGAACCCAACGGGCCTGGTCACCGGGCCAACATCTCCAGCCCGAACCGGGCCGGGCAAGTTCGGGCCAGTTTCGAACTTTCGAGTTCGGGCCAGTTTCGAACCTGAGTTCGGGTCAGTTTCGAACTTACAGCAAGTTCATGGGAAGGGCTTTGGCAGGTAATCCGTGTCCCATTAATTTACAAGGCCCTCGATCAACGGTTTAGATAGTTGAACTATAGACTCCACAAAAAATCTTCTGGCCTGGAACGTTCAATTCCTCGCGGTGACCATACTGCCCAAAACAAATGGTGACTAGAGAATTTGTTTTAGCCGTTTATTTGTTTTATACCTGTGGCCAACCTAAGGTGTTACCGGCCTGATTTTCGAATCAGAAGATCTAATTAGTACATCCAACCGGATGGAACTAAGATTTCATTTTTCTAATCCATATTAAGACAAGAAATGTGGCACGTGTTTCACATCTTGGCCAGTCCTTATTGGGTCCCACTTTGAACATCTAATGGCCCAAAAAATAGGATGATAGACTCACCATCAGTCATTATTGCTTTTCCAACCATTGATTCTTCTGGTAAAAATGTGGCCCAACTGATAAGTGGGAACCAGGCTAGCCCACTGATGATGACCCAGATCTTGTACACATGACGTTTTGCCATGTTGCAAATCATCTTCACAATCTTCATGAAGAAATGATTTGATACTCTTGCAGAGTGATAGATGAGACATGAGCAGCTAGAAATTACTTAGAAATTACATATATGGCTTTAAACCTTTCAAATTACAAGAACTAGTTATATATATATATATATATATATATATATATATATATATAGATATATATATATATATATATATATATATATATATATATATATCATGAACTGGGTTTCGGACTGAGTCGGGCCGGGTCGGGTTGGGCCGGGGGTGAGTCGGGTTTCGGACGAGTCGGGCTGAACGGGAGGTATCCGAACTCGGCTTGAACTCAGTTTCGGGCCTAGAAAATTGGCTCGTCCTGACCCGAACTGCCGAGTCGGGCTTTTTCGGGCCGGGTCGAGCGAGCTAACCGGGCTAGCCCGGTTTGTGTACACCCCTAAGTGGAACCCAAGAAAGTTACAACCACTAGTTCGTGCCTTCTTTTTTTTTTTCCCCTATGTTGGGCCTACTTGAATTTTGAATTTGTCTTGTGTTCTACTGATGTCTTAAAATTACTTGAAAAAATAGTGAATATAATACAGACATGACAGTGGGCCCTACTTTGCTTAGGGTTACAAGCGGGGCTGTACACAAACCGAGTTAGCTCGGTTAGCTCGCTTGAGTCAACTTGAAAAGGCTTGATTCAACTCGCGCGGTTTGAAACTGAGTTCAAGGCGAGTAGAGCTGATTTTTCGAGCTCACAAAAATTTCGAACTAAGTTCGAGCTTGCCCGAGGCTGACTCGACTCGGATTAAACCAATTCGGTGACTCAGTTACTCGGTTACTTTGATATTGATGTTGCTCACCAAGTGTTTGATGAAATGACTCAACGAAGTGTGGCTAATGGCAAGGAAGGTATGTATATATGAAACAAATATCCTTTAAAAAAAAAAATCTTGCTTACGAGGTGTTTAATGAAATGCCAGTAAAACCACTGCTGCTAATTTACATACAGTGAGATTTTGAAGTTGCAGTCCATGTGTTAGTGAAACTGTTGGACAAAAGTTGCAGTCCATGTGTTTGTGAAAATGTTGGACAGGCAAACTCGGCTCGATCTTGGATCGAACTAGCCTGAACTATTGACCGAACCGAGCTGAGCTACCCAGTCAGGCTTGAGGACCGAGCCGAGCCGAGTTCGAGTTGGGGTATCTTGCTGGCCGGGGCAGGCCGAGCTGGGCAAAGCTCAACTCGGATCCACTCATGTACGCCTCTAGTTACAAGGGATTTGTAACAGTAGGTTAGAGGCAATTTAGGTCTGTTGCACGTGGGACATTCAAGCATGCAAATTTATTAGAAACATCGGGGCACAGATCTACTAATAACGTGATAAAGGAGATGCTTATATACATCAGTTCACCATCATGCATATAAAAGAAACGTTAACGAGAGAAATGGTTGAGCAGATGCATTGATTAAAAGAAGCCAAGTACGTCATCTTAATTAAGGGGACCACACCACTCAAAGTAGCAATAATAACACCCACCATTGAAACCATTTTAGAAGCCACTGTGTTATTTGCCATCAAACCTGTTCATAACCTCTCCTTCCACAAATATCAGCTTGATCCAAGACTCCTACAGCTCCCAAGAAGTTTTTAATGATATGGGCGTGCAATCCCCAATGTGTGGTCTATTTAAAGCCTTGGATTTGCCACAATTTTCAGTTTATATTCTAAAATGATTTAGAAAAATGGTGGACGGCATGGATAAAACCTATGTCAAGTGTTGGGGATTTTTAGCCTGCGGAATCACACAGATCTAAATCTAGGATAGCAATCCAATGACACCAAGCACACACACAAGAAAAGAGAACACACAGATTTAACGTGGAAAACCCTTGCGGAAAAAAATCACGGCACAAAGCGACAGATCACCACTATGAAAGCATCAATTACAAAGAGAAAAGACTTACCCGATTCGAACAACCTCGAATCTCACCCTTGCTACACCCTTTGATAACCCTAGAACCCTTTAGAATATCTTTAGGAAGTCTTGGAATAATATTAGAATAGCCCTAGGGACCCCAATTTATAGTTTTGGCAACTTTTCTTTCGTATCCCAGTTGCGAAAGGACTTGCGTCACAAAATCCGCGAAACTCCTTTCTGCATCCCAGTTGCGAAAGGACTTGCGACACGAAATCCACGAAACTCCTTTCCACATCCCAGTTGCGAAAGGACTCAGATTTAAGACATCTCGCAACAATCTCCACCATGTCTTCAATCTTCAACCATGTAGCTTCTTGACATCTTCTCTTATTTTTGCATCACATCATAGCTCAAGATCACATTGGCCAACCAGCGCCAATCACGGATCTGATAGATACCTGCTATACCGTCGACGCGAATATATCTGAGAAGCCGATCCCTTTTCTCTGAGAAAAACCCTCGCTACCAACCTCGCCCTGTATCTATACTATATCCTCCTAAAGGTCCACCTGCATCCAACCGCTTACCGGCCCACTGGAAGCTCCACCTGCTCACATATGTCAGTCTGGTACAACGAATCCATCATATCGCCCATAGTCACCTTCTACTTCTCAGCATCAGGCTCACCTAGAGTCATCTGAATAGAAGATGAATCCCCTGCAATATTGGAGTCGTCCATGTACCTCGCCGATGTCCTGCGATCATGCCATGTGGTTCTTCTCACAGGTGGCTGTTCCACCTGCTCTGTATCCTTGCCTGCACGTCTCAGCCTTCTTACCCTGTCCGCTCATGTGGCCATGCCCAACATGCCACACACGTGCAGAGGTGGAATCCGCTACATCTACCGTAGCTCCACCTTTTGAAGTGCTCCCGATCAACCTATAAACATGAT
This sequence comes from Magnolia officinalis, assembly GCA_021015155.1. Lineage (NCBI taxonomy): Eukaryota > Viridiplantae > Streptophyta > Magnoliopsida > Magnoliales > Magnoliaceae > Magnolia > Magnolia officinalis. The sequence goes on along the minus strand of JAJHSJ010000012.1, from coordinate 10,325,572 downwards.
CGAGTCGTTGCGCTTTCATGACTACCTGTGCCCCCTTGGATACCTTAAGAGCACCATCAATGCCTGTGTACTTGCATCCTTTTGCCTCAAGCACACCAAGAGAAATCAGATTCAGCTTCAAATCAGGAACGTGCCTGACATCAGTCAAGGTACGCTCCACCCCATCAAACATCTTGATACGCACAGAACCAACAGCCACAACATTACAGACAAAGCCATTGCCCATAAACACCTGTCCACCATCGCACTCCCTGTAGCTGGTGAACCAACTCTGATGAGGAGTCATGTGAAAAGATGCCCCTGTGTCCAGCATCCACTCGTCCTTACGATTATCGTATGGCCGCTTGAGAGAAGACACAGATAAAACATCACCATCACATACATCTGACGTGGCAGCGTTGGCCTCCTTGTATGAAGCCTCAGAATCTTCCCTCTTCGATTTAGAATTTTCACAATCCCTCTTCACATTTCCTTCCTTCCCACGGTTCCAGCACTTTACCTTTCCTTTGCCCTTGTCCCCGGATTTGGATCTAGAACCAGAAGAACTTGTACCTTGTCCAGAATTCCTACCCACTGTAAATAGCGCTTCAGAAGACGTCCTCATATCACTGTTAGCTGTCTCATAGCCTTCCCTTGAAGGGCTGAGATAACGGTGCCGACACTCAGGGTTTTATTCATGCTGCACATAGTGTCCTTGAATGCCTCATAGGACGCCGGGAGAGAATTCAGCAACATACATGCTTGTTCTTCATCTTTCATCACTTCCTCCATATCCAGCAATTTGCAAACCAATTATTAAAGTTGCTAATGTGAGCTTCTAGGTCTCCACTTTCTGTCATCTTGAAGTTATACCACTGCCGCTTCAAGTGTAGGCGACTTTTCGAGGATTTCTGCGCATAGACATCCTCTAACTTCGCCCATAACTTAGCCGCAGTTTTCTCCCTCATGATGTTGTAGAGAACCTCATCCGTGAGACATAAACGGATCGATAATAAAGCCTTCTTATCAAGAGTATTTCATTCATCATCAGTCATAGTAGATTTTCCCTCCTCAAGAGCACCATCCTCGCCTTGCTTGGTTAACAGGCTAATCATCTTAACCTTCCATAACTCAAAATTATTTTTCCCTGAGTACTTCTCAAACTCATACCTGGTACTCGCCATTATTACTAATCCCTCAGATTCATATCTGTGCCCCAACTTTAGCTCTGATGCCACTTGTTGGGAATTTTTAGCCTGCGAAATCACACAGATCTAGATCTAGGATAGCAATCCAATGGCACCAAGCACACACACAAGAAAAGAGAACACACAGATTTAACGTGGAAAACCCTTGCAGGAAAAAACCATGGCATAAAGCGACAGATCACCACTATGAAAACATCAATTACAAAGAGAAAAGACTTACCGATTCGAACAACCTCGAATCTCACCCTTGCTGCACCCTTTGATAACCCTAGAACCCTTTAGAATACCTTTAGGAAGTCTTGGAATAATATTAGAATAGCCCTAGGGACCCCAATTTATAGTTTTGGCAACTTCCCTTTCGTATCCCAGTTGCGAAAGGACTTGCGTCACAAAATCCGCGAAACTACTTTCCGCATCCCAGTTGCGAAAGGACTTGCGACATGAAATCCGCGAAACTCCTTTCCACATCCCTGTTGCGAAAGGAATCAGATTTAAGACATCTCGCAACATCAAGGTGGGTCCCTCAGAAAAATATCCCTAGGGGCATGTGGGGATTGCCTCCCATATAGGCTCACCATGATGTATGAGTTTTATTCACGCCGTCCATTCATTTTTTTTTTATATAAATAATTTTAAATATAAGGTTTTTTAAAAAAAGAAGGAAAATTTAAAGCTCAAGTGGAACATAGACAAGAAGCAGTGGTGATAATAACAACTGTTAAAACCTTCTTAGGGGCCACCGTGATGTTTACTTGCCACCAAACCTATTCTTAAGCTATGAATATAGCTTGATCCAAAACTTCGGCAGCTCTGAAGAAACTTTTAATGGTGGGTGTTCAATTCCCTATGTGTGGTCCATTTAAGCCCCAAATCTGCCTCATATTTTGGTTAATATTCTAAAATGATTTGGAAAAAAATAGTGGATGGCATGGATAAAACCTATAAGGTTTGCTCCAAAGAGCCAATGGATTATCATCCACACGGGCAAGACCTGCTTCCCTAGGGCTGTTTGGGAGGGTGGATTTGGAACAATTGGTTTTGAAATTCTCTTTATGTTGACACATTGGATTCAAAATCTCTTGTAATCCAAAAGTAGATATGCATGGTATATTTATTGGGGGTTTGAATATAATTAATAAATCAAATTTAATATCTCTAATTAGTTTACCTTCGTAATGTTTGACACAATGGTTGTAATAAGCATTTGAGATATATATTTTCCCTGAAAATAATGAAATTCCAAGTCTTGGATGGGCTACAACCATAAGATCACATCTGAGTGACTAACCAATGATTTTTAACCATCGATTTACATAGACAATGTTTAGATGGCTCATATCATCATATTAAAGTAATTACAGTGATGCAATTGATAAGCTAATTGTTTTGGGCTATCTCGGGTGGGCTATGTGCTTAATGAATTAATAGTCCAGCGACACACATGTATGCAACTCTTGGAAGGATTTTAACCTTACATTTCAGACCCCTCTTTTAGGGAATTTGAAACACCTGGGATTTGAAACTCCATTTATTATTTACTTACCCTCTCCATATCTAACTTTACATATGTAGCACATGCCAACCAGTACATGTGTGTGATATCTGAGCCATGCAATGGAGTCTCACGCTGGTGACTCCAACACCAGCCAGCTGGTGTCACAGATCAGTGGCCTCACCACATTGTATTGTGTTTTATCTACAATGTCCATTCATTTTAGGAAATGAGCCCCAAAATGAGGTAGATCTAAAGCTCAAGTGGACCGCATTGTAGGAAACGGTGGGGATTGAATGTTGCTGTTAAAAACTTTTTGGGGCCACAAAAGTTTTAGATCAAGGAGATATTTGTGTTTTCCCTTCATCCAGGTGCATGTGACCTTATGAACGGGTTGGATGACAAATAAATATCACCGTGGGCCTTATGAAGCTTTCAATTGTGGATGTCATTGTCCCCACTGTTTTCTATGGTGTGGTCCACTTGAGCTTTGGATGTGTTTCATTTTTGGGCTCATGTCTTAAAATGAGCTAGAAAAATGAATAGACAGAGTGGATAAAACAAATATATCATAGTGGGGCCCACAGAACTTTAACATTGGCTAGCTGGCTGAAGTTGGGGTCACCAGCCAAACCGTGTCCCCCAATGTGCAGATAACCTGCTTGAAAATCAACCCGGTGCACTCATCATGCTAGCCGAGACCGTTGGCCAGCTTTTTCTAGTCCGTCCATTGTTTTCATACAATGGGGCCTGCCTGATGAGTGCACTAATATTCTAATTTTTTTATCAAACCATCTGAATGTGGGGATCCACAAATCCACCCTCAGATAAACTACACAAGTTCCATGTTAGCTCACGTGCAGTGTAAAAGACCTCTGTTATGTAACAGATAACACATTGGGAAGAGTTACATGACACGTGACTAGAGGAGGCTCACATTGGCCATGTGGCCATGCTTTGGTAATCCACACCACTGGGTTGACCATATGCCTGAAAGGCCTCCTCTATAGGAAACTTTTGAGATTACCAAAGCATCCTCCACTAGTTAGACCTTGAAATTTTACCTACACCATCCAAAGCCCTGGGCCATATATCTTGATCGGTTTGAGTTTCAAAACTTAGTAATTGGGCTTTTTATATTTTTTAACATTTCATTAGTATTTATTTTCAACTCGTAAACTTATTTATAATTAATAGTCTTTCATCCTTTGGATAATTCAATCAATTTTCTAATATTATTTTTATATAAAGCTTCCATTTCCTTCTCCATAAATACTTTTTATAGACTAACACATCTAAAATTACAATTTTCAAATAAATGGCCAGGTTCATACTTCATACTTCAGATCAATGCGATTGACACGATGAGTCAAAATTGAGAACAGCACGACTCAGTCTGACCTGGCTGAGTTACCTTGACCTGATTGGCCCAGTCAGAGGACCAAACAAGTGGGTCCAAATTTCTGGGTCTTAATTCCATGGGTTGATCTTGAAACATATCCAGGCCCATCACATGAGAACCTATTTCCCAGCTTAGCCCAAAGATAGCCCAAAGATAAGGAATCAGGCCTAGAGTAGGCCGGTCTGCTCAGCCCACCAATATTCGGCCCTATTTGTCGAGCCAAAAGGTAGATGCAAAAGCTGAGTCCTAAGCCCAGACCGGACCACAAAAAGGCTGGACTCAGGCCAGGCACTTGCTGGCCCAGCCCAGTTGCAATTCTAGTAGCATATATTATCTGGTTGTAAAGAGATAGATTCATTTTAATCTCTTTCATTGCACTTTAATAAAGGTATCTTGCATGTGGTAAGCCATCTTCTTTTACAAATATATGATCCATGTGCATTGCGAAGAAACTACCGAACTCCTTGAACCCCATATGTAAACGTTGTTATAATTTAATGAATAAGCAAGCAATACTGGCGTGTGATTGATGAGTCATCGTAGGGATAGGAGAGATGTCATTAGGTTATGGATCGCTAGTGACAATTGAATTTATCAACGAACTTTTGTATGGTTTATTTCTTTTACTTTAATCTTCCTCATTGCACCTTTTAAAAATGAAAAAAAAAAAAAAAAAAACATCAACATTTGGGTTTCTCTATTTCATATGTTAGAAAAACCCACCTCAAATCTTTTAGAAAATGGTCACACAATCCGGCTAGAATGGTTATCTATTGTGATTGTTTCAGAGGGGAGGTTACAACAGAAGTGCTTTTAAGGCCATATTGACAACATGCGTGCACGAACTATAAGAATCCTATAAGGTGGGCCTTATTGATCAACAGTCTAAATTTGCCTAAAGGTTGGATAATGTGATCGGGTGCACCAATAAGCCCCACTAAGTTGTGACACGTCCATAAATTTGCGTAAAGGGCAGTGTGCTACTACTGTGATATGCACATAGTGTCTTAGAGAAGCTGGGATTCCCAATTCGTGTTGAGCCTTTTAGGGAAAGGAGTTTTGATGGGTTTCACCCTTAGAGAAGTTCTGATAGAATTACTGCTTCTATCAACTCCTCTCCCTAAAAGGCTCCACATGAATTGAGAATCCCAGTTCCTCTAAGAGACTGTGCGCGTATCACAGTAGTAGCACACCGCCCCTTACATGAATTTTTAGATGTATCACAACTTAGTGGGTCCCGCTGGTGCACTCGATCACATTATCCAACCTTAGGCAAATCAAGACCGTTAATCAATAAGGCCCGCCTTATAGGATTCTTACATGAACATATATCAACATCTTTCACTTGAAATTGTGTGTGGTGGGTCCTTGCTCTTGCTCCAGTGGTAGACTCTTAGGAGTTTCAACACCTGGTTAAGGGTTCGAGTACCCATAGGTGGTGAAATCCCACTATGGTGTGAGTGTGTGGCGGTGTGTGTGCTTGTTTTACAAAAAAATAAAATATAATAATAATAATAATTTGTGTGTGGTGGGCTCACGGACTAGGAGTGAATAATTTTGATAGATCTAAGGAATGAATGACTATGTCCTAAGGGGTAAGACTAATTAAAAATTGTACCAATTAAAAGCTTAATTGCCTACTTATATTAATTTACCAATTAAACTAAAAGGTAATTAATACTAAAACTTCCAAGCTAATAGTGGGTCCAATCACATAGATTACAATAGATATACCAATTCAAGCAACTAGTCTATAATCGATAGTGAACTTGTGTGTGCTTAATAAGCAACTGTCTAGCATACAATCTAACTTATACATTCAAATAATTTAACTAATCAATCACATAAGCATAATTAGAAATGTACGAAATTCATAATTGTAAACATAAGCATATATAGTAGTTCATTTCCCTACTTCACTTTTATACGATGCACTCTCCTTGAGTGATTCGCTATTCACTATCGGAGGCTTTTCAATAAGTTCACATCTAACCTTTATAGCCTTACACAAGGACCTAGGTCCTACAGAAGAACCTAACTTACACTCTTGTTGGAAACAAGATTATCTTCATAAGGAGCTTTGAATGCTCATTAGAGTGATTAAATACATGCAAGATGACTTCAATCCATTTGGATGAGAGTCTAGAAGTGTTGGGAAGTATTGGGATACACTAAAGCTTCAAAATAATTTAAAAACCATTAATTTTCCAACGGTAAAAAAAATAGAAAGAAATCGGTCGGATCTGATCAATACCAGCCGTCGATCAATGCCATCGATTGATCGCTATAATTCCAGCTTATATTAAAAAGTTTGCAGGACAAATTGAGCCATATTCGATCGATCGAGTGATGCATCGATTGATTGTTATAATTTCAGCTTATATTAAAAAGTATGTTGGACAAATTGGGCCATGTTCCGTCGCTGGAGCCTAATCGAGATCGATCGAGGATTACTCGATGACACTTATAAGTATACTGTTTTTGGGTTGTTTGGTTTAACAACAGCTTCGGAACTCTATAGCCTATCTAAGTATGTTCAAATGGGGGTTCTAAGGTTAATGAATGATCAAACAAGGTTTACCTATTAAGCCATGATTATCTAGAGATTAAAATGTTATTTTAGGTCAAGGTTAGTGTCACCAAGGCACCTCATATACATGTTCTTTGCTCATTGATACTCCAAGTCTTCATGTGTCTTCGTCTTTAGCTTTCAAGGGCTCAATCGACTCACCGACACACCGACACACATGATTGAAAAATAAGGTGCACAAATAAGTACACTAACAATCTCTCCATTTGTCAATTACGTGACAAAAACCTAACATAAACATTTTCATGGTCCATACCAATGACATGACATACCATACTAATGAATGACAAGCAAAAAAACTCAAAATATTATATGTCAAATAAAAATTTATAACTCGATTACAAATAAGACATGTAACACTTGCAATGCTCCTCAACAATTTCTCATCTTATCTTCATTAATTCGTGTAACAACAAAAAAAATCTTGTAAAGTAGAATTTAACTTATTTTGGTAGGATTTGATCTTTCTCTCCATTTTGTTAATATTTGACAAAGAATTAATTATATGAATATACCAATAAAAATATAAAATGAAAAAAACTCTGTAAGTCATAGATTTTACTATAAGCACATACTAATAAGGGAATATGGTGCATATAAATATTAAATATACGGACTATGCTGATTGTGGTCATTCAAAAGATATATTAATTGAAATAAAATGAATAATGATAGTCTAAGATAAAAACTTGTGATATAAGAATTAGACAAGTTTAAATCTAAAACTATCAAAATAAAATGAGGTTTAATCCACGAATGTACCTATAATGATCACTCATGAGGATAGAGTCTTCGAATTTAGCAATAAGTCATCATAGTTCTGTATAGATCACCTATCCCTCTTCACCACCCACATAAGTGTGAACTTCCTAGGATTCAAATTAAATTCAGGAGAGAAGTTTCTTTTCCTAAATTCTACTCTTCTAAGGGCGTGTTTGATTTTCAGGTGGTGTAAATACCCGTGAAATTGGTAATTATTACCATTTCACTTGTTCGAATTTCCTTTAAAAATTTACAGCAGTTTTCACCTCAAAAACCGGTTTAAAAGAATTATTTTAAATTCATGAACCCCAATGTGATGTATATGATAAATCCATTCTGTCCATACCTTTTAACACAATATTCTAAGCCATGAGTCGAAAAATGAAGTTGATTGAATACTCAAATGGCCCACACCAAAAGAAACAGTGGACTTGAGAGGTTTTTAACGGTAAGTGTTTGATTTCCTTTTTCTTGTGGCGTGGTCCACTTGAGCTTTTGATATATCTTATTTTTTTGTTCATGCCATAAAATCAGCAGGCATAATAAAATTAACGGTGTGCATAAGCTATATGCATCAAGGTGGGACCCACAAATATAATGTGACATTATTGGTTTCTGTGTCAAAACTGCGTCTCGTCACATCAAACATCGGAAAATGGGAGGTAAATAGGGAAGAAGTAATTATTATATATTTTCATGGGTATTTACCTGACCACTGGAAATTAAACACGCCCTAAATGCATATCTACTTGGAGATTTATGTTCAATAGGGAATTTCCTTCTTTATTTCATACCCTTATGATTATTTTCCAAACTAAAGATTTTCCTAGTACGTTCAGTTAATAAAACATCCTGTTTCATCAACTCCCTCATATGGTTGTAGAGTTTTTGAGGGAATGTAAACTTCTTCTCCCTTTTCAGCGATCGTTTAAGAGGACTCTTCTTAGAGTGTGTCATTTTCTTAGTATGAATAAATTTACCTATATGATTCGAGATTGAGGTGGATCACCGATTTTTATTAATTTAGCATTCAAATCTCAAGTGGCCTATGTCTCCACAAGAGTGACACACGAAAGATTATTTATATTTGTTTCATGAAGTTATAGAGTCCTTTTGGATCATTACCAGACAAAAATTGTAACATGAATAATCTTATTGTTTCTAAGACTTCTATTGTCCCCTCCTCTATTTTACAAAATCCTACCATTCATACTCAACAAAGAAAAAAATTATAAAGGAAACTGTTGAGGAAAAAATATGTTAAATCCAGAGACTCGGATATGGAACAGACCAATTCTACTGACACTGTCCGGAATTTTCGAGGCAACAGTTGGGTCCGAGGCAATGTCATGCACACAATAAGGTGGAGAGAATAAGACGAATTAAGTTAGCTCGGTTGAAGAGCTAACAACATCAGCATGAGCCGACTGAGGCCTAAAAGCTATAAGCCGCACGGTCGGCAATGAAAACCGATTCACCATTAAGCCGGTTATGGGATGGGAAAGGACGACGGTCACAAACCGAGACTGTTCCACCCGACAGAAGGCAAAAAGCTCATCTCCGTAAAGCCAGCCGAGACTCATTTGTTATTTGAGTAGAAATCGGTCGAGCCAAATAACGGAAAAACGGTGTAAATGAAAACACTGTCCCGAATATCTCGCAAAAGGATCTTCGATCCCGATGGTCTTGGGATCAGATGGAAACCAAAAGCGAGCCAAAATCAAATCTCCATGATATCAGGAAGAGAATCCCTGCACAACAAGACTCTTTCACACCTATAAATAAGGAACCTCCATTTTGGTGAAAGGTACGCAACTCAATACTCCAAAAACGCATTCTCCTTAGCCTAAGAAACTGACTTAAACATCGGAGGTTCCCCGGACGAGAGCCAGGGTCACTCTTTTGTTTCTCTCTTGTGCGGGTGATGAGTATGAGGGGAAGACGCATCATAAATTTGCATCAACAGAAACCAGGAAATGAAGAAGGAAAAATGAAGGGAACCAAAAAACACTCTCCTACCTTCACATCCTCCTCCCCTCCAAAAAAAAAATAAAACTAAGGAAGAAGGAAATGCCCAAATGGCCCTTATTCGACAAGGGCTTCAAAATTTTAATCCATCCATATCTCTCACTGAATTGTCAGGAAGTAAATTCATCACATCCACATGTAAGGGGTTTGAATTTCATGTTATCGATCCAAGTTTGAGGGTAAAACTCATTACAAATATACTACAAATGAAAAAACAATTCAGAATTAACACACAACATTAGTGTAATTGTGGACCAAAGAAATCTTCAAATAAAGAATTGGAAAAACCCTTCTGTGGGTTCACGGATGTTCGATTAAAATAAATAGATCAAATCAGCCAAGGAATAGGTCAAATCCTTATTTTTTGTGAGGTCTATCTCTTTAAAAAAATAATACAAAATAATAATAATAAAAACTTTTCTCCTTTTTAGACATGAGCCCCACTATACGAGGAGTAGGTATGGCATAAGGACATTTTCGTCTTCTAAAATCTGAAAAGTGATTACAGGACTAAAAAACTGAAGTTCGTAAAGGATAAGCTATTTTCATAACCACGTCAAAGCATGGGGCTATTTGGACCAATAACCTAAGCATTATTTAAGAATGTTTGCTAGAAAACATCCCGACCTAATGCCATGGGATACATCCGGATTTTCTTTTTTTGTCCTGGGGTCATTTTTCAATGATCCGAACCGTTTATATGCTGTTCCATACATTGGATACAGGATTTAATAAAAACCAAAATTTTACATTGAATATTTCAATCATTTCATAGTTTGACTTTTTCCATTCCAATATTAACATTTTCCTTAACCTTTGAACAATCCAAGGATTACCATTTTCAATCCATTCGCTATTTTGGTTTTATCTTATTCATGATGAGGTCCATTATATAAATGGTGTAGATTATTGAAGAAAACTCAGATCCAACAGAGAAGAGTCTGATGTATCCTACTGCAATACATGGGAGTGTATTCGAGCAGACCTCTCCTTTTTATTCTTTTTTCTTTTTAATTATTTAAATTTCTTTTTCAACTGTAAAGGTAGCCACACATCGAGCGTATGGACGTCAACTATACAAGTAGCCCCACAACGATAACCTAGCAGAGTACCAACATTAATATTCATGCATATAGGTACTGTAAATTTGGGAGACAACTACCCAATCCAAACCATCCAAATAACGGGGTCCAGTTTATAGATGAATATCCGTGAAATCAGATACATTGGATGATAATATTTTCCACTGGATGTTTTTCTTCACAACGTTATTTACATTATTGAACGTCCATTTTGTGGTCATTGGTCAGATAGGTTCCATTTAATGTAAATTTCAGATGTTTTCGCATCTACAATAGGTCATTTGAACGGTTTGGATTGAGACACGTCTGGTAAATGAAATTAGTTGCGTGCATGAGTATGGATTTCCATCGTCTTCCAGCCCATCAACAAACTCCTTATGTATCCATTTCAATATCCGATCTCTCCGTCTCTCTTGATCTCTCCAAAAAGCGAAGGCTATGAACGGAGTGTGTTGGTTCTTGTTAGTTCCAATGGCTGTGATGTTACACACGTGTCACGCAAGGAGCGATCTCTACCCTGTGATCTTGGTGCCAGGGAGCGGCGGGAACCAGCTGGAGGGCCGACTGACCAAGCAATACAAGCCGTTGAGTCTGTTGTGCAAGAGGTGGCACCATGGCTGGTTTAGGCTGTGGTTCGATCCGACGGTGCTGATACGTCCACTCACCAAATGCTTCGCTCAACGGATGACATTGTATTACGACCCTCTCTTGGATGATTACCATAATGCCCCTGGGGTCCAGACCCGGGTCCCTTACTTCGGGTCCACGCAAGGCCTTTCCTACCTCGATCCTCATCTCAAGTAAGAGAAAATTCTCTCCCACTCTACGCCATGTGAAAACCTATCTAATTGTAATCGGGTCCGACCCGACCCGACCAGGCACACTCATGTTTAAGAAGAAGCAGCAGCTATTCTCAGCTTGGCGTTTTCTGATTTGGCGACTCGGCCGACTCGTCCGGTCCTGAGTCGAGTTAGGATAAATCGAATCCGAGTCGACTCAGACGAGTCAGAAATGCATGACACATAAAGTACATAGATCATATCTGGTATTGGGCCGGGTATGGTCGGGTCAGCTGGCGTGGCCCGATTGATAACCTACATGAGTGGGTCTCGTGTGGTTGGGTTCCATCCAAGCCCAGCCCATTTACTTAAATGTGGTCACATTTTCTAGCCCTAGCCTTACCCGGTTCCCATATTTAGTTGGGTCCAGACCCGACTCAGAAGCGGTTTGACCACTTGATACATGGACCCATCTGCCCATTGCCAACCCTGGTTACAACCAGGGCTGCCATCTGGCTGGGTTCGGTATAGGTCTTTATGGGACGGGCCCAGGCCCAATAAAATGGGCCCAATTATAGATGTATTAAGGTCTTTAATTTCAGTCTCATCAAGCAATCCTAACTGTCCATTTAATGGCTATGAAATGGATGGTTAAAAGTAAATGGTGAGTTGTCCAAATTGGAGGAGAATAATAATAATAAATAAAATTAAAAAAAAATCAGATGTTTAATATTAGTGGTGTAAATCCCATTTTGCAATGTCAGCCGTTGGATCATCATTTTAGCTGTTCATCAATGACACTATGGGACTAGTTAGATCATCTAAAACAATGTGATTTTTGCACGTCAGGTGTACAGGTAATCTCTACGTACGGTCTATCTAGTGAGCCCAACATCTGAATACCCATGGCCCACAATGTAGCTCCTTGACTAGATCAGACCGTCCACATGCACTGTAGAATAGAGTTGCTTGTGGGCATGGTTCCTTATCTAATCCACAATTTGCAGGCCACAGAAGGACGACTAGGATCATCCTACCAAGGAAATTTCTAGTAGGATGATCACCTATACTGAGGCCTACTATATGAATGGTTTTAAATACTGTACACAAGTTGAGGTGAAGAGCTACGGTGAAGATATGAGCTGAGTACTCCTTGTGGTGGAAATCATGGTTGTGGGGCCAATGCATGTGTGGTCCGGGCTTGGTCACCAACCAGCCAGTCATTATCCTGTAGCCTGACCTATTAACATTCATAAAGCCCAAGCCCAACCCATTTAATCCTGATTGGGTTGGGCTCGGGTCGGGTTGGTCCAGGGTATACATACGAACATATCTTCTTTATATATTTATATATTTATACTTGCATATCTTAATTTGTTTCGGGTTTGTGCTTGGTGGGTTGGGTCATCTGGACTCGCCCATTGACAAGCTATATTGGTTGATTGGGTCGGCTAGGGTTAAACCTGGGCCTAAGCTATTTAAAGGGGCCGCATTTTACCTATTTAGGTTGGCCCAAGCCTACATCAGAAGTTGGTTGGGCCACTTGATCCACAAGCTAGCCCAACCCATTGCCACCTACAGCCCCTTTGATGTATGCTTAGTAGAGTTGTACACGAACCAAGTTAGCTCGGTTAGCTCACTCGACTTGACTCAGCTTAAAATTGAGTTCGAGCTGATTTTTTTAGCTCGAAAAAATTCCGAGCTGAGTCCATGGTAGATCGAGCTTGACCCGACTCAGCTCGAAACTTGACTCGGTTTGAATCGATTTGACTTGGATCTGGTTCCCTTAATATAAAGATTTTGTGTGTGTGTGTGTGTGTGTGTGTGTGTGTGTGTGTGTGTTGTGTGTGTGTGGTGTGTGTGTGTGTGTATGTGTATATATATATATATATATATATATATATATATATAAACCCTAAAACCTAAACTCGAACTCAGCGTTCGAACTTGGGTTGAAAGATCAAGCTCAAGCTCGGTTCAAGCTGGCCCAAGCTGCTGACCGAACGAAGTTGAGATTGCCAGTCGGGCTCGAGGACTGGGTCGAGCTGAGTTCTAGTTAGGGTAGCCTGTTGGCCGAGTTGGGCCAAGCTTGACTCAGTTCGACATGTATACAACTCTAATGCTTAGATTGGGGCTGCTTTTCTAGGCCCATGACTAATCCGATGCCTGATTAACAAAGTCGCCATGCCTGGGCCTGGTTTGACAGCTTTACCCAACCCGAGCCCACGGCAGCCGGTTATGTTGGTAATGGATTGGGTCTGGACCCTTATGTCTGGCCCAACTGAAAAAAACATGCCCTAGCTTCATTGATGGAGAATGTGTGGGGCCCACCATGGATGAGGCCATGTCCCAAAATGACCTCCATCAGATGATCCTAACTATCCAATTGAACTGCTGAGGAACTTATTGTTCTTCTTTTTTTTTGAGTGCAATATAGCCAGGTGATCAATCATAGAGTGGACCTCTCTATTGACAGCCTGGCACTTTGTGAACGTTCAATCTCAGCATCAGGTGGGCCACACCACACCATGAAATCATAGCTCTCAACTAATCTCGTTGGTTACAAATGCACGAAAACAATAGGCAATATATAGTAAAAAATGGTTGTAAGCAGTCCAACATCCAACGATTGTGCAATGAACCTAATGAGAGGATAACATGACTGTTGTTCACATAGCGAGACCCACCCAATGCACGGTTCAGACATCCAACACGCATGTCCTGTTGGCGCGTGCTACCACATGTGGAGCCATACATGTGAGCTTAGCTATCATTTTAATAATAATCATACATGCACGCATGCTAACATTTTCAAACTGTATAAGTAAAAATTCACACATTTCGCAGGCTAGTCACTACATACATGGCACCCTTAGTAGAATCTCTAGAAGAACATGGCTACATTGATGGCTCTAACCTCTTCGGCGCCCCTTACGACTTCCGGTACGGCCTCGCCGCTGAAGGCCACCCATCGCAGGTTGGCACCCAATACCTCAAAGATCTAAAACAATTGATCGAGAACGCAAGCGAATCGAACGATGGAAAGCCAGTAATCATAGTGTCCCACAGCTTAGGCGGGCTATTCGTCCTTCATCTCCTCAACAGGAACCCGGCAACATGGCGTAAGAAGTTCATCAAGCACTTTATCGCGCTGTCCACACCGTGGGGTGGGACGGTCCAAGAAATGCTCACATTCGCCTCGGGCTACACCCTGGGTGTGCCCTTGGTGGACCCTTTACTAGTAAGAGGTGAACAAAGGAGCTCGGAGAGCAATCTATGGCTATTACCGTCTCCGAACCTCTTTGGGCCGAAACCGCTCGTGATAACACAAAATCATACTTATATTGCATCCGAAATGCCGGAATTTCTCGTCGACATTGGATTCGAAGAAGGTGTGTATCCATACAAGACGCGCATTTTGCCGCTAATCGAGAAGCTAGTTGTGCCTGCGGTGCCAATCACTTGCATGATTGGGACTGGAATCGATACCCCGGAGACCTTGTTTTATGGTAGAGATGGATTTGACAAGCAGCCTGAGATAGTGTATGGAGATGGCGATGGGACGGTGAACATGGCGAGCTTGTTAGCGATGGAATCGGAGTGGGCCAACGTTACTAAGGAGCTTCTTAAGGTGATCAAAATCCCCCATGTTTCACATACATCCATTCTTCAGGATGATGTTGCTTTGAAGGAGATAATACAAGAGATTTCGGATATAAATTCACTTGTTTTGACTTCAATTTCATAGAAATTAAGGTTAACTTGTTTTTTTAAAAAAAAAATCTTGGTTTTGTTTTTTATTTTGGTGGGCCCCATCATGTTGAATATCTGGATCAAAGATTGGAGTGGTCCACTAGTAAGGTGGGCCACATGTATATTTAATGTGGGCTTGTCCCAAGATTGAATAATTTTTGGAGGTGTACTTAAAGAGAATCTAGAAATGCATTGATAGTGCAACACAACTAATTAGAAATGGTTTTATCCCAAGTGCCTACTTATGAGTGGGATTGGCAATTTAAGGTGGGCCCTACATGATGGATGGCCCAAATCATTGGTTGGACCACTCTCTAATATGATGAATGGTCTAGATCATTAATAGTACATTTTCTAGTAAAATAAATATGGACCACCCATTTTTCTATACAGATCAATTAATTAAGATCATATGATCAAAGTGACTATAAGAGGGTTAACAGTCAAGAAAGGTGAGGCCCACATGACTTTAAGAGGGTTAATAGTCAAAAGAAGAAGAAAATGTGTGCCCCACATGGTGGATGGTCTTGATCATTGATTGGACATATAATGAATCTTGACCGTCTATTGATTAGATGGTCACAATCTACAAATCAAAATGACTTTTAAGTAGGTCGACAAACAAAGGCGGGCCTCACCTTTTTTTTGTGATACAGAAAATTGATTAGAACTTTTCTAGTATTATAAATATGAAGCAACTATTCTCATGGTGGATGGTTAGGATCTTCAAATAAAATTGATTTTGAGAAAGATTAGCTATCGAAGGTTGTCCCACATGGTGGATACATGGTCCAAAGTGCTAATGCAACTTTTACTAGTATGATAAATATGGGCCATCCATTTCACATGCGTTGATTTGATGGTTAGGATCATCCATCAATTATTTGGATTGTCTATCATGTGAGGCTATGATGTCTAGGAAAATGAATGGTCGACAATGATTATAATAGAACTCTTAGCATTCATTTGGACTTTCCATTATGAGTGCCCCACCAAAAGGCACTTTGATTTGATGATCCGTCCAATCAATGGCTAGGAAATGGGCGATCTATACTTATTATGTCAGAAAAGGTATGATCAATAGTCTTGACCATCTATCATGTGTGACCCACCTTTTATTATGGATCCCGATAAGATCCTAACCATCCAATCAATGGCTAGGGAAATGGATGGTTATCCTAACCATCTAATGGGTTACTAAGAAAATGGACAGTCCATATTTAATATGCTAAAAAAAGGTGTAAATAGTGATCTGGATCAGCCATTATGGCCCCCATTTGATTGCCAACTTTTGTTAAAAGTCACTTTTATTTGATGATTGTAATTATTTGTTCAATGGATGTGAAAATGGAAATAAAGACCATGTTCATTATACTAGAAAGGTCTAATCAGTAATCAGGATCGTCCATCATGTCGAGACAGCCTTTGCTTGTCGTTCCCACCTAAAAATCACTTTGATCAATTCATCCCCTAGCTTCTTGTTCACTGTCTGGAAAAAGGAATAGTCCTTATTGATTATTATAGAGACCTGATCATTAATCTAGATCGTCCATCATGTGGGGCTACCTTTGGTTGTCAGTCCCTCTTAAAAATCGCTTTAGGTTTGATGATCCTAACCATCTATCATGAATAGAAAATCTACAGTCATTATGGATTTTAATAAAGGTCTGATCAATCATTTGGACCATCCATTATTTAGGGCCACCATTGATACCTTCACCCTTAACTCTTTTTTTTTCTTAAAAAAAAATAATAATAATAATAATAATAACACATGCGCACACACCCCACACACTCACGCTAGTGATCTGAATCGTCCATTATAATAGCCCTAGCTTTATATATTTGCATACTCCTTTTTAAAATAATAATAATAATAATAAATCACTTTGATCATACGATCCATCGGTTTTTATTTTTATTTTAAGTATCATACTTGCTAGTTTAATTAGTGGTATTTGTTGTGTGGTGTGGATGGTTTATGTCCCGTTGGAGTAGGGATCAAAACAATCGACTCTCCTCTGAAGGGGGACTAGTTCCAGGCCTTATTCATTCACTTAGAAGAGGCACTCAACATCACTTGGATTCCATGGCAGACCCAGTTGATAATCCAAATCTGTCAGATCCAACTATTAATCAAAATAGAGAAAATCAATTTAATCCTCCTCTTGAGGATGAAAATGAAGTTCATAGGAATGTGTTAAACCAACCACGGACTTTACGTGAACATTTACACCCCCTGAGAGATCAACTTTACCATCTTGCATAGTGTTCCCTGCTCACACAGGGAACATTGATTTTAAACCAGGTGTAATTCAATTAATTCCTAAATTTCATGGCTTGGATTCTGAAAGCCCCTACTTGCACCTCAAGGACTTTGAGGAAGTAATTGCAACGTTGCAAGTAAACAATGGCAATAGGGATGTACTTAAGCTTAGGTTATTCTCATTTTCTCTAAAGGATCGGGCCAAAGCATGGCTCAACTCTCTAAGACCTAACACCATCACTTCATGGCAAGCCTTAAGTAGAGAGTTTTTGAAAAAGTTCTTTCCCGAGTACAAAACAAATGCACTAAAACAAGAAATCATGTCATTCTCCCAAAAGGGGAATGAACTGTTTTTTCAAGCTTGGGAGCGCTTCAAAGACCTTCTAATTACTTGTCCACATCATGGTTATGAACCATGGCACGTGATTGATGCTTTCCGAAAGGGGTTCACCATGGATACCTGTCAGTTCATAGAGATGATGTGTGGTGGAACCTTTCTTGACAAAGATCATAATGAGGCTTGGGATTTTCTAGATATGTTAGCAGAGAATACGCAGACATGGGATGTCTCTGCTAAATCAGACCAAACTAGACCCAGTCCTAGAGAGAAAGCGGGGATGTATGTCCTAAGAGAGGAAGATGACCTTAATGCAAAATTCGCTGCATTGGCTAGAAAGGTCGAAGCCTTGGAAATTAGGAAGGTTGATATGGTTAAAGCAAACACTTCCTTAGGTAATTTTTGTAGCATTTGTGGTGGTATAGATCATGACACAAAGGATTGTCCAATGATCTCAGTTGTACAAAATATCACGCATGAGCATGATCAAGCAAATGCTATAAATAACTACCAAAGGTCAGTTATGCAACCAATGGGAAACACGTATAATCCAAATTGGCGTAACCATCCTAATCTTAGTTGGAGGAATGGACCACAAATTAATGCGCCCAATGCACCTCAAATGTCTCCACAAAATAACTTCTTTGGGGCGCCTAACACTGCACCATATGTGCCCCCGCCAAAGCGATCATCTGTGGAGGATGCATTGACCGCATTCATGAACTCTCAAGCTCAAATGAATCAGTCTCTAATCCAATCAAATCAGGAATTAAAGACAGCTGTGGCTAGGATTGAGACTCAACTAAATGCTAGGGAAAAAGGCACCCTTCCTTCTCAACCTGTGCCAAACCCTAGAAATACACATTTCATTGGAGACTCAAATCCAAATGAGTTACATCATGAACAAGCTAAGGCCATCATTACCTTGAGAAGTGGAAAAGAGATCGATAATAAGATAATGCAACCGGTAGAAATACCGGAGGATGAGCCACTGTCTCAAGAAAATGATGAACCGGCTTTAGTTCAAAAGCCGCAACAACAAAAGGATAAAGAGACTAAGTCATATGAGCCTCCACTTCCATTCTCATCTAGACTTCAGAATCCGACTGTCCCCATGAAATATCAAGAGGTGTTGGATGTGCTACAAAAGGTTACTGTCAATATTCCTCTGCTTGATGCCATTAGACAAATTCCATCATATGCTAAATATCTCAAGGACTTGTGCACTGTAAAAAGAAAATTAAATGTGCACAAAAAGGCCTTCCTTACTGAGAAAGTGAGCGCTATCATTCAACAAAGGGTTGTACCCAAATACAAAGACCCGGGAAGTCCCACTATTCCTTGTATTATTGGAAATTTTCAAATTGAGCATGCTTTGCCAGATTTGGGTGCAAGTGTCAACTTAGTACCTTATTCGGTTTACAAACAAATGGGGTTAGGCGAGCTTAAACCAACCACGATTACACTCCAACTCACTGACCGCTCCATTAAGGTACCAAGGGGAATTTTAGAGGACGTGTTAGTCCAAGTGGAGAAATTCTACTTCCCCGTGGATTTTATTGTACTAGACACTGAACCATGTGTAAATGCTAGCGCTCAAGTTCCCATCATTTTAGGCCGCCCATTCTTAGCAACTTCAAATGCAATCATAAATTGCAGGAATGGAATGATGAACTTGTCTTTTGGTAACATGACTCTAGAGCTAAATACTTTCAATCTATGTAAGCAGCCCATTAATAATAATGATATCTATGAGCTGAATTTCATGGACTACTTGACAGAAGAAGAGGAATTGGAACCTAGTCTGACTAAGGAATTGATTCAAGTCTTTGGGGACTTCAAAAATTCTGATTTAGAAAAAGTGCTTGCTGAAATTTGTGATGATAATGAGAGCACTACCACCCAGGACATTGGTATGTACCAATGGAGACCGCGCACTCAAATCCTATCTATAGAGGACTCGCGACCTCTACCATCACCAACCAATGTTCCAAAGTTTGATTTAAAACCACTACCAAATGAGCTTAAGTATGTATACTTAGGTGAAAATAAAACTTATCCTGTAGTGATCTCTTCATTTTTAGACAAGGATCAAGAGATTAAATTGTTGAATGTTCTAAGGGACCACAAAGGAGCCTTGGGTTGGGCCATTTCTGACATCAAGGGTATAAGCCCTTCCATATGCACCCATCGGATACACCTCGATGAGGACGCCAAACCAATTAGACAACCTCAAAGGCGTCTCAATCCAAACATGATGGAAGTTGTAAAAAATGAGGTGATCAAATTATTGGATGTGGGAATCATCTACCCAATATCCGATAGTGTTTGGGTGAGTCCAACTCAAGTAGTCCCAAAGAATCCGGAATAACTATTGTGCAGAATTCTAATAATGAACTCATACCAACACGTGTCACCACTGGTTGGCGTGTTTGCATTGACTATAGAAAATTGAACCAGGTCACAAAGAAGGATCATTTCCCTCTACCATTCATTGATCAAGTTTTAGAGAGGGTAGCAGGTCACTCTTTCTATAGTTTTCTTGATGGATATTCCGGATATAATCAAATAGAGATAGCCCTGGAAGACCAAGAGAAAACCACGTTCACTTGTCCATTTGGTACATTTGCTTTCAAACGAATGTCATTTGGATTGTGTAACGCTCCAGCAACTTTCCAACGGTGTATGTTAAGTATTTTTTCAAATATGGTTGGGAAGTTTCTTGAGGTTTTCATGGACGACTTCTCTGTATTTGGGAGTAGTTTTGAGGAATGCCTCAACAATTTATCTCTTGTCTTGTCTAGGTGTGAAGAGAAACACCTTGTCTTAAATTGGGAGAAATGTCATTTCATGGTTCAAAAGGGAATTGTTTTGGGACATGTTATCTCCAAAAATGGAATCGAGGTAGATCGCTCAAAACTCGACATTATAGCTAATCTACCTATCCCCCGAACTGTTAGAGATATTAGATCACTTATAGGGCATACTGGTTTTTATAGAAGATTCATCAAGGACTTTAGTGTCATTACTAGACCCTTGACTAATCTTCTTCAAAAGGATGTTCCATTTAAGTGGACAGATGAGTGTGCAAATGCCTTTAATAAAATTAAATCATCTCTTACCACTGCACCTATCATGCGTCCACCAGATTGGACACTTCCTTTTGAACTAATGTGCGATGCAAGTGACTATGTCATAGGGGCTGCTTTGGGCTAAAGAAAAGATAAACGGCCCTACGTTATTCACTATGCGAGTAGAACTCTAAACTCGGCCCAAGCGAACTACTCAACAACTGAAAAAGAGTTACTTGCAGTAGTTTTTGCTTTGGATAAGTTTAGGTCCTACTTGCTGGGATCTAAAGTGGTCATTTTCACGGACCACTCGGCTTTGAAATATTTGCTGTCTAAGAAGGATGCAAAGCCGAGACTTTTGAGATGGATCCTCCTACTCAAAGAATTTGACTTAGAGATAAAAGATAAGAAAGGAGTAGAAAACGTAGTGGCCGATCACCTTTCTAGATTGGTGTTAAATGATTCCACTGAGGAAATGCATATCCAGGACAATTTCCCTGATGAACAATTATTTGCGATCTCCAAATTGCCTTGGTATGCGGATATAGTGAACTATCTTGTAATAGGAAAAATGCCATATCATTGGAAGTCACAAGATAGGAAGCGTTTTGAAACCGAGGTTAGGAACTTCTTCTGGGATGACCCGTATTTATATAAATATGGGACTGATCAAATTTTTAGACGTTGTGTCCCAGAGAATGAAATTCAGAGTGTTATTTCTTTTTGCCACATGGAAGCATGTGGTGGCCATTTTTCTGCTAAGAAAACCACTGCAAAAATCCTGCAGTGTGGTTTTTACTGGCCTACCATGTTTAAAGACACTCATGCTTTCTGTGTTGCTTGTGATAGATGTCAAAGGTTGGGAAGAGTGTCTCGGCGCAACATGATGCCTTTATCCCCAATTTTGCCATTGGAGATTTTTGATTGTTGGGGTATTGATTTTATAGGCCCATTTCCATCTTCTTTTGGATTTCTTTTTATATTGGTTGGTGTGGACTATGTTTCAAAGTGGATTGAGGCAGTTCCAAGTAGGACCAATGACAACAAAGTGGTCATACGATTCCTCAAGGAAAATATTTTTTCTAGATTTGGAACTCCAAAGGCCATCATTAGTGATGGTGGGTCTCACTTTTGCAATAGGACATTTGAGGCTTTGATGAAGAATATGGCATCAAGCATAAAGTGAGTACCCCATACCACCCACAAACGAGTGGGCAAGCTGAGATTTCTAATCGGGAAATCAAACACATTTTAGAGAAAACTATAAGGCCAGATAGGAAGGATTGGTCCCTCAGACTATCCGACGCTTTATGGGCTTATAGGACTGCTTATAAGACCCCGATTGGAATGTCTCCATACAGATTGGTGTATGGGAAGGCTTGCCACTTGCCTGTGGAATTGGAACATAGAGCCTACTGGGCAATAAAGAAATTAAACTTTGATATGGATCAAGCAAGTGGACAAAGGAAATTAGAGTTGAATGAATTAGAGGAGCTAAGGAGAGACTCCTATGAAAATTCTAAAATCTACAAAGAGAGGACCAAAGCTTTTCATGACAAAAATATTCTGAGGAAGAATTTTGAACCTCAGCAAAAGGTCCTATTGTACAATTCCCGTCTCCAGTTTTTTCCGGGAAAGTTAAGATCAAGATGGACAGGCCCTTTCATTGTGAAGAATATTTATACTCATGGGGCTGTTGAAATTGAGAATCCACGTAATGGCAATGTGTACAAGGTTAATGGGCAGAGATTGAAGCCTTATGTGGAAAACTTTCATTTGGGAGAGGAGTCCTTCCCTCTTCATGAGCCAGAATATTCAGATTGATGCTCCTAGTCTGATGGAGCATTTGTGTAGAATTTGTATCATATTCATTTTTTTAGTGTCACCTAGTAGGTGAGTTTTTCATGGCAGGTACTATCCACCCTTTCTTTTATTTTTATTGTTCTCTGCATTATATTATCATTACATTAGGGACAATGTAGATTTTAGGTTGGGGGGTATGGATAGTCATCCATGTGATTTTATTATTATTATTTTTTATTTTTTATTTTTTGTTTCAATTTATTTTATTATTTTTAGGTTTAATTTTATTTTTTTAGGTTTATGGAAAAAAAAATTCAACATTTTCAAAATAATATTTTTATATACAAGAATGTGAACATGATATTGTGCGAATTCCAAAGGCAAAGTTAATATTTATTCTAGGTTGATAGTAGTCAGAATTCTGATAACTGAAAATTATAAACTTGAGTTCAATTATCTAATCACTAGTTTAAAGTGAGTTGTAATTTGATGTACTGAATTCACAATACACCCTAGCTAATTAAGTGAGGAATATGATATGTGAACTAGAATAACAACTTTTGATTCAAACAAGGTTGAATAAACTAGTGTCATTGATATATGCTTAAAAGATAGAATATTGAAGAAGAATAAAAAAATAAAAAAATAAAAAAATAAAAGTGATGAAAAAAGAAAATTTTATTATAGAGCATGAATGCAATGACCATAACAATCGTGTCAGTAATCCGGAGTAAGGATACCTAAGTATCCATTACTGTTACCATTACAAGTACGATACCTTAGGTTATGAAGCAAACCCGGTGGGAATCTTCATCTAAGGGTAGTCTATAATAATGAGGATATGATGATAAAAGAAGAAATGACATGAAAAAAAATGAGATAACTAGAGATTTCATACTCTTGGAATGATTGAAAGGAGTTAGGATAGAGAACATACATATTTTTCAAAGTTAGACTAGTGTCACGAGCACCTAAGGATATTAGATCGTAACTATTCTAAATTTTGATTAGGTCTCTGAACTCAAGGATGTAATGGATTAGGAAATTGAGATTCTAACTAACTTCAGACTTAGGGTAAGTATTGTTTTGTTTTGGAATTCATATGATGAATGGAGGCATAATTGTATAAATTTTTTAGTGTTAAGCTATTTTTCATGTTTTCATGTTTGTGGGTAACATTTCTGAAAACCCTCACGAGACTATAACTCGTCCACTAGGGGAACCTAGGGGTTTAAAGGCTTGCTGCATATGCTAAATGAAACAATCGAGATTACCTGCAAAAGTGGTGTAGTTAGAATTTTTTTATTATTATTATTTTTTTTTCGTTTTAATTTTGTTTCTAAAATTAATTTTTTTTAATTATTATTATTATTATATTATTATTATTATTATTTTTTTTTTCGCTTATTTTGCTTGGGACTAGCAAAATGCTGGTTGGGGGGTGTGTTGAGACTCAAATATTGCATAATTTTCCCCATTTATATCTTGGTTTTATGAACATGAATCCGCTTAATATTCTATTTTACTCATGTATGTGTTGCAAGGTGAATTTAAGTGTTTGGATTAAAAAAATGGTGTTAAAAGCATGATTTTGATGCTCAAGAATTACCAAAGCAAGGGATTGATCTTAGGAGACCAAGATTGAAGAATTCACATGCCAAAGATCTAAGAAAACCGAGTGAAGAATAATAAAAAAAAAAATCGAAGATTTGAAGTGAAGAATCCTGAAATCGTCCTTAAAAAGTGTATTCTGAAGCTGTGAAGTTTATTTTGGGAAACTGCGCAGCAGGAAGACTGTTTTAAACGAACTATGCAGCGAGAAGTCTATTTTGAAAAAATATGTATATTTGATGCGGTTTCTAGGGTTTTTCAAATTTGTACGAAAATTGGAGGTCCCTACTTATAAATAGGGCTTCCTAGGGCATTCTAAATTATTATTCAAGACATTCAAGAGCAAAGTTTAGGGTTTTTAAAGAGTTTTTAGTTTTATTAAAGCTTTATAAGTTGTTTTTTTAAAGATCTTTTCTATTTGCATTTTCTTTCTTTATTTCTTGTTGCTTTTTATTTCTACAATTTAATTATGTTTTTCTAAGTTCCTTTTATCCCAAGCTAGAAGGGAAGCACATAGGTTTAATGTTTCTTTAAGATTATGATGATTGATTGTTTTAATGATGAGAAAAATGGTGTATGCATGTTATCTATTATTTAGGTTTTGTTTTTTATCCTCTTGTGAGATCCATATGTTTCCATCATATGAGATCCACATTGATGGATAGGCTTACCCTAGATCAATCAGATTTCCTAGATAGGAGAGGTTCTCAACCTGTTATATTTCTTTGATATTCATTATCCTATAGATATTGAATACTTAAAATCACTGACGCTTGAGAATATATGTCAATGGTGCAAATCCATAATTTTCTAATATTTTATATCATTTATTAAAATACTTAAACGGTTTTATTTTCCGACTAGGCTGACCATAGTGCTCAGATCCTAGTTGTGTTATCCAAGTCATCATGATTTTGGAACATTAACGTATGTGTGAAACTTTGAAGCTTGGGTGTTATTTTATTCAATTGAATTACATCCATTCAAAAATCCCAAAATCAAATCATCAGATTAATTTTTATTACTTAGTTTATTTTGCGTTTGATTTTTTTCTTCTCACAATTCATCTCCCTGTGGGATCGACCCCGTATTCACGGGATACTACTTACGAACCTCTGCACTTGGAGGCAAGCAATCAAGTTTTTAAAATAGTTGAGCTGATTTTTAAACTCCAGCCGTGATAGATACATTCCATCCCAACTCATTGTTAGTTTCTTAGAATGAATTATCGAATTTGATAACTATGGTCATGCAATTGAGAATATTAAAATTTATAAATGTTATGTCTGAACTCATATTTTCCTTAGGATAATAAAAAAAAATTCTCCATTTAACTGATAAATCACATATAGATCAAGCTTCTCACATATTTAATGTAGCACTTAAATGCTAACTAAAGGCATGTGATCATTCTTACACATGATTATCACCGTTATTATTGATTTTTCAAGGCACATCCGCGGATATAAGCTTTATCTCAGTTAATTGGGATATGAATTTTGTTTCATTATTCCACTCTACCGAGGGTCATAACTTTAGTTAAAATATGAATAATTTAAGCTTCTATTATCACCTCCACCAATGTCCACTTGAGCTCCTTTTCTAGTTTATTTTAGTTTTGAATTCATTAAATTTGAAATTAGAACTTCATGTGAGAGTTCAAAAAAAGGGGGCCAGATTAGGTAACCACCTTAATTTGTGTATTTTATATTCACCTCATCCATCTATTTTCGCAAATTATTTTAGTACATTATCGAAAATGAAGCAAATTCAATTATCAGGTGGACCATACCATAGGAAACACTAGTGATTGAGCATTAATAACCCACACATGTTTTGGATCAAGCTAATATTTCTTTTTTTCCCTTCATTTAGGCTTATTTGACCTTATTAACAGATTGGATGGAAAATAACACCGCAAAAACATTAAGGTGCAACCTAAGAAGTTTTTTTATGGTAGGGTGTTCAATCACCACTGTTTCTTAGAATATGGTCTACCTCATAATTGGATCTTCTTCATTTTTTCGATCATGCCTTAAAATAATATGGAAAAAGGGATGAACGGGTGGATATAGAACTGCACATGGGTACCACGGTAAGGGCCGCACCATCTTGGGTGAGGCCGGGTTCTCGCCTCAGCTTCCTTTTAAAAAATAGCTCTTTTTGGAGGGATTTGGATTCCCTCCCATTTATTGCTATAAAACGCCTAAAAAAGAAAAAAAAAAAAAAAAAAAAAAAACAGCAACTCCCCGCAAATGAATTCAAAGATTTCAAGGGTATGGACAGCATACCTTGGTCTTCAGTCTGTACGAGTGGGCTTATGATTTGGTTATCAAGACCGTTACTTTGATAAGCTTGAGCTTGTATGAATCACACCACAAAAACTCTCCCAGATTAGAAGATCCTGACCATTGATTTTTTGTTTCTTTTGAATTGAACGCAGATGGTTATTGTATTTCTTTCATTTACTGCCCAAGGTTCAAAACTGTGTCAGTGATAAGGCTTTTGCCACGTGGTCCATCCACTGTGGGGACCATCATAACAGCAGTCTTGATCAATCAAGGGCCCCACATGTACCAGCAGAGGACCCAAACATACTATAAATAAGCGATTGGCCAGTGGCTATGGTGGGTGCTCTGTGGGCCCGACCATGATATATGTGTTTCATCCACGCCGTCCATCTATTTTTTCAACATCATTTTACAGTGTGAGACCAAAAATGAGGTAGATACAAATTTCAAGTCTACCATATCATAAGAAACAGTGTTGAGTGAAAGCCCACCATAAAATTTTCTTGGGGCAAGAAATTTTTTGGATCAAGCTGATTTTTTCTTCCCTTCATATACGTATGTATGATCTAATTAACAGGTTGGATGTCAAATAATGGTGGACATTCAATCAATGTTGTTTTCCCGTGTGTGGTCCACATGAGATTTAGATCTGCCTCATTTTTGGGCTCAAGCCCTAAAATGATCTGAAAACATGGATGGACGGCTTGGATAAAACATAGCACGGACCAGTAGCAACCTGGCTGTGGCAGTGGGACGCGGATTGGGTACTACCCCAGCCTCTCCCGAGCTCGGAAGAGGCTGGGATCTGAGGGGCCCACCATGATTTATGGGCTTATCAACACTGTTCATTTATTTTCCCACGTCATTTAAGCATATCAGGCCAAAAATGAGGTAGATCCAATACTCAAGTGGACCACACCACATAAAGAAGCAGTGATATTGACTCCCACCGTTGGAACCTTCCTAGGGCCCACCGTGATGTTTACTGGCCATCCAACACATTTAGATAGTCGTATGGACCTGGATGAAGGCAAAACACAAATATTAGCTCGATCCAAAACTTCTGCGTCTCCCAAGAAGTTCTTAATATTGTCTATTTAATCCTTACCGTGTGTCCCAATTGAGGCTTGGATCTCGATCATTTTTTGTATAATATCCTAAAATGATATGTAAAAATGGATGTACGGTGTTGATAAACCCATAAGTTAAGGTGGGCCCCTCAGAGTCCCAGCCTGTTCTGATCTCGGGACAAGCGTGGGTAGTACCTAATCCCGTCCCTCGCAGCGCCACTAGCCAAACCACGTCCGCCGCAGAGTATTAATCAGGTTTTTAATTTGCCCAAGTGGCAGTGATCGATTCCATCGGTTGAACGTAACTTGCTTTGGATGGACCATGGTCCAAAAAGAAACCCAGATTGGAAAATCCTAGCCATCTATTTTGGTATCATTTTCAACTAAACATGAATCATAGTTTTACTTTTCTTCTCAACCGTCTATTCAAATCACAAGCTGAAAGGTTAGGATCACTATATTACATGCCCATCTGTCAATTCCTCATTACCCTTTCTTTTGTTCTTACTACATCATGGCCCACCTGATCACTATATTAAAAGATTTCTGACTTTAATGAATGACATCCACAATGGGAAATTACTCAACGAGCTGCTCACCTAGCATGCACCTTATTTCCATCTTTACATCCATTACAAATACAAGCCGTCCAAATTCCTTATGTCAGTCTCCACTTTCAAAAGGTCATGACTCATTTTGAATGGATGATGTTCGTCTTCCAAACAATGGCAAGGAAAGTGGACAGTTCATATCGAACATATGCCGTCATTGATTTAGACCCTCCATCACGTGGGTCCCACCATTAATAACGTATCTATTTTAAAAGTCATTTTAGTCAAATGAATTTAAGGTAAGATTTGAAAAATCCTTAGTAGTGAGTGGAGCGAAACTCAATCTTTTAAAAATTGGAAGTGTCAATTTTGGAATCGCAAGACCGGTAGACATTCAAATTGTCAATTGGAAGTGTCCATAAGACGTCAGAGTCGTACGGGTAGTGAATTTAAGTTTTGAGGACCGAAACGGACGTAGATTGCGTCCTATCCCCGCCCGTCTCTAACTGGGAACGGTCAGGGGCTTCGAGGGGCCAATGTGATGTATGAGTCTTATCCACGCCGTCCATCCATTTTTTTTTGTATCATTTTAGGCTATAGGCTCAAAAATGAGGCAGATCAAAGGCTCAAGTGGACTACACAATGGGGATTAAACTCTTGCCGTTGAAAATTTCTTGGGGGCCACAAAGTTTTGGATGGAGCTGATATTTGTGTTTTCTCTTCATCCATGTCTACGTAACTTTATTAGGTTGGATGGTAAATAAACATCACAGTGAGCCCTAGAAAAGTTTCAACGGTGAGAATCATTATAATCGTTGCTTCCTGTGGTGTGGTCCACTTGAGGATTATATTTATCCTATTTTTGGGCATACATCTTAAAATGATACCAAAAATTGGATGGACGGTGTGGATAAGATCCATACATCACAGTGACCACTCAAAGCACCTGCCCGTTCCCAGCTGCAGACGGGCGGGGGTAGGAGTAGGACGCAATCCGCGTCCGGTGTTTGCGGGGAGTTATTTCAGAAGGGGATTTGGTGTTGCCCGGGTAACAAGTTAGTAGGTGGTACCCTGACTGTATGGGGCCTACCTTAATGAATGTGTTTTATATCCACGCTGTATGTACGTTTTTTCATCTCATTGTAGATTTGATTCTAAAATTTAAGTATATCAAAATCTCAGGTGGACCACACCGCTGGAAACTGTGGTGATCGACCATTAAAAACATATTATGGGCCATAAAAGTTTTGGATCAAGCTGATCTCTGTATTTCCCTTCATGCATCCAGGTTTGTTTGATCTTATCAACAGGTTGGATGGCAAATAAACATAACATTGAGGCCTATGTGGGCCATGGATAGTTTTTAATGGTGGGCATTCAATCAACACTGCTTCCTGTGGTGTGGTCTATCTTAGATTTGGATCTGCATAATTTTTTGGACCATGTTCTAAAATGGATGGACAGCATATATATATATATATAACACTTTCATCAATGTAGGCCCATGATCAGGTAACACATCAATGTAGGCCCATGATCAGGTAACACCCACTAAAGTGTTACCTTAGTAACTCCTAATCCACTCCCTGTTTGATACTTTTTAGTCATATGCTAAAGTACTGAAAATTGTACACATGGCATACATTAACTTAAATTGTATCTTTTAAATTGTAAAACCTGGTAGGAGTGGATTAGGTGTTACCTGGTGATAAGTTATTGGTTGTTTCTCTAATAGACTGGGATGTATGTGTTGTATAACAACACTTTCAAACTTTTTAAGTTCATTTTATGTCATGATTCCGAAAATAATATATTTAGAACTTAAGTATACCACACTACAAGAATAGTAGTTGTTATGGGAAGATCCGAGCCCCTTATAGCTCCGAGGATCAGTATCTTCTTAATCCAATCAAACACAAGAATATCTGAAGTAACGAATACTACCGAATAGAGCGACGTCTACGCTGAACCCTAGTTTGGGTATGGTAAGCTTCAACCAATGAGCGACGACCTAAACCAAGGCCCCATCCTCGTCCTCGTCCTCATCTTCGACCGAAGAAGGATGTCCGAGCCGAGGGCTCGTCCTCATCCTCATCTTCCTCTGAAGAAAAATGTCCGAGCCGAGGGCTCGCCCTCATCCTCACCTTCCTCTGAAGAAGGATGTCCGAGCCTAGGGCTCGTCTTCATCCTCATCTTTCCCTAAATGTTTCGAACGGAGGTCAGGGCGAAACGTGAGTGCATTATGCGCCGAACTTGGAAACTATCACAAGCGGACGTGACCGGTTACTTCGCCCGCAGATGCGCATGACACAGTACACAATCATTGGATTGCGGACAATATCTCCACGATTCAAAAATCCTCTTGATTGAGCGAATCGTGCCGAGATTAACGGACCCAAACCATTCGACAGTCAGGTACAAATACGATGAGACCTCACTGCTCCAGGTACGCAACATCTTGCACTCTCCCTCGACCTTTCAACTTAGACTCTGATTCTTTTAACCTGACTTACGCATCGGAGGGTCCCCTGGCTTAGCTAGGGTCTCCTTTGCTCATCCTTTGTGCAGGACCAAGGTCCACCCAAGGCGCATCGCACGGAGTGGAGGGTGATCCAGATTTTATCATCAACATTTTTGGCGTCGTCTGTGGAAATTTGATACAAAAGGTCAAGTTCCTATTCTCGAGCATAATGGCTAGAGGAAATAAGAAAGTAGTGGCAGTGGAACCAGAGCCAAATGAGCAGACTCACTCCTCTTCACTACTTCATGTTGAATCAGCCCCGGGGCCTTCCTAGCGTTCTCACAATCAGGCGAGTAAGTATCGAGCCATGCAGAATGAGATACAGGCCCTGCGTGAAGAAGTAAACCGGATGAAGCAGCAACAGGAGGCACAACCACTTCGCCTTAGGAAAACCATGTTCCCGAACCAATGGGTCTTGTCGTGGAAGCTCACTCTGTGCTGAGGAGTATGAGGCCCGAGGTGCCTCAACACCCCCAGATGCTGGTTTCGGGTCAGAATCCTCCTCCGACCAAAATTCGAGTCTAGGCTCAGAACACAGCCACTCGAGCTTCGACTAATACTTTGGTCACTTCATGTAAGACCCGTATCCTAGTTCGTACTGTTCCGATGAATCCTCTATCCTTTCTGTCGAAGTCCGGCAATCCGTGACTGATAATCGACGTTGCGCACGACCGTAAGTCGTATCCTTTAGATTCGAGTCGGTTTAATCCAAGACCTGTATCATTGCGACCGCACCGTCGCTACGGTTCCAACGCCGCAACTCACGCACCAATCCGATACCCTGACCAGAAGATGTGAGCCGACGTTTATTTCGAAGAAACGCCGCACTTTCTCGATCCCAAGAGAATCTCTACACAATGTCAAATCAATCACATCAATCAATCAATCACATCAATCAATCAATCACTTCAATGTCAAGTACAAGCAACCCATGCTACCTTTCTCCACAAGTAAAGTAACCACCAAAGTCAACCAATCCATCACCTCACCCATCACTCACATCCATCATCCATCTCCCATCACCTCTCCTTACAACTCTCTCTCTCTCCCTCTTTTCTCACACCATTTCCAAGCAAGAGAGAGAGCCCACACGTCCATGGTTTCAATGAGAGAAAAGTGATTTTGTGGCCCACCTTTCCCATTCCAAACCCATCATCCTAACCATTTATTTTCCATCTCCACCATCAAAGAGGAGCACAAGGAGGGTGGCGTTCCAACGGACCGAAGAGATTAACCGGTGGGTGCTTTATAGGATAGGTTTTTCATGTTTTTATGATGGGTCAAGTAGGGCATACCGATCAATGGTGTGGATCTCACTTTGGACCCTAAGATGTGGCCGATGGCCCACTTTGATTAATTTTTTATGTATGATTGGATGCAAGAGAGGGCCCATAGTGTCGGGGTCCCTCCATCACACGTGTGTCCCACTTTTCTCCTTCTCTCTCTCTCTCTCTCTTTTAATTTTTTTCCTTTCATTTGATTATATGGCCATGTGGCCCACTCGGGTGGACCCCACCATGAAATAAGTATTTTATCCAAGCCGTCCGTGGGTGGGGTCCATCTTATATGTGTTGAACTCGCACCGTCCATCATGTGGTGGCCCACCTAAACAAGGCCCACCTTAAATATGTTGCTAAGCCCAAAAAAAAAAATGTCCAAAGTCTGGACGTTGCTGGAAAGAAAACACAAATATGAGCTTGGCTTTCCAAGCATTGGAGAAGGGCCACTCATATAGGACCCACCTTGACGTATGTATTCAATCCACGCCGTCCATCTTATTTACCAGCTCATTTTAGGCGTTGAGCCGAGAAATGAGGTTGATCCGAGTACCTGGTGGGCCATAGTGTTGAAAACAATATCATTACCGTTGAGACCTACCTCGATAGTACTATGCACTGAAAAATATCCAATATTGGACTTGTTTGGTCCATCTCAGGCCATGGAAACTAGTGGCTGGGGTGGATTCGACGGACGCGGCCCCCACACCTGAAAAACTGCGAAAAAAACCGCATTTCAAAAAAAAAAAAAAATTAATAAGGGCAGCACCTGCTGCTGCTCTGCAGCAGGACGCTGCCAGTGTCAGCGTGCAACGGGCAGGGTCCCATGACTCTAGCCATGGGCCCCACCATGATGTATATTTTGTATCCACACCGCCCATTTGGTGGGCCACTGTCTGACGTGGGCCCCCTCCAAAAATCTGGCCAATCCAGATCTCGGGTGGCCCACATCACAAGAAACAGTGTGAAATGAACTCTACCATTGAAACCCTTCCTGGCCCCCACAAAAGTTCTGGATCAAGCTGAAATTTATTTCTCCCCTTCGTCCAGGCCTGTCTGACCTTATGAACGGATTGGATGGAAGAAAACGCTATGGTGGGCCCCACTTGGGACCCACAATGATGTATGTATTTTTCCTCCACCGTCCGCCTGGACGGTGGAGCCAACCATGATATATGTGTTGTATTCCCACCATCCAGGGGACGGTGGGTGCGGCAGTGTGTGTGTGCCCGTGTGTGTGTATGTGTGTGTGTGTGCGGCGTGTGTGTATATGCACGTGTGTGTGCATGCGTGTGTGAGTGTGCACGTGTGTGCATGTGTGTGTGACTGTGCACATGTGTGTGAGCGTGTGTGTGAGAGTGTGTGTGTGTGTATATGTGTGTGTGTGTGTGTGTGTGTGTGTGTGTATATATATATATCTATATATATATATATATATATATATATAATATAATATTATATATAATATTGTTTATATATATATTATATATATATTATATATATATGGTGGACCCCACCTTGGTTTACATAAGGCCCAAGTGTTTTAGGTCTACCTGGATGAGTACTCGTGGCCGTTGTTGAGGCCCACCTGGATGTGTATTTACGGCCGTTGTTGAGGCCCACTTCAATGTGTACTTGTGGCCATTGTTGAGGCCCACCTTGATGTGTATTTGTGGCCATTGTTGAGGCTCACCTTGATGTACATAAGGCCCATGTGATTTGGCCCATTCGAGGTATTCGTGGCCCGTTGTTAAGGCCAACTTTGATGTATATGAGACCCATATTACAAGGCCCATTGTGATGTTTTCAAAGGCCCATGGGATATGGCCCATTGCAATGTACATAAGGCCCACTAATGCCGCCCACTTGATTTATGAAAGGCCCTTATGAGACGGCCCATTTGATGTATCTGAGGACTATGGGTCGAGGCCTAATGAGATGTATATTGGTCCATTGCAATGTGTGATTTCCTATGGTTTGTGTAATGGTACTTTATGGCGGGCTATGTCTTGGGAACAATGTTGGTTTGACGTCTACATTGTAAGGATAATGTTGGTTAAATGTCTGCATTGTCACACTCCTTAAGGCCCACTGATAGGTTCATACTTGTACTCTGCAGTCCGTTTAGACCCATCTTCACTTTGAGCAACCCCCATTATCATACCATAAGTATAGTGTTGCCCCATGATTCATGATCATACGCATCATATGCATGCTTGAGATGAGGGGTGACTGATCATAGCATATGCCTTCGGGCAGACTGTTACGGGCTCCCTGATAGGCGGAGTTGCCCTGCATGAGCACATGGTTTACGCAGGACTGGTAGTGTGACTCATGCACTTGCATTGTGTGATTGTAGTTACTGTATGCCCTAGCGACACCAGGGCCATAGCCTCCACAGACACATCGTGGGTGGCTGGATTAGATACCGAAAATGTTTGGTTCTAGCATACGGGCGCCATAGATGTCCCTGGGTGAAAATTCCTAAACTCGATGGTACCAGAGGATGACTCCAATGTCGAGACCGAGTGGATGTACGAGCGCATGAGGGCCGAATACCAGGAGGCCGCGTCTCCCACTGTGTCGTGGTCGGTTGGAAAGGGGTGTAACCTTACCCGCCTGAGTGAGGGGCCAATTTCTAGGTTGAGTTTGACCAGCTTGAGGAATCGGTCCGCTATCGACAGCCGGGCCCGATATTGGCAGGCGGATAGTGAGGTCTCTTTCGCTCTTCCAGTTGTGCGTCCGGATAGGGACGGCAAGCTGGCGTAGAGTGTACTAGACCCCGGTGATTATCCAGACTGATAACTGTATTGACATGAGGATTGACATGCTTGAGCTGCATCTTGCATCGCATGGTCTTAGTATGGCCGATTGCACTCATATCTTGTACTGCATAGCCTTGGTACGACTGGTTGCATTTATGTACTCATCAGTATGATTCTACATTACTCTGACCCTGCATTCTGAGCACGCTCATATTGCGCTCACACTTACACCACCCTCTAAGCTTTCCATAAGCTTATGCACAATTGATGCGTGCAGGTGACGCCAGGACGCAGCCGTAGACTCGTCGCAGTTGGAGCGTGCAGCCGAGTTTTTGGAGTTTTTGTCATTTTCAGTATATTGTATCTCCCTTTCTTACGCCTTGTACTTAAAAGTTTTTGATCATAGTGGATTTTGTGATGGTGTTCTTGTGGTTATTGTTCGTGGGTTATGCTTGTGGTTATGCTCATTACGAATCAAATTAATCATTTAAAATCCTCCTTGTAGCATCCCAGGATCGGAACCTGGCGTATGGGCGCTGGGAGCCTAGAATGGGGTTCTACGGAGGTTGTTGGCGCCGAATTTGGTGATCGAAAATTTTGTGAGCCCGGTTTTCGAGTTTGGGGCGTGACACTTCAACCCTGCCACCAACGGATCTCCGTCATCAGCTAGAACGGAGGAGGGGAAGGTCTCTAGAAATTAAAAAAAAAATACCCAAGAAATCGTAGCGGAGAACAA
Organism: Magnolia officinalis; assembly: GCA_021015155.1. Lineage (NCBI taxonomy): Eukaryota > Viridiplantae > Streptophyta > Magnoliopsida > Magnoliales > Magnoliaceae > Magnolia > Magnolia officinalis. Next base: position 10,290,198 of record JAJHSJ010000012.1, on the reverse strand, counting down.
AGACCCTTGGGAGAAACGGTTCGGGAACTCAACGACAAATTCATAGCTCTAGAAAAGAAACAACAGCCGACATCAGTTCCCACCGCTGTTCATGCAATGATGGAAGAGACCGAGCCTCCATTCACCTCAGAAATCATGAACGAGGTAATGCCTCAGAGGTTCCGTATACCTCCCATCATCCAATACTCTGAGCCCGGAGACCCATCCAAGTACGTGGAAGCCTATCGCTCATGGATGCAGATCCAAACGGCGACAGATGCTATGATGTGCCGAGAGTTCTCGATCACGCTCACGGGCTCCGCTCGGAGTTGGTACCGGCAGCTCAAACCAAATTTCATCAGTTCCTTCACAGAGTTGAGTCGATTATTCCTTACACAATTTATAAGTGGTAAGAGAAGTCGAAAGCTCAATACTCACCTGTTTGCTATCAGGCAAGAGCTGAAGGAGTCGTTGAAAGACTACATTGCTCGCTTTAATGAGGAAGCATTACTGGTAGAAGACTACGACGACAAGATGGCACTCACCGCCGTGTTCAGCGACTTAAAGGAAGGAAAGTTCACTTTTTCCATTGGATAGAATCCACCAAAGATGTTAGCAGAACTCATTGCCAGAGCTCAGAAATACACTAACGCCGAAGAATTTTCCAATGTCTGCTAAAATTTTTAAATGGCAGAACCGAATGGTAAAGGGAAGAGGCTTAGGAACGAGGAATTTCAGCCGTCCAACAAAGGGCCCGACAACCACGCCCCTGGCGATCGTCGCCCTAGCAGAAGGCCGGAGGGAAAGTTCTGCTCCTACACCCCCCTTAACACATCCACCGAGTAGATTCTGTTGGACATCCGAGGAGAAAAGCTGTTGAATTGGCCCGTCTTTATAAGGGCCGACCCAGATCATTGAGATAAGCGTAAGTACTGCCGCTTTCACCAAGATCACGGCCATAACACGACTGACCATGTAGATCTCAAAGATGAGATCGAAACCCTTATTCGGAAGGGACACGTACGCCTATACACCAAAGAAGGAAAAACTACTCGGAAAGAAGAGAGAGCGAGAGCAGCCAAATAATACCACGGAAGAACCCGTCGAAATCCGTACCATCTTCGGGGGCTCATCCGGTGGAGGAGATTCAAACAGGGCGTGAAAAGCTCACTCTCAGAAGTCTGGTCCTGAACATTACATCCACTTGACCCAGCGGCCCTGCAAGGAACTCCGGGTCAGCCCATGCACGCTGACCTTCACGGAAGAAAATGCTCGTGGAATCCATGTAACGCCCCGGATTTCGTAACCCGAGTTTTATACTCGTTTTCCGAAATCCTAAGAGTTAACTTACAAGGATAGCCCACATTTCACAATAATAATTTTTTTTTCTTTTCTTTTATAAGTATAAGTGAGCAATCGCAACGGAAGCAAACAAACCACACATGGAGAAAATTTCTAAAATATATCTCGACTTATACAAATGGTTGCCCATAGGGCTTATACAAACTAATGACTCAAAATTCGAATGAAATGACTAAAAAAATAGGAACTTTAGAATAAAAAGTCGCGAGATTATCCAGTTCTTCGTGCTCCACATTAAAGTTAACCTGTACATCATTTACATAACCTGCACCAACTGAATACGGTTTGATAGTGTCAATGGCTATCCCAATGAGGTATACCCTCCAAGATTACCAAGCATCACAATAGTCAAAAATGGAATTCAAATAACTCAGGAGAATACAATATCCAATGTAATATTCGTAAGTAAAATACAAAAATATACAATTTATGTTTCCTAAGTGACATATAGGATAACATCACCTGTACATAAGAATACAATCCACTTCACACCCAATATTCAATCCCCAACTTAATCTTGATTAATGAATGAATGCATGGATGCAATCAGCCTGGGGATGCAATCCAGCTGAACAAATGAATGGACCGTTCAAACAGTTGGTCCATTCATACATGATAACGGATCTTTCAAACAGTCAACCCATTCAAAATGCAAGAAGGGTCATTCGAACAGTACACTGGTCTTTCAAACAGTCGACCAGGCACCCGATAACGCCTACGTGCCATGTATGCATGATTAACCCAACCGTTATTAGTCCCATTTACAAACAGAATATTATAAAAGCTCAAAGGTCACCATGGGGGACATGCACAACCCAGCATAGGCCGACAGCTCGGGCATAGTATCCCATTCCACCATCCCCGGCTCATGAGTCTTTAACAAGTAAGATTCTAAGACACTCAGATGATTATAAATAATATTTGTAAAATAAAGAATCCAAGACATTCCATTTATAAGAATCTCTACAATTAGTGGCCACTCATGATTCGACACGTAGACATTACTATTACAAGTCCAGATATACTTCCAACAACAAGAGTCCTTCCAATATGCCACATTGGCACCAAGTCCTTCAAGGACACCACCAAATGTTACAATCCACAAACTACATGAACGCAAATCATCAATGAGATGGTAAGTCTACGACCACATAACATTTAATTTATTCACGACCGGCCACTAGCTCGAGAACACTCCAATATACATATTCACTAATATATAATATTAAATTTCGATTACAACTTAACACCACCAAGTGTTAAACCAAAGTACAATCAATTCAATATACGTTATCAAACAAATACACATGTAAGTACACATCCAAACTAAACTAGAGAAAATAATTTCACATTCAAATAAATCATAACTCTATAGGATTTAGATCATTAATTTCTACAACTCAATAGATGTACTTACATGCACTGATGCACATGCTAAACAAATCAAGGAATGTGCACATATAAAGGTGAGTCATCTTAAAAATGAAGATCAACAATTCATAACTTGATCATACATGTAAACTAGTCATTAACATGATTAGGCAATTAATTTAAAAGAGAATTAAATTAACTATTATAATGAAAGTAAGCTTGAAGGGTGAATCCTCACCTCTCTAGAGGTAGAAATGAAATCGACTCAAACTTCCTTGAACTAGCCCGCAAACAACTCCATTAAGAATCTTTGTTGCGCGGTCCGCTTGATGCCTCTCGATCTCAACCCAATGGACTCAATTTTGGTCCTATCCATACACAACCATGACTTGATTGGAATACTACAGTAAACTATCAACAATCACCTATAATTTAAAGACGACCAATGAAATTCACTGAGTTAACTCACCCGAAATAGCCGATCCAATTCAATATAACTCGATGATAATCCATTATGAAAATGAAACCCATGAACCGATGTGAATCCAAACCCAAAGGTCCATCACCATCATGGTTAGAAGGATGGACTGAATTTGGATTAGCCCCAACCCACATCTAGTGACTCAACCGAGTCAACACAGTGCCAACCCGATTACAATCCTCGTTTACTCTTTTTCCCATTCTTCTTCCTTCCCTTTCCTTTTTTTTCTCTCTCTTCTTCTACTCCTTTACTCAACCGGAGCGCTGTCTGGATGAATCAGAGCTTAAACTCAGTTTTGTTTGGGCTGGACTCGACTCAACAAGATATTAACTCGCCGCTTTGAAACATGTTGAAACAACACTGTTGCTGACCAACCACGACTCACTCTTAATATACTAAATCGAGACTACCCCGAAGTTAATCCGACTCGGTCCTGAACTCGGCCTACTACTGAGTCGACCCACTCAGACTCGGTACCGTCTCCTCTCTCTTCTTTTCCCTCTCTTTTCTCATTTCATCTTCTTCACTTGATGGATAGACTGGTAAGAAACTCGGATCTAGCCAACCAGACCCAAAAAAAATGAAGCAAGTCAGAAGATCTGACGAGTTAACTCAGGAGTGGTGCGACTTTAAAACAGTAAGGCGCGGACACTATGCAGATTGCTATGTTGATTTCCCTCAATGGTCGGACTTCGGTTGGATATTAGCACTTAAGAGACGATCAAAAGACCTACCTGATGGACGTCTTAGATCTCAAGACCGAGCTATACCTCAGATCATGCGGTTGCACTGCTTGCTGAGGAAGATGATGGAGCTCCAATGGTGTTTTCCAATCGTGGGGCTTTCTCTTCGAACTGGTTCTTCTCAGTGATTTTGATCATTCCAAGGAAGCTTATAGATGAGAGATTTCGAAGCTCCACATTCATTTGGGTGGTGGTTTCGAAGGGAGAAGGAAACGGGCGTTTTCTCTTAGCGCTGCAAGGAATGGAGAAGATCTGCTATCCTCTCTGTCGAATTAGGGTTTCTATCCCTAAAAATACGAATCCTGGATGGGCGTGATGCTCCTAAATGGACAATTCAGATGGAGTTTGCTCATAACAAATTCCAAAACAGCCAAAACGGAAAGATTCCTCTCATAACGGCTTCTTCTTACTAGAAAACTCGCGATTCGAGTGAGATAGAATGGAGGGCTACGATCTTCCCTATGAAAGGCTGGGATGGCATGGAGAATCCCCATACGGATTGCCAGCCTGTCGAGAAAGCAGCTTCCATTTATTTATTTATTTTAAAATTTCATCCACACAACTAATCTTGTGCTTGATATTGTACCCACGTGTGCGGCCATCAACATGTGGGGTCATCATGGTTATGGTCGAAACTGCTTTATCTACAAGATGGACGGTTAAGATTTTCCGAATGAATCACGATGGTGGTCTACTATTGATCAGACGGTTTGGTTGAATATCAAACGTCGTTGCTGGAGAAAATCAATGAGAGAAATCCTCTCCTGTTTTGGAATACGGGTCAGCGTCCAACTAACTGAATTAGTGGTCCAGTGCACTGCATATGTACACAAGTTATGCACATACACAATTCAATGGTGGAGTCCACATCGATGTATTGTATAATCTACACCATTCATGTGGTTCTACTTGTCCTATTAGAACATATGCCCATTTGTCAAGCAATTCCAACACTTAAGTGGGCCATACAAGTGAATAATGTCCTACTTGTGGATTTAGATCAATCCAGTGGTCAGATTGATCCCAATCCAATTATCACCGGATGGTAACACCCTAGGATAAAATATGGGGTGTTACAATCCAGCACCCGCACGACGATGCCCTGGTAGTGATCATGACCATAGCGAACCACAAAGTATACCGCATCTTGGTCGATACCGGAAGCTCGACCGATGTAATCTATTCCGAAGCCTTTGAAATAATGGAGATCTCAAGGTCTCACCTCAGACCTGTGAAGACCCCTCTGTACGGCTTTGCGGGAGAAAGAGTAATTTTCGGAGGAGCCATTTCCCTCCCTGTGACTGCGGGAGAAGGGCAACACCAAGTCACCCTTATAATAGACTTCTTAATTGTCAATGTGCTATCTGTGCACAACGTCATTTTAGGCAAACCTTCCCTCAATGCAATGAGAACAGTTGTCTCCACCTATCACCTGATGATGACATTCCCCGCCGAGGGTGGAATAGGATACCTCCGGGGCGATTAACGTGAGGCTCGGAGATGTTATGCTATAGCAGTCAAGAAGGGGTCGGTTAAGCAAACACTCGTCATCAACATGCTGGACCCCAGAGACCAGTGGAAGAGTCGTCCGTAGAAGATCTGGAGCAAGTACCGCTCGACGAGGCAAATCTGAGCAGAACTGTCCAGCTCGGAACTTCACTGAACCCTGAGCAGCGGTCCGAAGTGCTAACCTAACCTTTCTATGGTAGCATGATGACGTTTTTGCATGGTCACATGAAGATATGCCCGGGATCTCTTTAGACGTCATGGTCCATAGGCTGAACGTGGATCCAAATCACAAACCCGTAAAACAAAAGAGGAGACCGTTTGACGCGGAACGGTACGAAGCCGTAACCGACGAAGTCTCCACACTACTTGATGCCGGCTTCATAGAAGAGGTACATTATCTCGAGTGGATCGCAAACGTGGTCCTCGTCAAGAAGGCCAACAGGAAATGGCGGGTCTGTGTAGACTATTCAGATCTAAACAAGGCATGTCCGAAAGATAGCTTCTCATTACCTCGGATCGATCAGCTGGTGGATAGCACGGTGGGACATGAATTACTTTCTTTCTTGGACGCATACTCCGGGTACAACCAGATCGCGATGCATCCCTCAGACAAGCAGAAGACTACCTTTGTCACGAACAAGGGACTCTACTGTTACCGGGTCATGCCGTTTGGCTTGAAAAATGCTGGGGTCATGTACCAAAGACTAGTGAACCAGATGTTCGCCAAGCAGATCGGACATACCATGAAAGTGTACGTCGATGACATGCTAGTAAAGAGTGTCAAGGCGTCCAATCACCTGACGGATCTTGGAGAAACCTTCATCATCCTCCAAGAATATCAGATGAAGCTGAACCCCGCGATTTGCGCCTTTGGAGTCGGCTCAGGAAAATTCCTCGGATTTTAGGTCAGTCAGAGAGGCATTGAGGCAAACCCCGATAAAATTATAGCACTCCTCGACATGAGTTCGCCTCGGACTGTCAAGGAAATACAATGTCTCACTGGATGAGTAGCCGCACTCAGACGTTTCATATCCAGAGCCACGAATAAATGTCTCCCCTTCTTTCAGCAGTTGAAGGGTCATAAGAAGGCAGAGTGGACGTCGGAATGTGAGCAAGCGTTCCAGCAATTGAAACAGTATCTGGGCTCAGCTCCCTACTATCCAAGCCCGAAGAAGGCGAGCCCCTGTTCTTGTATCTTACAGTCTCGGCCTCGACCGTCAGCTTAGCCCTGATCAGAGAGGTTGGAGGCAAGCAACACCCCGTATACTACGTGAGCAAGGCTATGGTACCTACGAAAACGAGGTATCCACCCCTGGAGAAGCTAGCGCTTAGCCTCGTCGTTTCAGATCGGAGGTTACGCCCTTACTTCCAAGCATATTCTGTTGTTGTGCTGATCGACTCTCCTCTCAGACAAGTTCTCTAGAGGCCGGAAGTTTCAGGTCGGCTGACCAAGTGGGCCATCGAACTTGGGGAGTTCGACATCCAGTTCCGTCCGAGAACATTAATTAAAGGTTAAGCTATGGCCGACTTCATTGCAGAATTCACAATTTCGATAGAAGAAGAGATCAGTACCGAAGTCGAGATGACTCCTTCACCTGTTCTCTTGAACGATCAAATGGCGGCATCAGAACCGAGGTGGGTTCTTTATGTGGACGGGTCGTCTAACGACAAACGTGCTAGAGCAGGGATTGTCCTAATAGTGCCCGATTCTACGTCCATCCAATATGCGAATAGGCTCGGCTTCGAGGCCTCTAACAACGAGGTAGAATACGAAACCTTGCTCGCTGGACTCAGACTGGCAGCAAGTCTAGGGGTCCAGTTGATTCAGGTCCGATCTGATTCTCAGTTAGTGGTGAACCACATCTCCGTCGAATATGAAGTCAAGGAAACAAGAATGATTGCTTACCTAGACGAGGTAAGAAAATTGATTGAAAGATTTTGAAGTTGCACCATCCATCAAATCCCCAGAGCAGAAAATTCATGGGCTGATGCCCTAGCGAAGCTAGCCTCGGCTGCGGAAGACAAGATCCCGCGATTCATTCCTGTAGAGTTCATAGAACATCCGAGCATCAACCGGTCGGAGGAAAAAACAGTCAATCCAGTAGATGCTACGCCAAGCTGGATGGATCCAATCTATGATTACGTCACGACTGGCAAGGTCCCCCCGGATAGGTTGGAATGCCGAGCACCTGAAAGTTTACTACCCGTGACGAAATAGCCTTTAAGGCTCTCCATAAATGTATGCTTCCGAGTAACAAGCCTTTAAGGCTCTCAACAAATGTACGCCTCCAAGCGACAAGCCTTTAAGGCACTCAATAAAATTCACATCTTCTTATCTACATGAACGAGTTATCTACTAAGGAAAAGTTGTCTCTCATATGCAAAGGCGAACTAAACGAACTGATCCCTTGAATGGGTTAGAGCGTTTTCCCACGAAAATTCGATAGGGCATCCCCTCTCAGTCAGGGGAAAAGCCAAAAGATAACCCGACTCCCCAACATAGGAGTCGGCTCATCGCCTGACTAACGGATGAAGCGGAGGTTTCTTGCTAATCGTGGGACGAACCGACCCCTATGGGTTCAGACTCAACAATGATTAGGCCATAAAGGCTTCAAAATTCTATAAGACGACATTGGAAGGGGCTGACCCGTCAAAGGATCGGCTCGGCTATGCCTTAAAGTAAACCAACCTGTCTACGAATCAGCTCGGCAATCAACAATTAACAGTCAACATCCAAAAACTAACTACAGATTAATATATATAAAAGTGTTCATCATCCGAGCGCCCTTTCCAAAGGGTTAAAAAACATCATCATCCAGAGAGTCAAAAAAATAATATCCATAAATCATCTATAAAAAGAAACCAGTTTTTGTCAGCCAAATATATATATATATATATATATATATATATATATATATATATAATATATATATATATAAAAACTACACAGTCGAAGGCGCCTGGGAGTCGAGGGCTTGGTCCGAGCAGACACCTTCAGCGAGCTTCTCTTCAACATCGTCGGACAACAAAGGTTTGAGGTTGAGGTCCGGATATAAATCCCTAATCACCTCAATACAAGTATCAAAGCCATAGTTATAAAACTTGATGGCTTTGGCATCCCTCTCCTTTGAAGCTTTGAAGACGTCCACCGCAGCGGCCACTGTCACAGCCATGGAGGCCTCATCTTCGGTCCATTGGGCTTCCATTGCTTGAGAGACGGTTCGGTTCCGTTCTTCTACCGCCTCGACCCTAGTCCGCTCCAGGACTTTACCCAATCGGGCGATCTCCTTAGCTGACGAATCTGCATGGACACTGACTCGTGTTAGCTCAGCCGTTGGCGCTCAGCTTCGGGCCCCGAGATTGCTCATGACCCCCCACAGCTGGAGCTCTCTGGCCTCAAGATCTTCCACGACCCCTTACAACCGAAGCTCTCTAGCCTTCCCATCCTCAAGTTGTTAGCGCAGCTCGCCCTGTTCAAGTCAGAGAAAAGTAGCTTCATCCCGCAAGATCCCTGCTTCGGTTTTGAGAACCTCCACCTCGACCTCTCTCTTTTTCAACTCCCGCGCCCGCTCCCGAGCCAAAAGGAGCTTTGAGACAGACTGAATGAAAACAAAGAGATAAACATACGAATGTGATGGAAATAGAAACTAAGAAGCAGAAAGGCAATAGAAAATATCGTGTAAAAAATGAAAGTCATGTCATTCAAGAAGAGCTGTCCGATTTGGTGAGAAGGCTGGCTATCTCCTCCTTCGGCGCATGTTTGGCGGCCCAAGGCACCAAGCAAGATAGGTGGTAGCCCGGCTCGAACCTCCTGCCGCTCATCCCCACCTGGGCTGAGCCCACTGCTTCCTCAGCCCTGGTCCGGCTGCCTGCCGAGACTTGAACCTTGGCCCTGAGATCATTCTCGATGTCAGGAGGAGATAGCATGTCATCAGCCATCCGGATGGCCTCCTCCCGTTCGGAGGAAGAGGGCATTGCAATGCAAGGCTCGGGGGCTGAGGAGGAACCTTCACAGTAGGGGGAGCGACGATAGGCGGGAGGGAAGGAGTCAGAGCAATGATTGCCGGAGTCGGAGCAATGATTGCCGGAGTCGGAACAATGATTGCCGGGACTCGGGCCTTGGCGGGCGCCACAACTGGAGTTGCGTCGACGGAAATCAGAGTTGCAACCGGAACTGCAAAAACAGAAACTGGACCAGAGGGGTCCTCCCTGCGAGGAGTGGTCTGCCTCCTCCGAATGGTGGTTTTTATCAGGGGCTCAGTCCTCAACATTTCTTCTGTCATTGGGGAGGCTTTCCTCTTCCGAGAACCAGATGCCTCGGCCATGCCTGCGCAGAAAATAACAAATCAGCTACCAAGTGAATAAGTTTGACCTCTCCAAAGGAAACGGAAGAGAAACTTACTGAAAGATGTCGGGAGAGGTTGAGACTTGCAAAGCTCGGACCAGTGAAGGTTGGCTGAGGTGATCAGGTCTAATCAGGAGCGAAGCTCTCCCGATTGCGCCCTAGCCTTGGCAATGCGATTCTTCTGGTCCTAGTCAAGGAGAGGCAGGCCCCTTGTGAAATCTACAAGGATAAAGAAAGCTTCAATCCGACTGGGGTAACAGAGAAGGGTACCAAAAAAAGAAAGAATGACTAGTCCGACCTGGTTTTGAAAATTGGGCGGGAACCCGAGTCGTCAGAGTCCTGAGCGTAGCCTAGAATCACTTATTCTTTCAGTCCTTGTTGGAAGATGGAAGATTCATTACCAGCCCCGACCCCTTGCTGCCTCGGGTCACGAAGTAGAACCATGGTTCTTGGCTGTCGTGCTTCACCAGGTACAGGCTTATCAACTCCTCTGGGGTTAGCTCTGAATTTTCGACTTGACGCTAGCTGATGAAGAAAGAAATCAACACCCTCCAAGCATTGGGGGTAAATTGCTCGGGAGCTAGTCCGAGGTAGGTTGTTAGAGCTCAGATGAAAGGGTGCAAAGAGAGTCGGAGCCCACATTGCAGTGCACAGAGAAAAATGACGACCTCCCTTTTAGCGGGCGCACCAGCAGTGTTTAAAACCTGGGTGCCCTTATCCGTACATTGTCTGAGATATCAAACTCCGAGCGGATTCATTCCATCTAAGACTCCGTCAGCACGGGGCCTCTCGAGACAGTTTCCGAGGTCCGCTCACTCGCGGGCATCTCGGTGGCATTTAGGACTGGGGCTTGGGGGGCTCTAGCTGCTTTCTTCTTGCCAGCTCGGTGAGTCCGAGCCCCCGCCCCTTTCTGCCTCCGGGGTGGAGGGAAGAGAGGCACAACTTCAAAGGGGCCTTTAGATGCCCCTCTTTCATCATTAGAGCTCCCCAGCTCGGAGTCATCATTCAAATCCCGGACCATCTCCAGATCGGACGACATCTTGGAAGGAGTACAGAGAAACACAAAGAGAAAAGACTCACTGGACGATCATCGGGAATCGCTTCAGCCGGGAATGCATGATTGGCCGGAATCGCGTGGTCGAAAACTTGAAATCGGTCGGAATCGCCTCCTCCAGCACGTACTCGCAATTCAGAATACAAGTAGGGAGAACGATCCCGAAGGGAGTTTATATAGGCAATACATAATCTTCGTATTAATGGCGAGGAATGATGGTCAAAGCCGAATCGTCGCGAGCCGACTCCAGAACACACGTGGCCGTCTGCTACTGGCTCGGTCCCTGCCAGATGGTACGTTTCTGACATCGAACAACATGCTCCGATATGCGAAACAGCACCTGAGCAAGGGAAGCGTCGCTTGGACGCTTCTCCAGGCACACGTGGCAACCTATCATAGGCTCGACAATTATTCGGAATCATAACAGTCGCCATGCGTCCGCTGAAGGATGGTCTGTAGGCGAAAAACCCTGAAGACGCGACGCTTCAAAACTCCAAAATCATAATAATAACGGCATGCGTGGAAGGTTCAGCAGATGAGGCGGTTGATCTTCCGTGAGATTATTGTTATTTATCTTTATGCATTTATTTTCCAATACAATGCTTTTTACATTCTGACTAGAAGTAAAATAATTTTTTCTCGATTAGCTTGTTAGTATACCCACTGTCAGTTCACACTTCACTGTTAGCCACCCCCACTACGGAATCGATACCAAGACCTCAGTGTTGAAACGAGGTATCTTTCACTTAGTCTACCACTTGAGGTATGGATTGGGGTGTTATATAAGCTTGGCATTTATTTTGTTTTATCGACTATGACTGGGATATTACTTTTATTAATATTAAAATATTGTTAAAGTAAATGAGTTATCATTTGCTTAATTGAAAGTCCTTGCTCAAGGCAACAAGAATTTATTAGAATGACAAACTCCTTTTTACAAATCACTTTATCTTTCGTGATTAATAATTAGATATACAACATAATTCATCCAAACCCAAATTTTCAATCAATCGAGTTCAAATGCGTTCAATTTGAATTGAGCCAATATTAGCTCTGGCACACTCACGTACACATGCGTATATAATACGTGCGACCAAATTCGAAACCAACACGAAGTTTTAAATCAAGCTACTATTTTCATTGTTTCAAATGACATATAAACATCACCGTGAGCCCTAAAAAGGTTTCAACAGTACGCATTTTGCTCTCCACATTTTCTTATCTTGGGGCCTACTTGCATTTTGGACCACCTATTTTTGAGCTCATGTATAAAAATAAGCTGGGGAAGAAGTGAATTCCTCACAAACATTGATGGTGAGTCCACCAAGCTTCGCACTGCATGAAATTTTGAGGCCAATCACATTAGAAGAGCTGATCTTAGCCATCGGTTCCTCCCGTTGCGTCCACATGGGAATAGGGGTGCACATTTAACCTGTAGAACCGTGGAACCGGATCGGAACCGACCAAACGGTCCGGTTTGGTCCGGTTCTAGAGTGCACCGGTTCCGGCTCCGGTTCCAAAAATCAAAGAACCGGTTACATCGGTTCGGTTCTCGGTTTAGGGGTATGTAGAACCGAACCGAACCGTGAACCGATCTGTAGAACAAAACCGTGGATCCGATCCGTAGAACCGAACTGTGGAACCGAACTTGGAACCGAATCAAGAACCCTTTGTTGTTTCCATATTTGACTCATGATTTATAGTTTATAATGCACAATTTAATTATTTTCATAAATATATTTTTGTACACCTTATACAATATCTAAACCATTCATCAAATGGACCACAACATGGATGGACATGGGCTTGCAATTGGGCTGGATTATAAAAAGGCCAGAACCGTGGAACCGATCCGGAACCGAACCGGTTTTAACGGTTCAGTTTCGGTTCGGTTCTAGGGTGCCAACGGTTCGGTTCTGGTTCAAAATATCCTAGAACCGTTGGGAACGGTTCGGTTCCGGTTTCACCCCAGAACCGGACCAAACCGACCCGTGTGCACCCTTACATGGGAATAGGGGTGTACACGAACCGGGCTAGCTCGGTTAGCTCGCTCGACTCGACTCGAAAAAGCTCGATTCGACTCGATTCGAAGCTAAGTTCGAGCCGAGTTGAGCTGATTTTTTTAGCTCGAAAATTAGTTCGAGCTGGCCCCAGCTCGACTCGACTCGGATCGAATCCATCTCGAATTGAACCAGTTCGGTGACTCAATTACTTTGCCATTGATGTTGTTCACCAAGTGTTTGATAAAATGACTCAATGAAGTGTGGTCGGTGGCAAGGAAGGTATGTACATGAAACAAATATCCTTTTTTTCTTGATTTTTATGTTGCTTAGAAGGTGTTTGATAAAATACCTGTAAAACCATTGCTTCTGTTTCACATATAGAGAGATTTTTAAGGTGCAGTCCAGGTGTTTGTGGAAATGCTTCAACGGTGAACTCGGTGAACTCGGCTCGATCTTGGCTCTTCTTCCCTCTCTCTCTCTCTCTATCTCTATCTCTCTCTCTCCCTGCCGCTCATCCCTGCGGCCTGCCCGGTGCCCTTACCCGGTGCCCCTGTTCGGTTGTTTTGATCTTTCGACGTTCTCCCTAAAAAATCCTCTCTCTCTTAAAAAAATCCTAACCCGCACGGCCACAGTGACCATCCGGCGGTCCCTGCCCTATCCGGTCGCCATTTCCCTTACCCAGCTACCCTTCTTCTTCCCTCTCTCTCTCTCAGGGCACTCACATTGCCCTGTCCGGCGGCCTGTCCGCAGCTCGTCACTGCCTGCCCTGTCCGCAGCTCGTTACTGCCCTGCCCGGTGCCCTTGTCCCTGCTGCAGGATGCAACTCGTCCCTTGCCTGCCCGACGCCCCTGTCCGCAGGTCGTCCCACCTCTGCCCGGTGCCCGTCCGTCCATCAGGTAAGAATTATTTTTTTAATTATTATTTTAATTGTATATAAAATAATTATTGGTTGATTTTTGTATTTTCATTTCATCCTACCTAGTGATAGACTGATAGTAGATTAGTAGTGATTTGTTAATGGGTATGATATGAATGTAGCATACTTATGAGAGTTTAAATGTAATTACTAAATTAATATTAATAATTTTAATTAGTAGACATATGTAATGTAATGTTTGATATACTGATTGAAATTTCATTTTTTGAATTGACCACAGCATAGGATCACAATTGAACCACTATTTTTTTTTTTAATCATTGATTTATAGCGCTAGTTTACGGACTGCTCAAATCATTCCATTGATGTAATTTTAGTTATGTAGTCGATAATGGATTAATACTTTAATAGTTTAGTGACAACTATATATGTTACACATTCTATTATCTTTCTTTCAAAAATAAACAAAAAAAGAAAATTTATTGATAATCTCACTAAAAAGAGAGGTCTCAAAATTAGTATGAGAGAATATTTACAATTCCTTTAATTCTAATTGCATATCATCCATACTTCTAAATGACTTTTGGATTCTGAAAACCCTTCAATGCTTCGAGTCCTCCCAATCCATGCTTAATTGGATTTGACATTTGAGTTGAGGAATGCTTAGTACACTCAAGTTATTATACTTAGCATTCATCTTTTAGATTGCACTTTTAATTCATTTATTGTTTGATTGTCATCTTTTATTATTATTTGTATTGTTATAGTTGTAGTATAGGATAATCAGTTGCCCATTTGAGGATTTCTATGTTGCCAGACATACATTCAGTGTGTTCTTGGATGCATAGAAATTGCTCAAATTGTCCCCTTTTGGACAGTTCAAGGTTAGATAGATTGTAATGTCTTCATTTATTCCAATTTAAATGCATATGCCTGTTCTGGTTTCGTCTCTCCTTTTTCTCTCTGGATATATTTCATGTATTTATTTCCGTCGTCAAATGTCCACACTTTGTGTTGATGATTGACATGAGAATCAAATACAAGATTAATATATTCTGGAGAGATAAGGGGAGATGCTGCCAAAATTTCGGCGTAGCATTTAAATTGAAAAATGAAACATTACAATCCATCTAACTTTGAATGGATGACTGATTTAGACAGTTAAATAATTATTCCCGTCTAGCGGTCTAGCCATCTATGACCCTAGCCCCTAGGTATAGTTGTATAACATATTGAGAACTTTATTTTATATATGGCTAGTCAAGACGAAAGCTCAAATACCCCTGGAATGGGTGTATCGGCCACATCTCCTCTAATAGTAGAGGGAGACACAGACACGTCAACCGCATGCAAAGGGAAGAAGAAGAGATCAGCAGTGTGAGATGATTTCGAAGATGTGACAGTTAACGGTGTACAGAAGATAAAGTGTAATAACTGCAAAGGGTTATTCAGCAAGATTTTAGGAGGATCTACGACACATTTAATTAGACATTTGAAGACGTGTCCTAAGAAAGCAAGACTCCCTCCTCCCGGCCAACAGACGCTGTCATTTACGAAGTCAGAAGGGGACGACTCCCAAGGCGTAGTGTCCACTCATAAGTTTGACAAGGAGAAGCTGAATGAGTGGTTTGCTAGATTAGTGATTTTGGAAGAAAAATCTTTCAGAATGATTGAAAGTAAAGGGTTTAGGGCTTTCTGTCAATTCCTTAACCCTCGAGCCGAGAATGTCTCCCGCGTCACAGTGTAGAGAGAAAGCATGAAGATGTACGCAAAGGAGAAGATGAAACTGAAAGAAGTTTTAGCTTCAGTGACCAGAATAGCTTTGACTTCTGATTTATGGACGGCGTCCAATCAAAGAAAAGGATACATCTCATTAACCGCTCACTATGTCGATAAGGATTGGAAACTATGCAAGAGAATTTTGAACTTCAAACACCTTCCTCCTCCACATACTGGTTTACTTATTTCAGATTGCATCTACAGTTGTCTAGAAGGTTGGGGCATTGAGAAGAAAATTTCAGCGATAACTTTAGACAATGCTTCAGCAAATGACAGTGTCATTTCATGCTTACGTAACTAGTTCAGGGCTACAGGAAATTTATTTTTTGAAGGAAAAATATTACAGGTTAGATGTTGTGCCCATATTGTAAATTTGATTGTACAAGAAGGGCTGAAAGCAATCGACGACACTATAGAGAACATAAGAGAAAGTGTGAAATATATAAGGGCGTTGCCATCGAGACTGAGTGTATGGAATGACATCATCCAACGTTTGAATATGCCATCTAAAAAAACGTTGAAGTTGGATGTCTTTACACATTGAAACTCGACCTATGAAATGTTAGATGTGGCAATGGAAATACAGCTTGCATTTCCTGAATACGCGGCGCGTGACAGAACGTATTCTTGGTTGCCAAGCACAGATGATTGGGCCAAAGCACAACAAGTTCATACATTTCTCCAAGTTTTCTACGATTGCACGAAGATTTTTTCTGGGAATCAGTATCCAACCGCAAATCTGTTTCTTCCGTCTCTTTGGAAGATTAAGGATGCTCTGCAGAAAAATGCCAGTGCGGGTCCGAATTTCATACGCCAGATGACAGTTGGTATGAAGACGAAGTTCGATAAATACTGGGACGATTGTTATCTATTGATGTCCTTGGCAGTTGTTCTTGATCCCCGTTGTAATATGGGATTGGTTAGCTTTATTTTCATGAAGCTTTATTCTACTAAAAGAGCGGCAGCAGAGACGTCTAAGGTTCGTGAAACCCTTGAAGATCTGTATAAATCGTATGTTAATACTTTACCCGCAGCGGGTGTTGAAGAAAGTAGAGATGCAGATATTTCTGTACCTGGTAATCCGGATGTGCTAAATGAATACATATCATATTTGGCACAAGCACGAATGAGAAATGATACTAAGGAATCAGAGTTAGAAATGTACCTCAAGGAGCCAATCGTAGTGCGAGCTGAATTTGATGTGTTGGAATGGTGGAAGATGAGGGTTAGTGAATCAAAATACCCTACATTATCTGTGATGGCACGGGACATATTATCAATACCAATTTTAACAGTGGCATCAGAATCCGCATTCAGCACAGGGAGCAGGGTTGTGAACAAGTATCGAAGCTCACTTTCGCCAAACACAGTTGAAGCGTTGATTTGTACACAAGATTGGTTGCGCTCGATATGGGGAGGAGATATGAATGATGATGATGAAGAAGAGGAGATTGAGATTCATGACAAGTCTCTACCTACAGATCAGTAATTATTTTCGATTTTTCAATTTTTTTTGCTGAATGTTGAATGATCTGTAATATTATTTCACTGCAACTGTAAACACGAAAGTATTGGTCCTTTTGGAATGTGGCTTGGAAGACTTTGAATCATTGATATTTATTTACATATGCATGTTCATTTGCTTTTATTTTTGAATTTTGATACATTTATATTGCTTTCTTTTGTTGCTATATCAAGTTCAATTTATTTATCAATATTCTGATTTTTTTATTAAAAATTGAATGTAGAAATGTCGTTATCTGAGCCATCGACAAACATTTGAGACTATGCTTCCCTAGTTGAATCATCCGCCACGGTCTAGAAAAACAAAGATTAAGTGTGGTTTGTGTGGCGTAAAGTTTGTAAACAAGACTAATCGCTATCGCCTACACTTGTCATGTCGAGGTGGTGATGCAAAACCATGCCCCATTGCGCCTAAGGATGTCCAAATTCTTTTTCAAGCCATGTTAGATTCGAATAGAAAGCCTTCCACTCCATCCAAACCTTCTGCTTCTGGATCTGCTACACAAATGACATCCACAAAAGATGCAGAGGAGGAAACCAGATTAAAAGCTTTGGAGGAAGAACAATTCCAAATCGCCATAAAACGCAGTATGGAAGATGCTTCTAGACTTCAGCGATATTCGAGTCAAAGACAACACGATGTTGAAGCAGGGTCGAGTTACTCGTCGAGTACGACAAACAAGAAGAAGAAAAAGAGTAACAAATTGAAATTCCTGACTCGTCTCGGTGAATTTTATAGGGCATTGGGTACTACATACAATTCTTCACATAAAGCAAGTTTGAAAAATCTAGTTGAAAGTGTAGAAGAGCACGAAGGAAAAATCTCTTCGCCTTCTGACTCAGAGGAAGTGAATCAATTTGTATATGAAAAAATAGATAGCAGTTCCGATGGATCAGATGACAATATAGGAACAGGAAGGCACTCATCGTATAGAGGTTATTAGTTATAAATTGTCATTTTGAATAATGTAATGTAATTATGTAAATACGTTAATGTAATTATGTAACAATGTAATATAATTATGTGCAATTTATATATTTTATTGTTTCGTTACTCGAAAACCCTACTCGAATTGGGCTCAAATTCAGACTCGGACTCGAACTCGCGTCGAAAACTCGCACTCGGTACTCAACTCGTGTACTCGTACTCAGACTCGACTCGAAAACTCGGACTCGATTCTACTCGTTTACTACTCGTACTTGGCTCGTACTCGGGCGAGTAGAGTACGAGCAGGGGGTCCCTGCTAGTTGGCCGAGTAGAGTCGAGTACGAGCAGCACTCGGGTGTTAAGAGCCGGGTACGAGTAGGACGATACTCAACTCGACTCGACTCGTGTACAGCTCTAGTGCCAGCTAGCTGATCAGAACCGTTAAATGATGGGCCCACGATGAAAAGTGGAGACACCCTTAAGTACTACCGGTATAATGATCTTAGTCATCCAATACGTTACCTTGTGTTCTGGACCGAGCTGTCTTTTTCTTAGCCATCCATTTTTAGCCCCATCCAAGATGCTTATCATTAGTTACAACGGTTCGGATCACCTAACCAATGGCCCTCCTTGCAGAAATTGACACATCAGCACGGTGCTGTGATAGCAGCACACGTGCACAATTGGCATACTCTAATTCCAACATTCCTTTTGTGTCCCACATTGATGCAGAATGGCCAAAACCCAGATCGAAATCTCCAGTGACCATTATTATGACTTTTAGGAGTTGAAAGTGGACCATTCTAGTGTTTCTCTTATTAACCGTCCATCTGTAGGCGACAAATTCAAAGGGTGTGATTGTTCAATTAAGAGGAATTCTGAGGCAATATCCCATCAAATGAAACAGAAAAATAACAATGGTCTGGATTGCAGAATCTGGGCCCTAATTTTCAGAATTGAAAACACGTGTATGTTGCGTAAAGATGCGGGCCGGACATCATACAATTCCTCACTCCAACAGATGTTGCAGTGACTCCAGACTTCAAATACTAGCCCCAAGTCTACCTGAGCGCTTCGGTTTTTTACATAAAATACACATGCGTACGAGATCCGGGCCATCCGTGGATTTTCCGTTAATTATACACTTTCCAATTATCAGGTGGGCCACATATCAGAAAAATGAATGTCAGAAGCAAGATTACCAACATCCTGCATCCAACAATAAATTTCATTCGTTAACGATTATCCTAATGGTCCTTTCATCATTCTAATGCTACATATGAAATTATAATGCTAAAATATCAAATGCATCTTATGAATGGTCCAGATATTTCACACGCATGACAATCTAGCAAATGATCCGCGAATCACTTCCTCAACGTCTTCTCGCCGCGAATCGCCTTATCATTTATAAGGTCTGCTATTACCACCTGTAACCTGCTACAGAGAATAATAGTTAAATCGACACCACTTCTCTCTATTAAGTGCGGTTTTAATTAAAGAAAACAGAGGGAGAGAAGGAAACGCACGGTTCCCACCGCCACGTGTCGATGTTCTATACGTTCTGGCAGAGCATGCAAGCCCGAGCCATGACCCGCCATGCAAAGCAGTCAAAGGAAAGACCGGATAAGCCCGAGGAGTACAGTCAAAGACTGGGCCAAACCGGTCAAGATGCTGAGCTGGCACTTTTAGAAAGGGTTGGGTGCATGGCCCCCACGGTTTAATTTCTTTTTTACGTGGAAATATTCGACTTGTTATATCGAGATGTGCTTTAGTACGTCGATGGGCCCACCGAAAGGGTGTCTCGTATTTGATACGATGAGGGAGTATGAACGTTCATAGTCATGCACACACACACTCATTTATCGTACCTTAATCCAGACCATCTTAATCGTTGGATACGAAATAGGTGGATACGACATGTGGGACCTACTATTTCTATGGTTTGGATTCAGGGCGTGGGTGGCACGTGTGACTTTGATACGTGCAAGACTATGGATGAAGGTAATCTGCACGGTATCAACGTTTTTTCTCTTTTCTAGGCTGTCCTTCTTTATGCGCTGGGTCATGGACTCACGGGGTTGAAAAACGGAACGGCACTTTGCGTACGTGCGACCATTTTATCGGCACAAGGATCGATTATATGACCTGCGTAAAACACCCAAGTCCGTTGGACCCATGATATTGTATATGTAAATCCACTCCGTTCGTCAGGTTCTATCAGTGACTTTTGGCCCTACGGAGAAAGATCAGCTGCATCTATAACTTATATGGGCCACAACACATGCAACAGTGGAGATGGGATGCCAACCATAGGTTTATGAGTGGGGATACCATGGTGTGTATTTTCATATAATCATGGGTGACTCAACGGGACGAAGAGAAAATCAGAAATCAGCGTTATAAAAAGGGCCGCGGATTGCGCACTGACAGCATCAGTGACCAGGTGGCTACTGAGAGTGCTCTGTCGGCTCAGCATAGTATATATATGTTTTATCCAATACGTCCATCTATTTTTTCAGATAATTACGGAGCATTATCCCAAAAAATAAGGGAATAAAATTCTCTAGTGGACCACACCACAAGAAAACATTGGCAATTGAATGCCCACCATTAAAAACTGCCTAGGGCTCTTCGTAATGTTTATTTGTCATAGTTGATTAGGTCACGCAAACCTGGATGAAGAGAAAAAAAAAAAAAAAAAAAAAGCTTAATCCAAAACTTTTGTGGCCCCTAAAAAGTTTTTAATGGTGAGTGTTCAATCACCACTCTTTCCTTTGGTGTGGTCCATATGAAAATTGGGTATGCCTCAATTTTGGGCTCATGGTATAAAATGTTCTGTAAAAATGGATGGATGGAGTGGATAGGAAAAATACCTCGTGGTGGGCCCAAAGAACACTGTCAGTAGGCAATCCGCCTCCCATAAAAAGATCTGGCCGACCCCACCGTGTGAACTTAGCTGTTTTGGGAGCAACTTTACATTGTTCCCAGTGGTGTGGCCCATATTAGTTTTTTAATCAGGTTTATCTTTTAATGGTCCTCACCTGATGGACGGAGTGGATTTGGCATGTACAACATGGTGTACCCGTAGAGCTTGGGTCCTTTACGTGATGCGTAAAACAGGTGCTGTGTAGCACCTATAGTGGAGTTTTTCTATGGGTGAACCTCATCACCATCGAATGCAAGAACAATTATCTAATGTGAACTGAACATGAGCAGTTACACGGTCGCGATGCATCAGGAGGGGCCCATTGTTTGATCCAGGCCATTGATTTGAAGGTGGTATGTCCGGATGGGTGATTGGCCATAAATCAGCACTAGTGCAAGATCCTAGCCACCTGATTCTTGCCATTTTCTAGGAAGCATTGGTGTATATCTTCCCAGTAGCCGAATTTTAAGCCACTGACCAAAGGATAGGATCTTCTCAGTAGATTCCAAAGTGTCGCGGGGCTCGTCTGATCTACGTTCAGGATCACCTATCCATTGGCCCCACTTGTGTGAATGAGTGCGAAGACATTTATGCATGGATATCTAACTGTTCTCATATATAAATCACCCAACCTTTTCATGCAAGTGATGATATTCGTCTTGCTCGACCTGGAACCATGATGAACTGGGCCCACTTGACCGTTGTGTTTGGACGAGTACGTCCAATCCGAACAAACAGACCACATGATCAATTTACATAATTACCCATTCATTTTGAAATGAGATGGGCCACACATGTCAAAATAATATCAACTGCAATGGAACAAGATGAGCTGATTATTTATTCAAATTCTAATAAATTTAATCTATTTTCCACGAGCAACTCATTGAGTTTGAGACAATTCATTTTTAAAATTTTAAGTGGGTCTATTTAAGGATTATATAATATTTCAAGTGGTGTCGATATACGTATACACACGTGATCTACCAAAGGTAGCTGCCACATTGCCCCCATACAGCTTCACCAATCAAATTGTGCCATGTCATTTCACCACAAGGTGGGTGCCGCTCAATTCATGTCCTGCTGATGCACATGACACACAAGTCAAATTAAACTGTCTAAATTTTGATACTTAACTTAGATGTATTAAAAACTAAAAACTAAATTTATTTGATTATCTAACTATCATATTGATAGACTATGAATGCATACTAACATTGTGCAGGAACATTGTTACTGGACAATGCTTTGTGAGCTTATAATGATGCATGTGTTTGTCTACTTCGTTCATTCATTTTAAACCATTATTTTAAGGCATGAACTCAAAAGTAAAATACATTCATATCACAAGTAAACCACAAATTAAAAACGTAGTGGTTGGACACGTTGAAAACTAAAGACATGGATAAAAGGAAGTAGCAAGTATCAGCTTCATCCAAAACTCTTGTACCTAAAGTTTTGAATGGTAATCACAATTGTTTCCTGGAATGTAGTCCACTTGAAATTTTGGTTTACCTCATTTTTCAGCTCATGGGTTAAAATAATATGAAAAAAATGAATGGATGATTTAAATAAAAAAACACATACATCTCGGTAGGGCGTAGCATCGTCCCAACTTGTAGTGTCAGTAGGCAATCCACGTCTCATTTTGATGAACATTCAACCGTTTATCGAGTGGTCATATTTCAATGATGAGGTGTCGCAATTTGACGGTCCATATCAGTGTATATGAAATTAAGTGACGTTTTATGGCGGACTCACTTGTGAGTTCAAAGGCAACTTCTAGTCTACCACTTTTGAAGAAACGCCTCCTTTGCAGACGGAACCTACCCTGACCTTTTGCACATTGACAAATATATCCTGGCCTGCTAACGGACGAAATTCTAATCACAAAGACCGAGGACACAGCTGTCATTATCTCAAAAGGTAAGAGTCTCACTTCTCTTTCAAACTCGCTTTGCTTTCCTCCGTTTTACCGGCTATTAATGCTAAAATAACAAGGCAACCGGGAGATTACGGCGACAGGTGACATGACTGCACGTGCGGTCCGCAAGCCGAGGGGCTGATTGACGGGCTTTAACCGGTCAACTCCCGGTCACCCGGTATTTTCTAGAAAAAGACGCCTCTTTTCTCACAAGCCTTTCTGCTTCTCCACAAGAAAAAGGCAGAGAGAGAGAGAGAGAGAGAGAGAGAGAGAGCGAGCGAGCGTTGAAGCTGAGATTTTGCTAGTTTCGGGATAGTCTTCTCTCCCTCTCTCTGGTATGATAGTTTTTCTTATTTTCATCTGCTTTCGTCTCAATTTCATGGTTCTCCAAACCGTAGATTTCAATTTCTAGCTGTTTGGGTTTTATTCTGTGTTCTCTCAAAACCCCATTTTTGGGTTCTTGATTTCCTGTAGTTATATATATATATATATATATTTTGGAGTCCTGGGTACTGTAGATTTGGGCATTTCCTCACTTTTTCTGATCTGGGTCTGATGATTTCACCTTTTCTGAGACTTGGGTCTTTGGTTTTTGAGCAGTAGATTGTGTGTTTATGATATCTGTGATGATGGTTTTAGCTCTTTTGACTGAAGAAAGAGAGATCAGATAAAGCAGAAAAGAGGGGAAATCTATCATTTTCTCCGTTAGAGAGTCGTTTTGGGCAAATGTCATGAGCGTTGCAGGGTTTTTCTTGTTGTGAAATCAAAAGAGTCTCTCTTTTTTTCAAGGGTTTTTGAGAAAAATGCCATTGTTTCTGTTGCCTGCTTGGAGGAAAGACGGAGAAGGTAGGTTCGAGGGTGGTGGGCATGCTCTGGATCTTGAAATTTCTGCTAAAGATGGGATTTTGGGATGTGGGTTGGAGAAATTGGATCTGAAGAAGATGATTGATGAGCTTGATTTGTCTGATGTACCGTCCGTTTTCATCTGTCCCATCTCCTTAGAGCCTATGCAGGATCCTGTGACTCTTTGTACAGGCCAGACCTATGAGAAATCCAACATACTCAAATGGTTCTCACTGGGCCACCTCACATGTCCCACCACCATGCAAGAGCTCTGGGACGATTCGATCACGCCCAACAAGACGCTCTACCATCTGATCTACAGCTGGTTTTCTCAGCGGTATGTGCAGATGAAGAAACGGTCAGAGGATGTTCAAGGCAGAGTGATTGAGCTTCTAGAGACTCTTAAGAAGGTCAAGGGCCAGGCTAGAATTCAAGCACTGAAGGAGCTCCAGCAGGTTGTCGTTGCCCACGCATCCGCAAAGAAGACCGTTGTTGATCAAGGTGGGGTTGCTTTGATTTCATCTCTGTTGGGCCCTTTCACGTCGCATGCTGTTGGGTCCGAAGTGATTGGTATTTTGGTGAATTTGACACTTGATTCGGAATCAAAGACGAATTTGATGCAGCCTGTGAAGATCTCGCTGTTGGTGGATATGTTAAATGAAGGGACTGTTGAGACCAAGATCAATTGCACAAGGCTGATTGAAATGTTGATGGAGGAGGAGGATTTCCGATCGGAAATTGTCTCGAGTTTGAGCCTTTTGGTTGGGTTGTTGAGGCTGGTGAAAGATAGGCGGCATCCGAACGGGACATCGGCCGGTCTCACTCTTCTCAGGATGATATGCTCCTTCAAGCAAGTCAGGAACTCGGTTGTGAGCATTGGGGCTGTTTCACAGCTGGTTGAGCTCTTACCAATTTTGAATTCCGAGTGCCTGGAATCCGCGCTGTTTATATTGGACGGTTTGTCGACACTGCCGGAAGGGCGGGCCGCTTTGAAAGACTGCCCCCACACAATTCCCAACATAGTGAGGCTTCTGATGCGGGTTTCAGAGAGCTGTACTCAGTATGCATTGTCGATCTTGTGGGCCGTCTGCAAGCTTGCGCCGGAAGAATGTGCTTCACTTGCTGTGGAGGCAGGTCTGGCCGCGAAGCTTCTGCTTGTTATACAGAGTGGTTGCAATCCCGTCTTGAAACAGCGGTCTGCAGAGCTCTTGAAGCTATGTAGTCTGAATTACACAGCTACCATTTTCATTTCTAAGTGCAAGCTCACAAGAACAATCCAATGAAGGAAGAATGTTATTACTTGGGTCTTTCTCCCATCATCATTGGCAGTGAAGGAGATGGCAGGGTCTGTCCAATTCGAGATGAATTATGAATGGGGGAGAGTTTGAGCTGATCAACGATCATACATTGCCCACCCAGTTGGCCCATCTCGCAAGGTATTCAGCTCGGTTCACCTGTGCATACTAAAACCTGTAATTCTCTGTCCTATTGATTTGCATACATGAAAAGCCATGATAATGTAGATTTAGAGGCTCCTTTTACAGTGATGTGAAATTCTGCGGTGGATTTGTGTCCACTGCCCGATGCTGCTGGTGGGGTCCACAGAAGTTTTCTCAATAAGCCTGCGAATTGCAAATCTGGGCCATTTTTGTTCTGCTTAAGAAAACTAAAAAAAGGAACTCCCTTTTCTCAGATGAATCTACATTGATATGATCTTGCTTGAGCATGTAAATTTCTTCGCGTGAAGGTTAGAGATTGAAATGAATGTGAAATTTCAGCAGGGAAAAAAAATCTTTGGGAGAAAATGCAGGGAATGTTGCAAGCAATTTAGCTTGAAATTCAATTGCAAGTGTTCTGTCTTGAATCTTCATCCCTTTTGTTTCTCTTTTGATTGCACTATTCCCGTCGGTTCCAATCCGGTCCCGATTTCGAATGGGTGAGAGGGCCATTCCCCACCATTGTAGAAATATAAGAGCCATTGAATTTACATCCATGTGTTTAGCATTTCAATAGAAAGATCCATTCATGCCATTCTTCAGCTTGTGTTCTAGATTGTATGTTTGGGTTTCTAACTGCTCAACTTCAGAATGGTCACTTTATATGATGCTTGGTTAGCTGTACAGATTGGGCCCACCTTTCAGTGGTCCATACCAAATCATCTGGTGGACCCCATTATAAGATTGGCCATTTCCCAATTCTCCTCCATTGGATGATCTTGAGTCGACTGTAGCAGTTGGTTGCCTACAAATGTGAAGCTTTTCTGTCATTTGGGTTGGATTTTCTTTTAGTGTGGCAGTTTTTCCAGATGAATGGCCTGATTGTTAGGTTGTCCATGGCCCAAACATCTCCATCAGATGATCTTGAATGTTAAATTGGTGGCTGTAAATGGATAATCTAGTCAACAGTAGCTGATCATGGGGAAGAATGCCAATCTTAAATTCTCCTTAATCTGGCCATCTTGACCGTCCAATTGACGGCCTGCAAATGAATGGTGTGATTGACAGCTTCTGATCAGCAATATGATGGGTGGTGGAATCTCTAGTACTGATGATTTTTGTCAGGATGGGGGGCCTACCAGATGAATGGCCAAGATTACAGAAAGATGGGTTGACCCAATATCAACTTAGACACCACTATATTTTTCATTTCTTTTTAGTAATTAATTATTAGAGAAAAAAGAGATCCATGTAGAAATGGTGTTTTTGCTATTTCTTGATTGACCATTCGGCAAAGTGGTCATCATCACCGTACATTTCTTTTGAATGATTTGAGGACAAGACTCGTGTCATTTCCTCATCTTTGAGTCTTAAAGCCAGTACTGAGAGACATGAGAAGAAGGGCATTGACCGCTAAAAGTAAAATGAGTAGAATCTGATACTCTGGCTGAGTATGGCCGTCCATACGCCTGCACACTGGCACTGTACATGTGGCTCACGTGTATACATCAATCCACGCTGGCCGAATTGTGGACCCACTCTAGATGGCGTGCATCACATAATCGGTATTTTTCTTTGGTTGGATTGGATTTTTGACATTTTCTTTTAAATCCAGCTGTCCATTTGATTGGTCGCAACTGGACAGTTAGGACCATCCGTCCAATTTGGACACAACTAGATGGTTATGATTGCTCCCAACCTAAACGGACGCGATTTGGATGGTTTGGATTGATGTATATAGTGACAGGGAGTGACTGTGCTCACACATGTGCACACAGCTTTCGTACCCGACCTTAAAAATTGTGGGCCCCACTTTAGACAGGACATGGCCCTGAAATCAGATGGTTGCATGATCCTAAGCGCTTCTCGGTGGTCACTCGCAGGTTGAATTTGGACCTTTTGTTTGAGGAAACTAGAATCTCTGGAGAGAAACTCGGTGGTTGTTTGGCACCGCTTAAAATCTTGAATTTTTGGACTGTTGAGTATTGAGATTCAAGATAAAATTATAAAATTTACTTTTACATATAAAAATAATGGGTTACTTTTATAAACCCTGAAAGCTTGAAATTCTTTATTTCTTGGGGAATAGGCTTCGTTCAATGTCCGTTGTATACTGCCTTATAGGTCATGTTCAAAATTTTGAGAGCATTTATATCTTTTTATCATGTGACTACACCAGAATAGTTCTAAGAATATGGGAGTTAAAATCTAACATCTCAAATATAGATATTGAAAATCCATATCATTAAGGGTTGTTTAGATGAGAGTTGTTGTGGGTAAAACTGAATTGACCTGTGAACAAGAATAAAACAAAGGGATCATAGGAAACTCTCTAAAGAATGGTGGAGTATTGACCTAATCTCATATGTCGACCTGACTTCGGAATAAAAATATTTAGAGAAAATCTTACAGTATATAAATATATAATCAATCCGACGAAGTTATAATTGAAAATCAAGACGATCGAGATAAAGTTAGAGATATTCTTGAAATTATAGTCTGACTCCAATACAGGCACTCCATCATATTCTCAAAACAAACAAAACACACAAGTGATTGAGAGTTTTATAAACAAGCCCTCACCATGGAATAAGGTACACACAAATATACCGATTCTATTATGCCTACTGTGAGTCCATAGGTCTGACTTATGTATTAGAGGGTTTTTGATCTTAATCGGTGCACCCAGTGTCTTTTCTTGTTTTCTGTTAAATTGCAGAACAGTTTGGCAACAACGAAGCCACCTTAGAAGTTCCCTTTATATCAAAAGAATCATCAGCCTTTTGTCTACCCAGTCATAGCTAAAAGAAGAAAGTGAGCTTTGGCTGTCATTACTGCGCCAATCCCCACACCACATGAGCAATCTGAGAAATCGCCTTCGGAACATATACTGACTCTATTCCATCGATGACCTCGGGTAGGCCCCACAACAAAGCTGGTGTGTTTGAAATAAATGAGATTTGAGAGTAGATAAAAATAAATGAGATTTGAGGTGTGTTTGAATGGAAATAAATGCATTAAAATAAAATGATGTGGAAGTAAATGTGCCTACCAATGAAATCTTCTTTACTGGAGGAGACAAAGATTTTGAAATTCAAGATTTTGAAAATCTTTATCATTGAAGAGAATTGAAAATGTAAGATTTTAAATCCACGAATATAAATCAAAGTTTTAATTGTCCCTCCAAGTTGAGCTCTTAGATACTTTGATAGAGCACAATACTCCAAACCGTGGCATATAAATTTTGGCACATAAATACTTGTACCTAGAACTACCCTTTCTAAGGAGGGACCATTATAGATGGGGCCACTGCCCAAATAAAAAAGGTTTCGATTCCTTCCCAGGGTGCAATGAATGACAAGCAAGCACTTAAAAATTAATTAGAAATTCCAAACATGGCAAACAATTAATGAAATCAGACTTTATAAAAAACAAGTTCATGAACTATAATGTAAAATTATTAATTATCTGACTACATGGTTGTAAAAATTAATTGAATTATTAAGGAAAAAATATTGAGCGGTCGGTTTCAATAAATAAGTTTCATTGAATCAAAGGCCATGATTATTCAACCAATATCATTGTGGGACTGTTAATCCTAACTGTTTGATCTTTAATTTTTAATTTTTATTTTATTTTAAGAAAGTAGTCAATGGTGTAGATTCAAGAAAGAAAAACATTCATTCACAAGCAGCCAGGGTCATTCTTTTGATTAATCTGATTTTAGGCCCATGGTCCATCTACGCAGTGCACCCAACTAATCCACGTGTAAACTTTCTGGACGTGCATGAGCAGCATCCAGCCTACTCTGTGAGATCATGAAAGCTGGTCTAAGACGGAAACGGATTGGCTACTCCGCCCACCTGCCATTAGCCCAGTGGCTGGTGGTCGGTGCTCTGTGGGCCCCACCATGATGTATGTGTTTCATCCATGACGTTCATCCATTTTTACAAATCATTTTATGGCTTGGTCCGAAAAATGAGAGGTATATAAGTATCATGTGGACCACACCACAGGAAAACAATAGCGATTGGATATCCACCATTAAAATCCTCCCAAGGCCCAATGTACTGTTTATTTGAAATCCAATATGTTGATTAGATCATACATACCTAGATTAAGGGAGAAAACAAAGATCATCTTGATCCAAAACTTTTATGACCCCCAAATATTTTTTAATGGTCGACGTTCATTCAAAACTGTTTCCTGTAATGTGGTCTAATTGAGATTGGGATATACCTCATTTTTAGTCTGATAACCTAAAATAATCTATAAAAACATATGGACGGCATGGATGAAACACATACATCATGGTGGGTCCACAGAGCACCGACCATCAGCCATTGGGTGGTGGCAGGGAGAGTAGCTAATCCGTTTCCCAGACCCCACGGAGGTGCAGTCACTTCACTGAGCCATTGCTTTGATGCCATGTACTGCTTTCCTTCTTTAGTTTTCTCTTTACTCAAAGCGGTGGTAAAGACCGGTCTAACGTTCCCTTGAAAGCTGGAATAAAGGTTATTACTAATAGCTGGCACGTGCATTGCACGTAGGGGTTTTCTCGTGCCTCCCTGTCCTTTCGCAAGCGTGGTATACGTTATCTAGATAAAATAACCGTTCTTTTGGTTGGTCAAATCACGATGTGACCATAGACAATCTTGACCCTTTAATTCTCAGCATACTGGTGGATTTTAGACCTGTCCAGAGCTTGGAACAGGCAGGGCTCTGAGGGGCCCCTTTGTGGTGCATGGTTTTATCCACACCGTCTATCCATTTTTCTATATTATTTTAGTTTATAATCTGAAAAATGAGTAAGATTCAATGCTCAAGTGTACCACACAGCAAGTATTTATTGCCTACTCTTAAAAGTTTTTTAAGAGCTGCAGAAGTCTTGATCTATGGTGGTATTTGTGTTTTGCCTTCATTCAAGTCTACGTGACCTTATGAACAGGTTCGATGAAACATATTAGTGGACACTAACAAGGTTTCAATGCTGGAGTGTAACCATTTTGCTATATTATTTATGGATTTATCGACACCGTCTAATCATTTTGCTATATTATTTTAGGCTATAATCCAAAAAATGAAGCAGATCCATGCTCGAGTGTACCACGGGGATTTAACGCCTGCTGTTAAAAGTTTCTTAAGCGCAGCAGAAGTCTTGATCAATGGTGATATGTGTTTTGCCTTCATTCAAGTTTATGTGACCATATGAACGGGTTCGATTGCAAATAAAAATAACAGTGGGCACTAAGAAGGTTTCAACGATCTAGGAAGGTTTTAATGGTGGGCATTATTATCTCCATTGCTTCCTGTGGTGTGGTCCACTTGAGCCTTGGATTTACATCGTCGTTTTGGCCTGTATCATAAAATAATATGGAAAATGGATGGACAGTGCAGATGAAATCCATACATCATGGTGGGCCACTCAGAGCTTTACTTGTTTTTAACTCATGATGAAAGGCAGGGTTTGCATACCCAATATTCAGCCAGTTTATTTCACTAATTACTAACGTAATATAAAGAAAATGTATAATAATTATAAATTATTTTACTTATTTCTGATATTTTATGTGGATTCTGCATTTGGATTATTTGTGATAAAATTATAATGTTCTCCATTTATGATTTGGTTCAACTCTAGAAAATTATGATGATTGCATTTTTATATTATTCTAATATCCAGTCTTCACTAAAAAAAAAACAAAAAATCAATGATATAATTGGATTGGACGGACTTTTACATTAATGCTATAAAAATGTACAATGGTTACAAAATATTTTATCTATCTTTTAAGTATATATTTTAAAATAAAACCCGTGATAGTTTTCTTTGCAAAACAAACAAACACTTCAAAAAGAAAAACTAATAATGGCAATATCCATTGATAAAAGGTCAGTTTACCTGATAAGATATTCTGATTGATGTATTTTATTTATTTATTTATTTAGTTTATGTTTATGGCTAATCAGTAGTATGGCTGTTTTGATGGATGGTTAGGATCATCATGACATTCACTGCATGGGTATAGTACATGACCTGAAGGCATGGAAATGACATACCCATGACAGGAGGTTTGCTAACCTGTGACTTTGGGTCACTTACGAATCTATTGTACTAACCATAAGTTCCAGCTGTGGGACCACCTGTGACTTATGTGTGGAATCCAGACTATATATATCTGTCACTTCACCTTCCATTTCAAGAATCATAATCCAAAAGTCAGGCCACACACACCACAGTGAGAAATGTATAGTTACACCAAAAATCTGTATAATTATGTGGTGTGGCCCACCTGAGTTTTGGAATGGTGTTTCCTTTTGTTATGGTCTTGTTCACATGATGAATTGGGTGGATGGTACACACACGGTGGACCCCACATTCCATCCGGAAGTGTCCATGGCAGGTGCCACCCTTCCCATTCGTCCTCCGTTTTCACTTTGGTGTGGCCCACCTGAGTTATTGATCAGTATGAACTTTTTAGGCCGAACATGTGGGAAGCATCTAATGGGTGGTTTCGACAGCACTCGAACATCATGATGGGGTCCTTACATATGTTCTAAAGAATGTGATCATTTTTATTTATTTCAATTGTCTTGATTACATTGAAGTCATTTTATGGGCAGGATTCATATCTAGTTCTGATTCAGATTGGCCAGTAAAATCCATCTAAGGGCCTGTTTCGGAGCTTGGATTAAGAACCCCTTGAATTTAAAATCTTCTTATTGTGTTTGGCACACTAGATTGAAAATAAACTTTAATCCAAAAGTAACTATACATAGTATATTTATAGGGGTTTGAATTTAATTATTAAATCAACTTTAACATATCTAATTAGTGAAAGTATGTAATTAATGTTTGATAGAATGGTTGTAATAAGCCTGCTGAAATATATATATTATGGCCAAAAATGATGAAATTTCAAGTCCCGGATGGGCCACAAGCATAAGATCGTGTCCAAGTGCCAACAATTTTTAAATATTGATTTACATGGACAATATTTGGACAGCATTTATCATCATATTAACGTAATTATAGTGATGCAATTGATAATTTAATTGTTTTGGGATATCATTAGTGGGCCATGTGCCCAAGGGATTAATAGTCTAGTGACACACATGTTACACATGCAACTCTTGCAAAGGTTTTAGATGCAATCCAAGCTTTCATTGTGGATTTCAAACCTTCGAAACCCTGTATTTGAAACCCCAGGTTATTTTATGGTGCCAAACAACCGGGGAATTTGAAACCCCCTCAAATCCCATAAATCCATGGTGCCAAACGACCCCGAAGAGTCAAGACTATCTACACCTGACCCACTTGATAATCAGGTTAATTTGTTCTTTGGACTCTTACCTTGACTTGCTACATCCATCTTCCATAACCACATCAACCTGTGATTTGTTTGGGTCAAATGACCCATAGGACTCAAATAAATCCGAACCATTTACACTCCTTGTTGATCGTCAAAATAACTGGGTCCCTCTCGAATTATGGGACCCACCTATGCATCCTATTGATACCCAAAGAAACATGGCCAAATCCTGTGAGAAGTCAGATCAACCGACTACTTCGACGGTCCAAATGAAAAGTCAGGATTGTCCCACTGAGAGGATCTTTGGGGTGTGGTCCATCCACAGGTGGGCCAAAAGACCGATGATGTTGATTTATAAGCTATCGGCTTTGCTTGCAGGAAGTGAATCAGGTTTTACCAGGGTAACACCTTGGGGTGTTTCCCTAACTTTGGGGCCCACCTTGATGTATGTGTTGTATATCCACTCCGTTCATCAGTTTTTCCAGCTCATTTTAGGGCATGGTTCCAAAAAATAAGGATACCCAAATCTCAAGTCGACCACACCACATGAAACAATGATCATTGAACTCTCACCATTAAAAACTTCCTAGGGTACACTGTAATATTTACTTTCCATCCAACCTGTTGATAAGGTCACAAATTCATTGATAAAGGGAAACCATAAATATCATCTTGATCCAAAATGTTTATGGCCCACGATAATTTTTTAATCATCAATGACCACTGTTTCATGTGGTGTGGTCCACTTGAGATTTAGATCTGCTTCATTTTTTTGCACCAAGACATAAAATGATCTGGAAAAACTGATGGATAGCGTGGATATATAACCCATACATCAAGGTGGGCCACGCAGTCAGGGAAATACCCACTACCTGGGTAACACCTGCTCGGCTCCCTTGCTTCTGAGACTTGAAACCCGAACATATACCGTAAAGGTTTGTTTGGTTAGAGTTTTAAACGACAATTCTCCCTTTACTTTAAAAAAGATAACCTCAATTCTCTACACAACACGCCTTTTAACGCCGTTGTTGTTGAAGAAAGATAATAAATTAACTACATGAAAGCTCATTTATCCTCACCTAATCTGGTATCCGTGGACCATTTATTATGTAACACTGTTCTGAGTAATGTCATTAGCATCAAAAATGATTTTTTTTTTTTTTGTTCTTTTTTAATTCAAGCTAAATCCATTGTTCTTCTTCGAGATCTCTCGTTTATGTTTGAATGATAAATGGGGAAAAGAAAATGACCATGTCCTTGTGATCTATTAAAAGTTTTATGAATATCTTGGAAAGGACAATGGTTAAAAAGGAAAATGCACAGGAAATATGTGGAAGAAAGAATCCAACTACACATGTTTGTTTTAGCACACATGATTTTCATGAAAACTTTAAAAGGACAATGGTTAAAAAGTGAGAGTTGTTTCTCACAAAAATAGAAAATATCTATTTCTATGTTTTTTTTTTTTTTTTTTTTTTTAAATTTTTAAGGAAATGAAAATCACTTTTTTTCTTTCCTTTTTCATTTTTTTTTTGAAAGAAAATAGTGAAAAGAGAAATCGATTTCCACAGTTTCTTTGTTTTCAAATAGTGGAAAACAATTTCATTTTTACAATAGAAATTAGTAAGATACCAAAAATCCAAACAGCTAGGTTGGTTTGTTGCAGAAAAGACCACATGAGAAGTGATTAGTAGTAAATGAAAGATAGTGGAACATGTGTGAGATAAGGGTAATTCTGTTAAATTTTCTTGTAATCTAATTAATTGCCATAATTCCATAGTTAAGATCATGAAATGCATACATATACAAAGATATCAACTAAAAATCTACAAACTAGAAGTGGGGTTAGCTACATACCTTGAGTCATACCAATCCAATAATTTACGGCACTCATTTAAGCAGTCAAACTTGATGATAGACGGCTTTGATTGTCGCTCTACACATCCCTGCACGATATATGCCCTTAGCTCACCTTCTCCAAATTCTCCCTAAGTGTGTGCTTAGAATAGTGTAGTCCCACACGCTTTGAACTTGGATGGAGAGAGCCTAAAGTTTTCTTAATGTGAAGTTCTCTTTTATGATTGGGCTTTGAAATTTAGAATCTAAAAGTTCTAAGAACCCAAAGGTCCAAAAGTTGTCTTTGAGAGATTATTGAGGCTCTCCAGTGTTGAGAAGTGGAGCCACATCTGGGGCCGCCCAGACCAGTCGAGGTTGCGCGGATTTCGTGTCGCAAGTCCTTTCGCAACTGGGATGCGAAAGGAGTTTCGCGGATTTCGTGTCGCAAGTCCTTTTGCAACTGGGATGCAGAAAGGGAAGTTGCCAAAATTATAAATTGGGGTCCCTAAGGCTATTCTAGGTTAAGGTGAATTCTAGAAAATTATTCTAAGGTGCGGGCAAGGGATTTTCTCTGTACTTCCAAGTGAGAGGTTAGTATATTGCCTTATAATCTTCGTTTCTCTTCATAGTGAAATTTTGCATCCGTGGTTTTTTACCCTAGTTTGAAATTTTTCCACGTATATCTTGTCTTGTGGTTTGTTTTGGATTGCTTTGATCTATTTCTAGTTTATATTTCTTCCTGTCTATCGTTTGTGGGTGAGGCCTTAGATTGGATCTAGGCTCACTGCGTTGTTAGCGTGCTGCGCAACAACTGGTATCAGAGCTATTGGTTTAGTTCTATTGGGAGCGATGGCGGAAGATGGAAAAACTAGAATTGAGAAGTTTAATGGTTCAAACTTTGCCTTCTGGAAGATGCATATGGAGGATTATCTGTATCAGAAGGACCTCTATATTCCTCTAGGAGGAAAAGAGAAGAAACCAGAAAAGTTGACAGATGATGAATGGTTTTTACTGGATAGGAAGGCTTTAGGAACGATCCGGTTCTCTTTGTCTAAGAGCGTCGCCTTCAATATATCCAAGGTAAAAACGACAAAAGAATTAATGGAAGCCCTAGCCACCATGTATGAAAAGCCCTCAGCATCCAACAAGGTTCATCTTATGAAACAGCTATTCAACATGAAGATGTCAGATGGTGGGAGCGTGGCTGAACATCTAAACGAGTTCAATATAGTCACGAGCCAGTTGGAATCCATTGGCATTGCTTTTGAGGATGAGGTCAGGGCGTTATTGATCTTATCCATTTTGCCAGACAGTTGGGATGGTTTGGTGATTGCTGTGAGTAATTCTTCAGGATCGACAAAGCTGAAATTTGATGATGTGGCCGGTCTAATTCTCAGCGAAGAATCTAGAAGGAAGGCATCAGGAGTTTCAGGGGATTCAGGGAATGCTCTAAATGTTGAAGGAAGAGGAAGATCGCTGAACAAAGGAGGCAATAAACACGGGCGTTCTAAGTCAAGGAATAAGTCCAAGGGACCGAAAGACAAAGACGGGTGTTGGCATTGCGGCAAGAAGGGTCACATGAAACGTGATTGCAGGGCGCTCAAGAAACAAGAAGGAAGCTTTCAAGGTCGGAAAGATTCAGTGAATCTGTCTGAGGAGAGCGACACAGAGGCGTTGATCTTGTCTCTTGATGCGAGGAATGAGTCTTGGGTTATAGACTCGGGTGCTTCGTTTCATGCTACTTCGTGTAAGGAAGTTCTGCGTGATTATGTGTCAGGTGACTTTGGGAGAGTCTACTTGGGTGATGATGAGCCGTGCAATATTGTTGGAAAGGGAGATGTTCATGTAAATCAGAAAGACGGAACGGTCTTGAAATTGAAGGATGTCAGACATGTACCGAGTTTGAAACGTAATCTGATCTCAGTGGGACAGTTGGCTGATACCGGTTATGTGACGACATTCACCAGTGACTCCTGGAAGACCACAAAAGGTGCCTTGGTAATATCTCGAGGCAAAAAGGAAGGTACTTTGTATGTGACTTCAGGATTGTATAGTTCACTCGCAGTTGCATCAACTGGAGTGAATGGATAGTTATGACATCAGAGGTTGGGACATGAGTGAGAAAGGGATGAAAGTGCTATTGTCAAAAGGGAAGCTACCAGGGCTGAAGTCTATTGACTTGAAATTCTGCAAGGACTGCCTGTATGGCAAGCAGAAGAGGGTAAGCTTCAAGAAGACGGGATGCGCTCTAAAGACACATCTGTTGGAGCTTGTACACACTGATGTGTGGGGACTGACACAGGTATTATCTCTTGGTGGCTCACGTTATTTTGTTACCTTTATTGATGATGCTAGTAGAAAATTGTGGGTCTACTTCTTAAAACATAAATCTGATGTATTTGATGTATTTAAGAAGTGGAAAGTTATGGTAGAAAATGAGACAGGTAAAACAGTAAAGTGTCTCAGATCTGACAGTGGGGGAGAGTATTGTGATAAGAGGTTTGAGGAGTATTGTGCAGCAAATGGAATCAAACATCAGAAAACGATTCCAGGGACACCACAACAGAATGGTGTGGCTGAGCGCATTAACAGGACCATCCTTGAGCGCGCCAGGAGCATGAGGTTACATGCAGGGTTGCCCAAGACCTTTTGGGCAGATGCTGTGAATACTGCCGCATATCTCATCAATAGAAGTCCCTCAGCACCATTGGATGGTGGGCTACCAGAAGAAGCGTGGACTGGGAAAGAAGTGAACCTTGCACATCTCAGAGTGTTCGGTTGCACTTCATATGTTCACATTGATGCAGAGCACAGAAACAAGCTGGATGCGAAGTCCAGGAGGTGCACGTTTATAGGCTATGGGCAACATGATTTTGGCTACAGGTTCTGGGATGCAGAAAACAGAAAAATCATCAGAAGCAAGGACGTAGTCTTTAATGAAAAAGTGATGCATAAGGACAGTGTGCAGGAAAATAAGGCCGAGAAAAAGGAATTCGTAGAGTTGGAAGAGTTACCGGACATGGGTGTTACAGTGCCACAGGATGAGGCAGAGCCGCATACACCAGTTGTGAGGAGGTCTACTAGGGAGAGGAGACCCACGGTCCGATACTCACCCTCCTTACATTATCTACTACTGACAGATAATGGTGAGCCAAAGTGTTTTGAAGAGGCGTTACAGTTAGATATACGGGTTAAGTGGGAGCAGGCCATGGATGATGAGATGGACTCTCTTGAGTCTAATCGTACATGGGAGCTAGTCACTCTACCCAAGGGTAAGAAAGCTCTTCATAACAAGTGGGTTTATAGACTGAAGGAGGAGCACGATGGTTCGAAACGGTACAAGGCCAGATTGGTTGTGAAAAGGTTTCAACAAAAGGCAGGTATCGATTTCACTGAAATATTTTCACCGGTAGTGAAAATGTCTACGATTCGCATGGTCTTGAGTATAGTGGCTTCAGAGGACTTACATCTAGAACAGCTAGATGTTAAGACAGCCTTTCTTCATGGGGACCTTGAAGAAGAGATATATATGCATCAGCCGACAGGATACGTGGCACCAGGTAATGAGAACAAGGTGTGCAGACTGAAGAAGAGTTTATATGGCCTGAAGCAGGCCCCGAGGCAGTGGTACAAGAAGTTCGATAGTTTCATGTCGGGAAACGGTTTTAGGAGATGTCATGCAGACCACTGTTGTTACTTGAAGAAGTTTGATACGTCATACATCATCCTTCTTCTGTACGTTGATGATATGCTTGTGGCTGGCTCAAGCATGAAGGACATCTCAGATCTCAAAAGACAATTGTCGAGAGAATTTACCATGAAGGATTTAGGAGCTGCAAAACAAATCCTAGGCATGAGGATAAAGCGTGACAGGGAAAGCAAGAAATTAGTTTTGTCACAGGCAGAGTACATAGCCAAGGTACTTGATCGATTCAATATGGGAGGTGCTAAGCCGGTTAGCACTCCGTTAGCCAACCACTTCAAGCTATCTAAGGAGCAAGGTGCAAAGACGCAGGAGGAATAGGACTACATGACTAAAGTCCCATACGCATCAGCTATTGGGAGTCTCATGTATGCTATGGTGAGCACGAGGCCAGACATTGCTCAAGCAGTGGGAGTTGTTAGCAGGTTCATAAACAACCCCGAGAAGGAACATTTGGAAGCTGTGGAGTGGATCCTTAGGTACTTGGTGGTACTAAGGACGTAGGGT
The DNA here is from genome assembly GCA_021015155.1 of Magnolia officinalis. Lineage (NCBI taxonomy): Eukaryota > Viridiplantae > Streptophyta > Magnoliopsida > Magnoliales > Magnoliaceae > Magnolia > Magnolia officinalis. Next base: position 10,251,752 of record JAJHSJ010000012.1, on the reverse strand, counting down.
TGTGTTATGGTGGATCGAAAATCAAGTTACAAGGCTACGTGGATTCAGATTTGGCAGGAGATATCGACAGCAGAAGAAGCACTACGAGTTATGTTTTTACTTTGGGTAGTGCTGCAGTCAGTTGGGTCTCTCAGTTACAAAAGATAGTATCTATCAGTACGACAGAAGTAGAATATGTTGCGGCTACAGAAGCATGCAAGGAGATGGTGTGGATGCAAGGTTTTATGGAAGAGTTGGGTAAGAAGCAAGCAGATTGCAAGCTGTACAGTGACAGTCAGAGTGCAATACACTTGGCTAAGAATTCAGCCTTTCATTCAAGGACCAAGCATATTGCCATCAGATATCACTTCATACGTTCGTTACTGGAAGATAGATCGATTGCTCTGGAGAAGATTCATACAAGTGAGAATCCTGCAGATATGCTGACCAAGGCGGTCACAAGGGAGAAGCTGAAGCTCTGTTCAGCTTTGATTGGTCTTCAGGCTTGAAGACGGGGAGGTGGTGCACTCCGGATGAAGAAGACAGGTTTATGGAGATTGTTGAGAAGTGGAGCCACATCTGGGGCCGCCCACGACCAGTCGAGGTTGCGCGGATTTCGTGTCGCAAGTCCTTTCGCAACTGGGATGCGGAAAGGGAAGTTGCCAAAACTATAAATTGGGGTCCCTAGGGCTATTCTAGGTTAAGGTGAATTCTAGGAAATTATTCTAAGGTGTGGGCAAGGGATTTTCTCTGTACTTCCAAGAGAGAGGTTAGTATATTGCCTTGTAATCTTCGTTTCTCTTTATAGTGGAATTTTGCATCCGTGGTTTTTTACCCTAGTTTGGAATTTTTCCACGTATATCTTGTCTTGTGGTTTGTTTTGGATTGCTTTGATCTATTTCTAGTTTATATTTCTTCCTGTCTATCGTTTGTGGGTGAGGCCTTAGATTGGATCTAGGCTCACTGCGTTGTTGGCATACTGCGCAACATCCAGTCCTATTTGCTCATAAATGTGGATGTTTACACACTATGCACCGAAATAAAGTTAGATCGAGTGATTTTTATTAACATTCGAAGTCCTTCACATTTCAGGTCAAGGTCTAGCATGGGCCCTTAATTACATCTCTTGTAAAAAAAATATATTTGATTAAAGTTAAAATTAGAGTAAAGTGTCTTGAAGTAGAGGCTTTGGATGTGTCTAGGTCCTTGGTTCTTCATCTTCGGAGAGGTTATAATGCGATGAGGGCTCACATGTCAAGGAGGTACGAGAGATGACTCTCTAGCTCTCGCCACAGGTGATGAGACCCTCTATGCTTTGGTGCTTCCTTAATGGGAAGGTGTGATCTTAATTTGGGGCATGATTGTTTGTGTAACGCCCTGAAAATTGGGGGTCGAGTATAACTCAACTCCCGAGTTCCAACGCATCACTTATGCAACATCAATAATGCTGATTAAATGTTGTCTGTATTAGAACAATAAACATGAGTGAGATTATATCAAAAATAGTAATTCATACTCCAGATCATTTGTATAAAGGCAAGCGGAAGACTGAACTACATATACATGTATGTAAAGAAACCAAAATCATTTTTTTGTTCTCCAGAGTACGAATCTATCTGAGTTACCATATACATATGTTTGTTGCGAACAAAATATCAAAAATAGTCTAAGGAGTAGTCCCTGCAATCCTGTCAGTGCGGCAGCCTAGTCGAAGCCGCCATAGTACTGCATATACGAGAACTCCTCCTGATCCTCGTCATAATCGGGCTCCGCCTTCAGAGTCGTCGGCTCGTCTAAACCTGAGACAGAGTCTGGTTGGTGTGCGCAACACCGTCCCGTAACGTGGGAGTGAGTAGCTAACTCAGTGGAACAGTAAAGCATAGGTTAACATGTTATCAACACAGTCAAGCAGTAATGATAAAGCAGTAAAGTCAAACACGCCTAGCTACTCTTATTAATGCAAGTATGGATGCAGGTATGATGGATGCCCTCACTGACATACTCCCTCATGCGACACCATCTCACGCTCGCGGCATGCTTTTATCCCACAGTGCTCCACATCTTCCAGGCACATGCAATGCATGATGAGCATGATTACCGAGTTTTTAATTAGTCCATTTCAAACAGCAGGATTGAGAAACTAAGGTACCTCCCATGTATCATTCCCAAACATGATCCATTCTAGGGTCGTCAATCCTAGTTAATATCAGACGATGGTGTGTTTTCTAGGTCACTGCAGAGGCTGTCAGGGCTGTTACGCACAAAGGTTACACCACTCCCCCATCACCCCTTAAACGATTCATCACAATACAGAAACAGGCCTAGTTCATACTTTATATACCGTGGCGAACCCTAAGGAGCACTGCGATTTCAGAGTATGCTCGCGGTCACTACAAAGGGCTGTCAGGGCTGTTACGCACAAAGGTTGCACCGCTCCCCTATCACCTTATCAATGTAGGCCGACAGCACGAATATAGTGTCCTATACCACCATAATCGGCTCACGAGTTTGGTTGTTCACTGGTCACTACGGGGAGGCATGTGGCCCCAGCGTAGGCCGACAGCTCGACCACAGTGTCCCATACCACCATGCCCGGCTCATGAGTCTTAGCGGATCAAGGTACCATGGTTAACAGGATTCTCACTGGTAAGTTTGGTACCCTAGGTTCAAGCATTAGCGACCAAACATGGTGAACATACATAAGAAACACGGGTTACTTGACGTGCTCGGCTAGCTCGAGCGCACAACAAGTTGAGCGATATGAAGCGCAGAAGCATCTCGTGTGACCAACCACTATCGCCAACCGAAGTACGACACGGGTTCGCCAAACACATCATGTGTGGCGAGATGAATCTCAACCACAATTTCAAGTCTGGTACCAGATGTCTGGACTATGGACATAGTCTCAAGCCCAATCAATTTCCAACCATAGCATGTGAAGTAAAGCATGATAAACAAAGTAATTCAAGCACACTAGCAATCATGTCATAAAGCATGTTATGAAACAAGTTACAAAGCATATTAAAAGGCATGTTATGGAGCGCAATACAAATGGGGATATAAATACATATGTTTCATAAGTGAGTGGTTAGAGTAAACAACCACATGGAGGGTATCATACGTGACTCTAAGGTAGTTGAGAACCCCATCTCAACACCTACCTAAAGCACTAACACTTAAGCACTTACACTCACAAGCAATTTCACAAACACTTAGAGTGCACTATTTCAACATACATGACATATGTTAGAGGAATGTGTATTAGGGCTGTTCTTTTACCAAACTAATATTTTATACGTATATATCATATTCATACAGCAAATAATCATGACAATCACATCGCCAAAATTTATACGTATGGGGTATTTTCTATGATACACAATTTCAACATACATAGTGTATACAAAGGAACATGTATTACGGCGATTCCTTTCGCCAAACAGGTATTTTATCCATATACTATATAATCATACAACAATTAATCATGGCAAACACATTTCCATAATGTATACGTATACGGTATTTCTACGTATACCTAGAGTATGTAAAATTCCATATTTTGCATCTTTAACCGAAATAGGAAACGGAAAGCACTTTGTACATGTGCAATTACATGCAGATCATGAATCTATCATTATCTGACATTGAAAGCGTTGAAAACCGTAACCTATACACCTAAAGTCCTCACCTTGCACCTTGGAATCACCACAAATCAGTAAGGTTCGAAGGGATTCCGTATTCGGCAGTTTTATCGCCTAGAGAGTGAAACCGGTTAGCTATTTCATAACCTATAACCTTCACTCACCCAAACAGATCTAGGGTTAGGGTTTCTCACTTTAAAATGGAGTTGGTATTGCTGGGAAAGCGTCTAGGAAGAGGTGGTGCAGCCCGTATGGTGATCGAAAGCACTAGGAGGAAGATGCTCTCACAACTCTTAAGCTTTCTCTCCTTTTTTTTCTCTCTCCTTAGGGTTTTATCCCAAATTCGTATGGCTGTGAGAGGGGCTGTTCTAAGGCCCTTATATAGCCTAAAAACTTTCCGGATTAAACTTATGTTCAAGGTTTACTTACATTGTAAGCAAATCGGCGTTGTTCCAGCTCAAAAGAGGGTTTCTGGCGGCCCTCCTTGAGCCAAACGTCAGACTTAAGCTCACAACTCATGGATCTATGTGGGATTATGTTTTTGTCTCGGTTGGATTCCCAGATCACGCGTGGCGGACCATTTTCAGTTCAACGGTCAGTTGGCCACGATCCAAAATTCCAAGTACATGTAAATGTTTCCTGAAAATTTTCCTGATCCGAGGGTGTAATTTGGTCTGATTCTGATGGTCTGGTTGCTTAATACTGATCCGCAAGCGAGTGGTGCCAGATCACTATTCAAGATATTTATTTTGTAAAAAAAACAATGGTTTTCACACTCCCTCGCTCCGGACTCGAGCGAATGGCCGTGGGACATCGTCTGGACTTGATTTTCGAGATGGTTGTCAAGCCCAGCGAGGCGGTCCTAGTTCCTTAACTTTGTGTTCATCGGACTTCCGATGTGCGGTCTAGACCTGATACGGAGTTTCGATTCATTCCCGAGAGCAGTCGGGTAATGAGTTTGATCCTAAACTTTAGGGTAACGTAGAGTCAATGATTTTACAAGTTTTGGGTCTTGCAAATCGTATTTAAAGTGATTCCAACGGATTTCATGGCTAATCGAGTTTAGCACTTAGTTAACTTTGTTAAATTTCTAAAGGATTTAATCCTAAATGATTTCTGGTCGAGGTGGTACTCGAGCCATAATACGGAAATTTACGGGTCGTTACAGTTTGAGAGGCCTCTCATGGGTTGTTTACGCTTGTATATATTTTGTAGGCTAAAAGAAGACTGTGCTTATGGGAAGATGTTATTGGTAGATATATGCCTAGGTGCATAGGTCGATCCAATAGTACATAGCGCTTGGCATTAAGGTTTCCATTATGAAGCTCCCAACACATGGTGCAAAAGCCTCTCCCTTCATTGGGGCCCCCAACACATGGCACAGAGCCATCCCAATAAAGGGCTGGAAGGTTCAAATAAGTGAGGGTTACCTTATGAGTGTCTATGCCTGAAGGTTTTAAAAATTGAATCATATTCAGTCCCCCCTGCTCACGTTGTAATATCCTCTCTTTAATGAGTGTCGAGGGTATTTATAGTACGTGGGCCTTGTTGATGACAAAATCCGGATCACCCTCCACTTCGCGCGGTGCACCTTCGAGGAACCCTGGCCCTACACAACGGGTTAGCAAAGGAGACCCTGGCTAAGCCGGGGGACCCTTCGATGCCTAAGTCAGGTCAAGGAAATCTGGGTCTAAGTTGAAGTATAGAGAGAGAGAGTGCAAAATGTTGCGTACCTATAGTAATGGAGTCTCATTGTATTTATAGCTGACTATGGGACGGTCTGGGTCCGTTAATCTCGGTACGATTCGCTCAATCAGCGAGATACTATGATCATGGAGATACGGCCCGTAATCCGGAGATCGTGTAACGTATCGTGTGTATTTGCGAGCGAAACAGTCGGTTATGTCTTCTTAAGGTAGTTTCCTAGTTTGGCGCATGATGCACCCACATTTTGCCCCGGCCTCGGCTCGAGAAATCTTTCTTCGGACGAAGATGAAGATGAGGACAAGGACGAGCCCTCGGCTTGGATGACCTTCTTCAGATGAAGATGAGGACGAGGACGAGCCGCCTGCTCGGATGACCTTCTTCAAATGAAGATGAGGACGGGGACGAACCGCCTGCTCGGATGACCTTCTTCAGATGAAGATGAGGACGAGGACGATCCCCTGGCTCGGATGGCCTTCTTCAGATGAAGATGAAGATGAGGACGAGGCCCCGGCTCGACCATCCTTCTTTGGTGAAAGCTCGCCTTGTCCGGCCTAGGGTCGTCGTCTAGAGATCCGTCCGCGGCTGATGTGATGTTCTCTTTCCGAGGCCCTATCGCTGATCTGTCAGGTGCTTATTCTGTCAGGAGTCCGAGCCAAGCTTTGGTCTAGATGGAGTGGGACTGAGTTTCATTTATCTGTTATGCTTTTTGGAGGTCTTCCTTCCGAGCTCCGAATCAAGTGGCAGATCCGTCCTGTCGAGTTGAGTTTTCCCGCAACTGGTGCGAGTGGTTATGTTGTTCATATCGGGTTGGTCAGTAGAGGATCGGCTCGAAGTATTTGGTTGAGGGCTATACTATTCGTTCCGGTCTCAGATCAATCCGAACCGATCGTTAGTTTCGGAGTGGGAGCACCACCATGAATCTTCCCTTTTCAGTAATGTTCATTGTTTCGGATACTTGTGTATCCGAACGGATTAAAAAGATGTCGGTCCTCGGGATTGTAAGGGACTCGGATCTTCCCATAACAGGCCTAATATTCATGGTGCCCGTAGCCATGCTCTTTGTGCTTGCCTTGGCAGTCTATTGTGAAAAGGTCTCTTTATTAGGTACAAAGCCTTCTATTGGTTTTCCACCTCCTCAGTACGACTTGAAGAGAAATCCTATCTTGGAGGATAGGTATTGACGATTTAATTGCTCTTATCGTGATCGATCGTGCAAAGATAATATCTTGAATCATCCCATGTTTAGATTAAATTTGAAGTTTGACGTGATCTCAAAAAATCCTTCAAGACATTATGTAATACTTTTTTATAAAAATATATTCAATTTCACTATACATGAGTAAAAAACCATCACCTACTATGCTAAATGTCCAAGCCATGAAAATGACAAGCCCCACTATGAGGATCAGATGGCACAAAAATTAGGTTTGTCTACTCATTGTGTGAGCCGCACATTAAAAAATAATAATAATAATAAAAATCAATATATGGTCAATGGCCTTACTCAATCCAAGTGTGACCTACCTAATGAATGGATTACCTAATTTTTGACACATGTGATATTCATGGTGGAGCTTATATTTTAAATAGATTAGATATCCAACAACAATGGCAAGAAGCTAAGTTAACTAACAATAAGCTTATATTATATTAATTAGTTCGTTATCCAAAGGTCTGACCAGTTTAGTGTGTAGGCATGTTGCCGGCCATTTTTTAAACCCATTCAATCCTACTCATATGAACCTCACAAATGTGTAGCTGTCAAATTTCTACTATAATACTACCTAAGTAGCATTTGGCCAATTTTGCCCGGCAATGACTTTCAGAGAGGGGCACTAACTATTGAGTTTAAAATGAAAATGAAATGTGATCCTTTTAATTAAGGACATTTTTATTATTTCATTCTTTCATGCATGTAGCCTGCTCCACATTCGTGTTTAACCTCATAGATGACATAGATTAGGAATGCCTACCGTGATGATTGTGTGACATTTGCTCAATCTATATATTTATTTAGTTGGCTCTTGTTGTCAGTCCAAAAATATAATAGATGTAAAACACGAGTGGACCACAACATTAGATAAAGTGAAATCAAATAGTTCTTTTCTCTTGCTTTTCTCATCCATCCCTTTTGACCTCCACATCTCCCTCCTTTCCTTTCTCCCCTTATCTCGTTCATTTGCTTTGTATGTGCAGTACTTCCTACTTTGTATTAACCTTAAAAACTGTGATAAATTCAAGAGAGGAAATGGATACCATTGCCTATGGTCCAAATCTAAATGTATAAATGCCATTGCTCATGGTTCTAGATCCAATCCATTCATCAGATGGATATGACTATTTCTCCCTGCTTGATGTAGAGTGAGTCGCGGACAGTTTCATGACCAAGATGGATCAGAAAAGGCCCGATCGACGACAGAAGTGATCCGGACTGTCGGACCTTAGATCGAGCATATCTCACAATCCGAAATGAGTTATCGAGCGTAAAATATATGATTTTGGGGTAGAACGAGCTACTTTAGCTAACCAACCCCGCCAACCCAGAATTGCGAAATACCCCTGGATCGACAGTTGTTTCTTTGTTTTAATTTTGTTTTTACTATAAATAGTAAGTTTTAGTTTGATTATAACTCTTCATCCGTCGGGCTTTAGGAGTTGCGTCCAACGTAAAAAGAGCTTACAATAATTAGGAGAACGGTTTTGTGAAGCCAAATAGGGCACTTACTATTTTTGGCCGAAAACCTTGCGCACTAGTAGACATCACGACCGTCTATAAATAGTAAGTCTACTATTTATAGTAAGTTGCGAATTCTAGGAGTTTTAGTTGTAGTTTGCTTCTGATTTCTCTCTCATTGCTTGGTATTCCTATTTAAAAGGTTGTGAACTCGTTTATTTCATCGATTAATCAATTTCAAATTTTATTAGGATTTATTTCTATTTTCTTGCTTCTTTCCTCGCGGATTCAAGAAGTCTATGTGATGTGTCCAAAGAAGCTCCATGGATTCGGAGTACATATCCTTGAGGAAGATGGTGATCGACCTCATCACGTTCATCCCTGCGTCGCTGCTAAATGGATCAGATTTTTTTTTGACCTGATGGACGGTTTGGACATTACACCTATTGGGCACCCTAGCATATATATAATGCAGTCTACATGACTTGTCCTGAGTCGTTGGCACACATCACTACTGGTATCTACACCCAAAACATGCATATATTCTCTCTATTTAGAAGGTGGGACATTGTCTGATAATGGTGGGCCTCTACCTTTGCATGGAACGTTTGCAGACAGTGCAAAAGGACTGAAAAGTGTCTTCTACTTGGAAGTTAGTGGTGAGTTATTTGATACTCTGGCAGGGTAGGATACTTGATGCTCTAGCAATTATATGCATGGTGTTCAATAATTAAACTGATGTCACCCACTGTCAATAATTCAGTCCCAAAATCATATTCGTTGAAGTAGGACCATTAGATATTTTTCATTTTTTAGCTGTTTATTAAATGTCCACTGATCTGATAGTCAGATATTCAAATAAGAATAATTTTTGGTCCATGATACATCTAAACTAGAACCCATAATTTGGAGAGATTAATTTAAATTACTTAAATGCCTTGTTTGCAATTTCTAAGTGCATGCGTATCGTGCATCACGCCCCGGCCCTGCCAGAGTTTTAAAGTTTTTCTCATTTCCAACACAGGCCCAGTACGGACGCAGATATCCTGGAAAGGCTTTCTCAGGAAGTTCCTGCCCGGGTTGCTAAGTGGGGCCCACCGTGATGCTTTTAATAAATCCACTCCGTTCATCTGTTTTTCCGGATCATTTTACGACAAGAGATTAAAAGTCAGGTGGACCCAAAACTCAAGCAGCCATACAGAAGGGAAAACTAGGGAAAGAGTTTCCAACCGTTGAAATCTTCATGGGCTCCGTATTCCATCCAAACCGTTTCTAAGGTAATTCCTACTCTAGTACTAGTCAGCCGGATGGGAATGCAAATGCATGTTGGGAACCGTAGAAGAGGTGTGTCCCACCATGAATAGGCCATGGCTTATGAGTTGTCACAGATCATCCTGCCCAATGGGTCATTGTACAGATAATATCATACGATGATCAATAGTTTAAAATCAAGTCCACTTTTTCAATGGTTAGGATAATATTTTATGAAAAATGGACCGTCCATGGTCTATTCATGGTGGGCCTACCTGCTGAGCTGGCTCCTACACTGATCCATGTGGCTCAGATGGTAGATTACAGTTCCAGTAGAGTGGTCCAAAGACTACCTTCCTTTTTCCCTATTCTTGATAATGGAAAGATTCCAAATAATTAGCTTCCATGCACATTCATACATCCACTGTTTGGGAATTTTAGGTTTTGGTTCTCATGTTTCAATATAATGAGAAAATTCCAACCAACTCCCTTTCATAGAGGTTCTTCTGTCCAACTTTCCATATGGCACTCACATGCCTTGAAGACTTATGTTCGGGTGGGCCCCACCCAAAGACATACCACATCATGGAGAACGATGGATGGAACAGAGGAAATAGATCTGTGGTGGATATAGCCCAATGAACTGGGAGCGGATTAGGTATGGCCTCGGCTTCATCTGACACGGTGCAGCCTTGACTGTGGGTCCCACCTTGATGTATATATCGTATATCCACACTGTCCATCCGTTTTTACAGAACATTTTAAATCAAAATAGAAAAAATAAAGCAGATTGAAATATCTGGTGAACCACACCAGAGAAAAAAGTGGTGATTGAAATTCCACCATTAAAACTTTCTGGGTCCCATTGTAATGCTCACATTAATGTTTATTGGCCATCCAACCTTTTGATAATGTTTAAAAAACTTTGATGAATGGAAAAAAGATGGATTTAAGCTTAATTGAAAATTTTTGTGGCCTACAATAAGTTTTTCATGATCAGCCACCACTACTTCCTGTGGTGTGGTTGACTTAGATTTTTATTGAATTAGTTGTCGGTACTATGATAAAATGTACTTCCAGAACGGATGGACGGTGTGGATATACAATACATGAATTAAGATGGGATTCACGGTCAAGGCTGCACGGTGTTGTGTGAGGCCGGGTCCGCACTTAATCCGTTCCCTGTGAAGTAGGGTACAGACGAAATTCTACGCTAATTCGCGAATCTGTGATTATCAGGTGAGGTGCCATCATCCAATACAAATGTACCACATTTGAGAAAGATCCGGACCGTCCATCAGGCCAAACCCACAAGTATTGTGGCTTGACCTAAACCTTAGGCCGGTGACTCATCTTCTCCACTAACCATATGTAGAAAAAAAAACAGAAGGACCATACGTGTATTGGCTGGAACAACGAGGACTCATCTGTTGTGGATTTTTGATAAGAGCACAATAACGATTGGGCCCACCTAATCAATGGAATGGATCTCACGTATATATGCCACGTTTGCACTTAATGTGTATGGATGAAGATGCGCGAGTGGGCCTAGCAATCCTAAAGGACAGAAGAGTCAACGAGGAACATGGCAATGGTCTCAATTGCAACTGCCCTGCCAACAAAAATTTGAAAGAGACTCGTTTGTTTGAATGTATTTGACTGACTCTATCTGCATCACTCTCGTCCATTCATTGTATCAGTCATTTATCAACCACCACACTCTCTTCATTTTGAAGGAGAGAGATTTTAAATTTTCAAAATGAGAACTGATCACGTACAGGACCCTGTACTATTATTAGTGGTACATGGCTTTTATATTCATTGGATTCATTAATTAGGGAGATATTGGATCCAACGGTTAAAAACAGCCGTGCGTACATGTTGGTTAAAAATATTACGATGGTTGGATCTGCTTCTATTTTGGGCTCATGCCTTAAAATGATTTCGCAAAATTGGAGAACGGCATGATTTTAAAATAAATATATTAAGGTGGGCCAACGGTAAGGGCTGGACCAAAAAAAGAAGCATATCCAAACCTCAACTGGACTACATCCTAGGAAAATTTGTGAATTAAATGCCTACCGTTGAAAACTTCCTGAGGCCACAGTTGTTTTGGATCAGGTTGATATTTTTGTTTTCCCTTCGTCCATGGCTGTGTGAGGTGAATAATTTGGATGAAAAAATAAAAAAAACATCATTGTGGTTCCTAGAAAGGTTTTAATCGTTGGATGTCATTATCATCTATTTCCTGTGTTGTGGTCCACTTGAGCTTGGGATATGCTTCAATTTTAGGCTAATGCCTTAAAATGAACTGTAAAAATGATGGATGGCGTGGATAAGACACATAGACCCACAGTGGGTCCCACAGGGTTAACTAAGTAGGCAGTCTATGTCTGGTGGGGAGGCATGGTTGTCCTGGGTTGATCAAACCAGTAGGGTGCGCCAACGGGTTGATCATGGTCGTTTGGAGGGCCTGGGCCACACCCATATCCAACTGGGAGGGAATGGACCATCTGTTAGCGTTGGATTGGAGCAAGTGCAATCTTAGCCGTTGGATCACATGGGCAGGTGCGTGGCTGTTGAGTTTGACCAAATACACATATTTCAAGAGTTCAAAATAGACCCGTATAGTGTCTGCAAAAACCCAGCCTCAGGTCATCTAGGATCATTACGATTTACTATATATATATATCCATGGTTGTCCTCTCAGGTCCATCTCACTTATCCATTAATTAGCCCCCCTGAAATTACCCCACCATGATGCTTGTGTTCCATCCACACTGTTCATCCATTTTGTCAGCTCAATTTACCACATGAGCCTAAAAATGAGGCAGATCAAAATCTCAGGCCGACCACACCAGGGGAAACAATTTATGTTTTCCCTTCATCTAGGTCTTTGTGACATAAGCAATAGGTTGGATGACAAAATAAACATTACAGTAGGCCTCAGGAAGTTTTTAACAGTAGCTATTCAATCACCACTCACCACTGTTTCCACTTAATATTAGGTTTTCCCTCATTTTTAAGTTAATGTCTTAAAATAATTATCCAAAATGGAGTAGTCTTGAAAGTAGAATTAATGTTAACTCTCTTGTAAACTAATTTCCTCATTAGTAGTGGGAAAATATAGCTTTAAAGCCACCAAGGACTTATTGATTTTCCAATTTTGTGTGTAATTATAAATAATTGAGTTATTATCATCTCTAGAAGGTGTTTGTTAATATAGAAATTACAGAACAAAAATCGATATTTAAATGTAATAAAAAATAATAAATATTATAATCTTTTATTGTAAAACTATCATGGCGGTTCGAAATACACTTATCGATACGAAATTACCTGCACAAGAAATCACTACCCATTTGTAGCTAATACACTGCCTTTTAGCAGTGTGGTCCACTTGATCTTTGGATCTGTTTTATTTTTTGGTTCAAGCCTTACCATGAGATCGCCAAATAAACTGACGGTTTGGATATAACACATACCTCATGATGGGACTTACAGAACTTGGTGACGTCAAGACACCAGCCAAGTAGGTGGTGTGTGGTACAGCAGCCAATCCGCTTCCGTTTCTAAACGTCCATAGCTGGATTTACCGTACATGGATGATGATGAGATTCATCCAATTCCCAAAGTGTGGTTAGATGGAATAGCTACACGCCAAAGACAATCAAAGCTCACATCCGATTAATCAGGAGAACACTCTCACACACTTAACTGCAATTACAGCCATCAATGGTGTGGGCCTACATCTGTGATAGGTCTCTTTGGCAAGTCCTATTCAAAAGTTTCATTTTGCATGCATGACCCCACCACATTGATAGCCATAAATACCGTAGATTTCATCTATACTATGTCGTGGACACTATTTAAATCTACAACTGTCAGTTGACTTCACAGCCCCAAAATTTCGTTGGGCCAACATCAGCCAGGCTTGTGCTGCACATCTAATCCATTGACCTAGTCCAGGTATAAAGTAAGGCCTAGTAGATAAGTGGTCCTGACCGATTTGGCTTTGGCTTTACGTTGGGCCACATAGGCTATATTTCAGTTTCAAAACGAATGGGTGAGACTCAGGCTTATCTGGGCTTGGTCCAAGTGAGGATTGTTGGCAGCCCTATTTTCAGTCCTTATGTGTTAACCATGCAATGCTACTCGTGGTTAGGAGTGCACACGGTTTGGTTCCATTTGGTTCTGGGCTGAAACTGGAACCGAACTGTTCCCAATGGTTCTAGCAAAACTAGAACCAAAACCGTACTGTTTGCACCCTAGAACTGAATCGAACCCGACTGTAAAAAACCAGTTCGGTTCCGATTCAGTTCTATGGTTCTGGGCTTTTTAAAATCCAATCCAATTACATGGTTTGTTTTTATAATCCAGCTTAATTACATGGTTTTTTTTTAATATATAAACCAGTCTAATTGTGCAGTTCTTGAGAGACAAAGAGAACACCAAAGAGGGAGAGAATAAAGAAAGAGTAGGATTTATTTACTTTAAAAAAAAAAAAAAACTTTTTATGTTTAAAAAAAAAAAAAATTTATTTAATGACTGAGAGTCCGGTTCTAAGTTCGGATCCAAGATTCGGTTCTACGGTCTGGTTTATGGTCCGGTTCAGTTCTACATAACCCCAAACTGAGAACCGAACCAAATTAACTAGTTCTTTGATTTTCGAAACTGGACCGATGCACATGAGAACCGGACCAAACTCTGCGGTCTGGTCGATTCCGGTCCGGTCTACCGGTACCACCGTTCCGTATGCACACCACCTACTCGTGGTCACCAAACCCAGAAGCCTCAAACATGATAACTGAAAGATGTGTGCAAGATCTAGGACGTCTTAAGTAGGGACCCACCTTTAGTGTGCCCTAGTCCTACAATTAGGCTGGGCCTCATCATATGAGATATGTATATGAAAATGAATAGATGGTAAGAAACAAACAAAATTATCTGAGTTCCACTTTGTGTGGCCCACCTGAACTGTGAAATGGCCTTACCATTAAAGGTGGGCCCACCTGATGCATGGTGGAATCTTGCAACACATGCCACTTTGGCAAGTGTTTGGTTTGTGGGTTTGCCTCTTTTCTCTTGGGATAAATTGCAACCTGAGTTCAAGTCATCGCAATGGACTGGATCGCAACTGCGAGTCTTGCGCTGGGCTGTTCCCGAGCCCAGCTCGCTTTTGGTTGCATTGGGCTGAAACTAGATTAATGTGGATTGGAACTGTCTAAGTTATAAGCCCGTAGCTAACTGGGCTGAATGGTGTAAATGGACTTAGCTGGGCTAGACCAGATGATACTTCTCCAAGCGTGGCACATGAGTTTCATATCCTGCTCGAGTCCTATGCATACCTCTACGCCGAGCCCTACGTCGAACGCATGCTGAAGGCCAACTCACAGGCCTTATAGCCTCAGTACAAATCCATCCCAAAGCAGGTTGGACATGGGCCAGAAAACAAGTAGTGCAGCCCGACTTCATGAGTAGACTTCATTCATGGTGTAGAAAGGTCCGATTTTGGCCCAACTCATTTAAGGATTGGGATGGGCTTAGGCTTGTCTTTCAGGTGATGGGTTTGGTCTGGACCCGCGTAGGCCCACCTCCAGACCGTATGGTTAACCCTGGCAAGGGATGTGAGAAGTAAGAATGGAGGCTGGAAATACCATTTCCTTAGGGAGGCCGGTTGTTGTACAACTTTTGTAGGAATTGCTTATTCTACAAGTAGCGTGTGGGGCCCAGCGTGATGTGGTCATCACATCTACTCATCATGTGTGTGCCCTCGTATCTCCTTTGATCCCAAGTGTTGGGTGATCGCAGAAGTACACAGAAATGAATCAAGCAAAATATTACAATCACACAATCAAGCCCATGTAATCACAAACACTGAATTTAAGGTGGAAAAATTCTTTCAGGAAAAACCATGATACAAAGCGACAAATATGCACTATGAAAGCAAAAAATTACTTGCTCGAATGGTAATATATTCGAACAAGTAATTTTCTGCTTTTATAGTGCATATATGTTGCCGAGCGCCATTGTTTTTTTTCCGAAAGTGCTTTTCGGAATTAAATTCAGAGAGTTTGTGATTGGGCTTGATTGTGTGGTTGGACTACTTTGTTTGATTCATCTTTGTATGCTTCTGCGGTCACCCAACACTAGGGATGACCTAAAACTGAGGTGGGCTGCACAATGGTGGGGCATCCGCATCCCATCTGTTCCAGTGGTGTAGCCCACCTGTATTTTGTATCGGCCAGATGGGTTATAGGGTGAACTTTAAGGGGCCTTCGTTATGGACCGAGTAGATGTGGACCCTACATTATGGTAGGCCCCACAGACTGTTGTACAATAAGCTTATTCTACAAACGTCGCAGAGGAACCGTCCTATTGCGTGGGATATAACAAGGAGGTTTGCTTGGGAGGTTCTCTCAAATTGTCCTTTCGCATGATCAGACGTTCATCTACCATGGTGATGGCCAGAAACATCCCTTACATAGAATCCAGAACATGGACGGTTCGGATCATAAGACCATCTTATCATATTGCGCAAATGGAGCGACAGATGCCGTTCAAACAATTATGGAGTGTGGCCCACCATGGACAGCCGACTCTACCAAATAAAAGAGATGTTGGAGAGTTTTGGCCATCCAACGAATGGATTTCCTCTCTCTCTCTCTCTGAATGTGGACTTTCCACTTTTCTGTTTTAAACCGTCCGTTTGAAGGCTGCCGTGGATTATGTGTAGATTGTTCAACCTATCAAAAAGAAAGATATTTTGGTAGTGGATTGCCGGTGACGGGAGCGGATTAGGTGTTACCCTTGCCGTGGGGGCCATCTTAATGATATGTTGTATATCCATGCGGTCCATCCGTTTTTCTGGACCATTTTAGAACGTGTTCCCAAAAATAAAGCAGATCCAAATCTCAGGTGGACCATGCCACAGGAAAATGTAGTCATTGAATGCTCACCATTAAAATTCATTGATAAGGTCAAATAGAAACGGATGAAGGAAAAATATAAAGATTAGTTGATCCAAAACTTTTGTGGCCCACAAAAAGCTTTAGTTATTCACCACAATTTCATTGGTGGGGTCCAACTAAGATTTGTATAACTTAGGTTTTGGGATCACGTCTTAAAATGATATGACAAAGCTGATGGACGGAATGGATATATTGAATCTTTATCAAGGTGGGCCCTACATGATAAGGGTGTTACCCGGGTAACACGTTATCCGCTCTCGCCTGGGACCTGGGGCACAAAGATATTCCTGAGCCCGGGCCGTGTGGGCCTGAGCTGTTTTAAAAGACCATAATAGGAAAATCACGAAGATTTAAAACTCGTGTGAGCCATACCACATGAAACAGTGGGGATTGAATGCCTGTGGGCGGCAGAAGTTTTCTTTCAGGATGATATTTGTGCTTAATTACAACTGATCTGAGTAGTAATAGCCCTGTAAATGGATTGGATGGCATGTAAACAGCATAGTCAGTGTGATGGGTAAAAATGGTTTGACCACCCATGGGGTTAGCTAGCTCGGACTCACAGCACTTGCTTCTAGACTGAGGAGCTTCTAAACCACCGTCTCAAATTGTTCTAGGAAGAGTATGCGCCGAACTTCCAAGCCTAGGCTTCAGCACCATACATTTCCAAGTTTCAACCAAGCTTATTTGATTTCTAAGGAATGTCTGAACCTATATGACCAGAAAATGATCGAAAGACTAATCGGCTCGACGAGATCAAAGAGATATGCTCGTCGAGAACAATAAGTATCACCGAGGAGATGGGTCTGCTCCCTATGCCAAGCATAGATAGACCAATGAATTGATCAGTCGACTGATGACGATCAACGCAAAAATTCACTCCGAGATGACCATGGAGATCAGCCCAATTAATTGATGGCTTGGCTCAGCTTGGCCTCACTCTGATTGATCAAGAGCTTGGCTTAGGTCAACATCAACACTTATCTGATCATGGGCATGACTCGGGTCGGCCCCGATCATCCATTGCATGATTCTGGGGTTAACCATGTCAACGCTTATCACCTATGCAAATTCTGTGTAACAGTTGGGAAACTTACACCTAAAATCAAGAACCATCTCTAGCCCACCTATACTATAAATAAGAGGCTCGTCTACACGAAAAGGTACATAGAATCTTTGACCCAAAACTCTTCCATACTACCTGACCCAGATTCCTAACCTAACTTTAGTATCAGAGGGTATCCTGCTCTAGTCAGGGTCTCATTTGTCTTATTCCTGTGCAGGTACTCGAAGGTCTGAAAAAGTTTGACTGGATTTTTACATCGATAGTTAGCTCTATGATATTTTTAACAGTGTACGTCTCCAATTCCGTTGTTTCGACTGATGTGCCCCACCGGAATTTTCGATCTACTTGATTTTTAAACTCCGATCGTAGTCTTTCAAAATAGATGAATGGAGTGGCTTTACCACGGACATCTCTGTGGGCCGCACACAGCCCCGGGCATAGGAATATCTCTATGCCCGGGTAACAGACAATCCGCATATATTTTGCACTGTAGGGCATCTACGGAATGGCCCGCTGGATGAACGGTTTTGTCGTGGGTTGAACCTCATAAACAACAATTACCAACAAACCCCATCACACCTCCACGGTCAGAGTGTATTAGGTGATGCCCTGGTAACAGCTTAGTGGGTGAGGCCCCCACCAGGGACGGGCTCTGTGGGGCTACATTAATGTATGTGTTTTATTCACACCACCGATTCATTTTAATATATGATTTTAATGCATGAGCCCAGATAAAAGGTAGATGTAAGGCTCAAGTGAGCTACACTTAGAAAAAAAATAGCCCAGATAAAAGGTAGATGTAAGGCGCAGGTGAGCTACACTTAGGGAAAAAAAAAAGGGATTGAACGTTTACCATTGAAAACTTTTGGAAAGGCTAAAGAAGTTTTATATTTTTGCTAAGGACCCATCGTAGTGGTTATGTTCCATCTAATCCATTCATCGGATATGCCTCATCGGGGTGAAAGAATTACACAAAACCACAGGATTCCAAAACTCAGGTGGGCCATACCACGTAGATTCTTTTGGAGTGGCCTACCTATGTGTCGAATCTTCCTGATTTTTGCGATCAAGCTCCAAAAGGGTTGGTATACGTGATGGACGGCGTGGATTTCCCAAGTTAGTGAAATAAATATCATACGCGTGTGTAATAAAGCTCAGGCACACGCCATACATGTGCCAGCATGACATGATAGGTCTGAGATACAATCAATCCACCAGAACGGCATCACTAGCCCTAGCCTTTTGAATCAGCTTGATCCACTGATCAGGTGGGCCCCAGTTTGCAAAATAAAAAATGTAGGGGCTTTGAAAATCTTGGCTGAAGTTTTCAAACCTATATAGAATAAGTCAGATGCATGCTCTGATGTCGACTTATTCGATAGCCACAAGGCCATCAAACCCCACTCACAAGGGGTTCGTTTTGCGTGGCGATTCAGGATCCAGCGTCTGTCCCTACCCACTGGGGGCCACATGCTGAGATGGAAAAATGATTTTAACTGTCCATATTCTTATTCATAAGCTATCGATTCATCATCAAGCTTCGATAATGATCCTAATCTTTGATTTCTAGAATTTGATGGTCCATTGAAAATTTTCTGTTTATTGTCTTAATTCGATGGTCAAAGTCATACTTTCATCAAAATTAGCCGTATTACATATTTCCCACGAAATGGACAGTTCGGATGGTTGAAACACTCAGCATGTGGACCCCAGTATTTAGCGATACACAATCAACAGTTAGTCGCGACAGAGGCAAAACATACCCCAACAGCATAATAGAATAACATTTGTACAAGATCTCCTATTAAGATCGTGGGGGGCTGTGTCGGCCACAGAAAATCCTGGTCAAAAGTACGTGAGAAGTAGCCAAAATATCGGGAGATGAGTCACACGCCGAGATTTGGATGTTTTACAATGGAGTGCGCGTGTGGCACCTTGCCATTCACGCGCTGTCAAACGTGCCAATAAGTACACGTGTTTTAATATCCGATCCCTCCATATGGTCGGGCACATTGAATAAGATCATTCACATTAAAATTCAGTCTATTTCACTCTTCGGGTGGACCACGAGCTAAAAAATAAACTGATGGTTAGAACAGTGTTTCCTAGTCGTCTATTTCTTCTGTATGTTGTGGCTCAACTCAGACTGAAGTGACCTGTTTTTAGGCCGGAATATGTAAAGACTATAGGCCACCTGATGGAAACCACTGGTCATGAACACATGTGCCATATTGGCACGTTCGCATCCACGTGGATTGAAGACATTATAAGGTCTTCAGGCATTGAGAGTTGATAGCGTTCTGACGCATTCCAGTCTCTACAAGTGGGCCCGTTCGGGATCTATATCGTTGATCTGATGGGTCCACACTGGATGGAATAGGAGATAAAAAAATTCCAGACTAGATGATTTACAAATCAATCTGGGCTACTGATCCGGTGTTTAAAATTGTCGTCTCCTGCAAATTGACAGTTAAAAATTAAATTGGTTTTTATCAGTGATATGTTTGGGTTATAGCCAGAAAAGTCGCACTGAGTGATCCTGACCACATGAAAGATGGAATATTGACTGTTGATCATGTGGTTGTTTGCCCACTGGCCCATTACTGTTTAAACCATCCGGATCCAGTCCACGTATCGAGCAGTTGGCATCATCTGAACTGTATTGATCGGGATCATGGATGGACAACTACCAGGATTTCCTAAATCCAAAGATCATCGAATATTTGGTCTATTCGGTATTTCTTTTATTCACCATCCATCTGCAGACCACTTATCAAAGGATACGATTTTCTTATTAAGGATATTTTATAGGGACCCATTTTCTTATTAAGGATATTTTATAGGGACCCATCCAGTATTTTTCCCATTACATCAATGGGACCAGATAACAGTGGAAAAATGAAGGAGGGAGTATACTGTGTTGGGAGACTGTGAAAGAAATTTCCAATACGATTCACATAACGATGAAGCAAACACAAACAAAACATGCACAAGTGTACGTGATTTTTTAATGAAAAACCCTTGCTGGGAAAAATCACAGCAAAAAACAACAATTCACTATAAAAAGGAAAATACAAAAAACACATGCCCTGAGAACTCCTTTGAATTTTTATAAAACCTTACCTTTTCTTCTTTAGAAACCTTAATGATGCCTTAGAATATCAGAATCCGAATTACACCCGATATCTATAATGTTACAATCAAAATAGAAAACAAATTGTACACTTACGTAGAACCGCGTGCATCATCGATCTATGCATCGATCGAGCTCGAATATGCACAAAAGTGTTCAGAGAGTTAATTGGGTTTTTTAGAATTTTGTTGATCGATCAACTCGATAGTTCGATCAATTGAGACTGTCCGAAGTTGTTCGGAAACCAATCTGTATAATTTGAAGTTCACTCGATTAATTGACTAGGCTGGGTGGTTGATTGATCGAACTCTTATTTCATGTACAAATTTAATATATCTCATAACACATGTATGTAAAATTGAACATCATATGACCTTAATATTTTTACTAGTTTTTAGACATTGTACATCGGTATATGATTAAGTAAGAGGAAAACACTTACGTACCTGGCCTAAGGTACCTAATTGGTGGGGGTGGATTAGATATTACTCGAATAACAACTTAGTGGGTGTTACCCTTATCGTGTGGGGACCACCTTGATAAATGTGTTTCATATGCATGTAGTCCATCCATTTTTTCAGCTCATTTAAGGATGTTATACCAAAACTTAAGCAGATCCAAATCTCTGATGGACCACACTACTTGAAAAAGTGGTGAATGATCATTAAAGCTTTTCGTAGGCCACTAAAATTATAGATCAAGCTAATCTTTGTATTTTCCCTTAATCCAATTCTGGTTGACCTTATCAATGGGTTGGATAACAAATAAACATTATAGATCTACTTATAGTGGGCCTTGGAAAGTTTTTAATGGTGACAATTCAATCATCATTGTTTCTTGTGGCATGGTCCACCCGAGATTTGGATATGCTTAACTTTTGGGACTATATCCTAAAACGAGCCATAAAAATGGGTGGATAGAGTGGATATACAACATATGATCAACGTAGGCCTAAAGTAAGGGTAACACCTACTATGTTGTCATTGGGTAATACATAATTCGCACCTCTAACCGATTCACTCTCTCTAATGTGGTGAAAAATAGTCAATGTGTATGAAATCCACCCCATCCATTAGGTATACCACCCTTGTTTGACATTGATCTTAAAAAAATAAGGCTAATTCTGTCACACCCCAAACTCAGAAACCGGGCTCACAAAATTTTCGATCGCCGAATCCGGCGCCGACAGCCTTCGTAGAACCCTATTCTCGACTCCCAGTGCCCATACGCCAGGTTCTGATCCTGGGATGCTACAAGGAGGATTTTCAACATCAGTTTAATTTGTAATAAGCATAACCAAAGGCATAACCCACAAACAACAACCAAAAACTCCATCACATTTCCACTATGATAAAAAACTTTATAAGTACAATGAGCATAAAGGGAAATACAATGAGAATGAACAAAAAGCTCCAAAAAGATCTGCTCTGTACTCCTGCCTTAGCGCTGCTGCGTCCCAACGTCACCTGCACGCAACGGTCGTGCATAAGCTTATATAAAGCTTAGAGGGTGGTGAAAGTTTGTGCGTAAGGTAGTAATGCAGATATGCAGTATCAGAGTAGTGCGGAACATGCTGATGAATCCATGAATACCACTAGCCATACCAAGGCTATGCAATGCAAGGCATGAATGATGTTGGCCATACCAAGGCCATGCGATGCGAGATGCAACTCAAGCATACAAATCCTCATCTATATCCACATATCAGTACAGCTCAAATCTGGGATATCACCGGGGTCTAGTACACTCTAAACCAGATTGTCGCCCCATCGCGCGCAATAAGGTTAGTGGAAGAGACCTCACTACCCGCCTGCCAATATCAGACTTGGCTCGTCGATAGCGGACCCATTCCTCGAGCTGGTCAAACTCAGCCTAGCATTGCTCCCTCCTCTCGGGCGGGTAAGGCCGCACCCCCTTCCAACTGACCATGACATAGTAGAAAGCCAGGCCTTCTGGTAATCGGCCCTCGGCGCTCATGCACCCACTCGGTCTAGTCATTGGAGCAACATCTTGGTACCATAAGGGTTTAGAAACTTTCATTCAGGGATATCTATAGCACCCCATGTAGAACAAGATTTTCGGTATCCAATCCTGCCAACCACGATATGCCTGTGGAGGCTACAACCCTGATGTCACTAGGGCGTACAGTGCCATATTACACAATGCGAATGCATGAATCACACTATCCAGTCATGCAGCAATCCTGCGCGTATCGTGAGCTCATGTGGGGCAACACCGCTTATCCGGGAGCCCCTAAACAATCTGCCCGAAAGCATATGCTATGATCAATCACTTCTCATATCAAGCATACATATGATGCGTATGATCATGAACCATGGAACTATACTAAACATATTGTATAGTAATAGATATTGTTCATAACGAAGATGGGCCTAGATGGCCTACGAGTATGGGCCTAACAATGGGCCCTAGGGAGAGTCATAATGCGGATATTCAACCAACATTATTCTTCAACGTGGACGTCAAACCAACATTGCTCTTAAGGCATGACCTGCCTAATATCAACACACAACCCATGGGGAAATCACACATTGCAATGGACCCTAAGGACACCCCGTTGGGCCTCGACCCATGGGCCTTGGATACATCAAATGGGCCACATCATATGAGCCTTATATAAATCAAGTGAGCCACATCAATGGGCCTTATGTGCATTGCAATGGGCAATAACCCCTAGGCCTTTGAGTACATCACAATGGGCCTCATAACATGGCCTTATATATCAAAGTGGGCCTCAACCACTGGCCACAAATGCATCGAATGGGCCTCATAACATGGGCATTTCATTCACATCAAAGTGGGTCTCAACTGATGGGCCACAAATAAACCAAAATGGGTCTCATACATATATCAAAGTGGGCCCACTTGAACTATAGATCTGACACATTCTTTAGCTCATGCCAACAAAAATGAGCTTTTAAGATGGTTGGACGGATTGGATGCAACCCATGCATCATGGTGGGGCCCATGAAAGCCCACCATCAGGTATGTTATATAATACATAGTATATATATATATATATATATATATAGATATATATATATATAGATATATATAAGATATAAGATATATTTACAAATATATATATAGAAATTAAAAAATATATAATATATATATATATTATATATATATATTATATATAGATATATATATATATAATATAATATAATATATATTACAAATATTATAATTAAATATTTATAATAAATATTATATATTATATATATAATATATATATATATATATATATATATATACGCACACACATAGACATGCACAGACCCACACACACGCACACGCACACACACGTACACACACATGTACTCACACACGCACACTCACGCATGCTCACGCACACGCACAGATGCCCCACCGTCCCCTGGACGGTGGGAATAAAACACATAAATCATGTGGGTCCCACGTGGGGCCCACCGTAATGTTTACCTCCCATCCAACCCGTTCATAAGGTCACGCAGACCTAGATGAAGGGTAAAAACAAATTTCAGCTTGATCCGAAACTTCTGTGGGCCCAAAAAGGGTTTCAATGGCAGACCTTCAATTCACACTGTTTTCTTTGGTGTGGGCCGCCAGAGAGCTAGATGGGCCTAATTTTTGGAGGGGCCCACCCAATGAATGGGATGGATGACACATATACATCATGGTGGGGCCCACGGCTGGAGTCGTGGGTGGCTGCCAGTCCGCCTGCAGTCCGCAGGCAGTGCAGGTGCCACCTGCGCCCTCTGCCATTTAATAGTGGCAGCAGCAGACGCTGCTGCCCTTATATTTTTTTTTAAAAAAAAAAACGTGTTTCTGCAGTTTTCCTCGTGTGGGGCCCACATCAGGTGAATCCACATCGATCGTTGGATTCCACGGCTCATGACAGACAATATGAGTCCAATATATAGGGTATTTAAGTGTATAGAGATATCAGGAAAAGTTTAAGGGTAAAAAATATTGTTTTCCCTGTTATGGCCCGCAAAATAATCAGACTGGCCTCAATTTTCGGTTCAACGCCTAAAATGAACCGAGGGATAGAATGGACGGTGCGGATTTTCTGTTCACATTAAGGTGGGGCCGGTACACATGGCCCACCTAAAAGCCAAAAAAGTACACCTCACTGTCGGTTCACACTTCAGTGAACACGTCCAGCGTCCCTGGGACGCTGGACGGACCGTGTTCTCAAAAAAACTAAGGTGGATCCCACACCAACATGGCCCACTTGATTTGGATGGATCCGATACTTGTGCTTCTCTCTCATCCGGGTGGCTTACTATTTGGATGGCCTAGATAAATAAATGGCGCCGATTATACGGCATGATCAAGGTGGGCCACACCGTTTGGGATGGATGGACAGGGTGGATGCTCCTATGCATCAAGGTGGGCCACAAGCCATCAGACACAAGAGAGAGAGAGAGAGAGAGAGAGATCGGTGAGGATGGAGGGACCCCGCCACTATGGGCCCCTCATACAAACATACATCAAGGTGGGTCCCACATATATGGACCCTTAATCAAACAAAATGAATGCAAAACAACTATCTAAGATCACCCACCTCCTTCTTCTTGCACCAAAGGCTTCCTTAGCTCCTTAGCTTCGATTCCAACGGAGGAGATGAGGTTTGGATGGTTGAGATGGGAGATGAAAGGGTAGGAAAGGGGCCACACTTGTGGCTCTCTTAAAGAAATGGGAGAGGCTTGGACGTATGGTGCTCTTGGTTGCTTGGAATGAGGTTTGAAAATGAGAGAGAGAGGTTTGTAAAAGGGAGAGAGAGATGGGTGATGTTCGATGTGGTGGTGATGGGTGTAAGAGCCACTTTTTTGACTTTTGTGGCAAATGTTGTAAGAAAAGCATGGGTGGTGTAAGAACTTTTTGACTTTGGGGGTTGCTTGGGGAAAAGTGTGAAGTGATGTGTACTTGACATGATGGGATTGATTGATGGATGATTTATGTGACCTTTTGTAGAGATTCTCTCGAAATTCGTACGCGCGACATTTTCCTCGTACCGAACGCTAGCCCACATCTCCTGGCCAGATCATCGGATTGGCGCGCGAGTCACGGCATCGGAACCGCGGCGACGGCGCGGTCGCTATGGTAAGGGTCTTGGGTTGAGTCAACTCGGGTTGACAACGTGTTAATCAGGGTCGGCGCAATCTACCAGTTAAGGGTCGAGGTTGCCAAAATTTGACCAGGAAGATCGCGAAAGTCTTCGGAATTGTACGGATTAAGACACGGGGCTTACAGATTCAATACTAAGGTGGACTGCCATAAAATTATACATAGTATGACACACCTAAGGTTTCTAATTCTGTGATATTTTCATACTTATTTTCATCCTGATGATGTACATTAGATGAATAGATTGGATGGCATATAAACACCATGGTGGCATTATATGAAACTAATGGCGAGCTTCCCATCTCAACCTTTTCCTATGGAGTGGCCTGTCTTAGTTTTTAATGATAATGATTTTTTATGTTACAGGGTAAAAACGAGGCATCATTCCTGATGAACGGAGGAATCTTATGAAAGTTTCATCCACCCAATGCGATATTATTGAAAGTTACCTACCAGAGGTACCTACCTAAGGTACGCTACACAATTTGATATAATCATCAAAATTCAAAGGGAACAGAATCAGGAGATCCAATGCCCTTTGAGGCATGAAAATTATGTGTCTCCATATTGTCTATTGTGCACATGGAACATTTGTATACTGATCCCATCCATGTATCCGACGGCCTTGTACATTGATTATCCTATCACCCTTTGGAATTCAACACCTAAGTACAAATGCTATAATCCCGAGTCGCCGAGTGTAAACTTATTAAAAACACATGTGGACGAGTTTCCACGTGCCGACATAGACCAATTAACATCCAACCATGATTAATAATCAAGGTAATTTTTAATCAGTGGCATCAAAAGTTAAACGGAGATAACTAAACCCAGAGGGGCTAATATCCAAAAGGTACAAATCCAAAAGTAGTGTCTACCTAGATGGGGGCTATACTAGTCATAATATGATCAACATATACAGGGTATACAATTACAAAAAAAAGGGATGAAACTAGAAATATATTGGGGTGCTTCGAACACACCACCATTCGGTCCTACTCCTGAATCATCTGCATATGTCAAATGGAAGGCGTTAGGCGTCAACATAGTGAAGAAATATCCCCAAGATTTTACTCAGGACATTTTAGTTGTAAAAAGCTCACCACAAATACATATTTAAAACTTTACTACTTTAAATCATGTTATCTTTTACATATATATACTAAGCATGTTACAGCTAGTATACAAATATTAAGCATGTTATACTCACATTATGTTAATAAAAGTACAATGTATGTTATGATATGCGATACATGCCCTGTCGTTGTTAAGTGTCACCTTCAACAAGTGATGTGGCTCATCACTAACATCACTCGCAAAAATATGCATGCAATGATATGTGTGCTTGCTTTAGCTAAGCTTTTATCAATCCATTTATATACGATTATATTTGGAAAGTTGGGCTACCATAATTATATCACGAGTCATTTAAACAGGATCATGTGGCTTGTTGCGGCTTGTCACGGCTCCTTGCTATAGTGTCCCTTAATCCAATTTAGGGTTCATCTCTCGATATCTATTTTAAATAATTAATTCCAAAGTTACATGCATAATGCCCTGGATATCAAATTAACATGGTAACGGTCGTTACCCAAATTCAATATAAGAATAGATGCGATGTGGATTTACCTAAACACCTAGAGATGACACAATAATTGAATCAGAAGAATTACATATATGGCAACAATGTGTACCTATTAACCAAATCTAAGGGGTCGTTTGGCACCGTGGATTGGAGGGGATTTGAAATCCCCTAGTTGTTTGGCAGCATAAAGTAACTGGGGTTTCAGGGGGTTTTAAATCCCCTCTTTGAGGGGGTTTTAAATACACGGTGAGAGCTTGGATTACACCTAAAATAATTTCAATAGTTGCAGGTGTAACATGTGTGTCACCATACTATCATTCTATTGGACACATGGCCCACTAATGATGATCAACACCTTCCAAATATTGTCCATGTAAATCAGCACTGTCCAAATATTGTCCATGTTAATCAATGATTAAAAATTGTTGGTTAGTCACTCAGACATGACCTTGTGCTTATGACCCATCTGAGACTTGGAATTTCATCATTTTCGGGCAAAGCATATATTTCAGAGTGCTTATCACAACCATTGTGTCAAAAATTACATATCTGACTAATTCAAAATATTAGAGTTGATTTAATAATTAAATTCAAACCCCTGTAAACATACCATGCATAGCTACTTTTGGGTTAAAGTTTATTCACAATCCAGGGTGCCAAACACACTAGGAGGATTTCAAATCCAGGGGGTTTCAAATCCTAAGGGTTCCGAATCCACGCTCCCAAACAGGCCCTACGGATTTACATGTCAACCAAGAGGGACACTAACATGAGCACCCAATGTACAAGGCTCGTCACCTCGACTAATACTCACTGGTCACTATGGGGGGCTCGTCACCCAGCATAGCTCAACAAATTAGACACGGTGTCCTATACCACCATGCCCGACCCATAAGTCTTTAGTAGGATCGTATCGTACTAGTGGTTACTATTGGACTCAAATTCAATGGAAATAGTAGCATTCCATATTCTATAGAGTGTTGTACAACAGTCAAACACGTGAATGATCAGCTCAACATTAAACTGATCTGATCGACCACATGTAACTCTGACGAAACCGACAATGGGTGTAAAATAGTTTATGTAGCCCTAAGTACTGTTTAATTCCGTTATTCATTTGTATGCCTCCAATTAAAGGCCAAGATTTTTCACACGCGCTCACACACCACACAAACCGGTGCACTCACACCACAATGGATGCTCCAACTAGAGCTGGGCATCGGACCGAGTCGGATCGGATTTGGTTCAACCCGATCAGGTTCGAAATTTATAGGTACGGACCCGAATCCGATCAGATTCAGGACCGGATCCGAGTCATTTAACTCGAACAAATCCTAACTCTTGCTGGCCTAAATCGATCCGAGTCTGACTCGGTCAGAAAAACCGAGTCGGATCAGATTGAGTAAGGTTCGGATAAAAACTGATGAATGGTGTGGATAAACAAAAAAAAGTTCAAAATGACCCCACATAATTTATAGGAAAAAACGGACGGCCGGTTAGCTTCTTGAAGAAGCTTTACACCACACGTATTGAAGAAGCTTTACACCACACAGACATAACTCCCAACAAGTGTATAGTGTTTGGTATTCTATGGGGCCACCATGATGTATGTGTGTCATCCATGCCGTCCATCTATTTTTATATATTATTTTATGATATGAAAAAAAAGGGAACTATATCTCAATCTTAAGTGGACCACATTACAGGAAAGGAAACAGTGTTGAATGAATTTTGACCATTAAAAACGTTTTGGGGGCAATAAAAGTTTTGTATCAAGCTTATATTTATTGTTTCCCTTCATCTGGGTCTTTATGACCAAATCTACCGATTGGATTTCAAATAAACAGTATAGTGGGCCTTCAGAGGATTTTAATGGTGAATATCCATTCATTATTGTTTTGCTATGGTGTGGCACACGTAAGATTTATTTCCCTGTACTTTTTTTTTATCAAGCCCTAAAATGACCTGTAAAAACGAATGAACGGAATGGATGAAACACATGCATCATGGTGGGGCCCACAGAGCACCGACCATCTGATGTACTTGCTCTTAGCTAGAGCCAGCTAGCCTACCTAGCTGATATAGGTACGTGTCGTGTGAAGACGAGCCTGACGCTCCTCGAGCTCCGGGTTGTACGAACGGGTGGCGGCTATGGAAGTGACGTCACCATGTTTTGTGGGCCCACTATGAGTATGTGTTGTATCCACACCGTCCATTCAGTTTGAGATATCATTTTAGACTATTAAGCAAAGAATGAGGTGGATAAAAATTTGTAGTGGACCCCACCACAACAAACAGTGGGGAGAGTGATTCCCACCGTTGAAACTATCCTACGGCCCACCATAATGTTTATTTGAAATCCAACCTGTTCAAAAGTTAAAACGTATATGAAAGAAGGGAAAACACAAATATCAGGTTGATCTAAAGCTCCTGTAGTCATGTGGCTCTTAAAAGTTTTTAATGGTGGGCGTCATTGCCCCACTGTTTTCTTTGCTGGGGTCCATTGGAGCTTTGGATTTAACTCATTCTTTGGATCTTGCCCTAAAATGATCTCTTCAAATGGATGGACGGCCTGGATACAAAACATACATCATGGTGGGCCATGTACCTTTGATCTCATTTAAGCCGTTCGTATAACTCGGAGCTCGAGGCGCGTACGTGCTCGTCTTCGCACGACACGTATGCAGCGCAGCAGCTGGTGTGACGTGAGGGACGCGGATTAGCTACAGAGGTTGGAAGCGGATTGCATACTGAGTAACCTCTGTGGGGTCCACCGTTATTTATGTATTATATCCACTCCGTTCATCCATATTAACAAATAATTTTAGGACTTGAGCCCAAAACGGAAGCATATAAAAATTTCAAGTGGACCACACCACAAGAAACAGTGTGATTGAACCTCTACCATTGAGAATTTCTTAAGAGGCGACAGAAGTTTTGAATCAAGCTGATGTTTGTGGTTTCTCTTTATCCATATTTCTGTAATCTTACCAACGTGTTGGATGACAAATAAACATTACTGTGGGCCTTCAGAAGGTTTCGACAGTGGAAATCATTATTCCACACTGTTTCTTGTGGTATGGCCCACTTGAGCTTTGGATTTACCTCAAATTTGGGATCAACCCTTAAAATTAGCAGTAAAAATTTATGGACGGTGTGGATAAACTACATACATTCATAGTGGGCCCAACTGAGTTTACGTAGTACGATAAAAGCGTACAGGTGTAACTCAGTACGTAATCCGATTTTTGATGGATAATTACATATACAGCAGGTCTTAAGTCCCGCGGGTTGGACCGTAAGCTACGGTACAACTAGTAGATAACTTCCAATCTTTCATGTTTGTACAGCATCCAAACCATCCAATAGGTTTGCACCAACATGATGATCACCTTCTAAGTAAATATTCCATATCGAATCATCAGGTGGACCACATTTACATTTTTCTATTTATCAATGGCTACACATTATTCTCATGTGTGGCCCACCTGAGGAGCAGATAGGGTTGATTTCTGCCCCAGATGAACCCCATGATGGTTCTAACTCCCAACCTAGTAGATCTGATTATCTGACTTAGGTTAGGATTTGGAATCGTTCGGTTATATACACAGGGAAAAGAAATTAAAAAAAAAAAAAAACAACAATACATACCCGTCTTCTTCGAATCAGGGACGGCCAGACTTGTTGCTGGTTAGAAGAAGAGAGGATGGATGAACGGCGGACTTGTTGCTCTGGGTTAGAAGAAGAAATGATCTATGGACGGCCGGACTTGTTGCTTTGGGGTTAGAAGAAGAGAGGATCGTTCATAGGGTAGGGTCAGAAAGAGAGAGGGTAAAAGTTCATTCGATGGGTAGGGTAAGAAAAAAAGAGCGGTAAAAGTAATAGGGTAAAAAACTTGAAAGTTATATATATAGGAAGTACCCGTTCCGGGTCGGGTAGGATCGGTTCGGGTCGGATCCATTCGGTTCGGGTTTCGGATCGGGGCGGTTGGTTTGATGGACCATGATTCGGCATCGATCCGAAAAACGGTCGGATCTAATTGATCCTACTCGATCAGCACCGATCCAGGCCGTCGGTTCTGTTCTGATCGGGTCGAATCGGGTCTGATCGGGTCGGATCCACCGGATCGGGTCAAGAATGCCCAGCTCCAGCTCCAACCCATGACCTCATGTTGAAAGGCCAAGATCGTCCTACCGATCTTTCGTTTACATGGCCCATTCAGTACTACTGGACCACCGGACGAATAACTTCGAGGTCATGCATGTGGAACGTGTGCACCAATGACATGGATGCACTGTAACTCCCATGCTCCCCGATGCACTGGACATTGCAGAGGATTTATACGGCCCTGATTAGAGGTGGGCATTGGACCGAGTCAGATCGGATTGGGTCCAACTCGACTCGGTCCAGATTCTACGTGGCCCAACCCGAACTCGGACCGAGTCCGGGTCATCTGAACCGGACCGACCCGAACCCCTACTGGCCTGAACCGATCCGAGTCCAACTCGGTCAAGAAAACCGAGTCGGATCGGATTGGGCAAGGTTCGGATTGGTCCTTTTTTGGATAAAAGACCTAATGGGTAAATTGGATTGTGTTGTGGCCCACTTGGATCTCACCATCATGGATTGACCATGCCCAAAAAATACCCTCAATTGGCATGCAGATGCACGACACACCAACAATCCATATTCAACAGAAAAGATCAAACATTTTATCATTCGAATTTTCCGATTTGGGAGAACTTTTGGGCATCTCAGTCTAGATGGGGCCATCAGATAAGTGGCTTGGATAAAACAATCATAAGCCAACACATGCATAAACTAGGTACTGTACAAAAGGAAAGCTCCATGTTCGCCACAAATAAGAAACTCAGAACCCCCAATGTTATGTAGGAAATTAAAAATTAGACCCACTCGATTTAGACTCATCCCAAACCACTACAGATAAATGGGTTGGGTCTGAATCCTTAGTCTAGACTTCACCCGTACCCAATCCAATCCCAAGTTATTTGGAGCCAGCGTATCATCCGTCAAAGTAATTCTTGGAGCCAGCGAATCATTCGTTAAAGTTTCTATTTCAACCAAGAACGATAATTGAAGAAGAAGAGGAGAGGTACCTGGTGGGTCGGATCGAGTGTTAAAGAAGAAGAAGAGAGGAAGAAGATAGGAAGAAGATAGGGCGTCGGGTGGCACAGTGCTCGTTCGTCGGTAGGGTAAGAAAAAAGGGTAAACGATTTAGTTTTTTTTTTTTAAATTATTAAAAAAGGTATTTATAGTACCCGACTACCCGCTCCGGATCAGGTCGAATCGGTCCGGATCCTTTCGGTTCGGGTTTTCAGATCGGATCGGTTCGGATAGACTACTACCCGAACCTGACCCGAAAATCAATCGAATCTGGATGAACGCACTCGATCCACACCGATCCAAACTGTCGGTTCGGTTCGAAATGAGTCGGATCGACATGCCCACCTCTAGCCCTGATGCATTTAAACGTAATTAATGTCTTATACAATGAGAGCCACTATGGATTGAATATAAACCAAAAAAATTTTGACGTTGGATGACGCTGTCTATCCCATTTACCAATCTACGTACGACTATTATTTATGACCTTTTTGTGTTTTATATCTAGCCGTTAATTGCAAGCCACTGAACGGAGATTTAAAATTTTCTAATCGAGAAGATATTTTAAGACTCATCCATCCATTGCTTTTTCTTTCCTTCGGATCAACGATTAGAATATGTAAAAACTGTGGCCCACTCAAAACTGACGTATGTGGAAGCGGATTAGCTGGTGTACCACACAACTGCTATATAGCTGGTGTATTGACGCCAGCAAGTTCCATGGGTTCCATCATTAGGTATGTGTTATATCCAATCTGTCCATCCATTTGGCGAGCTCATCCTAAGGCTTGAGCCAAAAAATAAGATAAATTTAAAGATCAAATAGACTACACTTCAAAAAAAAAAGTGGGGGATTAAACGTCTACCATTGAAACCCTTTTGGGGTCACAGAAGTTTCGGATCAATATGAAATTTGTTTTTCCTATTCATCCATGTATTTGTAACCTTATTAACAGATTAGATGGAAAATAAAAGTTATGATGGGCCTATAAATTTTTTAACGGTGAAAATCATTATCCTCACTGCTATTTTTCGTATGGTTCATTTGAGCTTTTAATATGATTCATTTATCATATAATCCCCTAAAATGATCTCAAAAAATGGATGAACGGTGTGGATAAATACATCGTTGTGGGCCATGTAACTTTGATCTCCTTCGAACTGTTCGTAAGACTCGGAGCTCGAGGAGCGTCGGCGCTCGTCTTCGCACGACGCGTATCTACATCAGCTATATAGCTGGTGTGAGGTACACTAGCCAATCCGCTTAATTTCAATTTCTCATCAAATGATCTTCTCGAGCAACTCCCGCAGCCGGGACAGCACTCCACCTGTCTCGATCTTACATTCATTCAACACGCGTGTGAAAGCTCTGTTCATCCAAAAACGTGCACACGTGCTAGTAAAGAAGGATGTGCAAAACATGAACTTCTCGTATGAGCTACTGTCTAGATCTTCTACTATATAGTGAAACCATTTCGAAAATCAGGTGGGCCACTACGAAACAAACGAAAGGCCAGAAAATTTCGTATTACCCATTCAATTAAATTTCTAAATTGTGGCACACCTAAGGAATCAAACGGTTGAAGTAGTGTTTCCAATCAGATGGAAAGCCTAGATGTCATAGAAATGTTCCATATTGGCACATGTCTTTGCGTGTGCTTGGGCAGGGCTGCACACGCGCGTGGAATAAATAAATCTTAAAGCTAATTTTTTTAGCATATACCTGACGTACCACTAACCTTTTTTTATTCAACCTACGTGACTAAATTAGGCCTCATTTATCCGCATGGGGACGAAGCCATAAAGATGAAAATAACATCTTTTTTTTTTCTTTTTTTTTTTTTTTTTTTTTTTTTTTTTTTTAATTTTTATTTTTAAAGTTGCTTTACTTGGACATAAGTAGTATTTTTGTTCAAAACCCTCATCCTATAAATCTACTTTAAGCGTCATAAAAAAAAAAAAAAAAATTTTCAATCTTAAATCTTTCGTCTTCCTTTGTTTGAAAAATGCTTCATATGCTCTTACAGAACTATAACTTGCAGTACGTTCCTAGCTGCGTCGGTCCATTTGGACGGTCAAATGGATTGATGTGAACTGTTTATTAAGTCCAGAAAACATTCATTGGACTACCATTTAAAAATCATACTGATCTGATGATCTAATACATCCTTGAATTTACCTTTTATTTTTTTTTGGGCCATCCTTTTTTCAAATTATGGATGAGATAAAAAATCATCCTAACAAAAGAGTTTATTTAGAATCATTAGCAATCCATGATAATCCCCAACAAATAGATGGATTAAATTGGTATTTGTACTTATTTTTGTAAACAATCTTGACCGTCCATATTAAGGACAGGTAATGAATGGTTATTATTTGTATGATTAGTGTGATGTTTCACTCATAGCTCATGAAATGTGTGTTGAATCTAATATACAGTCTGGATCAAAATCTTACTATGTATAAACGTCCCAATGCGACTAGGAGTATTATAACTTCTAGTGAGCACCGGAGAATTTTTCTTATTTTCTTATTATAAGATAATAAATAAATAAATGAAGAGTGTGTAACAACACGGTCCCGGGCTACACGAAATTATGGTCCGATTTCTATTCTAGCTCTTTTCTAGGGTGACTCCAAGGCTGGATAAAATCTAGATCCGGTCTATAAATTGGAAGGGCCACTTGCCAATAATCCCATCCACTAGTTGAGTCGATCAAGATAGATACCAGATGTGAACCATTGGCTTCTTCGGCTTAGTTGCCCATCTTCAACCTATCAATCACATGGTTATGATCGTCTCATCAGTTCAATTATCTAGCCACCATCCATGTCATTACTTCCCATCTTCAACAGCTCCAATCCCTTGCAAATTCCAAATTCCATGGGTGGGATCCTTAGTCTTGCTCGGGTGGTAGACTCCTAGGAGTTTCAACACCCGGTCAAGGGTTCGAGTATCCATAGGTGGTGAAATTCCACTAGCGTGAGTGTGTGAGGGTGTGTGTGCGTGTGTGTTAAAAAAATGACTATAATAATAAAAAAAGTAAATCCACAAATTCGGGTAGGATTTAGGTGTTAGCTGGATCCTTACTCTTGCTCGGGTGGTAGACTCTTTGAAGTTTTTGTAGACTCTTTGGAGTTTCAACACCGGTCAAGGGTCCGAATATCCATAGGTGGTGAAATTCTACCTTTATGACATATTGTATATCCACACTGTCCATTTGTTATTTCCAACCCATTTTGGGATGTAGTACCAAAGATTAAACAGATTGAAAACTTAAATAGGCCACACCACATGAAACAGCAGTGACTGAATGCCTACCATTAATAATCTACATAGGACCCACTGTAAGCAGATCCATAAATTTTTAATTTTTTTGCCATCTAACCCGTTTATAAGGTCAACAGATGGGTCTGTTTGGAAAATACAAAGATCATCTTGATTCAAAACATTTGTGGCCTACAAAAAGTTCTTAATGATTATTAACCACTTTTTCCAGTGGTGTGGTCCACCAGAGATTTTTATATGCTTAATTTTTAGAGTAACATCGTAAAATGAGCTTATAAACTGGATGGACAGCGTAGATATACAATAAATTCATCAATGTGTGATCCACACAGTAAGTGTAACACCCACTAAGCTGTTACCCGGGTAATACCTAAACCGCTCCCCACAGATTCAGCTGGTTGGGCGGGCCACCAAATCCGACCTCGCGGCTGCCAAAGCTCCTGTGCAGTCAAACCAGCACCATTTGACCAAAACTGTCACGGCGTCAAATCGCCGGCAGCTGACGCCACGACAACGAATTATCGTTACCTTCCTTCCCTCCAAAAGGAAACGAATTGTCTACTCCCATCTTACATGTTTACCATCATGTCATTGTCCTCATCTACGGTCCCGATCAACCGACCTTGCGCCTAAGTTGGACCCCACCACGTAAAAATGAAGCACCCGATTCTCATATTTATAGAAGGACAGCATCTCTTTAGCCCATGCAATTTCAGAATAGCCAAAGCAAGAACGAAAGAGAGAGTAGCAATTTCAGAATAGCCAAAGCAAGAAAGAAAGAGAGAGTAGCCATGTATCCTTCTTCTTCTCATATTCAAGCCTTAGAAAAGGAAGGAAAGACAGCGTCTCTCCTCCATTCCATAAGAAAACCAGCACAAAAGCCATGGCAGAGGCCAGCAACTGCACCACCGCAGACGAGGGTGTACGTCGTCGACCCACATGGCTTTCGCCAGCTCGTTCAGAAGCTAACAGGTGCACCCCAATTCAGTGCCCGACACCGTCTTGGGCGTGTTGCACCACCGCCTCTTGATCTTCTTCCATCACCTCCATCGCTGCCGCCGCTGGAACATGACCCCCAGTCGGAGTCTGACAGAATGCCTCCACAGCTACAGCTGTTTTTCTCTTCAGATCCAAGGAAATGCACGGAAAATTCCATGCCTGCGATCAGCCCATTTGGGTTCTCACCTTCCTCATCGTATTCTTCATGGTGTTCTTTTCCTCTTCTCAGCCCGGGAACAGCGGCATCGCTGGAACAGAGCACCGTCCTTTAGGATCGATCTCTCTCTCTCTCTCTGAGGAGGTATCGGGTGCTCAAAGAATGGTTTTTAACACCTTAACGGCAGTGCATTCATTTATTTTTATTGTGCAATTTCTAATATCTCTTAGTATAGAGAAATTCGAATTCGAATTTCCATAGATTTTTATAATGCATTGAAATTTAAGTTAGTAGCAGTTGGAATCAAGGAATGTAAGCTATTTATGAGAATATTGAATATAGAATTGCTATTTTTGAAGTGAGTTTAATAGATTTTCTAATGAAATGTGGTCCATTCCATGCACGTGGCACACGTGTATGATGATCAGAATCATTGATCGATCTACGGGAAATGTGGCACAAGTGTACTGAGATTGGGTTGTTCTTGTCCAATGAATTAGACATTTTTACTTGTAAAACAAAGATATCCTATAAATGGAAACCAGATAATCATTTATAATTTTCATATTTTTATTTATTTATTTATTTTTCCTCTCTTTTCCTCCTTTCTAAAGAGGCCCTTCAACACTTGAGGTCTTGGTATCGATCCCTAGCGGGAGTGGTTAACATCAAGTGTGTGTACTGACATGGGTGTATACTAACAAGCTAATCCAAAAAAAAACAGAGGCCCTTACCCAAGTTATTTATCAGATACCAACACAATAGCCCAACAGATACCAAATTAGATGTGTTAGATACTAGAAACCATATGGATTGTAGAAGACTAACGATTCGTTGGAAGGACCTGTGAGGAAGGTAGATGGATGATCAAGCAAGTTTCTATGATTTATTTCTAAAAACAAATCCTCTTATAGGGTTAGAGTAGCCCAGTCGGTGTGAGTTTTGGCCTATGGCTCATCCATGATGATCTGTACTGTAGAACTAATGACTCAAATCATCATAAGCAAAAAATGGATATTAGGGTAGATATATGACTCAAGTGGAACAAAGTAGCATCGTTGAGTATTTTCTAAATTGGTTACAATGGCTTTATTTGGTTAGTGGGATGTTTTAGTCCTGGGAGATATTATAGAAATGGTCAAATAAGCCTAAAGGTTGATATGAAGACAAATTCCCCTGAATTCAGGATTGACTAATGCAAGGATCCAAATAAGCCTAAAGGTTGCCTCAGAACTAGACATTTTACATGGTAGTCTCTTACACGCCATGTATATGCCAGAATGGCACATTGGTACTAGATCTGCCCTATTCATAAAGAGCAGTATATATGGTGATGCAGATCTCTGACTCCTTAGGTGTGACACAGTGTATGAAATGAATGCAGGGCTAAAGAAATCATGGTAGAAAGTATTTTACAATTCCAACTGTTTCTAAAATGGCTGTCCACCCTCTTAAGTGTATAAGATGTTAGAAAAAGAAATTGAGGAGACAGAAATACATAAGCACTAAATCACATATTGCACTATGTTTAGACAGTAAATACTCTCACACCAATTAAAGTGGCCTTATATATAATTCCAACTAGTCTGGCTTCATGATATATATATAATTCAAGTCCAATCAAACATCAATTCCAAGTTTTCCCATGTTTATGGCAAGAGCAACACAGTTGCGGATGGCCTGGTAAAAATGGGAAGTAGCACGAATAGTAATAAGATGTTCAATCATAGAGATGAGCTCCTGTGGAAGTTCCACGAGAGCTGGCCCTTCTCATTGGACCAAAACCTTGTGCTAGGTCACCAGTGTGGCTGGCTGCTTCAGTCATTCTACTTGCATGTCGATTGTCGAGATCCATGGTGAAAACAGTGACGTATTTGCAATCAAATCATCACCCCTTTGTAGTCTATCATCCCTGTTAAATCCACATGTTTTAGCCTCCGCAGGTTTTTGGTGCTCTTCTTCTAACTTCAGCTCATCATCTCTGTGTAAGAGCTCTATTAAGTGGACCCACATGATTATGGCCTAAGTCGTGCTATTGTATTAATGTGATGAGCATACCGGTGGGCCCCATTATGTTTGTTATTGTTACAGATAGGTCTAAGGTGGTTACGCTCATACTGTGTTTCCTATCCACAACATTTGGATAGATATGAAACTCTTAACCGTGTGGACTTTTGAGGGAGAAGTTGTGATGGGCTCAACCTCTTTAGGCCCTTTCCTACATCTTATGGTCTTGGTCCCCTCATCAACGCATACAAAAACCTGGTCCATTAAAATTATGCTTCCTGAAGTGTGTAAGGTGCAGAAGATCCAAGCAGTTTCTTGAACACACACGAATGGCTTCCCATTTAAGTATAAAGATTTTGGCTTATAGGTTTTTTTTTTTTAATAATATAATCTTCATTATTGATGCAGAAATGGGTCCATTAATTTCACAATTTAGGCTAGCACTTTGTTTGCACTTTTGCAAGATCATCTCTTGCTATATCTGGATCTTTGTTTATTAAGGGTATAACAACAGTTTCTTTCTAGAGATTTTTGATGGGGACCTTGTACAAAACCTTAGGATCTACCCTCCCAAAACAAACCAAAATTATGTGATAATAAAGCAATGAAATAAATCAAAGTACAAACCACACGACACAAGAGATTTTTACGTGGAAAACTCTCAAAGAGGTAAAAACCACGGGACCTCGTCCAGATCAACAAACCACTATGAAGTAGAACGTTATACAACCTTCTTCACTCACGCAGGAGTAGATACAATAAGAGAATTAAAAAAACAGAGAGATCTCACCGATTACGAGGACGTAGAAGCGCTGAGATGTTGATTGCACAATAGATCACATCCACGAGCATAACTTCCCTTCTATAAGCTTCCTCTCTCTCTCTCTC
Source organism: Magnolia officinalis (assembly GCA_021015155.1). Lineage (NCBI taxonomy): Eukaryota > Viridiplantae > Streptophyta > Magnoliopsida > Magnoliales > Magnoliaceae > Magnolia > Magnolia officinalis. Next base: position 10,212,145 of record JAJHSJ010000012.1, on the reverse strand, counting down.
TCTCTCTCTCTCTCCTCTCTCTCTCTCCTCTCTCACCTTTGATAGCTCTAAACCCTTTAGTAAACCCTTGCAAAGCTTTAGGAAACCCTCTTGCATTACCTAGAAAAGCCCTATGCACCCCTATTTATAGTTTCGGAAACTCCCTTCCGCACCCTGTTGCGAAAGGTCTCAGATTTCCGCAGTCCGCACAAGATCTGGACTCGAATCTGCATAAGCTCGACTGATCGAGTGGCCTGCTCGACGGTCAAGCACCTCCCTCGACTAGTCGAGCACCTCGAAGAAAATACATCAATTGGTCGTTGGACTTTGAGTTGAGCCCCATTCGATCTAGTCGAGCGCCACCCACGACCGGTCGAGCAACCCACTCGACCGATCGAGCAGCACGGTGAACTACTCTAAATTTTCAACCTGCTGGACTGTCTCTCCCCTAAACTGAGGAGGAAAACCCCATCAAATCTCCTCCTTTCCGACTCAGGAGGAATTCACCTTCTTCAAGCTAGCCTGATTTCTACAAACCTCAAACTTGCCCTTGAGCAAAGCCTTGGTCATCATGTCTAACCCATTATCATCCGTGTGGACCTTCTCAAGCTGTAACACCTTCTGTTCCAAAGTATCCCTGATCTAGTGATACCGAATCTCTATGTGCTTCGACTTGGAGTGCTGACTTGGATTCTTGCTCAAGTGTATAGCACTTTGACTATCGCAATAGACCACGTGCTGCTTCTGCTTCAGGCTAAGTTCCTGTAGGAACCTATTCATCCAAAACATCTCTTTACATGCCTCTGTGACTGTAATGTACTCGGCCTCTGTTGTCGATAATGCTACGACCTTCTGTAGCTTGCTCTGCCAAGAAACCACTCCCCCTGCAAACGTGAACATGAACCCCGATATAGACTTCCTGGAGTCTATGTCGCATGCCATATCTGCATTTTTGTATCCCTCTAATACAGGTTTTCCGTCACCATAGAATAGGCTCATCACCTGGATGAGCCTCTTAGATACCGGCAATATCCATTTCACCGCTTCACAATGCTCTTTGCCAGGATTGACAAGATATCGGCTGACAACACCAACTGTATATGCTATGTCTAGGCATGTACACACTATAGCATACATCAAACTTCCTACAGCTGACGCGTAGGGTATCTTCTGCATCTTTTCCACCTTTGCCTTCGTCTTGAGACACTGTCTGTCGCTCAATCTGAAGTGACCATCCAGTGAAGTACTAATCGGCTTCGCTGCATTCATATTGAACCACTATAGGACTTTCTCAATATACCGCTCTTGTGACAGCCAAAGCTTTCTACTGCTTCTGTCACGGGTTATCTCCATTCCTAGGATCTGTTTAGCCGAGTCCAAGTCTTTCATCGCAAACGACTTGCCCAACTCCTGTTTCACCTTGTCGATCTTCTTGATGTCTTTTCCCATGATGAGCATGTCATCAACGTATAACAACAGAACTAAGAAATCATCATCTGAGAACTTGCACGTGAACACACAGTGGTCTGACTCCGTTCTGTCATACCCATGCTTCAACATAAACGAGTCGAACTTTTTGTACCATTGCCGTGAAGCTTGTTTCAACCCATACAAACTCTTCCTCAGCCTACACACCATATACTCTTTGCCCTTGATTTCAAACCCCTCTGGTTGGTGCATGTAGATCTCTTTTTCTAGGTCATCATGGAGGAAGACAGTTTTAACATCTAACTGCTCTATCTCCAAATCTATGCTAGTCGTCAACCCAAGCAACACCTTATGGATGTCATCTTCACCACTGGTGAGAATATCTCCTCGAAGTCTATGCCTTTCCTCTTACCAAACTCTTTACCACAAGTCTGGCCTTGAACCTCATCTATGAATTCTTCTACTCAACCTTCTTTCTGAACACCCACTTGTTGCTCAAAGCTTTCTTGCCCTTAGGCAATTTCACCATATCATAGGTGTGGTTCTTATGCAAGGATTTCATCTCCTCTTGTATAGCTTTCAACCACCCCCCTTATGCTCGTCGGCTAGGGCCTCAGAATAATCTTCTGGCTCTCCTCATTAGTCAGCATAATGCACTCATGCGGCGAGTACCTCTTGGACGACCGTCTGTCTCTAGATGACCTCCTACCTGTGGATCAAGTGGGGCTGCTCCCCCGGTCTATCTTCTGTAGGAACTCCCTTGTCCTCTGCACCTTGTTGTACTCCCCCGTCATCAGGCGCACCACGGGAGGAATAACCGAATCATGTCCTTTAGCTCACCTGAACTAGGCTGGTTCTTCTCTGTCTTACCAATGTCTGCTACATACTGATCTTCAAAGAAAATCACATCTCTGCTCCTGACGAGCTTCCTCTTGGTTGGATCCCACAATTTGTAATCGAATTTTTCATCACTGTAACTCAAGAACACACACTACCTGATCTTCATATCGAGCTTAGACCTCTCGTCCTTTGGTACGTGAACGGATGCCCTGCATCCAAACACCTTGAGATGACTGTATGATGGATCCTGTCCAGTCCACACCTTCTCAGGTACCTCTCCATTCAACGGAGATGATGAAGACCTGTTTATCAGATACACTGCCGTGTGCATTGATTCTCCCTAGAACGTCTTGGGCAACTTCGCATGGGATAACATGCATCTGATTCTCTAAACAATGGTGTGATTCATTCGCTCAGCCACACCATTATGATGGGAGGTCTTGGGAACCGTCTATTCATGTCATATACCCAGGGACTTACAATACTCATGAAAGTCGCCAATGTATTCACCACCATTATCAGTGCGGATGCACTTCAATGTTCTACCTGTCTCTCTCTCGACCATAGCAAGAAACAATTTAAACACACCAAAGACCTCGTCCTTTGATTTCAAAGCATAAACCCAAACCCTCTTAGATGTATCATCTATAAAAGTGACAAAATACAATGCCCTACCCAAGATTTTTGTCCTTATAAGACTACAAACATCAGAATAAACAAAATCTAATACATGCACTTTATTAACATGAGAAGTAGTTTTAACAAATGAAACTACTTCTCACCACAAACATCAGAATAAACAAAGACCTCGTCCTTGGATTTCAAAGCATAAACCCAAACCCTCATAGATGTATCATCTATAAAAGTGACAAAATACAATGCCCTACCCAAGATTTTTGTCCTTATAAGACCACAAACATCAGAATAAACAAAATCTAATGCATGCACTTTATTAACATGAGAAGTAGTTTTAACAAATGAAACTCTATGTTGTTTCCTTGATAAACAATCAATACAGGTTTTGAGAGGTACCTGTCACGTCTAGAAGGAGTCGCTTCCTCGCTAGTAGCTGAAGCCTTTTTTTCACTCATGTGGCGTAGACGCATGTGCCACATGTCAATAGCTGAATCTTCCGCTGCGTTCAACCCATCCATACACACATTGACACTTGCCTTGTAAAGGGTGCAACACTTCTTTCTTCTAGCTGCGATCAACGAACCCTTGATGAGCTTCCATCGCCCACCAGCAAACCGACTTTCATAGCCATGCATCAACATCCAACCTTTCCGTCGACAAGTTGAGGTGAAGGTCTGTGATATGCCTAACATCCCTAAGAACCAATGTGCAACCCACATCGGTCTTCACACAAATATCACCGACCCTTACGATCTTTGATACGCCAGAATTTTTCATCTTCATGGTCCCATAGTCACCTGACTTGTAGCTTGTAAAGAAGTCTTTGCGTGGAGTCGCATGAAAATAGGCTCCTGAGTCTATCACCCAGTCAGTGTCCTGACTCATAGCCGTGAGACAAAACATCATGATCTGCTGAAAGAATAACTACAACAGTCGCCATCTAAAGCGACCACAGTGGAATCTGATTCATCTTCCTTCTCCTTTCCTTTTCCTTTCTTGTCGTTCTTCTTATTACAACCTTCATGCTTATAGTAGCCCTTCTTGCCACAATTCCAGCATTCAACGCCCTTCCTGGTACTCGACTTGCCTCTTAATTTATCTCGGGTCTTCCCGCCCTTCCTGTTATTTCCGCTCCCCCGTTCCGGTGTCACAGGGGCCTCTTACTGAGTAGACCCCTGAGACTTCTTCCTTGTCTCCTCATTGAAGAGACAACTGGTTACCTGTTCCATGGATATCTTTCCGTCTGACGCGGAGTTACTTAGAGACACCGCCAATGTCTCCCACTGTCAAGCAATGAACTAAGCAATAGCAAAGCCTGCAATTCATCATTCAGGACCATTTTCATATCGGAGAGCTGATTTACTATATTGCTGACCTCATTCATTGCTCGGCTTGAACTTGAGATTCACAAGTCGTTGTATCAAGAAAATCTTATTGCCAGCTGTCTCTCCTCTCATACAGCCCTTGTAATTCAGTTATAGGCTAGCGGCTGAGGTCTCCGTAGACACATGGTGGAATACAGAATCGTCCAACCATTGTCTAATAAACCCCATCGCCTTCCGGTCCATCTTCTTCCAATCATCATCAGACATATCCTTGAATTTTACTGATACGCCTAAAATTGGAGAATATATGTCCTTACAATAAAGAAAGTCCTCCATCTTAGCCTTTCATATTGGTCTAGTTAGAACCATTGAGGTTGATAATCCTTGATGAGCCACCTTCCATAATTCAAAACCGATCCCACTCCGTTCAATGAACTTAACTCTGATACAACTTTGATGGGGACCTTGCACAAACCTTAGGATCTAGCCTCCCAAAACAAACCAGAATTATGAGATAATAAAGCAATGAAATAAATCAAAGCACAACCACACGACACAAGAGATTTTTACGTGGAAAACCCTCAAAGAGGTAAAAACCACGAGACCTCGTTCAGATCAACAATCCCTATGAAGTAGAACTTACAACCTTTTTTCACTCACGCAGGAGTGGATAAACAATAAGAGAATAAAAGAAAAACGAAGAGATCTCACCAATCACAAGGACGTAGAAGCGCTGAGATGTTGATTGCACAGTAGATCACCTGTACGAGCATAACCTCCCTTATACAAGCTTCCTCTCTCTCTCTCTCTCTCTCTCTCTCTCTCTCTCTCTCTCTCACACACACACCACACACACACACACACCTTTGATAGCCCTAAACCCTTGCAAAGTTTTAGGAAACCCTCTTACATTACCTAGAAAAGCCCTAGGCACCCCTATTTATAGTTAGGAAACTCCCTTCCGCACCTTGTCGCGAAAGGCCTCAGATTTCCGCAGTCCGCACAAGATCCGGACTCAAATCTACGTAAGTTCGACTGGTCGAGCCGAGTCCTCGACCGATAGAGCACCTCCCTCAACTAGTCGAGCATCTCGAAGAAAATACATCAATTGGTCGCTGGACTTTGAGTCGAGCCCCACTCGACTGGTCGAGCGCCACCAACGACCGGTCGAGCAGCACGGTGAACTACTCTGAATTTTCAACCCGCTGCACTGTCTCTCCCCTGAACTGAGGAGGAAAACCCCATCAATTTTTGCTTCTTGTAAGTTGTCAATCCATTGCCTTGCTGAATGAGTTCATGTAGATTGCCCCTCTACAGTTGTATTCCCAGTTAATTAATGTAATTATTGGAGTCTTGGAGTTTGATACCAAGGAATGTTGTGTCTAAAGTTTGTTACTATGCAGAATTGGCGGCTTGTTTCATACAATAGTAGGGTTTTTTTTTTGGTAGGCTCGGCTATAACAACATATTCTTCTCCTACTTCAATTCTATTGGCCTTAGTAATCCAACATCTACATCTAGATCATCTTTGTTTTGTTTCGTATCTCAGCCTCTGTTTCAGCACATCTATCCTGTCTCCAACATCTCAACATTGGATGGTTATTTTTCCAGTAGCCTAGTTCTTGGTGGGCCAGAATTAGCAAGAGAGTCTTCATCTACTGCATCCTTAGTTGTTGCATCCATTCACATCAGATCATCCTTTGTAGTTTGTTGCTGCTAATGCATATTGTCATGCTGTTTTCGAATTGTTTGTTATCTTCTGTTGCACCTCTCACTAGCAGTTTAGCTTCATTGTTTTGCTTTGTTTTGGAGGCTTTGGGTGTAGCTTCAAGATTGCCATGGGCTTTAGCTATAACCTTTGCGCCTATTTGATTTGGTGGCCACCACTGGGCTGGAACATATTGCAGAGGCTATCCAAAGCAATGCTATATATGTTGAAATCGGGTGCCTAGCTTTAATCTATGTTGAAACAGGAATTTTGCATGGGATCGACACTTTGATCGATTTGATCAAGTAATTGTGAATTTTATTCCCAATTGCTTGTTGGACTATTTTTTTTTTTTTTTGGGATAATCGATTCTATCGAAGGTGGGCTCGATCCTATTGACAGGTCGTCAATGCCACTCGATCTTATCGAAGGTTCTATTGATAGCTTGCGCAACTTTTGCGTAAGTGTGTTGTTTTGTTTCTAATTTTAACTCTGAGTTATATATACATGTATAATACGGGATTATGGTAATATGAGGGGTTGAAAACTTGTTCTAAAGAGAGCTAGGGTTTAGAGAAAGGGATATAGGGTTTTCTAATATAGGGTTTCCAAAAAAGTTGATTCCATCTCTTGTAATTTCATTTTCATAGCAAAGTACTTGTCGCTTTGTGCCGTAATTTTTTCCGCAAGGATTTTTCTACATAAACCATTGTGTTCTCTCTATATGCTTGAATTTGCTTTCTTGGTGCTTGTTTAATTCACATCTAGGTCATGTTTGGGTGATCACTTTCATGCGCAACAAGCTAGTCAACTCTGGGGGTTTCATGGTTGGACATATGGACCTTGGGGACTTGGTTTTTTCCTGTTGGTTATCTCAAGCCCGTCAAGCTTATTTAACTTGGATCTATCACAATAGTTTGCTAGACGTCTATATTTGTTTCTTAAATGCAGGATCTTTGGGTGTTGACAAGTTGATTAGAATTCTTGTAGATGTGGTGAGTCTCTTTTGCCGGTTCTATATTTGATGGATTTTATGATATGTGGGCCCCTTTTTTGTTGGGCCTACCTGAATAGTTATATATACACTTTCATTTTAATAAAATTTAAGTACGTGGTGTGCTCCCACCTTTCTATTCCTAGTCCTAAGACTATTTTGTACTATAAATGCAATATTATTGTACAGCTCAAAACCTTTTAAAAATATCTTAGAGAGAGAGAGAGAGAGAGAGAGAGAGAGAGAGAGAGAGAGAGAGAGAAGAGAGATTGATTTTTTTGTCTTGTGGTCCTCCTAAACTCGTATATGTAGAATTCTAATGGTTGCTTTAAAGAGCCTAAGAACGATTTTGGCAAGAGATACTTCCGAGTCATTTGATTTAAATCAAGAGTACTGTTGTAATATAATTACAATGAACAAACTCAACCAACTTGGTCAGCATCCTTCAACATCATTCTGTTATATATATGCATAACTGCCACATGGAACCATTGACTGATATTTCTTTCTTATGTATTAATATGAGTCACGTGCTCACTTCCTAGGCCATATGCAATACATGTGCGTACCAGTGGACGATGCTCATAGTTTGATCGCCTTGTAATGACAAAATCCAATTCCCTCTCCTCTATCTATTATAAATCCCCTACACAAAAGATATCATTTGAAAAACAAATACCCCAAATCATTTTATGTTTTGAAAGTTTCCAACCCTAGATATATGTTTGGGCCAAAACATCTAAAATGTTAGACCTACCTGATGGATGGCTTACATGTTGTACATGTCCCATGCCCTAGCACTCTGCGATGGTATGCACGTGACCAGCATTGTTCAGGCGCACGCTGGAGCTTCTCAAAGCTCTATAATGAGACGAGAGAAATTACATGGCCACATGTCTTGATAGTACTTACAACTTGGGCCTATGGTTCGATACAGGCATTGATTTGTTAAGTCCCATTATAGATGAACAACTCCTTAAGAATCTCCCAGATTAGAATATCCCAACCATTAGTATAATGATAATTCTTTTAGTTGAATGTGAACTGTTGTTTTGTTTCTCCTCTTAGCAATGCATCTGCATACTATAGATCAAAATGTTAAGTTAATTAGTCCTGTCAAGGATATTTTGATGCATCATTGGTGGGACCCAACAGACTAATGGTCTCAATTACTGAAGCATAAGCACTTGTAAGAGCCAGAAACCCTTGTCTAACGTGCAAATATTCAGGCAACATATGATGTTATTCCTCTTTGATAGATGTGAACTTATGCACAGCTCATTGCACACTTGAAATGTTAGCACGTGTACCTGTAAATGGAGATGAGCATGGGACATATAAAACTTTGTTTTCGCACGTGAGAATCCAATAATCTATGGGCGTATGAAAAGTAGGAGTCTATAACAATTTTGTTTAAAAAATACCACTAAGAAACGTGGTCTCCACTTTTTAAAATCCAACGACTTATCGCTGGCTTCTGTTGACTCGATCCCTTACTACAGGCAAAGGAAAGTTCCATTTCTTTGTACTTTATACATGGACTGGGGTTTCAATAAATAAATAAATTATATATATATATATATATATATATATAATATATATATATTATATATATATAATATATATATATTATATATATATATATATCTATACACGCGTCTGTCTAGTTGGCATGTAGGGCTCACCATGGTATTTGTTGGATATCTTGCCAGTCTATTAAGACTATATCATTATGAAAATGAGATGCCCTAAAAATCAAGTTAATCCAAGTACACCGTAAATTATTAATACCTAAAAACTTTACATTTATGTGGAGCATTTAATTTTTCATGTTTGGATCATCTTTATTTTGGAGTATCCTATTTTTATGGTGGGACAACTTTGCTAGACAGACAAGATATCATACAAACACCATGGTGGCCCCCACATGCCAACTGGTTGGCCGTGCAACTACTTGCGTGTGAGCATTTCTCACACACACATACACAAAAGATTAGTCTGATTCAGGATCCCATGCTAATGGGAATAGTGTCTGATTTTTCATCGTCTCCTTATGTTGGTGAGCTACATATGATTGATGGGTTCGATTAAAGATGTATACTATGGTGCCCCCAACACCCTCCACCACAACCCTTGTGGTAAGTGGTGTCAATGGGCTGGGCTTAAGCCTGAAAAATCAGAATTTTGAATAAGCCCTGCCCAAAACAGTTCAAAATTAGGGCTGAGACCTATCCCAGGCCCGGCCTATTGATAGCCCTACGTGTGTGGTTGGTATCTCAATCCCCTTAATTCCTGTGGTGGCCCACCTGAGTTGTGGATTTGACTGATTTTTCCCCCCAAGCTAGCATTGAGGAGAGCACCTGATGTGGACCTTCCAGCACGAGGAAAATGAGTAACTCCTTTTTCTCCTCCAAAAAGCAATTCAAACATATTGGTGGCGTGGTCCCCCCCACCTTCAGATCAGCCTGATTTTGGGAACATGAAAAATTCCACAATAGGGGTAATCTGATTGGAGATGGAGATGATCCGGACCGTCAGAACTTAAAATGGACGTATCTCGCAAACCGGAATGAGTTATCGGATGTAAAATATATGCTTTTGAGGTAGGACAAACTACCTTAGCCACCCAACCCATTGTAGCAGGGTTATGCAAGCCATATTTGTGAAATAACATCAGATCAACGGTAGTTTCCCTGTTTTAATTCCCATATTTGTGAAATACCATCAGATCAACCGTAGTTTCCCTGTTTTAATTCCCATATTTGTGAAATAACATCAGATCAACGGTAGTTTCCCTGTTTTAATTCCCATATTTGTGAAATACCATCAGATCAACTGTAGTTTCCCTGTTTTAATTCCCATATTTGTGAAATACCCACAGATCAGTGGTAGTTTCCCTGTTTTAATTCCATTTATTATCTGTAAATAGTAAGTTTTAGTTTGATTATAACTTTTCATCCGCTTTAGGAGTTGCGCCCAACATGAAAAGTGCTTAGAGTAATTAGGAGAACGGCGTGGTGAAGCCAAATAGAACACTTATTATTTTTTGCCGAAAACCTTATGGACTAGTAGACATCACCACCATCTATAAATAGTAAGTTTATAGTAAGTCACGAATTCTAGGAATTTTAGTTGTAATTTAATTCTAAAATTTCTTCCATTACTTAGTATCCCTATTTAAAGGGCTGTGAACTTATTTATTTCAATCATCAATACATTTTGAATTTCATAAAATTTATTTTCTATTTTCTCTCTCTTTTCATCGTAAAAAGTCCAGAAGTTTTGTGAATTCGGAATAGTTATCCCTCGAAGATGATGGTGCTCGACCTCACATCCTTGCCTGCGTCAACATCCCATCAAATGACCATCTCAAAGCATTGAGACATGACCCACCGCTCGTCCAACGGCCAATTCTCAACATATCCAGTAACCATGAGTGAATGAGTTGAGAACCAGAGTTCATGTAGCCCATCTGGTGGCTTACTATCCTCAGCATATGTCCCCTCGTGAGGGCCCACTAAGATACGCTAACATTCCTTGTTCTCGTTACTGCTGTTAAATATGTTGAGAATAATGCAAACCCAACGGTCATAAGAATGTTTGAAATTCTACTATTTTCTCATTGTTTGTTGTAACTAAATTGAATGTGGTCAAGCCACATGTCAGTTGCTGATTAATTCTTTTAGCAAGAATCTCTCAAGTGTTAGGTGCCTACATCATGTTTATAAAAGAGTCTTCTATGTAGTGTAGATGTACAAAAAATTTTTTTAATATACTCTGTTATCCTACATTTCAAGAAAACAACCCTTATTATTTTATGTGTGTTATTTGAGAAATGTGTGTTAATCGTGATTGAGTTGTTGTTACTCCAACAAATTTGGTATCAAACCTTGCAATCAGTGTTAATCAAAATTTTATTCTCATTTTCAAAGGAGAAAATTATCCATTTTAGGCTATTAAAATGAGAACAATATCTATGTCTCACGATTTATGGGAATTAGTAGAGACCGGTTTTACAGAGTATAATGATCAAGAAGGAAGGGTGACTGCAGCTCAAAAAGCGGAGATCAAAGAAAATAGAAAAAAAGATGCAAAGGCTTTGTCATATATCCAGCAAACTCTGGATGACACAATCTTCCCAAAAATAATGGGAGCTAAAACATCTAAAGAAGCATGGGACTTGCTTCGAAATGAATTTCAAGGGTCAAGTAAAGTAATCACTGTAAGATTACAATTTCTCCATCGTGAATTTGAAACCTTACTGATGAAAAATTCAGAATCGGTTCAAGAATTTTTCACTCGAGTCACCTCAATAGTAAATCAAGCTAGGTCTCTTGGTGAAGACCTATCTGAATAAAAATTGTTGAAAAGGTGTTTTGGAGTCTTAATTCAAAATTTGATTCCATTATTCCTGCAATAGAGGAATCTAAAGATCTCAGCACTTTGCCTTTAATTCAATTAATGAGATCTCTTCAAGCTTATGAAGAGAGGTTACAAAAAGACACAGAAAATTCTATTAAGCAGGCATTACAAACAAAACTCACTTTGAAGGAAAGTTGAAGTGAAGGTACTGCAACTCACCCATTTAAAAAGGGTCATGGTGGTGAAGCTCAGTCAAACCAATCCTTTAAAGGGAAAGGAAAAGGCCACTACAACAACTCTAAAAACTTCAATCGAGGTAATTGTGAATCCCCTATTCAATGTTATAAGTGCAAAAAGAAAGGGCATATTGAAAGAGACTGTTGGTATAAAAATAAGGATTCCAATGTGCCTCATTGCTCAATTTGTAAAAATAAAAATAAAAAATAAAAAAAAAAATGGGCATGCTAGAAAAGATTGTTGGTATAAGCCAAAAGATAGGGCAAATTTCCATGAAGAAAAATGTGATGATGAAAAAACTAATGAAGAAAGCCTGTTTCTTTCATGTTTTACTGCATGTACTGAAAATGTTTGGTATTTAGATAGTGGTTGCAGTAACCATATGACAGGTGATAAATCATTATTTGTTGAGATGGATGAGACTATTATGTTGGGGGCCTTGCACAAAACCTTAAGATATAGCCTCCCAAAATAAACCAGAATTATGGGATAATAAAGCAATAAAATAAATCAAAGCACAAACCACACAACACAAGAGATTTTTATGTGGAAAACCCTCAAAGCGGTAAAAATCACAGGACCTCGTTTAGATCAACAATCCACTATGAAGTAGAACGTTACAACCTTCTTCACGCACGTAGGAGTACTGGATAAACAATATGAGAATAAAAGAAAAATGGAGAGATCTCACCGATCACGAGGACGTAAAAGCGTTGAGATGTTGATTGCACAGTAGATCACCTCCACGAGCATAACCTCCCTTCTACAATCTCTCTCTCTCTCTCTCTCTCTCTCTCTCTCTCTCTCTCACACACACACACACACACACCTTTGATAGCCCTAAACCCTTCAGCAAACCTTCGCAAAGCTTTAGGAAACCTTCTTGCATTACCTAGAACAGCCCTAGGTACCCATTATAGATTTGGAAACCCCTTTTCACACCTATGTGAAAACCGCCTCAAATTTACGCAGTCCGCACAAAATCCGGAACGAATCTGCGTAAGCTCGACTGGTCGAGTAGAGTCCTTGACCGGTCGAGCACCTGCCTCGACTGGTTGAGCACCACGGAAAAAATAAACCCAAACTCGTTGGAGTTTGAGTCGAGCCAGTCCTCAACTGGTCGACCACCACCTTCGACCGGTTGAGTGAGGCTCTCAACCGGTCAGGCCTGGGGAGAAAAACCCCATCATATTAGGTCTCAAGTACGAATGGGAGATGATAATCAAGTTCAAGTGCGAGGTAAGGGAACTATTTCCATAGACACCAAATCTAGTAAGAAGCTTATTCATGATGTTATATATGTTCCTGGCATTGCTTGAAATTTAATCAGCTTGGGACAATTGATGGAAAGAGGACTTTATGCTATTTTTGATGAAAATAAATGCATGATATTTAATAAGAAAAAAAAAAAGGAATTAATAGTTTCAGTTGAAATGATTGATACTAAAATGTTCCCTCTTAAATTTTCTGATCTTTCCATCAATGCTTTTAATGTTGAATCTAGTGATGCCTCTAGGCTATGGCATAAACGATATGGGCATCTAAACTTTGGTGGACGAAATTTACTGCATAAAAATAAAATGATTGCTAGTTTACCCATGGTGACAAATGATAGAAAGTTGTGTGAAGCATGTGTATATGAAAAACATCATAGACTCCCTTTCAAGTGGATAAATCTTGGAGGGCAACTGAACCTTTGATGCTTGTACATTCTGATATCTGTGGTCCTATGAGTACATCATCTTTTGGTGGATGTATATATTTTCTATTATTTATTGATGACTTTACTAGAATGTTATGGGTGTATTTTCTTGAAAAAAAGTCTAAAGCTCTTTCATTTTTCCTACAATTTCGGGCTTCTGTTGAAAAACAAAGTGGCTATTTCATTAAAAAATTGCGTACTGACTGGGGTGGTGAATTTACATCCAAAAAATTCTTTATGATGTGTAAAAGTGCAGGTATAAATAGAGAACTCACGACAAGCTTTACCCCACAACAAAATGGGGTCGCGGAACGAAAAAAATCGAATAATCATTGAAACCGCAAGGTGTATGTTGAAAGAAAAGGAACTACCAAAGATCTTTTGGGTTGAAGCCATCGCAACTTCGGTTTATTTATTCAACCGATTTCCTACCAAGGTTGTCATAGGAAAAACCCCATATGAAGCTTGGTTTAGAAGAAAACCAAATGTGAGCCATCTTAAAGTATTTTGATCTATAACCTATGCTTATATTCCTTCGCAAAAAAGACAAAAATTAGATGATAAGAGCAAAAAATATATTTTTATTGGTTATAGCGATGAAACATAAGGCTATAGGCTCTATGATCCAAAAAATAAGATTTTGATCATGAAGAAACCACATCTTGTATGCTACCAAATGAGTTTCATCCACCACCTTCACCACATATTGAATCAAGTGAATCGCCTCCAAGAAGGGTAAGAAGTCTTACTGATATTTATCAATCATGTGATTTTGCCTTCTTTTCTTCAAAACCCATATGTTTTGAAGATGCAGTGACAAAGGAATAGTGGTATGATGCAATGAAGCAAGAAATTGATGCTATTGAAAAAAAAAAAAAAAAAAAAACATGAAAATTGGTTGATTTGCCCCCAGGAAAAGAAGTCATTGGACTGAAATGGATTTATAAATCCAAATTCAATCATGATGGATCTTTGAAAAGGCATAAAGCTCGTTTAGTAGCAAAAAGTTATGCTCAAATTCTAGGTGTTGAATTTTTTTTGAAACATTTTCTCTTGTTGCTCGATTATAAACCATTAGAATTGTTTTATCTTTGGCATCTCAAGAAAGTTGGCATGTTTATCAATTTGATGTCAAATCAGCTTTCTTAAATGGTGAGTCACAGGAAAATGTATATGTAGAACAACCTGCACGATTTAAACTCAATGGGATGGAAAATAAAGTTAACAAATTGGAGAAAGCTTTGTATGGACTCAAACAATTGCAAGCTCCAAGAGCATGGTACAGTAAGATCGACAGGTACTTCGTTGATACTAATTTTAAGAGGAGTGAAAGTGAACCTACTCTTTATGTGAAAACTTAAGGTATGGAAATCCTTATAGTTTGCTTGTATATTGATGATATGACATATACAGGCAATTCTATAAGTTTGATGAAGCAATTTAGATAAAATATGATGTCTCAATTCGAAATAACCGACTTGAGTTTTTTACATTATTTTTTAGGCATGCAAATTATTCAAGATTCCAATGATATTTTTGTATGTCAAGAAAAGTATGATCATGATATATTAAAAAGATTTTATATGACTAATTGTAATCCTGCAAAAACTCCCATGAATACAAATGATAAACTTATGTTAGAAGATGGGGTAGATAAAACTAATGGAAAAGACTACAGAAGCTTGATTAGTGGACTAATCAATCTCACTCATACAAGGCCAGATATAATGTTTGTAGTGAACCTTCTATCCAAATTCATACTAAATTCAAGTAAACAACATATGGGAGCAGCAAAATAAGTCCTACGATATATTCGTGGCACATTGAACTTTGGAATCAGGTATCGCAAGGTGAGTAATTTTAAACTTGTGACTTATACTGATAGTGATTGGGCCGGTTGTGCAGATGATAGAAAAGACACTTTGAGATTTTCGCTTAGTCTTGGATCCGGAATGATATCATGGGCGACTAAGAAGCAAGAAACTACCGTACTATTAAGTTCGGAAGCCGAATACATTGCTACCACAAGTGCTGCTTGCCAAATAGTATGACTTAGAAGGATTTTATTCGATTTGAAGGCAAAAACAAGAAGAAGCTATGGTAATCTACTGCGACAACAAATCTACCATTGCAATGACAAAAAATCCAGCATTTCATGCAAGGACTAAACACATAAAAGTACGTGATCACTTCATAAGAGAACTCGTGGTGAAAGGATAAATTAAGTTGGAATCTGCAACACCGAGAATCAAATTGCAGACATTTTCACTAAAGCGCTTTCCTACCAGAAATTTGTCAAGTTACTAGAAATGTTCGGAATTGAGGTTGTTTGAATTAAGGGGGCATGTTGAGAATAATTTAAACCCAACGGTCATAAGAACGTTTGAAATTCCACTATTTTCTCACTATTTGTTGTAACTAAATTACTAAATTGAATGTGGTCAAGCCACATGTAAGTTGCTGATCAATTCTTTTAGCAAGAATCTCTCAAGTATTAAGTGCCTACATCATGTCTATAAAAGAGTCTTCTATGTAGTATAGATGTACAGAAATTTTTTTTACTCTGCTATCCTACATTTCAAGAAAACCGCCCTTATTTTTATTTTATTTTTTTTATCAGCAACTTATCCTACATTTCAAGAAAACCGCCCTTATTGTTTTATGTGTGTTATTTGAGAAATGTATGTTAATTGTGATTGAGTTGCTGTTACTCCAACAAAATAAACCATAGAGACGGATTAGGTGAGGTCAGGGTAACAGCTTGCTGGATGAGGCTCATGACTGTGTGACTTACCTTGATTGATCATGTGCTGTATTTCCACACCGTCCATCTGCTATTCCAGCTAAAAATGAAGCAGATCCAAATATCAGGTGGACCACATTGAGGGAGAATGGTGATTGAACGCCCACCATTAAAAACTTCCCAAAGCCCACTGTATTTATTTATTTATTTATTATGTATACACCCACACACACCACCATGGTTACTCCAACCCATGACCTTAGTGTTGAAACTCTTGTGAGTCTACCATTAAGCCATGAATGAGGACTCCTGCACTGTTTATTTACCATCCAACCGGTTGATAAGATCATATAGATATGAATGATGGCCCATAAAGTATTTTTAATGGTCAATCACCACAGTTTCTTGTGGTGTGGTCAACCTGATATTTAGATCTGCTGGATTTTTGGGCTCGTGCCCTAAAAAGAGTTGGGATAATGAATGGATAATGTAGATATTCAACACATACATCAAGGTGGGCCCACCGTCAAGGGTCATACAGCAAGTTGTTACTCCAACCTCACCTAATCTGAGCCCATAAGCTACGGTCTCATAATAATGCTTCAATGATGATCCTAACCTTTGATTCGTGAATTTCAATGCGTGAGCATTAATTTGTAAAATCATTTATTTTGGCATCCGTTTCTAGCTAAGGTATATATATCTCATAGAATCCAAAACATGAACGGTTCTGATCATTGGACCATTTAAGCATGTGAGCCCTAATTAGGCCAAGACATGCTCGAATCCTCTTACGATCAGGACATCTAAATGCTGAACCCCACCTTATGGCATATGTAGACGTGTGCATGGCAGCATGGGGTTGGGTCACAAACATATTATCGAATTAAATTGTATTATCCAAGTGTATGGAAACCTTTGAATGGACGTAATTTCACTTGGACTCGATGGCATCTACATCGCCTATCTGGATCGTCCATTAGGTGTGGTTCACTCTTCAGAGGCTGCCCTGAAATGTTCATCTAGATCAGTTGGTCCAAACAATCCAGTTAGTGTCATGCAAAATGGATGTGGACGATTGTCCATTGGGTACCCCACTTGATGAATGGTCCAGATCTTAATTACACATACCACACAGGCCCATGTGGTAGAAAACAAACAGTTGGAGAGGGGCCAAACGTCCTCATCCAAATTACACCTGTGATCCCCTCATCGTCCTACAATCCTGTTATTGGCCACTGCAGACGACTGGGTGGTCCACCTGATCGATGAACGGTCCAGATCTCACACATTCTGCAAAATCAAATGCATATAAACTTTAGGTGAGTGGGATTCAATGAAATTTGCCAATTAAACTGCATCCAAGCGAACAGCAAGAAAAAGCGTCTGGCTCAAAACGGGGTTCAGGCCTCAAATGCCCCTTTCTTTAGGATGTATCCAAACAGGCCCTTAGCCTGAGATCGTATTCGTGACAGGTCCGTGAGATCTCGTGGGACACGAGGTTCCTGGCCTACTCTCAAATCAGGTGGCAGTTGGATTGGGACTGTTGGTCCACGTGTTTTGTCTGTCCATTTTAATGCGTTGCTCTGGAGAATGGATGGGGCCTGATTCCTTACTCATAACCTCTACTAGGTGGTGCCCAACAAATGAAAGCCCGGATTTCGCTTTCCGATCAAACGAATAAACAGAAAAGTATGTTCTTGGTTCATCAAACAGATGAGGACGGTACACGGGTCCGACCAAGCTAAATGGTAGTGGGTCGGGCTCAGGCCAGAAAATGTGCCCATTTAAGGGGTTGAACCCTCCCCAACAGAGACCCATATAGATAATGGGCTCAACCAGATAACCCACCCGACCGGATACAACCTGCCCAACATGACAATCAGGCAGGCTGTGCTCTGTGTCACAATGAAACGCTGACGCCATTTTCATCTTGTTCCATCACTAGGGTTTTTCAATGGAATGGACCAGTCAGTCGGGCTCTTGGGCCAATCCAGCTATGGGCTGGGGTGGGGTTTAAATTTTAGGTAAGTTAGGGTATGGGACTGACTTTCGGTCCCAAAAGATAGATGGGCTAGCCCATGTTATATTTCACCAACATTTCAATTAAAGGCCCATGTTCAGCCCAAATATAAGCCTATTTACATCTGCCATGGGCTAGCCTTGACCTAACTTAAATGCCAGTGGGCCATATATGGCTGGGTCTACCACATAGACAGTCCAATCCATTGTTCTATTTGGTTGGCCACCAAGCAGCTGGGATCATCAGATCTGGAGATTCTCCAGTAACGCTCATCTATGGTGAGGATGATCAGCTTTCGAGATGTAAAATTACCTAAAAACATTCATTTTAATTTTTATTTTATTTTTCTTTAAAAAGTGGTGCATCGAGAACTGTATGGACCACAAGGTCAATGTCTAACATCCAATCCATCCAACAGACGCATCTTATAACGATTACCAAACGGACCAAAAAATCTGAAGAATCCAATGAGGGCAAACCATAAAAAGTAGTTACACCATTCAAAATCATCCAAATTCATCTTCGGTCCATCTGTGATTTAATCAGCCAGATTTTTTTGGTTGGTGCAAACACCTTGTTTGGGGGTTCATATGTAAGACGGATTGGATGGTTTTTTTTTTTTTTTTTTTTTCAATAGACGGATTGGATGTTATGTACATATCACGGGGACCCACAGTTCTTGACTCCACTGCCTTTTAAAGTAAACATTTGGATGACATGTGGGAAAGTTCATTCAGTAGTATTAATACCAGCAAAATACATATTTAAAATTTTAAAAATCATTAATTTATGATAATGAGAAATGCTCCAGTGCTGCTAGTGCTCCTAGTTCTATTTGGACACACACACATAGTCCAATCCATTTATCTAGGCTGTTAATTAGAACCAGCTTACATTAATTCATCAGCTACATGCAAACATTACACTGATCTGACAAATATTAACCAGTTGTCCAATGACTTTTAATAGGGACAGTCAAGATCGTTTACACAAAAATAGATCAAATCAACAATTTGATCCATTTATTTATTAATACCGTCATAGATTTGTTTATAATTCCAAAGAATCACTTTCATTAGATATTTTTAACCGTCCCATCCATGGCTTGGAAAAAGGATGGCAGTAGAAAATAAGACCAAATCAAGGAGAGATTGGATCATCTGGTCAGTGTGATTCTTGCATCCCAGCACATAAAATGTATTATGGACTTAATGGACGATTCAGATTGATCGATTGGATAGTCCAAGTGAACTAAAGCAACTAGGAGAGTTATGAATGTTTTAAAATATTATTTCAAGCGAGATCTTTTGCCAATGATATCTTATGAAAGTATCAAAATCTGGAGAAATTACGAAGAACAAGATTTTCCATTATGCTTTTGTCCCACGCAGCCCATCCTTTTTGCTCAAGAGATGAGACTGATCACAAGCCACCAACTAGCTAGATGGCTCTGATTACTTAATAAGGGATAAGGCGGGCAATGGGCATCAGGCCAGCTGACTTAATCCACTTCTTCATCAGATTTAGCCACATGTAATGAGTCCTGGGGTTGAGTTTGGGCCAGAAAATGAGATAAACATGTTGGGTTTGACTGTAAGAAGTTTATAAATAAAAACGAAAGCTTCAATACCAGATCTATTAAACAAATAGGTCAAGTTGGGTGAGACTTTATCAACCTAAAAATCTGATTTGAGGTGGGCCACCGACTTTATCAATACCAGATCTATTTAGCAAATGGGTTTAGGCAGTGGTTTGCTGGTTTGAATCATTGCCCCCATTTAGTAAATGGATGGAGCTCAAGCTTTGAATTTTTGTCCGGCCAACCTCAATCTCATAAAAAGATATGTTGAGCATGTTTGGATCCCACCTGAAAAGGTTATGTTAAATAAGAGCATATTTGGATGCCACTTAAAAATTACTTCATCTTGTTTCACTAAATCCTAATTATTGACTGTGTAGACTCATCTAACGGTAGCACTCACGCACTGCTATCAAAAAGCTTGTATCTAAATTTTCTGATGTTCCCATGGGCATTTGGTTGTAATGTCTAATGTGCTTGTATACATGAAACTACTTGAAGTTGAGGAGTTTGTGTTGTACATGTAAGTGGACCATATGAATGGAAAATTCATCTACAAGAGCAGGCAGGCATGCAAGCATATGTACATGATCATATTCACAAAGACATACAAAAGCAGCACCTCAAATGGACAATAAAACTATGAATAGAGAAACTAGCAGAATGTACACACTGGAACAGCATGAGACGTTTTTTTTTTTTTTCCTAATCTTTCTTTCTTTTCATTTTCTTCCTTCTTCAAGATCTTATGGAGCCAAAGTTGCTGGACAGTCGCTCTAGCTGAGACCATAGCAAGCTGCCCAAGGAGAACCTTGGCCTGTCCTCTGTGCTGGTACTGGTTGCTGCACTGCTCCTAGGCTTGGTAGGAACCCAAGTAGGGGAATTGTTGATCACAAGGACTGTTCCACCTATCTCCTTGCACACTGACTCCACTGTCTTGCGGTCCGCTTCGTTGCCCGAAGCATCCGTCACATAGAACGTGCCGACTGCCGTGTCCCCACGAGTAGAGATCTCAGCCCTTGACACTGACAGCCCGTTCTCACGGAAGACTCTTGTGATGTCTGAGAGCAGGCCTACCCTGTTGTTTGTGCACACATCGAGCCTCAGCCCCTGCAGATGATGGTTGGAGAATTACCATAGCCACGTTAGTCAAACTAGTCTAGATAGGAATAAAGAGCATTTGGGTTCTGGCACTAGTCTTATACTAACATGGGAGACTCTCCGCTCGACCGCGGCGATCAAGCACTGTGTAACTCTCCGTCTTTCGCTCTCTGTGTCCAAAGTGCAACCATCCACATGGCGGATGTAGTATTCCTGCCAGTTAATAAAGACCCTCCATCAGCCACACATATAGCCAGACAAAAAGATCAAATGACCATCTTGCAATCCTCAATGATGTACCTATTTGGACATGTACTGAAGACACTGAATGTACCCAACCCATGTGCTGATGACTTTGTGCCTACACTCGTACATAAGAGTTCTACTCTTCTTTTCTTTTTTACCAGAGTGGACTCAACGAAGACACATAGATGTCGATGGAAAATGCATCCATGGATTGGGACCAGACAATTAGCATAATGTGGCCCACCTTCTATGGTAATATAGCAAAATTCACCAGATTGGAAGAAGATCCTAATTCATAAATCGGTAGCTTAAGACAGGCAGTTTAGGAAAAGAAATGCATCACAGAAAACGGCCTCCAAGTAAGATCTTCCAATCTGAAAGGGTTTTCTTACACCACCGGCGTATCAATGGTGAAAGTCATAAGATTAGCTGTTAGGACAGATCATGCCAAGGAAATCAGATTATACAAGTGGAATCATCGATTCCTAATGGAATGATAATTCTAGGTGGAAACTGATCTAGTGGTAGGTGTTGTCAATGCCCTTTGGAAATTTGACCAACATCTCATATTCAGTCCATTAGAATATCAAGTGGACCTGAAGGCAGGTAATTTATAGAGACTTCTTTCATATATATGCCTATTCTTCATATATTTCTTAAAAACTGCCTACATTATAAATTGTCGTAGAGAAAAGCCTAACTTTTGGGCTATTAGTCAAAATAAGCCAATGCCATAAAAAGTTCATGTGTATTTCATGTTGTATTTTGTAAATGATCAAAAGGCTCAGCTACCTAACTCATTTTCTATGCCATGCAAACATTCATTTCTTCTTATTCTAGGATAAAGGAAGGACTCCTCTAAGCCCAAAGTACATTTCAACAATTTTCTTTCATTGCCCATTAAATCTCCTTGAATGATTGACTTGAGTTTTGAATATGACTAGTTTTTTGGCTCATGTTTAAAGATGCACAGACAAAGTGAATGAACGCGTGGATGGAGGAAACATCAAGGGTAGGGCCACAGCATGTCTTACAAGGTTAAAATGGTCCTTCATGTCAAGATCGGGTGTAAAACAATCTTTTAAATAGCTGACGTCGCTTGTGCCACTTTCCATCGGCCAAAGTGAAGGTTAGGTTATTTTTTATCATTTGCAAAGTGAAGTGTTCATTAGGGATGACTTCTACAGTAGATGGTTTTCGGAATATAGATTCATATTTAAAATTTAAACAAAATAAAAATAAAAATCTATACTTTATATGAAAATCGAAATGGAAGGAGCGCATACCTGGACAGCAAGGGAGCCGCAAGAGCTAATGGCCGCATGAAAGACCACATACTCCATGTCCGTCAACGTGCAAACAGTGTCAAATAGCAGCTTGGGCCTGTCCCTGCACCTCACATTCAACACCGAATACCCTTTCTCCCTCCAACTTTCTATTGATACGTCCGTCTTCGTCTTCCTCACCTTCGTCGCCTCTTCGTAATCCCTGTCCGTGAACATCAGCTGATGCAGCCTCCGCTCCGTGTGCATTCGGCTCTCACTGGGCCCCGCCACCCTCACCCTCCTCTCCACAGCGCCACCGCCGCCCCCCGCATTCCCAGCAACAAGGTGGTGGGCCCCCACCACGTTCTCCAGCTGCTCCTCCACGTGGGCCAGCCGTGCCCCGTCGGAGATGGCCCCGCCCGTGGCCGCATCCGTTATGTAGATGATGCATGCGGCCCGTCCGTTGTGTGTCCACGCCTCGGCAGCCACCACTTGGCAGCCGAGCTCCACGAGCACGGCCGAGATATCGGACAGGAGGCCCGGGCGGTCGCTCCCGGTCATCTCCAAGGCAGTATGCTCGACCACCACGTCTCGGGTCCCACCAACCTGCCAAGGCAGGTCCGGACCGACTCACTGCCTGCACCCGTCCTTCCTGGGCAGAGAGCCTGTAATAAATAAGCATTACCCTCATATCATCCATAGACAAACTGGGTAAAAATCCAAGCATTGTAGGTTGAAGGAGA
Source organism: Magnolia officinalis (assembly GCA_021015155.1). Lineage (NCBI taxonomy): Eukaryota > Viridiplantae > Streptophyta > Magnoliopsida > Magnoliales > Magnoliaceae > Magnolia > Magnolia officinalis. Next base: position 10,189,234 of record JAJHSJ010000012.1, on the reverse strand, counting down.
CGACAAAATACCCAGAGAGAGAGAGAGAGAGACCTGTTTAATGTAATGGATGAGGCTCTCGTCAGATAGTTTGTTCCCGAGCTGATCCGTCACGTGGAACACTGCGTATGCATCCAAAGGACACCGTGTGAGTTGAAGAAATGTTCACATATCACCTGGAGTGAAATTGGAACAACCCACTCACTCGGTGGGCCACAGGCATACATTGAGCTTAACCTTTCAGTCTCTCCATTGATTTCAACATTGTAGCCCACCTGTGAATGGACCATCCTGATTTTCACCGTTGGTGATCTTTTAAATGTGGGGCCCACCTCTTGCACGACTTGAATATTATACGCAAGGAACACATTAGCAAGAATGAACATGTTAAATGTTTAAAGTTACAATACACTATTGTATGTGGACATTTCTTATGTTTAAATGATTTGGATTTTTATTATGATCTAATACTGATTGCAATCATAGTACATTGTTTGCTTGAATGTGTCTCATCTGCGAACCTGTCGCATCGTGCGTAACGCAGCTTGATGCCCTCCAAATTGATGTGTTGGATCATACCAATTGGGCAATCTTGATATTCGATTCAATCTCATTCCGAAATTAGTTCGATCCAATTCCATTGATAAGAAGCTATGATGGTGGCAGAGGTGCTGATAACGGTGGGGTTTTTAAAAATCAAAATGAGAAAAGCATTAATCATCAACCATTGTTAAGTGGCCGGAGAGGGGTTGTTAGTGTGTCAGGGAGGTGCAGGAGAGAGGTGAAAAAGGATTTTTTTTTTTTTAAATAAAATAAAATAATCCAACGTATGCTACCGTCTAGCAACGGAGATAAAAGGGGAGTTACTTGATATTCAAGCAGACTAACAAACTGGGCACGTGCCATATATTAACTTTAATTAAACCGTCCACAATTTTCTACCCTTTGTAGATGAGTTATCATCCAAATTTCAGATTAATTAAGTGAAGTTAAGCTTTGACTTAAGGGAAATTTATTTGTTGATGTTGGACAGTTGAATACTTTTTATTTTAACCGTTCATTAAATGTTTACCAATAATCTAGTTAGAAAATACAATAAATGTTCTTTTTGACAACAGCATCTATCGAAGTTGAACCCCACGATTCGAATAGTCTACTGAAATTTATCTATATTTCATTTGTGCAATTTCTTATACTTGGTATCTTCTCCAATACCAAAGCATTTCTGTAGAAAAACAAAAAATTGGCTTTACGGAAAGGGAGTTATTTGATACTCTGGCAGCTTATGATGCTTTATACTCAGGCATTCAAATTATATACATGGCAGGCATTAACTCAAATTAAACCGACTAGATTGAGGAAGTGTCGGTGAATTCAAAAATCAAATTATTTAAACAACGCTTTATGCTCAGGCACTCAAAAATTATATACATGGCAAGCGTTAACTCAAATTAAACAGACTAGATTGAGGACCTCGACTCATGCAATCTTGTTTATTCAAATCAGACCATTGGATATTTTTCATTTTCAATTGTCCTTTATATATATCTGCCAATCGGGCTCATGTTTATTCAAATCAGACCATTGGATATTTTTCATTTTCAATTGTCCCATATATATATATCCGCCAATCTGATAGGCAAAAAATCAATACGTGTAATATGGGACCCATAATTTGGACAGTTTAACATGAATTTATTTTATTCTACCTATGCAATTTCTAACTGCTGGGATATCATCAATTACACTCAGGCCAAAGTACCAAAGTTTAGAGAACAAGCCTTTAATAACAAATCCAAGCTCTCCCATTAATATCATAGATATTATCAGCCTCCCCGACAGTTTAGTAATCAGGCCGTTTATTACAAACCAATCCCACCCATTAATCGCATTAATGGCACGAGCTCAGATGGAAGTGTCCTGCCCCAGGTGGCAGGGGTTCTCTGGGGCCCACTGCAATTTTTGGGTTATATCCACCTTGTTCATTCATTTTTCCAAATCATTTTAGGGTATGAGCCCAAAAATGAGGCAGATCCAAGGCTCAAGTGGAACACACAATGGGGATTGAACAACCACCATTAAAAACATATTGGAGGCTGCGAAGTTTGGATCAAGCTGATATTTGTGTTTTGTGTTTTCCCTTCTTCCAGGTTTGTGACCTTATGAACAAGTTGGATATGGCAAATAAACATAATGGTGGGCACTAGGAAGATATCAACGGTAGGTGTCATTATCACCACTGTTTCTTATGGTATGGTACACTTGAGCCATGGATCTGTCTCATTTTTGGACCCATAACCTAAAATGCTATGAAAAAAAAATGGATAAACAGCTTGGATAAAACCCATACATCACTGTAGGCAGCACGAAGCCTCTGCCTAGACCGATTTCCATTCAGGCAGGGGCAAGAAACAATCTGCTTCCAGCTCAGGTGGTTCTTGATTTAAAAAATCCTTTTAATACCCCAGCCTGGCATGGGCTGATTATTGATCAGGATTCAAAATAGGCACATATCAAATCAAACACAAACCCGCCCTGCCAGGCGACACTTATATCAGATCATTAACAAGCCATTAACGATGTCTTAAGAAAAGAAAGGTTCAAATGTCCTAGTCTAACTATCAAGGTCCATGTCCAACCATTTTCAACAGTCAAGCCGGTTTGGAGCAAACCGGTCCAATCCACCCACAAAAATCAGTTGCCAAGAGGTCTTAAAATGTTGTTGTAAATGTCAATGTAAATTAGATTTACAGTACTAGGTAATAATGACATTTTGGCCATTAGAGATGAATGTACCCACTCGACTGATCATCTACAGGTGCATTGCACCATAACAGTGGTACAGTTCCTTTTTAGTAAAAAAGAAAAAAGAAAAGAAAAGAAAAGAAAAAACATACATATTCTCATCCCCCTTTTCTTCGGGCTGAAATTGCACCGTGCACTTACTGTTAAGGTGCAGTGCGCCCAGTGTGACAAATACAGTGGAGATGTTGAAAATATTGCAAGAAATACATAAACCATGTTATCACAATATTATTGTGAAATTTCAAAATCTCAGTAGATTTTAAAATATCACAATATTAACTCAATAAATAGTCAAAAATTAAAAGGTTTGTTATATTATATAGTTATATAAAAGTTTAAATTAATTTAATAATTCACAGCAAAGATTTTTAAATATTTTTAATTTTGGCAAGATTCTACTGATAGTATCTCCAGAAAAACCCTACCAAAAATTTTGAGGCGAGGAAATTGTGGAGAACAAGAGGCATGTTCCGATTGAATACAACAGGTAGGATATATCGCGAATTAAAAACATTGGATTTGGGTCCTTTTCAATGGCACAAACTATTTATATGCTGGGGCTAAAGATGGATATGGGGCATACCGAAAAAACAAAAACAAAAAACTCTCAAATTGTTATATATTTAAGACTTTGATTATTTAAAGTTTACTAAGAGCATCCATATTAAAAGGAAAAAGAATATAATAATCAATGCATTGAAATATTCGAATCCAAGAGCAGTTTCTTGGATACCCACTAAGGTGAGGCCAACGTATAAACGAGTTTTGGATCATTGAAATATAATCATGGAACCAAAGGCTACAGTCCCCACCTATCCTTACAGTGATACATGGGGATGAAGCTCGTGCCCACTATTCCTACTCTTGGCTGTGTATGTAATATAATAGTGAATGGTGGAGACTTGAAATATATTATCCATAGTTTAAGGGTGCTGTGTTTATCAATAATGGATGCTAACACCAATGCAGGACTAAGAACAGGATTCTTCTATAACACACCCTGGGGCCACCATGTTGTAAAATTCACTTTGTCAACCATGTCACAACCATTATATTAACCATAAATACAAAACATCAGACGTGAGAGACATGAACCACACCACTGGCAATGATGAAAAATTGCACCTGAAACCTCCAAGTTTGTGAGATGTGGGCTGCCTGAGTTTTGTATCACTGATGCTTGTATCTTCCCTTCCACCACAATGGTGGCCCCACACACAAACACATGTTGGGTCCCATCCCTATTGTTCCTGTCGTATGGCCCACCTGACTTTTGGATCTGGCTGCATATACTCTGCAGTGGATTTTGCATATATAACATGGTGGACATGGATTGCGTCTTACCCAGCCCTTCTCCAGCTGGGAACGGGCAGGCGCTTTGAGTGGCCACCGTGATGTATGGGTCTTATCTACACCGTCCATTCATTTTTTGTATCATTTTAGGGTATTAGCCCAAAAACGAGGCAGGTCCAAGGCTCAAGTGAACTACAAAATGGGGATTAAACTCTCACCGCTGCTTCCTATGGTGTGGTCCACTTGAGCCTTGGATTTGCCTCATTTTTGGGCTTATAGCCTAAAATGATACGAAAAAGACGGTGTGGATAAGACCCATACACCACAGTAGCTACTCAAAGATCCTGCCCTAGTTGGAGAGGGGCGGGGTAGGATGCAATCCGCGACCATAACATGGTGGCCTCACGCAGCTTGGCTACCTTGTGCAAACCGGTGTGGTAGAAGATCCTGAGTACCTAGGAGATTTCGCACGTGAGATATAACTCAAAACTAAACTGTCCAAATTTCAGTCCCCACAATAGATAGGCTTGGTCGAAAAATCGAATTAATTGAACAAACGGAACCTTTGGCCTCTGACCCACCCATGTGCGTTTGTTTGTTGATTTGGACGGGCCACCAAAGAACCATTTTAGAAAATGGAATCCGTGTTCGGTGTGGTTTTTTGGGTTACAAGCCATCCAAATCAGGTACCACCGTTTTGGACGGATATGGTTTTGAGTCAATCTGCATTGGATGTGCACGTGTCAGCCATTATACTCTGCAAGAGTAAAACAGCTTCCTCAATAGTAGCTACATGTCATTGTTATGCACATGTACGAAAGCGACGACAAAGCAGAAAAGTAAAAAAAGAAGAGAAGAAACTTGCCGTCCATGAACCATCCGCCATCGGAAGATATGTAGGATTTGGAGATAACAAGGTCGAGGTCCGTCAGGACCTGGACCATTTCCAGCAGGATCCCGTGCTTGTTAGCGCTATCCACCTGTTGCAAAAACCCCCATATCAACCGTTACGCCACTGCTTATTTTATCATTAATCAGCCCCCCTGAATTACCAACACCTCATCGCTCTCCAACCATGAGGGTGATCGTATGCGTTTGAAGTTCGAATGCATAATACGTTCGAGCCATGTGAGGCCCACCCATGATCTGGATCAAATCTGAACTGCATGTGATCCGATACGTCTTCTCACGGGCACGTACATCCCAAGAATAAACTCTATGAAAAACTCAAGTGGGACACACCAGAAGGGGCAACGTACAATCACACCTAAAACTAATATATTCACTTATTGTGGCCCACCAAAATTTTGAAATGACTCGAGTTTCCGCCTGTCACATCATCCTGGTGGGGCACAGCAGATTAATGGGGCGGATGTCATACAATATTGGTGGGCCCGCACATTCCATTAGAAAGTTTCTAATGTGCAGGACCCCTTCCCAATATTCCCCATTTCAGTGGGGTCCACCTGAGTAATGGATCAAGCAGGATTCTGGGGGAGCGTGCATCTAATGAACGGATTGGATGGAACTCTGACGTCACCGACTGTCGTGTTGGCTGCCAGCCTTTGGGCTATGGCGCACCAATAACGTACGTGTGTGTAATATGAGACAATCATCTTGCGTGGGTGTGCCCCTGACCGGCCCCACTTACCAAGCGTGCGGCGTGGGAACACTGACAGTGTATAACTGGTTATCATTTTAGTTGTAACAGCCCACCATGTAATGAAACGGCCGGACTTTTGGGATGGAGGACGGCGTTCGAAGTTAAGGTCTTGTAACTCACGTTACTTCAGGATCCGTGCAAGTGAAACGAAAACGGGTTGCGTGTAACAACCTGTTACTAAGGCCTACCGCAATCTCTATCTGTGTGAAATTCACTCACTCCAATGTTTGAATGTCGTAGCGAAAATGAGTCAGATTCAAAACTTAGGCCGTCAGGCTGATATTTGTGTTTTCCTTCCACCGGGATGGGAATCAGCATATGAATGGGTCAGATGGCATATAAAGATGATGGTGGGCCCAATAGCATTTAATTGTGGCCGTTTTCCCGTTGTTTCTTGTGGTGTCGCCCACCTTAGATTTGAATTAGCCTCATTTTCGGATCACTTCCGGAAACGAGCTGGATAAAGATGGATGGCCTGATGTCACCCATGTAATTTAGTGCGACGATGCCTCTACACGCAACTCTCGTCCAAGTGGATCCCTTGTCCATGGCCCATCGGAAGCCACTTTTGCTTTGGGAACGGATTGGCTACTCCCCCTGACACCAGCCAATGGCCGGTGGTCGGTGCTATGTGGGCCCCACCATGATGTATGTGTTTCATCCATGCAATCCATCTGTTTTTAGAAATCATTTTATAGTATGAGTCCAAAAATAAGGTATATCCAAATCTCAAGTCGACCACATTACAGGAAACATTGTTGAATGAGGGTCAACCATTAAAAACATTTCGGGGGCATAAAAGTTTTGGATCAAACTGATATTTGTTTTTCCTCTTCATCTGCGCCGGTATGACCTAATCAACAGATTGGATGTCAAATAAACAGTATAGTGGACTTTAGGAGGATTTTAATGGTTGATATCCAATCACTATTGTTTTCATGTGGTGTGGTCCACCTGAGATTTATGTCCCTCTCATTTTTGGGATCAAACAATAAAATGATCTAAAAATGGATGAACAGAATGGATGAAACAATACATCATGGTGGGGCCACATAGCACCGACCATCAGCCACGGAGCTGGTGTCAGGGGGAGTAGCCAATCCGTTTCCCTTTTGCTTGGACGCGGATTGCGTCCTACCCCCGCCCGGACGGTAGGGACGCGGATTTCCTGCGAAAGCCTTTCGCAGGAAGTTCCTGCGCTGCGAACCCAGGTGGGGCCCACTGTGATGTTTGTGAGAAATCCTCCCCTTCCATCCGTTTTTTGAGTTCATTTCAGGACATGATGCCAAAAATGAACCCTTTAAGAGCTCAAGTGGCCGTACTAAAGGAAAATGTGGTTAGGTAAATTCCTACCGTTGAAACCTACCTGGGTTCGACAGTGCTGTTTACATGCCATCCATACCGTTAATAAATTCATTCCTACTGTGATGAACTGAAATCACAAATATTAGCATGATTCAAGACTTCTGTGGCCCACGAATATTTCAACTGTGGACGTTCAATTATCACGTTTTCGCCTACTTGAGCTCTGGAAAGGGTTCAATTTTTTTTATAATGCCTTAAAATAAACTCACAAACGGATGGACGGTAAGATTTCTCAGAAACATCACAGTGGGCCCCACCTGGTTCCCTGCGCAGGAGCTTCCTGCGAAAGTCTTTCGCAGGAAATCCGCGTCCGACGGTAGGGATCTGTGGGGCCCACCGTGACGTAAGTGTTTTATCCACTCCGTTAATCGTTTTTTTCAGATCATTATAATGTGATATGCATAAAATGAGGCAGGTCCAGGGATTAAATGGACCACAAAGTGGAGATTTAACGTTCACCATTAAAAGCTTCTTGGGATCTGGAGAAGTTTTGGATCAAGCTGATATTTGTATTTTCACTTCATCCCACGTCTGCATGACCTTATTAATATGTTTTTGATGGTAAAAAAACATCATAGTGGCCCTTAGAAGGGTTTCAACGGTAAGTGTCATTATCACTGCAGATTCCTTTGATGTGGTCCACTGGAGCTGTGTATGTGCTTCAGTTTTTGCGTTGTATCTTAAAATGATCTTATAAAAGTGATGAACGGCGTAGATAAAACACTTACATCACGGTGGGCCCCACATAGCCCTGCCCGGACGGATTAACATGCGGGCGAGGTTAGGACGCAATCCGCGACCCTTTTGCTTTTGGCCTGTGCTGTAGACATACCAAGGCACGCCGACAGAGGAGTCCAATCGAAGACGTAGGTGGGCAAACTCATAGGGAACGTTGTAAAATCACATCTAGAAACTCTAAAATGACATGATGTGGCCCACATAAATCTTGAAATCTCTTGATTTTCGGACAATCCATCCATTCATCCTGGTGTGGCGCATCAGATGGATGGATTGGATGTCATGTACACACCTTGGTGGACCCAACACACAATTTGAACGATTGTAATAATGGGACTTCCCATCTCAACTCTTGAGCCCAACTGAGTTTTGAACCGGACTGATTTATGGTACCCATACCAATGACAGGGTGGTGCACCTGATGGGCGGGGTGGATCTCATCCACGTGAAGTCCACCGTCCACGTCAGCGAACATCTCCCCACGTGAATGCGCACAAGGATACAAGCGCTTTGGTTTGCTTTTTCAAGTACACGTAGAACTCAGTAGTGGGGTAACATTGCCCGTCGCATCATGATACCCGACTTTACTCTATTTAACTAGACAAAAAACTGACTCACAGGGGCTAGATTCCAGAACTGCCTTTTGCAAGTTCCGCCGTACCAGTAACATGTTTTGCAATCCCCGCCATACGGGGTATGCTCTAATCACGTGTGGGCAAGATGCGGGCCACAGTATAAGATGATCACCAATATTGGTGGGCCATAGCACAAAAAAGGCAATGATATTGTACTGTTGGGCCACTAGAACAATCCAACTTTTGCAGCGAAGGAGCCAAACACACTTTTTCGTGTGTGTCTGTTCCCAGTGCTTTAAGCCTGGGAAATGGCAGTCGTCTATCCCTCACGCATCCGAGGTAACATGAAGTGACAGTTTTGCCCTTCGAGTTTCCGAAGGACTCATACTTAAAATTCTTTACTTAAGGAAAGAACAGGGATAAATTAGTCATTTCACCGCCCTCGTCACATGCATAAGCGAGACTCACAAGACCAAAGAAAAGGAGAGAGGAAAGAAGCTAACCTTCACCAGGGTGCAGTCTTCACACGTGTCGTTGTCGATACAAACTCTGCAACGCACAACCGAAAGCAATAATATAAATATTAACAAATACGACGGGTCTCGAAGTCTCCCGGGCTACCCGAAAAACGGTGTCCCACCATTGCCAGCTGGCCATGAAGGGCCCGCAAAAATCGCACGGGTGGACCGATTAGCCCCACCATGAAATTCTGCCCTCCGAGCCACCAGGCTGGATAACAGAATGGGCAGTTCCAATCGTCAGAGCCAGTAAATGAACTACAATCAAGTAGAGCCCATGGTTCAGTGAACCAACGGTTGCATGATGACCTAACCATAGATAACCAACGCACCAAGAATCCTCCATATTGGACTCGAGTACGAACCATCGGTACTTCTTTCTTACCCGTCGATTTGCTGTATTTCCCATTGAAGGGTCATGATTCCAGTATGGGAGATTCTTGGTAGGTCAGGAATCCATAGATGGGCCCATAAAATCAACGGACAGTTTGGATCGGGCCCGAGCATGGTAGTCCAGAGAGAGAGAGAGATACCGACCTCGGTGGATGTATCCTTTCGATCAGCGACTCGATCTCGGGGTCGTAGTAAGGCCTGTAGCTCTCCATTCTGTAAGAAATTCATTCGATTGTTGTCAGCGATTTATAGAACGAAGAGTTCTTAAAAATCAAGAAACCCCCGTCACCGATAAGTCGTCAGCGATTTATGGAACGAAGAGTTCTTAAAAATCAAGAAACCCACGTCACCGATAAGCGAACGGCGTCTTTCTTCTATAGAAAGGGACGTTCTGTGACAGCCAAATCCAATTGTATTACAAATCATCATTATCTCGCGATACGAGAGAAATTTTTTTAAAAAAAAACAGGAAAAGAAACCGGCTCGTTTTAATATATATAAATTTAAAAAATCGTAAATATTTGACTAGAGTCTTGAAAGCATGCATAGAAATTTATTTTCAATCTTATTAATTAAGAAATACCATCAATTTTAAGAAGCCGAGAATTTGAGTTTATCATCCGCATTCTACGTTTTTTTGACTTGATGAAATCCCGAAAATTTCTCCAGCAACGATCAAGATAAATCATTGAAAGCGTCAATCACGAGTAGATGAAATCGAGTTTTCGTAAACCCAAGACTTTATGTAAAGGGAGGAAAATGAAATAGCCTGCTAACTCGCAAGAATACCGTGAAAGGTAGTTCGCCGATTCGGTGGACCCACACAAGGTGGATCGTGTCTAATAAAAAGAAATCCAAGGTCGGACGACCTCGCAGGGCTCATCAAGCTCCCGGAGACTGAATAACCCGCGGACTATTGATCTGCTGCATAAATCAGATCTTTTTTTTTAGAGATTGAAACGAGATTCCGAAATTTCCTTTTCTTCAGCTTTTAACTTCGCAGAAAGAGAGGAAACAGAGGATCGAATCAAAGAATGTATAACTAACGAAACGCGAGTAGTACGAAAGTTGCGGCTTTTATTTTCTTAATTATCATCATTAATAAAAAAATATTTTTTTATTTAAAGCTGCAGTTTCCTTTTTGTTTGGTGGATGTTTTTCCACGAGCGTTCTCAAGCGATGGAACATAATCCACTGGATCTGCTCTGCTTTAAGGAGGTCTCAGAACCGACAAGCGCACGTTAGCAAAAGCCGAGTACGACGGAAGCATCTTCACCGGTTCTGCATTGAGATCCGTCCGTTAATCACGAAATTAACGATTCAAAGGCAGAACACAGTAGTAAATCCGTTCATTAATCTCGAAATTAACGATTATAGATCTATCGAATTAAAAAGAAGGAACGTCGGTTGGGAATAGCTTCGAAAACTCCGATCAGAGAGAGGAGAAAAACAAAGAGTAGAAATTCACCTTTTCAGAGAGCTTCCTTCCGCCGCGAAATACACATGATAGACAGAACGCGATCCGAAAGCTGCTGATGAGAGAAGAGAGAAGGAGTCTGCTGATGAGGGAAGAGAGAGTGTGTGTGTGGTGCGTGAGTTGGATGGGAAAGAGGACCACCGGAAAGAAGGGCGAGTCAAATAACAGAATCGGTGCTGGCAAAAGGGATCTCTAATTGATAAAACTAACAAACGCTGACGCTCTCTTCTTTCCTTTTCTTTCTACTCTCCTGCGACGTGGATATCATTTATCGTACTGGAGGTCCCACCTCCATCCCGTTGGACGAACGACGAAATTCGTTGCAAGTCTTGACACGTGTCAGTTGATCAGTGGATCGGATCTATCCATCAAGTGGATCTTGACGACAGAAAAGACAAATAAAGCATCATCACAGCCATAAAAAGGTTCTCTTCTGCCAAGTGGTAACAGTCGAAATGATTAACGGTCAGTTTTAGACACGAAAATATGATAGGTAAGTATCATCTGTTCGGTTTGAGCCTGCTGCTGCATGAACGGGTCTGTGGATTTTGATAGGATGCATAGCCCACTGGTTTTCACTCCAGATTGCATCATAGATGATGATCTCAACCGTCCGTCTTCTCATTTTTATGCTGCAGGCGCCATCCCAGGCAAGATTGTACATTAAGATGATTTGGAACATTGATGGTCCATGTTCAAATCCAAAAGTCAAAGGTGGAGGCATGATTCTAAGGTCGTAGCTTTTATAAGGCAATAATGAAAGAGCGAACGGTTCAGATCATCTAAAATCATTCGGGGATGAAAATCTATTCAAATCTACCCCTTACGAAACCCCGTATTGTATCCACGTATCGTCGTTTGGAAGATGAACGTCCATTTCATTCCGCGCGCTGGATCCTGGTACGTTTTTCAATCAGGGTAACAATTAACACCCGGTTGAAGTTAGCACGAGCTGTGCCATAGAATCTTTCAGCATTGCCACGTAGGCATTAGGATGCAACGTGGCTTTGTCGTCCGAGTGCGGCGGGTCGCTTGCGGTGCTGTACATACGTGTTGGACAAGGAAGTGAACATCCTATAGAACTACGATGAGGGTTTGCACATTTCATCCAAATTATACATGGTACAGGAGTAAGGAAATCCAACCGTCCAAAATGTGGGGCCCATTTCAAACGGTGAGAAGTCATTAAATGAATGTTTAGATTAAACTGTAAAGTAGTTTAAATTAAGTGGCCCGGAGTAGACGGTTCAGAGCATCACTTTCTTTAGTTTAGATGATATGCTCTGTCCACGAGTTGATCTATTATTTGGACGGTCTGAATTAACTTAATTGGGAACTGTCTCCAGTAGATGAATTAGCACCGTCTAATTATTTGGTGAGAAATTTGGGACTGTGGACCCCACCTTTTATCCAGCTGTTTTTACAAAAAAAATACAAACGGACAGCGAATTTGAGGACGAAAATAACCCTCCTTTCACGGAAACGGATTGGGTACTCCCCTGCCACCAGCCAATGGCGGATGGTCTGTGGGCCACACCATGATGTATGATTTTCATCCATGCCGTCCATATATTTTTCCACATCATTTTATACTATGAGACGAAAAATGAGGTATATCCAAATCTCAAGTGTACCACATTACAGAAACAGTGTTGAATGAGCGTCAACCATTAGAAACCTTTACGGGCACTGTGATGTTTGTGAGAATCCTTCCCGTCAAGTTCATTATAAGGTCACAAAGACCTGGATGAGAGGAAAAACAAATTTCATAATGATCCAAAACTTCTGTAACCCTAAAAGGGTTTCAATGGTAGACGTTCAATTCCCTACTACCTTTTACAGTATGGTCTACTTGATAGTTAGATCTATCTTATTTTTCTTATCAAGCCTTAATATGAGCTCTCCAAATATATTGACGGTTTGGATATAATACAAACCTCATGATGGGACCCACAAAAGCAACACAGTAAAAAAAAAAAAAAATTTTAAAAAAAGACTGTCGCAGCACTGCCACCCTCGCATGCTGCTATGGTATGGCTACAATTATAATCCGTACCATAGTGTATCGAAAATTGCATGATTTTTTAGGCAAACTCGCTGGACAGTTCTAGGACTTTTTCGATAATATCGAAAGATCTTCGATATATCGAAGATACGGTTATGACTACGGTTATAATCCGTAGCTATAGGGTCCTACTTACCCTAACTCACTGACTTCTTTTCTTTTTTTCCTCGTTGTAATCCCCACGCATTTTGTGGGTCTCATTATGAGGTATGTGTTATATCCAAACCGTCCATCTATTTGGCGAGCTCGTATTAAGACTTGAGACAAAAAATACGACAGATCTAGCATCAAGTGGACCACACTGAAAAAGGCAATGGAGGATTGAACGTCTACTATTGAAACCCTTTTAGGGGTCATAGAAGTTTTGGATCATTATGAATTTTTTTTCCTCTTCATCCAGGTCATTGTGACCTTATGAATAGATTGGATGGAAAATTATGTTATGTGGGCCCTACAAAATTTTTAACGGTGAAAATCAATTTCCCGTTGCTCTTTTGGTGTGATCTAGTTGATCTTTGGATATGATTTTATTTTTTTTTTTTTTTATAATGCTCCAAATGATCTCGAAATATGGATGAACATTGTGGATATAATAAATACATAACTGTGGGGCTCATGTAACTTTGATCTCCTTTGAGCAAGGTGAACATGAAAATTGAGCACGGCAAATTAGAAATTCACGGGGCAAACATGAAATTGAGCGGGGCAAACTAAAAATTGAGCGGGGCAAACTAAAAATTGAGTGGGGCAAACATGAAAATTGAGTGGAGACAAACTAGAAATTGAGCGGGGCAAACTGAAATTGAGCGGAGCAAACTAGAAATTGAGCAGGGCAAACTGAAATTGAGCGAGGCAAACATGAAATTAAGTAGGGGCAAACTAGAAATTGAGCGAGGCAAACTGAAAATTGCGGGGCAAACATGAAATTGAGCAGGCACAACTAGAAATTGAGCGGGGCAAACTAAAAATTGAGCGAGACAATGAATTGAGCAGGCAAACTAGAAATTGAGCGGGCAACTAAAAATTGAGCGGGTAAACTAGAAATTGAGTGCGGCACAGAATTGAGCGATCAACATGAAATTGAGCAGGGCAAACATGAATTTCAGTGGGTAAACATGAAATTAAGCGGGGCAAACATGAAATTCAGCGGGGCAAACTAGAAATTCAGCGGAGCAAACATGAAATTGAGCTGGGCAAACTAGAAATCGAGCGGGGCAAACTAGAAATTAGCGAGGTAAACATGAAATTCAACAGGGTAAACATGAAATTGAGCGGGGCAAACGGTGGGAAACAAAATATATCATGGTGGTCCACTTGAGCTTGTTTCCTAAGGTGTGGTCCACTGAGCTTTTGATTTTCTTAAATTTTGAAACAAAATATATTATGATGTTTGACTTTTATCCATTTTTTTCCATTCATTTTTCCACGTCATTTAATTTGTGAGCCCCAAAATACACTAGATTCAAGGCTCAATTGGACCACATAGTGGACATTTAATTTCTACCCCTAAAAAATCTCTTGTAGATCATAGAGGTTTTGGATCAAAATGATATTTGTGTTTTCCCTTCATTAATGTTTTAAGAGACCTTATGAACCAGTTAGATGGCAAATAAACATGTTAAGCCAAGGAGCACTAGTCTGTCTGGAGCTCAGAACTGGCAGGGCAGTACCTAATCCACAGTTAATTAGGCTTTCTTATATGTCAGCGCCTCAAATGATCGCGTGTTGCCGGAGAGGAAGCTGATTGGCTGGTGTACACTGTTGTAGGTTGTGTCGTTGGAAGAGGAGCACTGACGCTCCTCGATCTCCAAGTTGTACGAACGGTTCAAAGGAGATTAAAGTTACATAGCCGCACAGTGATGTATTTATTATATCTAGATTATTTTAGAGCATTATCCAAAAACTGAATCATATCCAAAGATCATTTGGACCACACCATAATAGTAGCAGCAATAATGATTTTCACCACCGTTAAACAATTTGTAGGGCCATCGTAATGTTTATTTTACATCCAATCTTTTCATAAGGTCACAAACACCTGAATGAGAGTAAAAACAAATTTCATATTGATCCAAAACTTCTGTAACCCCAAAAAGGGTTTCAATGGTAGACGTTCAATGCTCTACTGGCTTTTGCAGTGTGGTCCACTTGATAGTTAGATCTGTCTTATTTTCATCTCAAGCCTTAACAAGCTCCCCAAATGATGTACGATCTGGATATAACACATACCCTGTGATAAGACCCACAGAACTCTCTCTCACATAGTCACTTCCTCTATGAAATGCATTCAGTCCCTAACACAGACCTCACATGTTTGCCCCGCTGAATTTTTAGTTTTTGCCCCGTTGAATTTCTAGTTTGTTCTCACTCAATTTTATGTTTGCCCCCATTCAATTCTAATTTGCCTCGCTGAATTTAATGTTTGCCCGCTCAATTTCTAGTTTGCCCCACTCAATTTCATGTTTGTCCCGCTCAATTTCTAGTTTGCCCCGCTCAATTTCATGTTTGCCCCACTCAATTTCTTGTTTGCCCCGCTCAATTTCTAGTTTGCCCTGCTCAATTTCATGTTTGCCGCGTTGAATTTATAGTTTTCCCCACTCAATTTCTAGTTTGCCCCGCTCAATTTTATGTTTGTTTGCCCCGCTCAATTTCATGTTTGCTGCTCGCAATTTCTATGTTGCCCTACTCAATTTCATATTTGCCCTACTCAATTTATATTTGCCCCGCTCAATTTCATGTTTGCCCGCTCAATTTCTAGTTTGCCCCACTCAATTTCATGTTTGCCCCACTCATTTCTAGTTTGCCCTGTTCAATTTCTAGTTTGCCCCGCTCAATTTCTAGTTTGCCCCGCTCAATTTCATGTTTGTCCCTCTCAATTTCTAGTTTGCCCCGCTCAATTTCTAGTTTGCCCCACTGAATTTCTAATTTGCCCCACTTAATTTCATGTTTGCCTTGCCTCGCTCAATTTCATTTCATTTGCCCGCTCAATTTCCAGTTTTGACCGTGAAGTGATTGAACTGACCACGAAGTGAATGAAATGGATTTTCGACCATCAACCTGATGGAATCTTGGAAAATAACTAGGTTTTGTTGGGTAATTAGCTTCTCCTACCCTAAAATCATATGTGGTACGTTAAGTAAATCGTAAGAGTGAAAAAAAAAAAAATTATATACTTATATATACACTTTATATAAGTATGTATTAGAGAAAAATGTAGGTAGAATAAAGTTCTCTGGTAAAAAAAAAAAAAAAAAAAAAAAAAAAAAAAAAAAAAAACAAATTAATGCATAAATTGCAACGACCTATAGTTATGCTACGTTTAGAATCCGTAGCTATTGAAAATTGCAGGATTTTTTAGGCAAATTCATTGCACAGTTCTGAACCTTTTTCGATATATCGAAAGACCTTTGATATATATTGAAAAAGCAGGGGGTTATGGCTACGGTTATAATCCGTAGCCATAGATTCCTGGTTTTTTTTTTAAAAAAAAAATTATTATTATTATTATTTTTTCTGCTGTTGTAATCCACACAAATTTCTTTTCCTCTTCATGCAGGCATTTGTGACCTTATGAATAAATTGGATGGAAAATAAATGTTATGGTGAGCCCTACAAAATTTTTAACGGTGAAAATCAATTCAATTTTCCTGCTGCTGTTTGTGGTGTGGTTTAGTTGATCTTTGGATATGATTTTTTATTTTATTTTGGATAATGCTCCGAAATGATCTCGAAATATGGATGAACTTTGTGGATATAATAAATACATAGTAGGGCCATGTAACTTTGATCTCTTTTGAGCCGTTCGTACACTCTCGGTTGGAGAAGTGTCCGTGCTCTTTTGTCCTGAAATTCGGTCTCCGTACGTGCAGGTATAAGTTGCTAAACAAAGTTTGTATTGTTTAATAAAAACAGCTGGATAAAAGGTGGGTCCGCAGTCCCAAATTTCTCTTATTTGGTAGAAATCAAACGGTGGTGATACCATTCTTTCGAGCGGAGATGATACGGTAGCGCCGGATGAACTTGGATATAATGGAGCCATCATCTACAGTACACGTGGCATTGATGTTCCAATCGGGTCCATCTATCTATTGGCCCCAAACATCAATTGCTAATATTTAAAAAACCAAACGTATTAGGCAATCCCATCCATCACTTCCCTTCAAATCCCCCACTGAATATTTGACCGTCATATATTTCATTTTCAACCATCTGCTTGAGAGAGTTCGATCGTAAGGATAGGATTATTCGATCCATGTCTATTTTGAATGATATTCCATCAACTACAGGATTAGCTGTACAGACGGTCTGGATTGATACATCGTCCTGCTGCGTTACTATGGAAAGATGGCGCTCCCTTATCAAGTCCCTTCATGGAGAGCACGGTGGCGTAGACGTAGAGCAGAGAGAGTCGGAAGCGGATTGCGTAGCTGTGGGGTCCACCGTGATTTATATATTTTATCCACTCCTTTCATCCATTTTATAAGATAATTTTATTGCATTAGCCCATAAATTAAGCTTATCCAAAGCTCAAATGTACCCCACCACGGGAAGCTTTGTGAATTGAATATCTACAGTTAAAAAATTCCTGAGGGCGACTGAAGTTTTGGATCAAGCTTATATTTGTTTTTTCTCTTAATAAATGTTTTTTTTTTAATCTAATGAACAGGTTGGATAACAAATAAACATCACTGTGGCCAGTGGGGCATAACAAGGTTTCAACAGTGGAAATTATCATTCTTACGGTTTCCTGTGATATGGTCCATTTAATCTTTGTACATGCTTCAATTTTGGTCCCAACCCCTTAAAGAAGCTGAAAAAACAGATGGATGGCATGGATAAACTATATACATTCATGGAAAGCCGATCGGCTGGTGTACCACACACCAGCTATATAGCTGCTGTAGCTACGTCTCGTGCAAAGATGAGCACTAACGCTCCTTGAGCTCCGAGTTGTACGAACGGTTCAGAGGAGATCAAAGTTACATGACCCCACAGTGATGTATTTATTATATCTACACTACCGTTTATCTATTTTTAGAGATCATTTTAGAGCATTATCCAAAAAATGAATCATATTCAAAGATCATATGGACCACACCACAAATAGCAGCAGAGATAATGATTTTCACCATTAAAAAAATTGGTAGGGCACACCATAATGTTTATTTTCCATCTAATCTTTTGATAAGGTCATAAAGACCTGAATGAAGAGGAAAAAAATTTTCATATTGATCCAAAACTTCTGCAGCCCAAAAAGGGTTTAAATGGTAGAAGTTCAATCCCCCACTGCTTTTTGCAGTGTGATCCACTTGATAATTAGATCTGTCATATTTTTCGTCTCAAGCCTTAAGAGGAGCTCACCAAATTGATGGACAGTTTGGATATAACAGATACCTCATGATTAGACCGACGAGCTGATTTTAACGTCCCATCAGGTCGAGTTGTGTGGGCCCCACCATGATGCGTTTCGAACATCAACACCATCAGTCAGATGCCCCATTCCATCGTGGGCCTAGGTCTCAAAAATCAAGTCAATCCGTAACTTTTGTGGGCCACACCACATACAGAAGTTGAGAAGGGTCGTGCACCATTAAAACATTTATAACCATTATTTTGGGCCCACCGAGATGTGGTTTGCAAATCCAGCCCATCCATTATATGTATACCACTTGGATGAGGGTTCAGACCAAGTTTCAGACGCATGCAAATTTCAGGTGGGCTCCACTAAGTGCTTTTATATGTTTTTGGCATGTCTTCACATGATTTTAGATTGTATGGCCCACCTGAGTTCTGTATACAACTGATTTTTGGGATATCTCATAATTTAAAGGGGACGCACCAAATGCACGGTGTTGATGTTTGAAACGCATCACGGTGGGGCCCATACAGCTCAACCTCATGGGACATTAAAATCAGCTCGAGCGCATAGTACCTTTTCCGATCTCTCTCTCTCTCTCTCTCTCTCTCTCTCTCTCTCTCTCTCTCTCTCTCTCTCTCTCTCTCTATATATATATATATATATATATATATATATATATATAATATATATATCTATATATATATATATATATATATATATATATATATATATATATATATATATATATATATATATATATATAGCAGGTGTGAGGTACACCAGCCAATTCGCTTCCACATTAATAGTGGGACCCACCGTGATGTAATAATTTTATCCATGCCGTTGCGATTTTCTCTCAAATCATTTTAAGGTATGAGATAAAAAATATTAAATAAGTTCACAGCTCCAGTGGACCACACCAAAGGAAGCTGCAATGATATGACACTCACCGTTGAAACATTTCTAAGGGCCACCGTGATGTTTTTTTTACCATACAACCTATTCATAAGGTCATGTAGAGATGGATGAAGCAAAAACATAAATATCAACTTGATCCGAAACTTCTCCCATCTCCTAGGAAGTTTTTAATGGTGAACGCTCTAATCCCCAATTTGTAGTTCATTTAAGCCTTTTGTGTGTGTGCGCGTGTGTAAAAAAAATAAGCCTTTTGCGTGGCTATTTTTTATATAATAGCTTAAAATTATTTGAGAGAAAATCTCCCCAACGTGAATAAAATTATTACATCATAGTGGTCCCAGAGAGCCTTATCCGTACGTATTACCGTCCGGGCGGGGGTAGGACGCAATCCGCCTCCTACGCGGATTGGGTACTACCCCGTCCCTAGCTCCGAACAGGTAGATCTGTGGGCGGGCCTACCATGATGTATTTGTACATCCAAGCTGTCAATCTCTTTTCTCAGATTATTTTAAGGCATGAGCACAAAAATGAGGTAGATCCAACTCTCAAGTGGACCACACCAAATAATAAGCTTGGTTGCATTAAAATACACAGCATTAAATGCCAGTTGCATTAAATGCAAGAGTCATCTGTGGTGTGGTCAAGTTGAGCGTTGGATCTGCCTCATTTTTGTTTTGATGCCTTAAAATAATTTAAGAAAATGGATAGACAGCTTGGATGTACAGATACATCACAGTGGGTCCGCCCACAGAACTGACCGTTCTGAGCTAGGGACTGGCAGGGGTAGTACGCAATCCATGTCCGATCAGAGGTAACGAGTAAATCAGCACGCAATCCGATTTCCAGGAGGAAGCAGATTGCAGCAAGTAACTCGGTACGCTAAGCGTACTCAATAAACTCCGTGGGTTCCATGTGATTTATATATTTTATTTACTCTTTTCTTTCATTTTATCCATAATTTTAGGGCCTGAGACCAAAAATAAAGCACATGCAATTCACAAATGGACCACACTATGGAAACAGTGCGAATTGAATGTATACCATTGAAAATTTCTTGAGGGTCATAGAAGTTTTAGATCAAGCTTATATTTGTTTTTTACCTTCATCCACGTTTATGTGATGTCATTAACAGGTTAGATAACAAATAAACATAACTTTGGGACGTAGAAAGGTTTCAACTGTGGAAATCATTATTCCCGCATTTTCCTATGGTATAGTTGACAATAGCTTTATATATGCTCCAATTTTGGTCTCAACCCGTTAAATGAGTTAGAAAAACGGATGGACGGCATGGTCATTCACAGTGGGCCCAACGTAGTTTACTCGATAGAAGAAGAGCATAATGAGTCCGCAATCCAATTTCCATCCAAAGGAAATAATTTAATGTTTCCATTAAAGGTGGGAGTGGATTAGGTGAGACGGCTGACAGTGATGTATGTGCATTAAATCCACACTGTCCAAACATTTTCAAAGCTTATTTTAGTGTTTGATCTCAAAAATGAAGCATGCCCAAATCTTAGGTGGACCACACCATAGGAAACTGTCATGATTAAACCCCACCATAAAAAAAACTTCTCCCCCAAGGATAATTACTTCAAATCCACAAAGCTTTGCTATTTATATTAAGTAGCTTTACTATATATAGTAAGTGTCCTACATGGTTTAACCACGATATTCTCCTAAGTTTTATAAACACTTTTGTACAACATCTAAGTTGAATAGATATAATTAAACTAAAACTTATTATTTATAGTAAAAAAATGAATATATAATAGAATCTTACAAATTTGGCGTGAGTAAACTGATATAACCAGGTTGGTTGGCTAAACTAGCTAACTCATACCAGTTTGCAAGACATGCCTCTTTTAAGGTTTTTACGGTCTTGATGACTTTTGACTCTAATCGAACCTTCTTTGATCTATCTTAGACATAAAAGTGTCTGCAACCTGCTCTACATCAACTAACGTTTCAGAGTAGATGGACAAGATAGATGTAGTCAAATACATCAATGTGGGCCCCAAGAGTCCCACTCACCTCAATGGATCCACCGAAGTGGGTGAGATCTAGAGTCAGCGTGATCTATATGCCTAATATCCACGTCATCCAACCAATGTCAAAACTCATTTAAAGGCATGATACTAAAATGGAGCATATTCAAATCTTAAGTAGACCATGATATAAGAAACAGTGGTATCCAACCATTAAAAACTTCCCGTGGGTTACAAAGGTTTTAGATCAAATTGATATTTGTGTGGTCTCTTCATCCATGTCTTTGTCACCTCATCAACATGTCGAAGGCAAATAAACATTGGACCCATGAAGTTTTTAATGGTGCGGATTCAATCACGATTATTTCTTGTGGTATGGTCTACCTAAAATTTAGATTTGCCTTATATTTTGGATCATACACTAAGATGAGCTGTCAAAATAGATGGACGGTGTGGATGTAAGGCATATACACTATAATGGGCCTTACAGTTGGTGGATCCAGGGATCTTAAACCGCCATTTCTTCCTAGGGTCCGTTTCTTTTGTACGTGTATTGCCCAATTAAGCGACAGAACTGGCTGGTAAACGGCTATGGCCTCACTCAAGCTTACAAGAAAAGGGCACTTACACGACTTTTATTAAGGGTCAACCAAAATGGGAGAAAGTCGTAATACTTTATCTAAAGGGAACACGGATTGGGTACAAACCAAGAGGACCTACCTAGAGATGGACGGTACTGACAGGCCTACAGTGATGTACGTGCCTTAAATCCACAAGGTTAAAAATTTGTAAAGAATGATCCCAAAAATGAAGCTGACCCAAGTCTTAGGTGGACCACACCACAGGAAACAGTCGTGATTGAATCCTACCGTTAAAAGCTTCATAAATTCCACCGGAATGTTTATTCGTCATCCAACCTGTTGATGAGGTCACACAAACTTAGACGAAGAGACACTACATATATCATCTTGATCCAAAGCTTTTGTGGCCATCATGAGCTTTTAATAGTCAATTACCACTGTTTCCCATACTATTG